>OX376353.1:9027760-9754146 GCA_947369235.1 Udea olivalis
ATCCGGCTTCTGTTACGTGAACGACATCGTTCTCGGCATCTTGGAGCTGCTGAAGTATCACCAGAGGGTGCTGTACATCGACATCGACGTGCACCACGGGGATGGAGTGGAAGAAGCATTCTATACTACAGACAGAGTGATGACGGTTTCCTTCCATAAGTATGGAGAATATTTCCCTGGGACAGGTAATCTTTAGTCTTTATCTTAATCAGTATTTTGTTATCAAAAATATCAGATATACTTGGTCCCTCTAAAACGCTCCTGTAAGTGCTGAAAGTACTTAATTTTAGAAGTTAAAACTCACGAGTTGTCACTACCCAGCTTCACTCAGGTGCTATGAAAAATACCAATGTGTTTTCTCTACTAACAATATGAGAGAAAGGTTTTTTTTTATTTATAAGACTCATTATACATTATAAACCTTCATCTTGAATCACTTGTGTCTATTGATGAAAGCTGCATTAAAATCCATTGCATTAGTAAGATCTTAGACCTCAGAGATCGGACAGACGGCGGGAAGCGACTTTTAGTAAAATAAATAAATATGCGCCAGACAACACACCTCTTGTGATGGTCTCGAAATAGGAATAGAAATATATGTAGCTATTTTATTTAGAAACAAATTGTATAAAGAACTTTGAACCTAACCCAGGTGATCTACGAGACATCGGCGCCGGCAAGGGCAAGTACTACGCCGTGAACATTCCGCTGCGCGACGGCATGGATGACGAGTCCTACGAGTCCATCTTTGTGCCGATCATCTCCAAGGTCATGGAGACGTTCCAGCCGAGCGCTGTAGTTCTTCAGTGCGGTGCTGACTCTCTGACAGGTATAACTGTTTTTTAAAAAGATAAGCACCAAGCGAAGACAACTCAATCAGTTTTTCTATACTGAACGAGTTTTTGAAATGTTGTTTTATGTAACTGTAAAAAAATTTTGCTCAACAGGTGATCGTTTGGGTTGCTTCAATCTGACTGTCCGTGGGCACGGAAGGTGCGTTGAGCTGGTGAAGAGATTTGGTCTGCCATTCCTTCTAGTTGGAGGTGGAGGGTAAGAAAATATGTTTTTTTTTTACAGATAACTATGCATATTATTAAATATTGATTGACGTTTCTCACATTTAAAGGTGGTGCCTGATACGAATATTCACTCAATGTGAGCACGTTACAGGTTGAATATCAGCCATTTTGATACAGCAAGCTAAGTGGCTTGATAAAGGGCGCCGATCACTCTCTGCTCTCGTCTGTCGGTTTTTAAAATGTTACATCAAAGGGGTCCCGGCGCATGTCCCTGTAATGTAAAGTTTTATATTAGATTCTGAGCATTACATTACAATACTGCCTTACAAAATTTCAGGGATCTTGTATCAAAATATTAAACATTTTAACATCAAGTTGCGCACTGTAATGCTCTGTTCTCCTCCCTCTGATGTAATGCTCGCCTCTGTAACGATAATTACAGGAAAATGTTCTAGGTGAGGTAGCACCTTTAGAAGTAAACTGCTGAAGCACAGCCAAACATTATGTTCGAGCCGAATTCAGGTGCCGCGTCGTGAGCATTTGCTCACAATGAACAATATGTAATTAATGGTTTTTGTTACACTGTAAGCAGCTTTAGAAACGTATGCTCTTTTTGTAATTGTTAATAAATAAATAATAAATAATGCGTAAGTTCAGGAGCAAAATGCTCGTGTGAGTCGCCACGTTCAGGTTTCACAGTGGACACTGTTAAGCATTATATTTTACAGAACCTATAATATTTTTTGTTTAAGAGACGACGTTTACGATCTACAACAAACGCAAACCGCGTTTGGTGTAGATCGTAAACGTCGCATTTTTTTAAGGTTTTCGTGATTATTTAGCTGAATTCAAATTAAGTATAAATTATCTCTCTATTATTGAATGCACCTTTTAATTTCATAATTATTACTTTAACTGTAAATTTTTGTGTCATAATTTTTTTTTTAAAGTGGTTTTTTATTTAATTTTGCAAATAATTGACTACTAAATAGTATTATGCACACAATAATAGAGCAAAAATTGCAGTTTTATTTCAATTCAATGAAATAATCGCGAAAGTCTTAAAAAATGCAATGTTTTAGAACCACCCCCAGCTAACGCTCTTAAAGTGTGTTGCCACATCAACACAGTTGGATGTGCCATGAATGTTTCCTTGTCCGCAGCTACACGATCCGCAACGTGTCGCGCTGCTGGACCTACGAGACGTCGGTGGCTCTGGGCGTGGAGATCGCCAACGAGCTGCCCTACAACGACTACTTCGAGTACTTCGGACCGGACTTCAAGCTCCACATCTCGCCCAGCAACATGTCCAATCAGAACACGCCGGAATACTTGGACAAAATCAAGAACAGACTGTTTGAAAATCTCAGGATGCTGCCACATGCGCCTGGTGTACAGGTACAGTATTCCTTTGTAGCCGGTTTCTATAATTCCATAAAGCTGTACATCCATTTTCTTACTAAATAGGTTATTCTATTCAGAAGTAAGCAATGTAATTGATTAGTTTTTTTGTGGTCATTTAAAGTAGACAAAATACAGACCAATGATCTTGGCCCCATAAGGTTAGCATTTCAGAACATAAATAGCCTATTTATTTTCTTACAAATATTTTCATAGTAAGCATTTTCAGCGAAGGAATGCTAACCTTACAAGAGTTTGATAAAGCTTTTAGTTAATTATGTTTTTCTTACCTTAGGTACAAGCCATACCAGAAGATGCTGTGAATGATGAATCTGAAGATGAAGACAAAGTTGACAAGGATGAGAGGTTGCCTCAAAGCGAAAAGGTAATAATCGTGATTTTATTTTGTTTTTGTAACTGGCGGTAGAAACCCATAATGGGATCAAGTAGGAAATGAGGAATTAGTTCGTTGAAAAAATGAATAAAATAAGCAGTTTTTTTAAATTGTATGTTTATTGTGGGATAAAAAATTAACAACTTCGTCAAATAATAACAGACCTGAATCAGGTCACCTGATAGAAGTTAAAAGTTATATTCTGAAAGCAGAAAGGAGATGTCCCATTTCTGGCTAAGTCTATTTACAGAGGCGTTCACATCAAAACCATTGCAAAACGGGGCTTACCTCAGCAGCATAAGGTGCCCCTATTGCAAAGGTTGATGTGAACGCCTTTGTACACCTATTTAAAAAATGAAGAAAAATCTACTCTCTGGTAAAAATACAAACAATAAGAATAATTATTTTATTTTCTGGTTCTTAATATTAAAAATTATTCAGTATTCAAGTCTATTTTCAGTATGACAAATTCACTTGTCCATAGACAAAAAAAAACGACTTCTTTTTTTCAGAAGAAAAACAAAATTGTCTGTCCTTCCCAAAAATGCAGTATTTTTCACATATTTCAATTGATCTACGCATAGAAGGCGAGTCGGGGCACCCGTTTTGATGCCACAAATATCAGGACGTCACGTCTGGATCTAAACTTACCGATTGAGTGAACTGTCATTCGTATTGTGTTCGTACATATTAGGCTTTCGATTTTGCAATTTGCACTGATATTTGTCCTAGTTCAGCCTTTGTTTTGAGAACTTAGAATTTTTTATGCTATTCAGGCAACAATAACCACAAAAGTTGTTCGTAACAACTGTTTAAGTTAAAATAACCTCCATGTTTTTGTTTAAGTTACTCTTGTCGAATTGACACCGCGTAATCTGTCTTGATACATTTCCGCCATGATGTTTTTTGTCGTGTTTTTATTTCTGCTCATTGGAAATCTTGTTTGAACCAAGTAAATATGGCTTTTTAAGGAAATTAAATATTTAAATGCTGTTTCACGTAGTTTTTCATATTTTTGGTATGGTGTACATAGACCTCCATACATTTTGCGACATCTCCTTTGCTCTGGTGTCATCACTATTACCTTTGGAGACAGCTATTTTCAGTGTAAAAACAATAAGGCTTGAGTATCTTGCAGCACCAAATCGGACTTACCTATGTTTCTATCCTTTCTATGTCACACAGAAGAACCGTCATTTTACTGGAGCGTGAAAGAGAGCGCGCGTTATCGACGAGGAGGTCGCACGTCCGCTCTCTTTCTAGATCTAGTTGCCAGATGTAGCTCAACCTAAGTGACATTTATCAAGCTTTGATAAAAGAACCACAATTATGACGATGTTCATAAGTTAGTCGTATGTGTGCAGGACAAGCGCATAGCGGCGACGGGCGAGCTCAGCGACTCGGAGGACGAGGGCGCGGGGGCGGGCGCGGGCGCGGGGGGCGCGCGGCGCGACAACCGCTCGTACCGCGCGCCCGCGCCGCGCAAGCGCCCCCGGCTCGACAAGGAGCAGGGGGCCAAGGAGGAGAGCAAACGTGAGTGATACTGTGCAGCACTAGCACAGATACTGGTCGCATGAATTCCTCAATAACGCACCCTGAGATAACATTTTTTTGAATTACCTGGAAACTCCGAACCGGGAGTACAGTAACATTAGCTCGCAAACTTTTTAAATTGTACCCAGCGATGATTTCGTGGAATATATAGAAAAAATGGAGGAAATATTCCGAACTTCATTTAAAACCCAAACACTGTAAAGTAGCTGAACGTAAATTTTGTTTAAATAAAAAATATAATGTTTACAATCACAAAATACATGCACAAAACTAGATTGCAATTCAAAGTAGGCAGATGTAATTAAAAATACTGTAGGTGGGCAGCCCTATCGCGTGTTTACGTACCGCGCGGCTGTAGGCATGTATTTCAAAGCTAGGGCCGTGTTACAATACTGATACATAATATTACCGTGACGCAGGCGTTAGCATTTTATTTCCACTTTTCTAAGCCCTACTTTTTTAATTCAGTTTTGTTTTAAGGTTTTCATTCAAAATGATACAAAAGTTGATTGATTTTGTATCAAATCCTCAAAATAAAAAGATCTAAACTAAATATTCCATCTTTTAGTTAAAATTAATTTCAGAGCTCTTCGCACTGATTAGGAAAAGCTAAAAAATCTTGAACACCCTCTGGCTTTGTACGTTTGGGAAACTTTACCTCTTTATGTACAGAAAAACTGGGTCATGAATTTAGATATTTTTCATGTTTTGACGACCGACTTGGTGTAATGGTTAAGAAGTTGGCTACTACACCAGAGGTCGCGGGTTCGATCCCCGCACAGTACAAACATTTGTGTGCATGAACATGTCTGTTTGTACTGGTCTGGGTGTCTCCTATGTATAATAAGTATGTATTTACAAAAGAAAAATGTATTTAAGTATGTTTATCCGTTGTCTAGTATCCCATAACACAAGCTTTAATTAGCTTACTTTGGGGCTAGATGGCGCTGTGTGGAATTGTCCAGGGATATTTATTTATTTATTTATTATTTATTTATGTTCACTCTTTGAATTTTATTAAAAAAAAAAACATGTTTTATGTGAGAGAATTGTAAGCTTTGTCATATTACTAGAAAAAATTAACTAATAAAGAGATTTGTCTAAAAAAATCTGAACTAAAAATAAGATAGACCTAGCAAAGATTTCTTGACATTTTTTGTAAGCCCTATTGAAGAAAAATTCCGGTCCTCACGGCTCACCCTAGAGATTGTTTGCTTGCAGCTGAAGACTCAAAAGACGACGTGAAGAGCGCAAGCACCGTGGAGGAACCAAAGAAGGAGGCGCCCAACCCGTGATGCGCGCCGCGCCACGCAACGCCGCGCCACGCAACGCCGCGCCACGCAACGCCGCGCTACGCAACGCCGCGCCACGCAACGCCGCGCCACGCAACGCCGCGCTACGCAACGCCGCACACATTTTGTACTAACAACTATACCAACACTATGTCGTTGGCCAAAAAATCCATGCAATAAACATTCATATTTCATCCAATATGAACAAACTTAAAAATCCATCCGACATAGTGTGGTGTAATCAAGAAGGTATTGATTGGTATCATACTACCGAAACTACTGATAATATGAACCACAAGTACCTTTTCTGTTTTAGTAATTGACAAAAATAATGTTCATCAAATCTTTGTTGTATAAAATCGATTTTCGTAATAGTTGTTTCTGAGTATTTTGTAAGATATGCATCATCATAACTCATACGATCTCCATATTTGATATTCGATCCAATACCTAATTTAACACATTAGCTGCCATGGGGTCACCGGTGACCCGCAAACAATAGATTTTCTATTGTGTCTGCTTTAGCGGCAGTCAAAGACCTAATAATTTAAAAAAAATTAGGAACCTTAAATGTTAAAATCAGTGTCGATGTATACCTATCAGAATCCAAAAGGGATTTTTAAATTGTACTATGAATTTTATTAAGTTCTCAAATTAATAATAAAGTCTTGCAACAATTACACTAACAATTTGTATGAATTGAACATAAATACCAATTATACAAATTATTAAAGCCTTAGCTGTTAGACACCCATTTCTAAACTTAGGCCTATTTGTTGGAATAGGCCTATTAGCGCAGACGTGCCTTCTCATGAATCAAAATGATTAAATTATTTTTACAACTGATTTAACCCCAAATTCTGCAATGAAATAAATAATATTATTTACCCTAATCATAAGAATCAAACAAAAGACTTCTATTTATTTCGTTTTATCCACTCAATAAATACATCCAAAAAACTATTTTTATATTTATAGCATAGAATCGCAGTATGAAGGATTCTTATTGCTAGTGCGTGTGGTTCGCATTGAATAATATAGTTTTCAAAAGTAATAATCTCAAATTATTGTATTGCAAGCGCGTAGGTATGTAAGTACTGTTATATTGTTCTGTGGAAGAATATTGATTTTGGGTTGAAGATTTTTGATTTACATTCTTGACTTTAAGTTCTGCTAGGTTATAAAATAATGTTAGTTAGCTTTTAATTTATAATAATAGACGACATCACTCAGACTGAATTCCTAAAATTATAGCATTGAAAAGATTCTCTTACATCTTATAATCTACATGCAGATCCTTAGTAATATAACCTTTTTGATCAATAATAATCATTATTGTCCTAATAGCTCGGAAATATACTGCAAGTACATATTTCAGACATGTTCAACTGTATATGCATATTTCAGAGATATTAAAAAATTGATTGTTTTTTCTATTGATGTAGAAACTTATTTGAATTATTTATGCAGAGTGGAATTTATCAACGCCACCTGGAGGGAAAGTACTGTACACACTGGAGATTGACCGAAATCTGATGGACCATTGAGTAAAAGTGCTTTATCTGATCTCATTGAATTTATAAGTTTAGATTCCATGGTTTTCCTTATGTTTAATTTACCAAGTTTTTTAGAGAGATTTGATCCTTGTGATTGACCCTATCGATCGATGCCGTAAAAGTACAGGGTGTTATTTTTTGGATTTTACCCGGTTCGATTCCCGGGTGTGGAGAGCGAATTTTCGAAAATCTATGAATGCAGTTCTTTTTCTTTTTAAAAATAAAGGAATGTTTCCTTTGAGTAAATTAATAATTGTCTTATCTCCAGTATGTACAGTACTAAAATAAAATGATCAGTTCCTATAAGAAACAAAGCAACTGGGTAAATCTAGGTGTTTCACAAGCAGTATTTTTTAAAGGAAATATTAAGTTTTGTGTTAGATGAAAACGCGGAAGTTATTCCACTTCACGGCTATGAGTCCATATATATTATGCATGTGTACTGGGTAATTTTGCTCCGGGGTCATAGAAGATATTTTTATTGATTACTAGCCCTTTGATCCGCACTCAATCATGCGAGTTTAGTCTGAGCTTGCTTACTATGGCCGCTGTTTGCTCTCTAGACATGCTGAGTTTTATTCCAAGATAGTTTCATTTGGTTTTATTATTCGGAACTACCAGTGGAAGTGGAATTTATTTGCTTTAAAATAATCGCTGTGAAAAGCTGATAGGTTTTTGCTGAAAAAACAGCAAAGTTCTTAAATCCTTGGCTGCCAATCAAAAACATAATTGACTGATTTATGTTAAACTTTGCAACCAAGCCAAGCTAGTTTTGTTTAAAAATCTAAGAAATACCTAATTTCGTGTTAGTTCCATCTGATTATGGACGGAATTCATAACGCGCCATTGTGTTGTTAGTCTCTCATTCAACGAGATCTTACACTGGTCAAAAAGTTTCTGTACTGAAATAAAGTGTTCCGTAATGCGGGATCCTAGAGTAAGTTGTAAATATTTTTTTATTGTTAAATACATGAAGGATGTATGTGTCTAAAAGCGTTTTTTATTTCAATCTTTTATCTTTCGCATTAGGCGTAGTGTCATCGATTTAGCTCTGGCGAAGACGTATTTTCCTGAAGGCAGCTTAGGAAAGTCAGTAGGAACTTTTTTAGGAATAATTCGCCCGCGTAAACTATTTCTGCAGTCAAAAAAATAAGCCTAAATAAAAAAAATATAGCTTAAGTCACTCCCTGATTATGTATAGTTTGTCCAATTTAGTATGTTAATGACAGCTTTCAAAAGGGATGTAAGTAAGTAATTAATTAGCCTTTATACTGTCCCACTGCTGAGCAAAGGCCTCCATCATTGAAATAAAGTCATCGCTACAATGGATGGGTATTGGCTGAATCACCACGCTTGCCAAATGCGGGTTGGTGATCATTACCCGGGCTATGTCCGAAAAACACTTTGCCCGACCTGGGAATTAAACCGGGACCTCCGGGTTTTTGGGCCGAGCTCTGGAACCACTGCCACGGGGGCGTTAGGCGATCGTAGTTTAAAATTAGTGAATATTTTCGATTAGGTATCGATTTATTATTTCATAGAACTTTAAATCGTTAGTTTCGGTAGACAAACAAAGTACCTAAATGTTATTCGAATATTTTAATGTGCAATAAAGAGAAAATAAATGAATAAAAATATTTTTGTTAAATTAAGTAAGTAGGTAGGTATTAGGATTTGTAGTTATTATCACTTTCATAATCATCGTCATCATCATTCGAAGAACTGCCGCTAAGTTTATTATCAATTCTTGTTCACAAACGCTCAATGGAATAATATTTTACATTTAAGTTCAAAATCTTTATTACATGTAATTAATCAATGTTTTTTAAGAATAATCGTATGATAGACATTTGCAAATAAAAAAGTATTCCGGAGAACTTAACTTTGATACCAATCAAAATTAAACGGTATTGAAATAAAATGTTGTGCTAGCCGCCCCTAATCTTATATTTAACCCTAGAACCGTACCCATAATAAACTTTAAATAACAGTACCCAGGGGTTCTAGTGTACCCCGTTAAAGAAAACATTTTCTTTACATAAGAATAGACATTTATTATTAAACAACATACATAGACTTTTATGGCACTTATTTCAGTCTCACGTTACATAATTAAACAAAAAAATAACAAACTTAAATTAACAATTTTGGCAAATATTTTTTTGGTGCTCTAGTTAAATATATAAAACTTTTACATTTTTCACATCGAGTGCGTGATTTACGGTCTTTTAACCTGGGACAAAATGAACATCTACCAGATGTTGAATCTGAAGAGGATGGAGCACTAGAAGGTCGTGTTTTTCCTAAAATACCGCCAATACTTATTTGTAGATGCATAGGCAAAGGCATGTCCCCAGGGGTGCTGGAGTACCCCACACACGTGTTGCCACGACCGCACGCTAACAGGACTCGCGCCCGACTGATGCTTCGACACGACCCCCCGCGTCTCCCGTAAATACGCGCCGGTGCGAAAAGATCCGTTTTAAAACAAAAAGTTATAGTCAATTTTAAATATATTTTTTCAGTTGTACCCCAGGGTACGGTTCTAGGGTTAAATGTTAATAGTACATTATTGCAAAGGCAGCGAAATAGGCAATTGCAGGTCGAGTATGAGTTTGAAGGCCGAGCCGCAGGCGAGGACTTCAATGATACGAGACAGGCAATTGCCATTTCGGCCGAGGCATATATAGTGCTTTTCTTAAAAAAATGCAAGGAAATAAAAAGGGCCTTTTACATAATAAATTTAATTAATATTATTAACAAAATAACAACTCCGCTTTACCGCCAATTTGTTTTTTTTTATTTTACAATTTGTGCCGAAAGGTAAACGCATCTGTGGCTATACAGCCACGAGAATGCAATGTGTACGATAGATGAAAGAGTTCTAAATTCAAACAGCACACCGTTTCATACAACATTGCCGGCGCGCTCTTCGTTCGAAATTCAAAAAACGCGCCAGGAAGTGATTTTGGGTTTTCAGTCTACGTAAATATGATACCTACTTCGCGTGTTCTTTATTCAAAAGTAATGACAATATTTCCGAGCATGTTTAAGAAAATTAATTTTATTTCACAACCGATTTTATTATTTCTCCCCGTTAAAAAAAGTACGATATTTTATGCGAAAAAAAATCAACTTCATAGGCGTGAACTGTCACAATTATCATCCTAAATTGAACAAACTATAGCTTTATTTATCTATGTTACCTATAGATAATGTATGTGCAAAACTTTGAGAACATTTAAAATTAAAGGCCTGCGCTGACGACGGACTTTTCTCCACGGGCAGAGAAAAAAGTACGCCCCGTGAATAAAAAGTCCGCGCCGCGGACTCAACGGCACGGTGTGTGATCATTTGTTGTCCAGAAATATAGTGAAGTGCACGTTATGGAAGCAAATATTCTGAGATTACGTTGTGCTGTAATTCACATGAAGTTTAAGAAAAAGAAGACGTTTTATAATGTCCACTTGGTCCATCCCTTTGTTTCGAATCTTCGCGCAACGCGGACTTAAGTCCGCTATGTGCGTTGCTGCTCATAGTTCGTTCGTTCTATTTTTCGCGGCCACTCACGTACTTTAATCCGCTACGCTCTCACGTACTTTTTTCTCCGTCAATATAGATCCCTTACAAACTGTATCGAGCAATGCACAAAGACGACTAAAAGTATCCTGAACCAAAAGTCCGCTGAAACACAGAGCGTAGCGAATTAAAGAGCGCGGGCTCCGCGAAAAACAAATAGAACAAACGAACTATCAGCAGACAACTCACGCGGCGGACTTTACTCCGCGTTAAAAATCGATTCGAAATAAAGGGATGGACCCAGTCTCTTTTAAACCGTCTTCTCTTTTGCTTAAACTTCATGTGAATTACAGCACAACGTAATCTTAAAATATTTAAATACTCGGACAACAAATTATCGCACAGTGTGCGCTGTGTCCGCTGTAAATCCGTGGCGGCCTTTTTACTCACGCATCGTAACTTATTTTTCCACCGCGGAGAAAAGTACGTCATCTGCGCAGGCCTTTATTTGAGTAGCGATCATTTAAAAACGTTAATAGGTATTTAAATAAGAATCTATATTACTTTATGTATTTCATCTAGTATTCATCCACCTATTTATGCGACGTCGTAGTGAGTCGCCTTAATAATCAAAATATACTGGTCATTATCTTAGGAATTAACATCTGTATATGTATAATTCGTCGTGTCGTAAATGTATTATCTCTTCAATTTGAGTTACTTTTACGCTCTTGTTCGCATGGTTCTCCTTAACTTTTTTATACCTATATTGTCAGTTTCTCGAGACTGATGTGTAGGTATACTAGCATGTCACTAGCATTCAACTCAAGTTTTTTAGAAACTAACTAAAGTTATTGGCAGCTTTGAAACGTTAACTTCCGAACTGCACCGCTTAAATATGTAGATACTAGTGGTTGGTATAGAAAGTACCTAGGTCACGATTGGGAATAAATTAAAATGTATATGGAATAAATATATATCAAAGTTCTAATTCAATAGGTAAAAAAAAAGGCCGTACTGGGACATTTTCTGAAAGAAATATGGCTACTGCGGCCTTAATCATTATGCTACATACAACGTAGCCACTTAATAATAATAATATTTCTTTATTGCACAAAATAACAGTTAATCAAACATAATTAAATTAAATCGAATACATGCATTGCAGGTTGAGGCAGATGAGCATTTTACAGAGGACCCCAAACTAGGCTGGGCCTGTATCTTGGGGAACCAGAAAGAAATAATTAACCTGTGTTTACAATAAATTTTAAATTACAAACGAAAAATATAAATTTCTAAATTAGGAAGGGATATAACATGAAATTAGAAGTTTCACAAAAATGAAAGACTCAAAAACGTAAAAAACATCAGTTAACCAGATCTTCAGTACCTACTTAAATAATCTAAAGAAAGAAGCCACCTAGTTAAAACAGATTTTGCTGCAAATACTGAGCACTCTTTAATGTTACACTGCATTGTACATAGGAGCTCTAATCGAGTCGCCTAATCTACTCGCAAAGTGAGAGTTTACTGTTGGGAGTGGGATTTTAAAAACACGTTTTTTCAGTAGAGTCTTATAGTATTCGGTGCGGATAAGACGTTTGTGAGCATTAAGACTTGTTCTTAAAATAAATAGCTGGCGCAAAGATAAGACATAGGCTTCCTTGTAAAGTTCCGCTGTAGGGTATCTGTACGGTTTTCTGAGCATGACCTTAAGTACAGACCTGTTGGCACGTTCCGCTGCTAAAAGTGTTGTTTTAGCAGCCCCACCCCATATCGAGATACAATACCCAGTTACCGATTCACACAGCGCCTTATAAATTGTTATCAGTAACGTTCTGTTAGCAGAGTCTCTTAGTCTTCTAAATATTCCGGAAATCTTTCTGACACGGATAACCAAGTATTGAATTTGTGATTTCAAATTTAGATGTTCATCGACAATGATGCCTAGCTAGGTATTTCGTAGCTTTAGTACGAGAAATGAAGTTACATAAGCAAGGCCGAGGGGAAGTGGAAATGCATGAGTGAATATTAATCTTTAGTTCACCTGTGGGGCCAGAAGCTGCTGTTTTGTGAAAACAGATGAAACTTGTCTTTGAGCAGTTGAGGGTTAGTAAGTTATTATTAAGCCAGTTGCAGATGGATGCCATTCCTTTTTCAGCAGCTAAAAGTACATTTTCCCAGTGAATGCTTTTAAAGAGAACAACAGTGTCATCAGTGTTGTTACACTGATGACACAACCTCAGAATCTGGTAACAATAAGTCATGGATGTCGTTCATGTAGATGAGGAAGAGAGTTGGGCACAGAATGCTTCCCTGAGTAAGCGTAACAATATTGTCGAAGGCTTTGGCCAGATCCAAGAAGACTCCGATGCACTTCTGGCCTTTATCAAGGATTCCCGAAATAATCTCTGTTAGAAGCGCGACGGCATCTTACGTAGATTTATGGCGTCTGAACCCAAATTGTCAAAGAGATAGTAAGTCGTCTTCTAAAAATTTGTTTAAGCGCTTACTAACGATTTTCTCCAGCATCTTAGAGAAAATGCTGAGCAGGGAAATTGGTCTGTGATTTCCCGGCGAGTCCTCAGGCCCATTTTTATGGATTGGAATGATAAGGGCCGTTTTCCAAGTTTCAGGGAAATGGCCAGTACCCAAACTAAGGTTGAACAGATGCACCAGAGGATCACATAATATGGATCGAGCATGTTTTATGAGAGTTGTGGTGACTCCATCCACTCCAGGTGCACTGTCTGTTTTTAATTGATCAATGATGCTAAGTACTTTCATCCGGTCAGTTGGTTCCATAAAAAAGGAATTTGATGGCGAGCTGGAGAGTCGAACTTTTGCCGCTAAACCACTTTCCGTGTCGTTAGATTCTGATAGTATATTATTGGCCAAATTCTGTCCCACAGTAGAAAAGAATTTATTACATAGGTTTAGAGAAGCTTTAGTGGAGTCCGCGGCTGATAGTAACTCTGTCGGTTGGCTGGTTTTAGTGTTAGTGTTACAAATGTTCTTTTTTGATTTCCAGAGCTTCTTAGTATCCTTACTATTTTGTTGTAGTTCTTCTCTTTCATAATCTATTTTTACCTTTCTTATTATTCCAATGTAGAAGTTTCTGTATCTACGAAATGATAACTTAGTGATCTCATCATTAGGATTTAGTTTTAATCTGGCGTGAAGTTTGTCTTTGTGACGAGAACACCTAAGCAATCCAGGTGTCATCCATGGCCTAATAACGTACTTTGATCGAGATATTTTCACTTTTTTTGAGTTATGTTTTATGGCATTAACGATATGACCATATGACCATATATGTCCATGAAAGACTTCGATGCGTCATCTGGATGAGAAAAGAAGGTGATTATGTTCCAGTCAACCGCCTTTAGTTCGCTGCAGACTCCATGGTAGTGTATAACACTTTTGGTCTTCGTTCTGTTTACCCTTGGATGTAATGAGTCAATGGTAAGGCTTGCTATTGCAATCCTATGATCTGTGACCTCCGTATCGCAAACGATTTCAATAGCCGGGTTTTTTGATTTCACGAATATGTGATCTAAGCAGGCATTTACGAGTAGGTTTTGTTATTGCCGGTTCAAGCTCGTGCTCTGTATTGAGGCGTGTCCACAAGGTGCCAAGCGCTCCTAAACGCTTGGCGCCTGGAGCTACTGCACTTTGAGTGGGTGTGTGTGCTTATGTTACTCAGTGGTTGTATGTGTTCGTGTATTATGCGATCACAAAATATTATGAAAAAACAATCAAAAGTTCATGCGAACTTGTTTTGATTATAATATATTTCATTTGAAAGCCATTGCCTGCATGTTTAAGAATTTTAATAATTACTCTCCTTAGAGACTCTCTGAGCAACCTAAAGAGATATCGAAAAATACAAGTGTCGTCCTGACACGTCGATATCGGGATATAAAAAATATAATATCCAAGCCAAAAACCAATAACAAGAAATTAACGCAGATGAGTACTAACAATAAGGCAATGAAGACAAAATAAAATTTCAGGTATTGTTGTATATTGCATGTATTTTAAACGATTATCACAACGCTCTATACATAAATTGCACCATAAATAAAAGTACCGTAAAATCAGTCTGGTACCAAAGAGCTATAAAACCAACTAAATGGAATGAATATAAAAATACTATGAAATAATTTAGCAATATACTATACATCTACTTACAATAATAATTAGTAAATTTACAAGAAACGCCAATAAAAGATAGCTTAATGTATTCCATAGACAGATGAATGTAATCGTTTTACAAATATTTACTCTAATGAACACTTAAAATGTATGGGGCGTTCTCTACTTTATTTTTATCAATCTACCATAAAATTGAACCTCACATCACTGCAAGTTGAAATACTAGTCTAAAATTCACCTCACGTTTTGAACTTCATTTTAAAATCACACTTCGTTAATTCCAAAATACTGGTACCTATATACTTCATTATTTAAGAAGGAATGTAAAATCTGGAAGATATTAGGCAAGGATTCTTTTTAACGAATTACATACATTTCACTTAATATCGAATAACAGCAAACATTCAACTTATATAATTGTGCGTACTAAGTAGGCCTTTAAAGTATGACTAGGTAGACCAACTTATTTCTTGACGTTTCTGATTTTGTCACAAATGTTACAATACGCTAAATTCTGAAGCAAAAATTTAAGACAAATGAGTATTACACTGTAGCCTTATTAATCACTTCTTCATAGAAAAGCAAAGATTAGTAGCCTGATTTACCATTGATCGATAGAACTCGATTAATAAATCAACTTAACAAACATATATACATGAAAAGCATTCCTGTTTTTAAAAAAGTTCATGGCCGAGTCATGTTATCTAGCAACAGTAATTCAAGCTATTTTGTGGGTTGTAGCATTCGAACTTCATATAGTTTTTTTTACATTCGTACAATACAAGCTATGATGAAATATAATTTCTAATGTTTGTTCACCCAAGAGAAAAAATGGAATGCAAGGGTTGGTACAAATATCAGACGTTTAGCAGAAATTCAATTCTAGTCTAATAATGACATTGTTTGTCATGTCACGTCAGTGACGATGGAGCCGTGGGGCCAAACTGTCAAACTTGTTCCTAAAATTGATTCAACTTATTGTAAATTTTTTGCGACATAAATTTCAATAATTTTTATGGACAACATATTATTATGTATACATAATACTAACTCAATCACAGTAAATAAACACGTTAATATTAATTAATACACCTTACTCCTACCATAAGTTAATTGGAATTATTATGACTGTGTAACATCATAGAATTTTTATAATGAAAATTAATTACTCCTCACGAGTAGTATTAAAATGGCGATTGAATTACTATATCAGAAGTCTAATCAGTAGCTAGTTTACCGTCTAAAATGTTAAAACTCTAACTGGCACAATTGTGAGCATCCGATAATAAAATCCGTTCTAATGTAATATCTGGATGAACCCTGCTCAACTTATCACGAACCGTATCCGCCGTGTTCTGCTTCGCCTGCGCTTCGCTTAGGTGTCTGTTCCCTCTGGAAAGTAAAATAAAAATAAGTATGCATTTTACTATTTTTAAACTTACAATTGTTTTGATATTAGGCTTTTGGAAACATTGAAAACGCTTGAATTACAATTTAACTTAGTTACTTTATTTCAACATATATTTTTTTAATTAAGCTTAAAAAAAGATAATCAGCGGTAGCCAATAATGATTATTAAGGCCTGCGTAGACGACGGACTTTTCTCCGCGGAGGAGAAAAAAGTACGCTCCGCGAATAAAAAGTCCGCCGCGCATTTGCCGCAGACTCAACGCATACGGTGCATCATTTGTTGTCCGAGAGTATTTAATGCGCTACGCTCGGTGGGCGTCAGCGGTGTTTCGGCGGACTTTTTGTTCGGCGTACTTTTAGTCGTCCGTGTTGCTTGATTCAGTTTGTGAGGGATCTATTTTGACGGACAAAAGTAAGCCGCGGATAATCTCTCGCCTGCGCAGGCCTTCAGCTTAATTTTATAAGTTAAAATGGAAAATGTATTACAGCAAAGTTATATTCTTATTTATTGTGTGTAGGTAGATATACAAAGACAGAGAATACCGTTAACCGATTGATTTATTTCAAAACTAAGTAAAATTTTACTCTGTAATAAATAAATAATAACTTACCTGGAGTTAGAGGATGATCTCGAAGCATTGAGCCTGTAATATTTAAAACAATATATTAAAAAATGAACTGTCAACGCATACAAATAGAATCTAAAAATAAGAAAACATTTATGCTTTACATAAAGTAAACTATTGGACATGCAATATTAAATTCATTCCATGATGTTAAGATGAAAAAATTATTAGTTAAATTTAGGTAAAAAGGCATGCTGTGGCAACAGTGTTAATTTAGTGCAATTGTGCATGTCTTTAAATTAATCACAATGTAAACTAAAATAAATCTATTACCGAACCTACTTGATGTTCACAAGCAAGAATAATATAAACACCTCAAGATAGCAACCTAAACGGAAGCTATGTATGTAGATACAAACAATATTTTCCATAAAACTGTTTTACCTTACTATGAAATATGATACCAACAAAGTTGGCACTAATAATAAATTTATGCAAAATGCAATTTACCGAATCCTTTTGAGTAGATCGTGGCAATAAAGGGACGGTAGTTAATCATTTATGAAAAGAAATATGGTGCTCGTGAGAAAATCTATAGAAATGAAAACAAAACTAGTTACAACACATTAGCACATGAAAAGCAGCGCTGGCGTTACCTAACATTCAGGCAGCGGCACATCGACTATTGCTCAGTACAGAATAGCGTCTGAAAGATTGTTACTGGTTAGTGCGGCGCCCGGCGTGATGCCCACTATGCTGCCGCCGACGCACGCCTCCACGCCTTCTGTAGACCACCACCACAAGGGATCTTACACACACAACGCCATTGGCTAATCGAACACTGGTGCAATAATACTACTGCTGCTTCAATTTACAAACTACATATTTATTTTCCTCTGACTCGTTCTAGTATACCTACATCGCTTTGTAGCGATTATACTGCCTTAATTGTGCAATAAAGGGTCTTCAGTATGAATACTGCTGTAATTACTGGTTGTACCTATGGGTACAACAAATAATAATGAATGTAATAAATAAATTTTATCCCAAAAAACATATTTTTAGGATAAAATGTATTTGTACTGTTTAATTTGTAATATTGTAAAGAAATATTGTTATCTGTCCTGTTGAGTTGTGTAATTACTAGTAAGTAATAATTAATGAAGATGAAGAGGTAGATGACTAGAAAACGAATTCTCTCAGGTGCCAGAAACCTCAAAGGTATTTTTATATTCATAAGCCAACAGTGTATTATTACAGCACTGATTTAAGCCTAAACATACATGTTAGCAGATTGTACTTAAACAATAATAGCGAATACAAGAAACAAGCTACCAAAATAATAGAATTTATATAATTAGTTAAGCAGAAATCATGTAAAAAAAGTAGTTTAATTTATTTTTTCCGCATATTTCTAAAATGGATCTATAATGTTCGCTATACCCTTTCCAATCGTATAATTAACTTTTGACAGCTCTAATACTTAATCAAATAGTGATACCCTGACCCGTTACCGATTCGATTTATTTTATCGATCGATTTTATTCATGAAGAAGTTTTAATCGATTTAACACACTCATTATTTTATCGATAATTTCGTAATTTTATCGATTATTAAACGACAACACTGGACGCGGCGGCGACGCGCGACGCCATTTTGTTGTCAGTGTTAATCCACATTTTCATACGTAGAGTTGAGTATTTATATTCCTCCGTATTGATTTATTTGTGAATTCTCACGTTTGGTTGAGTTGAGCGTATCGTTCCTCCCTTCGTTACTTTCAAAATGCCAAAAAATGAAGTACTTGAAGGACAAACAAGAGCGTTTGTCTTGCGACTTCGTGAATACTTTGAAAAGGAAAGCGGTACTTAATGGTGGGCCTCTTATACCAGTGACTCAAGTTAGAGACCGTGTTGCAGCAGCATTAGTGCTCCAACATTTTTGCCAAAATATAACAAAATAAGGCTACGGCAGCAGTGGCATGGAACAGAGTAAGCTATCTACACCTAAGAAAAAACGTCAGCCCTGTAAAGTGACAGCAGTTGACAATTTAGACGCTGATGCTATTCGTCGTCTTAAATAGAGATTCCAACATTAATAGCTTTCAAATCCCAGAAAACTAGAGATTATCATGAGGAGATGAATTCGAACGTGTATGAAAAGTGGTTCAGAGAAATGCTTACATCACTCGAAGAGCCATAAATAATATTTATTGATAATGCACCCTATCACTCTCGTCAAATTAATAAAATGCCAACGCAGGAGGCCCACAAAAAAACATGAAATCATAAAAAGGCTCCGTGACAATGGCGAGGAGGTGGACGAGTCCCTACTAAAAGTAGAGTTAGTAAAGATATTAAAAACAAAGAAGCTGCCAAAACCATACGTATTAGATGAAATGGCAGCAGAGCATGGGCATACCGTCCTCAGGATTCCCCCATATCACTGCCAATATTATGCAATTGAAATGATCTGGGCACAAGTTAAAGGATACGCTGCGAGGAACAATACAACTCCTCCTTTCATCATCATCATCATCATTTCAGCCGAACGACGCCCACTGCTGGGCATAGGCCTCCCCCAAGGATCTCCACAACGATCGGTCCTGCGCTGTCCGCATCCAGCGGCTTCCCGCGACCTTGACCAGATCGTCGGTCCACCTTGTAGAGGGCCTGCCCACGGAACGTCGTCCGGTACGCGGTCGCCATTCGAGAACCTTTCCGCCCCAACGGCCATCGGTTCTCCGCGCTATGTGTCCCGCCCACTGCCACTTCAGCGATGCAATCCTTCGAGCGATGTCGGTTGTTTTTGTTCTCCTGCGGATCTCATCATTTCTGATTCGATCGAGCAGGGAAATACCAAGCATCGCTCTCTCCATTGCTCGCTGGGTGATCTTGAGCCTTCTTATGAGACCCATAGTAAGGGACCACGTCTCGCTCCCATAGGTCATTACTGGCAACACACACTGGTCAAAGACTTTTGTCTTGAGACACTGAGGTATTTCGGACGCAAATATATGCCGGAGCTTCCCGAACGCTGCCCATCCGAGCTGGATTCGACGAGAGATCTCTTTCTCGAAGTTGGACTTACCTAGCTGGACTGTCTGTCCCAGGTAAACATAGTGGTCAACAACTTCGAGTGTAATGTTCCCAACGTTAACTGGAGCGGGTGCAATATGGGCATTCAACATGAGTTTTGTTTTGTCCATGTTCATCTTAAGACCCACTCTTTGAGAAGCATTACCGAGATCTTCGAGCATTATGTTCAGGTCTTCCGAGGTCTCAGCCATAAGAACTACATCATCGGCAAATGATGTCGGTTGTTTTTGTTCTCCTGCGGATCTCATCATTTCTGATTCGATCGAGCAGGGAAATACCAAGCATCGCTCTCTCCATTGCTCGCTGGGTGATCTTGAGCCTTCTTATGAGACCCATAGTAAGGGACCACGTCTCGCTCCCATAGGTCATTACTGGCAACACACACTGGTCAAAGACTTTTGTCTTGAGACACTGAGGTATTTCGGACGCAAATATATGCCGGAGCTTCCCGAACGCTGCCCATCCGAGCTGGATTCGACGAGAGATCTCTTTCTCGAAGTTGGACTTACCTAGCTGGACTGTCTGTCCCAGGTAAACATAGTGGTCAACAACTTCGAGTGTAATGTTCCCAACGTTAACTGGAGCGGGTGCAATATGGGCATTCAACATGAGTTTTGTTTTGTCCATGTTCATCTTAAGACCCACTCTTTGAGAAGCATTACCGAGATCTTCGAGCATTATGTTCAGGTCTTCCGAGGTCTCAGCCATAAGAACTACATCATCGGCAAATCGCAGGTGTGTTAGGTATTCGCCATTGATGTTGATGCCGCGTCCTTTCCAGTCCAGAAGCTTGAAAATATCCTCCAACGCAGCCGTGAACAGTTTCGGAGAAACCCTCCTCCTTTCACCGCAAGAAAAATACTGGATTTACTAAAAAATGCGTGTGAAAAAGTAACTCCTGAAAACTGGGCGAGTGTTGTAGAAAAAACAAAAAAGGTGATAATGTCGGATTGGGATCGGGATGTTGCATTCGATAATTTATCTGTCCAAGAATTGATAATCAATATAACTGAGAACTCAAGTGATGATGATTCCTTGTCATACGAAGAAGACGATTCTTTATAATTAAAAATAGTATTACAGTACCTCTTTTGGTTGTTTTATTTTTTAATCCCTAAAGTACTATGAATTTCAACATTTTGCATCAGTTCATTACAAGTAGGTACAGCAGTTCATTCACATGCTTTTTATTTGAACCAACTACAGCAAGTCTAAACGATTATTTTAGATTCATTAATTTGCAGCGAATAAATTCGACGAGTACGATGGAACTGTTTTCATTACGCAAATTATTTAGGCATTAAAACAAAGACATTTAGGGCATTTTAATGCAAAATAATAAAGGTTTTTACGTGATTTGATATAAAATATAATCACAATAATTTTATTGTATGTTTTAGTAATAAAATCGGTAATCGATTTATTTCAAAACCATTTTATGCTCTTTGGTCATTAATTACGAATGACACATCTCTAAGTGGGCGGAGCCCGTCCATGAAGTACAGTATTCCCTGTAGTACATTGTATCAAAAATAATTACAAAATGTATGTGCGTGATGTGTCAAAAGTTAAATAAACGATTGGAAAGGGCTTTAAAACGACTTACTAATCTTACTATCAAACTACGAACAACTAACGGTAAAAAAACTAAAGTAATTGCCTTTATGGCCTCTTGCACAGCTTACTAAGGCTGAAGTTCCACTAGGATCGATATGCAATTCGAAATTGTCCTTGTAGTTCACAGTGGTGTGAACAGTCACAATCACAGCCTAGATTTCTTGCCTCTTCCTAAACCGCTAATCATACACGTCAATTACAATGACAACTGCCCGACCTACAATCTGCCCTAAAAGTGTAACATGAATTACCTACATAATTTTGATTAGTAAGTACACCAATGTGGTGTGTGTGTGTAAGATCCTCATAAATAATTAATAACTTCCATGCGTTCCATACGCTTATCACCTGAATTTGTCGTTAAAATAAAAGAATTAAAGAATCGTGCGGAGAAATAATTCTGATTAGTGACACAAGAAATGTACCTATCAAACAATAACATAAAAAAATATAAATAATAATTTATCCCAAGTGCTGTGCTATCAATTCGAAAATAAAACGTTTAATGCAGTAAAGAATAATAAAGTTTATTAGATATTTATAAATTCATAAACAATTTTATAAATAGGAAACAGTCCCTAAATATTCAAGGTAAAAATGCATCGTTTTCTTTCATCTGCAAAATTAAAAATTATAGATATATGAAATAATATTCATAAGTCTTCATAGGACCAGTGCAATTTAGATAACTGCTGGCAAACTTTATGCTCAATCCACTGAGCGGTAGAGTTTATAAGCTATTTAAAAATAATAAGAATAAACACACTTATGCAGATACGAAGCTAGCTCACCTGTAGTGCAGACGGCGGCGCCGGCGTCGGGGTTGCCGCCCGCCACTGACCACGGGCGCGCCTTGCCCGGCGTGCGCGCGCACCCGTTCCCTACGCACACGGACACACTCGTCTCGCGTCTCGCACACAACGCGTTCGCATCTCACACATGTTTGGGGCTCGAATACACATAACCGATAACTTTTTACATTTTTACATAACCATTCACGAAATACTTGCTCACACTCAAGTGCTAAAACGTCATTTAAAAAAGATTTTGATCCATAACATGCTTAATACGTAAATTCTTCGATCTTTTGTTTCTTTTACCCATTCAGACTCCCATTATATTTATCTTGTTGTGTTTATTGCAAATAAACACTTCATTGTTGAATAAACCTATTACAGTAAACTTATGAAGTTATTTTGAATTTATAGCCATACCATTTTTCATCTAATGAAATCACTGAACAAACTACAAACGTTGCAATTGCATTCGAAAATAGATATAATCGTTTGTGTTAAATATACAGGGTTACTTTAGAAACACCATCCAAAATGAAATTTAAGGATCTATGGAGAAAATGGCAAAATACGTATTTCTCTGTTTGACAACCTTCAGTACTAAAATCTTGAGTTATTATAACTACTAAAAGGTAAAAAAAACACAAGTTTCGTTGACACTGCGCGACGTGAGCGGCGGCCGGCTCGCAGCCTCTCAACTCCCCGCCCGCGCTTTATTTAGAAGTTGAAATTTAATTTTTACTAAGTAACTAATAATCTGTTCAAAATAAAAAATGTGAAAGTTAGAAAGAACTACCTTGTTTTAAAAAAAAAAGCTTTCTTCGATTGATGCCTAATGTCTGAGAAAATTTTGGATAGTGTTTATAAAGTAACCCTGTATAATATAAGGGATATAAATGATCGAGATAAAAGTCTAACTTATAAGTGTTAGTATAGCATAAATGAGTTATCATCAGTTAGAAAACATACCATAAAATGCCAAAATCACCAAGCAATGTAATATGTATTCGAAACCCAAACATGTGATGTGATGATTGATAGATAATACGTTGTTAGCAGTTAGCTCAGCATACCCAAGCCTCTTGCGACAACTAAGCCGTGTAAGCACATTCCCACACACAGTGAATGGACGAACACGGTTCACAAAAGACATAAAGCCAGTAAAGCGTGAGTATCGACGCTGATGTTTGAAAACACTAATCCAAACATTTATTTGTAAATCATCGAGTATTTGAATATAAAAGAAGGAAATATGAGAATGGAGTTTTCCATCCTAAATGTCGTTCATAATAAACAGTCATTCGCTAATGTCCTTAAAACAACGAAAGTTTTTGAAATCCTTTTTTAGCAGCACAATCTGCAAGTCGACGTAGACGACAACGGTGGCAGTTAGGTATTGCATTCGTTGAGGAAGAGGGGAAAGACGGTGGTGACTCGACTTGTATTTATTCTGGATCAATGTCTCTACTACTTCCTCGACTCTGTTCAGTGTTCAGCGAATAGTGTCAACACTCCCAATGAGAATAATTGTAATGTTAATTAAACCAGCGGTCACGAAGATACAAGTGTGTGTACTCACCCATAGTGTTGACGTTATCTGAAGAGCGCGAGGGCGGCGGCGTGGCGGCCGGCTTGGCGCCCACGTCGTCCGACGACTTGCAGCGGGACACTTCTGCTACCACAGACAAGTATTTATATTTATGCTATGGCACTTTTTAAGGTTATATTCACTACGCATTATTAACATTATTTTTCAATATTTTTACAACAGACTGATTCAAAATCAGGACTAAATTGACTTAATGAATAATAATAACTCTACGTGTTGGCTTCGGCCCCACGCAAGCCTCAAAGGACCGGGTCCCCATGGGCCCGTGAATTTCCAATATAATAATAATTAGCCTCTTTATTTCCATGACACTTTTGCAATTTTTCAGAGTTAGAAATTTAATTTGACAAATATACAATAAATAACATGTCATGGCCCCTTTTGGCCCTTTTTCCTCCGAAATTGACTTACTGTTAGAAATGTTTGAAACTCACCACATTCCAACATTACAGGGGTGCTTTCTCCGGACGTCACACTATACCTGAAAATAGAAAATATCAATTAGACTCACCATTTCCCCGCGAGTTTTAAAATGTACACTCAAAAATCTTCTGTCGATAGGTTTTACTATCCATACCCAACTCATCCTGTGTGAGTTGTGTGACTAATATTAAACGCTACTCATCTGATTGTGTTTTCAGAACGTTGTTGAAATTCTTTATCATAAAAAAATGGTAAAACTTGCTAAAAACGTGCTAAAATATTTAACTGCTGTCCTCGCTGCAGACCTTTACAAGACAGCGTGGTTTGCTTTAGTTTTTCTAATTTCTTTAAATCCCATTTATTCTAAGGTCGTCAAACAAAACATGTCGGTGTATAGTTACATAGTGTCGTCTCTCAGCAGCGTGGGCGAGTGCCGGTGCGGCGAGGGCGAGGCGAGCGACGAGTGCGAGTGCAGCGAGCCCGACGTGAGCGGCGTGTGCGCTGACAGCGACGCCTGCTCGCTGCCGTGAGGAACATGTCGGTGTATAGTTACATAGTGTCGTCTCTCAGCAGCGTGGGCGAGTGCCGGTGCGGCGAGGGCGAGGCGAGCGACGAGTGCGAGTGCAGCGAGCCCGACGTGAGCGGCGTGTGCGCTGACAGCGACGCCTGCTCGCTGCCGTGAGGAACATGTCGGTGTATAGTTACATAGTGTCGTCTCTCAGCAGCGTGGGCGAGTGCCGGTGCGGCGAGGGCGAGGCGAGCGACGAGTGCGAGTGCAGCGAGCCCGACGTGAGCGGCGTGTGCGCTGACAGCGACGCCTGCTCGCTGCCGTGAGGAACATGTCGGTGTATAGTTACATAGTGTCGTCTCTCAGCAGCGTGGGCGAGTGCCGGTGCGGCGAGGGCGAGGCGAGCGACGAGTGCGAGTGCAGCGAGCCCGACGTGAGCGGCGTGTGCGCTGACAGCGACGCCTGCTCGCTGCCGTGAGGAACATGTCGGTGTATAGTTACATAGTGTCGTCTCTCAGCAGCGTGGGCGAGTGCCGGTGCGGCGAGGGCGAGGCGAGCGACGAGTGCGAGTGCAGCGAGCCCGACGTGAGCGGCGTGTGCGCTGACAGCGACGCCTGCTCGCTGCCGTGAGGAACATGTCGGTGTATAGTTACATAGTGTCGTCTCTCAGCAGCGTGGGCGAGTGCCGGTGCGGCGAGGGCGAGGCGAGCGACGAGTGCGAGTGCAGCGAGCCCGACGTGAGCGGCGTGTGCGCTGACAGCGACGCCTGCTCGCTGCCGTGAGGAACATGTCGGTGTATAGTTACATAGTGTCGTCTCTCAGCAGCGTGGGCGAGTGCCGGTGCGGCGAGGGCGAGGCGAGCGACGAGTGCGAGTGCAGCGAGCCCGACGTGAGCGGCGTGTGCGCTGACAGCGACGCCTGCTCGCTGCCGTGAGGAACATGTCGGTGTATAGTTACATAGTGTCGTCTCTCAGCAGCGTGGGCGAGTGCCGGTGCGGCGAGGGCGAGGCGAGCGACGAGAGCGAGTGCAGCGAGCGCGACGTGAGCGGCGTGCGCGCTGACAGCGAAGCTTCCTCGCTGCCGGGCGGCGTGCGGCAAGTGCGCCAGAATTCGTCAAGACCTGAACGGGAAATACAATCAATAAGGAACATTTTTATAAAAGTGTTCATGCTGCACCGTACGAAGGCGCTCTGCCTGCCTCTCTGATAGCTTGGCGTTTGACTTTAAACCTTTGCATTATTGCTTAATATTTGGTTGGGCAGTGGGAAAAATGTTTATACTCGTAGTTTTTTGACCTAAGTTTACGGTAGTATACAACTAAATACCTTCATCGATGTCTTGTGACTGATCGGTGATCGGTCGCGTGGGAGCTCGAGTTTTGGTCCTCCTAGGACGACCTGTAATTAAAGTTAACGTTACAGTACAGAGAAGCAGCTACCTAGGAAACACTATATGTAAAGTAATTTTGTTGAACAGGAACAGACTTTAATAAACTGAATAACAGCTCACTCCTTTTGTGCTTCGTGATAGAAAGCCTTTCAGTTTTCTTCGCATCTGGGAACCTTAGAATTAGCTCCTTGAATGGGGCTTCTTCATCTTGTATAAGCAGTATCCGCTAGTGAACCCGCCAGCAACTAGCTAAAATACTTCTGAAGGTGCACTAAGGGTGGATTGGCAACGTCGCAAAACGCAGCTTTTTATAATGTTTTTTGATAATTTCTTTATGTTTGGATACTTTTTGAGTTTACTGTTTTTGAATGAAATTCATGTTCTGCCATAAGTAGCGCCTATTAATTATAACATTATGTTACAGTAACCGGCAAACTTCTTGAGCAAATGACCTTGACTGCGCAGAACCGAATTTTAGGTGTCATGGGTGGTGAAGGCGGGGCGCGACGGCGGGGGGCATCGTATCGAGCGCGCTATTGGTAGATCAGTCGACCCTCGTCTCCCACGTTGTGTCTACGTCCCGCTGTCTTCCCAAATACACTTGCGTGCAGTGAAAAGTACTTTGTTGTTGTTGTAGACGTTTTTTTTGTTTTAATGGATACTAGTTAACGAATAAACATACATATAAAATATATAAATAATATACATTATAAATACATTTAAAAAAACATGTCTCAGGAAAAGTTAATATGTTCGTCACACAAACATTTTGTCCGTACCGGGATTCGAACCCAGGATCTTTGGGCTAGTAGACCCTGCCAACGGGCCACGCAGGTTGTCAAAATATATACCTGAATAAATATGAGCATTTCACAGTTAAAAAAAGAGTATCTATTTTTTTGCACGTAAGTGTACAATGCGCGAACTTTCCCCCACTACGACTACAAATGCTCAAGAATTTTGCCGGGTACTATACAGTCCAATATAGTTATAAGCGACTGAGTCGCACATAGTATGACTTACTTGACTTAATCCTATGTCCCCGAGATGGGGCAGAGTGCGTCCACAGTATTTCGCCATCTCGTTCGGTCTTGAGCTTCCTGTTTGACTTCAACTCTGCGACACCTAGCGGGCTGCTCCAGAGACTACCTTTGACTAGATGCCTGAGCGTGTGCGCCGGCAGCTCGGCGTGCAGCATCTCTGCGACACCTAGCGGGCTGCTCCAGAGACTACCTTTGACTAGATGCCTGAGCGTGTGCGCCGGCAGCTCGGCGTGCAGCATCTCTGCGACACCTAGCGGGCTGCTCCAGAGACTACCTTTGACTAGATGCCTGAGCGTGTGCGCCGGCAGCTCGGCGTGCAGCATCTCTGCGACACCTAGCGGGCTGCTCCAGAGACTACGTTTGACTAGATGCCTGAGCGTGTGCGCCGGCAGCTCGGCGTGCAGCATCTCTGCGACACCTAGCGGGCTGCTAAAGAGACTACTTTTGACTAGATGCCTGAGCGTGTGCGTCGGCAGCTCGGCGTGCAGCATCTCTGCGACACCTAGCGGGCTGCTAAAGAGACTACCTTTGACTAGATGCCTGAGCGTGTGCGTCGGCAGCTCGGCGTGCAGCATCTCTGCGACACCTAGCGGGCTGCTAAAGAGACTACCTTTGACTAGATGCCTGAGCGTGTGCGTCGGCAGCTCGGCGTGCAGCATCTCTGCGACACCTAGCGGGCTGCTAAAGAGACTACCTTTGACTAGATGCCTGAGCGTGTGCGTCGGCAGCTCGGCGTGCAGCATCTCTGCGACACCTAGCGGGCTGCTAAAGAGACTACCTTTGACTAGATGCCTGAGCGTGTGCGTCGGCAGCTCGGCGTGCAGCATCTCTGCGACACCTAGCGGGCTGCTAAAGAGACTACCTTTGATTAGATGCCTGAGCGTGTGCGTCGGCAGCTCGGCGTGCAGCATCTCTGCGACACCTAGCGGGCTGCTAAAGAGACTACCTTTGACTAGATGCCTGAGCGTGTGCGCCGGCAGCTCGGCGTGCAGCATCTCTGCGACACCTAGCGGGCTGCTCCAGAGACTACCTTTGACTAGATGCCTGAGCGTGTGCGTCGGCAGCTCGGCGTGCAGCATCTCTGCGACACCTAGCGGGCTGCTAAAGAGACTACTTTTGACTAGATGCCTGAGCGTGTGCGTCGGCAGCTCGGCGTGCAGCATCTCTGCGACACCTAGCGGGCTGCTAAAGAGACTACCTTTGACTAGATGCCTGAGCGTGTGCGTCGGCAGCTCGGCGTGCAGCATCTCTGCGACACCTAGCGGGCTGCTAAAGAGACTACCTTTGACTAGATGCCTGAGCGTGTGCGTCGGCAGCTCGGCGTGCAGCATCTCTGCGACACCTAGCGGGCTGCTAAAGAGACTACCTTTGACTAGATGCCTGAGCGTGTGCGTCGGCAGCTCGGCATGCAGCATCTCTGCGACACCTAGCGGGCTGCTAAAGAGACTACCTTTGACTAGATGCCTGAGCGTGTGCGTCGGCAGCTCGGCGTGCAGCATCTCTGCGACACCTAGCGGGCTGCTAAAGAGACTACCTTTGACTAGATGCCTGAGCGTGTGCGTCGGCAGCTCGGCGTGCAGCATCTCTGCGACACCTAGCGGGCTGCTAAAGAGACTACCTTTGACTAGATGCCTGAGCGTGTGCGTCGGCAGCTCGGCGTGCAGCATCTCTGCGACACCTAGCGGGCTGCTAAAGAGACTACCTTTGACTAGATGCCTGAGCGTGTGCGTCGGCAGCTCGGCGTGCAGCATCTCTGCGACACCTAGCGGGCTGCTAAAGAGACTACCTTTGACTAGATGCCTGAGCGTGTGCGTCGGCAGCTCGGCGTGCAGCATCTCTGCGACACCTAGCGGGCTGCTAAAGAGACTACCTTTGACTAGATGCCTGAGCGTGTGCGTCGGCAGCTCGGCGTGCAGCATCTCTGCGACACCTAGCGGGCTGCTAAAGAGACTACCTTTGACTAGATGCCTGAGCGTGTGCGTCGGCAGCTCGGCGTGCAGCATCTCTGCGACACCTAGCGGGCTGCTAAAGAGACTACCTTTGACTAGATGCCTGAGCGTGTGCGTCGGCAGCTCGGCGTGCAGCATATCTGCGACACCTAGCGGGCTGCTAAAGAGACTACCTTTGACTATATGCCTGAGCGTGTGCGTCGGCAGCTCGGCGTGCAGCATCTCTGCGACACCTAGCGGGCTGCTAAAGAGACTACCTTTGACTAGATGCCTGAGCGTGTGCGTCGGCAGCTCGGCGTGCAGCATCTCTGCGACACCTAGCGGGCTGCTAAAGAGACTACCTTTGACTATATGCCTGAGCGTGTGCGTCGGCAGCTCGGCGTGCAGCATCTCTGCGACACCTAGCGGGCTGCTAAAGAGACTACCTTTGACTATATGCCTGAGCGTGTGCGTCGGCAGCTCGGCGTGCAGCATCTCTGCGACACCTAGCGGGCTGCTCCAGAGACTACCTTTGACTAGATGCCTGAGCGTGTGCGTCGGCAGCTCGGCGTGCAGCATCTCTGCGACACCTAGCGGGCTGCTCCAGAGACTACCTTTGACTAGATGCCTGAGCGTGTGCGCCGGCAACTCGGCGAGCGCGTCGGCGGCCTCGGCGTGCAGCGGCGGCAGGGACAGCATCTCGTTGCTGCTGCACTGTTGCTCGGCGACCGACTTCGGTCGCACGCGACGCCCGCCGCGTTCCCGCCGGCGACAGCCGAGCGGTGTCGCCTGAAACACCTTGATAGATTAGGCGCAGCGCAAACCAGTTTCCAGTTACCGACGAACGACGACGACCGAAGCGAACACTTTTCGATCGTTATGAGTATGTGTTAAGTGGAAGCAACTGCAGGACACAAAAAATGTTTACGTTTGCGCAGGGAGTGGATGATTTCATACTGGTTCTATAGAAATCAAATATTCATCGTTAGCTTGTATCTGACACAAGACACAAAAGTTCGGTTTTAAATTTCGGTGTTCACAACTGCACAAGTTTGTTTGGTTATCAAAACTTAACAATAGCTTTTTAAGTAATTATATGGTCCAGTAAAATAAAACATCACGATAGCAGGAAAAATAACCTTCAAAAAGGATATAAAAAAAAAACATTTCTTACCAAATTCAAATAATCCAATTTCTGTGACAGCATGAAACAGGTACGTAAATATGAGAAAAAGTTTATTATTTTGCCTAATCGAAAGATATGCTTATTGTCTAACTGTTTTTAAAAAATATTTTTTAACCAGATATACAGGGTGGTCCAAACATATATGTATTTTTTTTTTAACTTCCTAACACTCAGGGGTATCGGAAAATACCCCATGTATGTTACCCGATTTTATGTAGTTTTCGAATTATGTTTTTTTTACGATTTTATGTATATTTCTGGGTTTACTCACTTTTTCGGTCACTGTAGCGCGATCTGTTGAGATAAATGCCTGATTTTTTTTCTTTATTAGATGAATAATAGCGTTCTGAATAACTTACATCCATAACGCTTATCATAACTATAATTTTTTTTTATGAAATTGAAAAAGTTGAAGATGCTGTTTTTTCCCTGAACTTTGAAGGCCGTTTTAAAAAAATATTAACGTGTATGTTTGGACCACGACGACCCACATAGTGGGCCTCCGTCGACTTAAGTTCTTACAATTTTTTTTTGTAAGAACTTAAAGGAGTGGCTGATTGGGAAATGTTTTTTCTCTGTTTAAGCGTTTTTAAATGAAAAAATTATAATTTGTAAAATATGATATTTTATCATGTATTAAATTAATAGAAGAATAAACATTAAATAATGTGCATTTTAGTTTGTAAGTTAGGTATCTATTTGTGTTGCAATGCCCTAGCAGGGCTCATGTTACAAGTTCTATTTTAATTTTAAGATCTTATGTACCATCATGAAGCAATAAAGAACTGTGAACTATGAACTAAGATTTGGACTAGGTAAACTAAGCAGGTGGACCACGACTGACGACTGGCTTCATTATGTACCAAGTCGTTTTATTTTATCACTAGCTGTTCCTCGCGGCTTCGCCCCCGTGTTCAAAAGAAAAAGGTAGACTATGTCACTCTTTACTGTCTTAAACTATCTCCATACTAAAAATTACATTGATCTGTTGCTCTGCTTTGACGTGAAAAAGGACAAACCAACAAACAAACACACTTTGAATTATAAATTAGATTTATTACCCATATATGAATGGAAATGGTATTTTGTAATCTGTCTATCTCCTGATAGAGTTAAACATGAGACAGACATACAAGTCTGTACTGTTTTCGTTAAACGTCAAAACCGTTTGAGACAGGTTTTTATTTATGCACCTTGGACGGTCCATCAATAGTAGTAGTAAGGTTGTTGTCTCTCAAATGTTTAGATATAGAAGATCATCTTGGCTGCGTAGGTACAGGTGGTGCTCTGGGTGTACAAATATTTATACTAGGTCGTGTGTTAAGATATTATTAGCAAACGAGCTGCTTAGATATTTATGACAGATTAGACGTTCATATATTTATGATAACTTTGCAGTACAGAACTTATTGAAATTTACTGTGCTTAAATATATTTGACCACTCTAGCAGCTCTGATATATCTGCTGCTGACTGTACATACACGTATGAGTTATACTTAAATGAAAAAGTTCTTGTTAAGTTGCTTGCATATCGGTTTAAGTAGGTAATCGATATAATATGTTGAAAGCGCAATTCAGGGGTTATAGGCACAGGCTGAGCTCGCCTCGCTGTCAGCGTCCTCCACGCTCGAGAACGCCACCAACGCTATACGACCATGAGTAAATTCATAACTAGAGCTATCAATGCTATGAAAACCAATACTTCACGCTAATAACGGTAGCAAGTCCGTTACCCTCGAGCTGTACCTGTCTGAAAGTTAATAATTAGCTTCACCAAACGCGACCAGGTTATCGGCCGCCGCACTCGGCGTGCGAGCTACCTTGTCATTCTCAAACATCGCACCGGGTACAGTAGAACGCTGATATGTACGGACGGAGCACGGCAACATAAAAGCTAAAAAATGTTTTTATACGTTTAAAAAACTATTAGCTGAATATATTATGCGGAAAACATTTCAGATAGTTAAATAGTGAAGTTGCAGTGAACAAAATCAATATTGTGTTGACGGGTAGTTTGTTGGCTTGAAAATGTAGTGTGTATGTGATCATTACCGCTTCAGTAAGTACTAAATAAACTGAGTGCCTCTAAAAGGTAAAAATAATTACTGTACTAGTCGACGTAAACGGACATAATTATTATTATTTTTAAGTATGTTATTATCATGTAAGTGACTATTCTGTCTTTGTGATAATAAAGATCTTTAAACCTAAGTATATTTACCCCGGTGTGGCCGTGAGACATGGGCGCGAGCAGGTCCGGCATGCCGGGCTCGGCGCCCAGGCTCGCCTCGCTGTCGGCGCCCTCCGCGCTGGAGCACGCGGCCAACGCTAGACTTTCCACGGCCTCACTGAAATATTCAACATTGATGTTAGAGCAAACAACAGACTCACGACTGAGGATGCACAAGATCGCGCGAAGTGGGCCAAGAAAATAAGAAAGGCGGACCCTGGGAGCCCCCACACCAGTGTGGGTTCACAACCGGGATAGACCGCACGGATGATGATGATGATGATGTTAGAGCAAACAATAGGTGAGAATGAAAGTGACAATTTTGTTCATTTGACACTTAGAACGTCTTTGGGAGACGTCCCTAGCTTAATTCCCGAATGGTCCTTCGTAAAATAAGGTTGTTATCCTTAGTTGGAGACCATGACAATTGGTGTGTTGTCTGGCGCATATTTATTTCATAATAAAAAGGCAATTACAAATAAATATAACAATTGTGAATTTGAAGTGGGAGATTGTATAAGAGTGTTAAAGCAGAATTCTATAGGGCTCTTACTGTGTGAATGGTTCAATCCAGACAGTTCAACGTGCAGCCAGTATGGAAATACAACAAAAATTAGAAAGTCATTTGGATTTGCTTAAAAAGGTTTTCTTTTATATCCTAATAAAATAAAATTCTTACTTCCCATGATGTCTCTCGAGCATTATGTTCGCCTATACTAATCCAAAGTATCTGATTATAGTTTTTCCGACCGTTTCTTTATCTATGACGGATCATTTTAGTTGTGAGTGGCGTTATCAATGCGGCTTAGTTAGATTACATTCTGTAAACTGATTTGATGAAAAATCCACCAGATGTACTGTTATACACTAACATATTGAAAGAACCCATATCATTAAATATGACACAGAAATGTGTTACTAAAACTCGTAAAACCTTGTCGCGTAGTTGTATGGCAGAATGGGGCAAATGCAACATAAGTATCTTACTTCGACAGTAGGTTATTGTAGAGTGAGCGAATTCAGGGTCAAATTGGTGGCATGGAAGGGCAGAGGGGCCTACCATTCAGATTGTTGCGCAAAACAATTACTTCCACTGTCGCCTAGCGTTCTGCTTACGTGACGAGAACTGTTCATATTCATATTCATTCATTTATTAATTGCATAGTCACATTACATTGAATAAGGTCTTAACAATAAATTGTAGGTAGGAAATGTGACGCCCTGCAAGGGCGTAGCAACTCTTTAAGAGGGCTATTATAACTAGCTCATCCACTATAAAACACCTTAAAATAATTAGTTTTACAGTGAATGGGTACATACATGAAATTAAATAAAATGATTGTTACTATATTTAAACATAAATTCAACTTTTAAACACAACATTTAAAACATTCTATGCCATCATATGCAAGGTACTGAACTACTCAAGTGCAATTTATTTGGTGTCAAAAAATTCCTGTAAACTATAATAAGACCTTTCAATAAGGTACATTTTCAATTTTTTGTTAAAAAGTGTAGAAGTTTCTAAATTTTTTATGTTGTTTGGTAATTGGTTATATATTTTTATTACCATATTATGAGGACTATGTGAAACTAATTTAAGCTTGGAGAAAGGTACGTGAAGTTTATTTAGGTTTCTATCGTTTCGTTTAGTAATTCTTTCAACTGGGGAATACAAATTCATGTGTTTTCTAGCAAACTTACAGGACTCGAAAATGTATAGAGACGTAAGTGTCAGTATTTGGTGTTTGACAAAGTGAGGCCTGCAAGATTCCATTTGGTCGATATTTGTGAGAATTCTAACACATTTTTTTTGTAGAATAAAAACTCTTTCTGATTCGCAAGAATTACCCCACAAAATAATGCCGTAAGCAAGTCTTGAGTGCGCATAAGCGTAGTAGGCCGTTAGAGCCGTATTAAAGTCTGTCACTCTTTTAAGGTGTTGGAGAGCGTAGATAAAAGATAACATTTTATTTAATAGTTTTTGGATGTGTCGTTTCCAATTCATATGAGTATCCAGCTCTACCCCCAACAAAGTTGCAGAGTCTACGTTGGTTAACTTTGTGTTTTTAAAGTTGTACGATATTTTCAGCGCAGCCTTTTGATAGGGTTTAAATTGGATAATTTTGGTTTTATTTAGATTAAGTTGCAGATGGTGAGATTCTAGCCAATCAGAAATTCCTTCCAAGGTTGCATTCAATTTTATTTCCAATTCTCTAACATTGGAACAAGGAAGCAAAACTGAGACGTCGTCAGCAAAAAGAACACAATGGTCGTCTAAAATATCAGGAAGATTGTTGATGTAAATCAGAAACAAAAGGCACCCCAGGACGCTACCTTGGGGGATAGAGCCTGTGACAGCGACTCTATCAGATCTAGTATTGGTTATTTTTCCTGTATTGAAGTCTGTGTTTACAATTTCTACATGTTGAAAACGGTTACTAAGGTAAGATTTAAACCAATCGTGGGCTATTCCCCTGATACCTGTTTGATACAATTTATTCAACAAGATTCCAAAATTGACTCTATCATATGCCTTGCTCATGTCAAGTAAGTAAAGTAAAAGTAAAGTAAAAAATCATTTATTCACTTAAGCTTGTACAAAGCACTTATGACATGTCAAAAAAAGTATACAGAAATAATAATAATAAACGTAAATAAAATAGTACAATATTAGTACACATCGTGAATATACATAATGTGAATCTACCACCGGTTCGGACGTTGCTTCTTATCGAGAAGACTCCGGCAAGAAACTCGATAGTTACTCTTTTCAACTTTGTTTGTTTTACAAAAAATAAATTCAGAGTACAGTCAATGCGAGTAGAAAAAAGAACACAATATTGAGCAGAGGAGCAGATTATTCCTACTATGACCACAAACTTTTGTCGTTCAAGTAATCCTCTACATTATAATAACCTTGTTTCATTAACTTTGCTTCAATTGCAGACTTAAACTTGTGAAGAGGTAGATCAACAAGACTTTGAGGTATTTTGTTAAAGTATTTTACAGATTGACCCACAAATGAGTTTCCCACCTTGTGTAGCCTAAGACTGGGAGTTTTCAATTTGTTTTTATTTCTGGTATTATGTTTATGAGTGTCACTGTTTTTTTTGAACAGATGCAAGTTTTTGCGCACATACATTATGTTATCTAAAATATACTGAGCATGCACAGTCAAAATATCGATCTTCTTAAATACTTCCCTAAGCGAGTCGCGTGGTCTAAGTTTGTAAATGGAGCGGATGGCTCTTTTTTGAAGTACAAAAATGGTGTTCAAGTCTGCAGCTGAACCCCACAACAGTAGACCATACGACATAACACTATGAAAGTAGCTAAAATATACTAGTCTTGCTGTTTCAATATCAGTCAAGAGTCGTATTTTTCTAACAGCACAAGCAGCGGAACTGAGTCTCCCTGCCAGGGCCGTTATATGCGGACCCCATTGCAACTTAGAATCTAAAGTTATTCCTAAAAATACAGTAGAATTTGTTAATTCTAATGGCTCGTCATTCATAGTTACAATAGCATCAACCTGTCTCACATTGGGCATAGAGAATTTGATGCACTTTGTTTTTTTTGCATTAAGTAATAAATTATTACTAGTGAACCAACATAGTACTTTTGAGAGAGTATTATTTACATCGTCAAATGCTTGCTTACCTCTGTCGACTTTAAAAATCAACGAGGTATCGTCAGCAAATAATACTATCTCACAAATATCTTTGACATAGGTAGGAAGATCATTTATATAAATAAGAAAAAGCAAGGGTCCTAATATAGATCCCTGGGGCACTCCCATACGTATGGTGGCACCGGAAGATGCAGTTCCGTTGATACTAACTTTTTGAGTTCTATCTGTAAGATAGGATTGTATTAATTGAGATGAGATACCTGAAACACCGTAATGTCTTAGCTTAATCAGTAATATTTCATGATCCACGCAATCAAATGCTTTTGAAAGATCACAAAATATTCCTACTGCATCTTGCTTGTTTTCCCAAGCATCAAATATGTGTTTGATAAGTGCTACACCTGCATCAGTTGTGCTCCTGTGTTTAGTAAAACCAAATTGTTTCTCATGTAGTAAGTTATTTAAATCAAAGTGTGAAAGCAGCTGGTTCAATATAATTTTTTCAAAGATTTTACTGAGAGCTGGTAGTATAGAAATGGGTCTATAATTAGATGGGTCACTTTTGCTACCAGATTTAAAAAGCGGGATGACCTTACTAAATTTCATCAAGTTGGGAAACTGACCTTGGTCTATGCAATTATTAAAAAGTTTAGCTAAGTGGGGTGATATCGTATTAATGATTGATTTGAGTAGATTAATCGAAATACCCCACAAATCTTCTGTATTCAAGTAAGAGACCTATAGCGTATGTCTTATTATTTATTGCATCTAATATATTTTTTACATATTCATATACTGCTAGGGTCGTCGAGCGATTTTTCCTAAAGCCGTTTTGACTCTCGTGTAATATATTAAATTTTTTTTTAACCATAGCCGTTTCAAATATCTTAGCTGAAGTAGGTAATAGGGCTATAGGACGGTAATTATTGATATCCGTAGATTCTCCTTTCTTATGAATGGGTTTAACTACAGATATTTTTAAAGCATCAGGAAAGATTCCTTCTGAAAAGGACTGATTAATCAACAAAGTAAATGGAAACGTCAATATATCAGCACAATGTTTTACTACACTTGGGGGAATTTCATCGATGCCAAAGGATGTTTTATTTTTTAGGTTACGTAATATGATATTTATTTCTTTGGGTTCAGCTGGACTTAAGAAAAATGTATTTTCAATTAAGTTTTCTGTTAAAGTTCCAATTCCAGGGTTAGATTGTGAGTTTCCGATAGAAGCAAAGAAATTATTAAACGTGTTTGCCACTTGATCAGGGTCGCATATTATATTTTTATCGGTAGTTGTAAGTTGAATATTTTTATTTTTTCTTGAAATTTAATTTGTTTCATTGTTTATTATTCTCCACATGCACTTTGTTTAATTTTGTGATGTCACAAATTGACGTTTATTATGATTTTTTTTAGAAATGTTAACAGCTTTTCTAAGTATTTTACAGTATTTTTTATAATAACTTTTCATATTAGTATTAATAGGCTTGGATACCAGTGCCTTTAGAAATCTTTTAAAGCGACATGAAGTTTTCAGTCCAGGTGTTAAGTACTTTGGTTTTGAACTATTTACAATTTTAATCAATTTCACAGGTATACAGTTATTTAAAGCTTTTTGCAAAATTTCGTTAAATAAAGAATAATTTTTATTCATATTGTTTTCCTTTTGAAGTATTACGTTCCAATCCACCTTAGAAAGTTCGCTTTGGAATTTACTAATGTTATTTTCACTATATATTCGTTTGTATCTTAAGAAATAGTTAATTCGTTGTGCCATAAGTGGCACAGTGATTAATATACCGCAGTGGTCAGAAAACCCAAATTCGTGGACTGCTATTTTAGTGTCTCTAATGTCAAAATTTATGAAAAGCAGGTCAATGCAAGATGAACTACTTGATGTGATTCTAGTAGGTTGATTTATCTTTTGACGGAAATTATAGTTTAGCATTAAGTTTAGTAGTCTATTTTTTTCATTGCTATTTGTTAGAAAATCTACATTAAAATCACCTCCCATCACTATATTCTTAGAATAGTCTTTAACACAAGCTAGTTTTAAAAGTTTTTCTAGGCAGGTGTAGAAAGTTTCTACTTCTCTTTTACTGTTAGGCCGGTACAGGTTTATGATTAGTAAGTTTTGTTTGGGCAATTCAATTGCACTTACTTCACAAATCATTTCTACAGACAATGCGGTTATATCAACCCGCTCATAACATTCAAAGGAACTTTTAATAAGGATACAAACACCGCCACCTTCGTGGGAACCTCGGCAAAAGGACGAGCAAACATCATAATTTTCTATTTTTAGCAGATCAAATTTTTCTCTGTTCAGCCAAGACTTAGAAATACAAAAGATATCTAAATCTGGTTTTTCTAGTATGAACGCTTCAAGAAGGTGGGTTATGTTGCAAATACTTTGCATATTTTGAAAAATTATACTTATTTTAGTTGCGAAAAGTAGGATTCCTTCCTGCTCTCCCATTTAACGGCCGTTTACGTTTATATTTGATAATTTCCTTTGTGTTTGCAACTTGAGAATAAAGCAAACTTGATGAATGAAGTAAACTCGAAGACGGTGATGGTAGTGGTGAAGAAGTATGTGTTTTTAGGTCTACTTTATTTTCCTGTATTTTCTCCTCCGGGCTCCTCCTTTCTTCTTCTTGTGATGTAGTTGTCTCCTTTCCATCAATGAACAACTTATTATATCTTACTATTGCGTGATGTCCATTCTGTCGTGCTGTATGCATGGCGTTGAATAATTTTCTTCGTTCTTGCAATGCTGACGGACTTAGGTAATCGGTGACGCCAAAACCAGCTTCCCTTAAGTAAATCGAATTTTCCATTATGTACTTTTTCATTCTTTTGCTCATAAGTTCTATTTTGAGGGGTCTTCTGTGGCCCTTCTGGAGGCCACTTTTTCCTATGAATGATATTTCCTCTATGTATCCCAATAAATTCACATGAAGCAAGTCGTAAAAAATGTGAATAATTCTTTCCATTGTTTCGTCTTCTGTTTCCCAGCAGTTTTCCTCAAGACCATGCAACACCAGTGTTTTCTCCGTGGTTTCACTGTTTGCTGTTGCGGGTTGCTGATCGTATTTTTGAAGGTTTTGGATCACTTTTTGCAGTTGATCACTTTCGGCTTGAAGTGAACGACATTTTTGGTCCAGCTGCCTTATTTTGATATTAAATTCATTTAAATCTTGTTTTAGCTGTGTTTGTTCAACTGTTACATTTTCAAAACTTTGCATGAAATCTGATCTTATCTTTGATATTGCATTCTCTATTTCATGACGGAATGAATTCTGTATTGATGATAATATGTACCTGTTATTTTCCTGAAGTATAGATTTAAATTTTTGAAGGGTTATCAGTTCATCTCCTTCTACCTGATAGGCAGTCGTATTATCATCGGTTTGGTTTATTGGAGTTGAGTCCGTAAAGGTCTGTCCTTGTGGTGAAAATGTTAAATCGTGATCGCTAGATGGTGACTTTATGTTGTTGCGGCTGGGTAACTTTTTTCCCCTTACAGTGACGTTTGGGTCTGTTATTGAGGCACGAATATCGTATTCTTGAGTTGATTGCAGCATATCGGGATGTTGATGTGTACGAATGGGTGTGTTACTATTGTCTGCTTTTGGCTCTTTGGATCGACAACAGTGACATTTCCAAGATTGTTTATGTTCTTGAGTCATAGTATTATAGAATCGCTTTTCGGAAACGTTTGCGCATTCCAAATCATAGTCCTCATGGCATAGCATGCATTTCAAATATCTTCTATCCAGTATCTGTTGACGGCAGCCAGCGCATACGTTCGCCATCTTACGGGTAGTAGCAGAAGCTTTGTATCGGTTTAATTACTCAAATATTCTTATAGATGGCGTTTAAAAGTGCCATCTATCGGTAAATAGCGGAAGTTTGGTGAATCTATGAACGACCGGTCAATCATTCAATAAGTACTGATTATCGTTTTTAGGTTATGCAAATATAAATTTTTAAAAAAATCAGGTACCTTGAACCCTGTGGCTTCAAATTCGCAGCTTGAAAAGCAGGATGATGTTTGGTTTATGTTTTATCGGCTGCTTAAACCTTTTCCTGTGCTATTTTTCCAGTGTTGCTTTCGTTGTTGTATTTTGGTTATTCGAGGATATTTCTTCACAGACACTACATACATACATGTAGATAACACTTCCACCCATGTATTGTAGGTACGTGCGCGTAATTTACTTAAGAAATTGGTAATTCACTGAGTTGATAATTTAATTTTGTTTATTTGTTCACAGAGCAATTTTTTACTAGGCAACTAGCGCCCTCTTCCTCCTAATCAGTGTTCCTCCTGTTCTCGACACTAACTTGAATAAATCCTGTAGTGTAGTGTGTGTAAGTGGAGTGACTACTGTTTCGCGCGGCCTATTATTAATAATACCTATTATTTTTAGGAAAAAATAGAAATGCGGGACTCGTCTCGTGTTCGGATCGGAGCGGACAAGAAGTTGAATGCGAAATATAGTCGGCACTAACTTGAGTAAATCCTGTAGCGTGGTGCCGGCGGGCGCCATGGCGTCGCGCACGGCCTGCAGCGGCACCAGCTCGCCGCCCGCGCCCGAGCCGCCCATCGCCGCGAACACCTCGCCGCATCTCTGTGGCGTACACAATAATGTTAATTAAGGAATCACTAGCACTTATAAAGAAAAGTAAAAATACAATTCTGTCGAATGTGTAAGGAATTTGCCTAAAAACGTTGATAGAATAACGCTGGCTTGTAGTGTAATCAGTTTGAAAATGGCACTGCTCCCCGATTCATAACAAAGTTATCGACCGATTCGGTTATTTTCTTTTATTTTTATTTAGTTTTCAAGTATGGGTAGTTTTTATATTATTTAAATATATTATTATTTTAGTTTATGAAACTAAAGGTCGGCTTCAACATATGAAAACATTGATCGCTACCGTTAAGCAGGTCATTTACTATAATAGGAAAGTTTTTTTTGTTGTGAGGTGTTATCGGAAGACCTCTCAATAATAGAAACATTGGTAAAATAAATATTTCGAAAAAACGAAAACGCCCCAATATGAAAATTTTTGGACTTGCCTAAAACGCCCGTACAAGCTGTCGCAAGATAATTACGTGACAGGTCGCCTATTTCTATGCGCTCTGCAAGACACTTATTCGGCAGCTTTATTAAATTTTGCGTTTATGAATATGGTTTCTTAACAAAAGTTACTATACATTGTATAGATTATCGAATGGTATTCCTATTATACATTTTTATTTATTTTACACTTTTAAATTTTGACTTGTTCACTCGAGTTTGAACAGCTGAAAAATGTATTATACCAAAGTAAACGAACTAAAAGTTTACATATACCCCCTTATTTAGTGTATGTTTTGATTATTTTTAATAATTTTTAGAATTCGATGATGTTGTCAACTACCCAATTAAAACAAACTTACCGAATCGGTCGATAACTTCGTATGTTTTCTGTTAAACCTTGCGGTTGACCGGTAGAGAATAAGTCCGCCAATTGTACCTTTTTTTTTAATGTGCAATAAACGATAAAGAAATAACTTCGTTTTCGAATCGGGGGGCAGGGCTGTTAAGGTCCTGTGCTTCGGAAAGTATCTGTAGGTAACTCACGTACTTTACTCAGTATAAATTAATAACAACACATATTAATATTTACAAGTGTTCTAAACCTAATATTTGCAATTAACCTAAACCTATTCTTAACATTTAAATATTTATATAACCTAAACTATGTTTATACTAAACAAATACACACAGAATCAATAAAACATCACACACAATATTCACAATACACGTAACATGTGTATCAGCTTGTCGATATCGATTATCGATACCGCGGGTCGCACTATGCACGCTCAGGTAAATAACGCTTATGTTATGTTGGCTGACGTCCCTGCGGCGATTATCGCATGCTGAACGCACGTACGGTGCCTGACAGGTACCCAATCAGGCACATCCACGACTTCGTCCATAGCATTTCTGGCTGTAACATCTTCAGCACCTTAGACCTGGTTAAAGCCTATAACCAGGTACCCGTAGTCCAGAGGATATAGCGAAGACGGCGATCACCACACCCTTTGGATTGTTTGAATTCCCGTACATGACCTTTGGTTTGAGAAATGCGGGTCAAACTTTCCAAAGATTCGTGGACGAGATGACTCGAGGGCTCGATTTCGTCTACTGTTATTTGGACGATTTCCTGGTATTTTCCAGATCAGAAATCGAGCATGAGGGGCATCTGCGCCAGATCTTTAACAGGCAGGAATACGGGATGCTGGTGAACACGTCAAAGTACGTATTTCTTCAAGAAGTAACATTCTTGGGCTATAGCATCTCCGACAGAGGCCCCAAGCCTTTAGACGCAAAGGTACAGGCGATAAGGGATTTTCCTCCCCACGCCAATGTCCGGCAGCTCAGGAGGTTCCTAGGTATGCTCAATTTTTACTGTAGGTTCCTGCCACATGCAGCTCAAATGCAAGCTCCCTTGCACGCGCTTCTCCCAGGGTCTGTCAAAGGATCACATCCGATAAACCTGGAAGCAGACACCTTGGCCGCCTTCGAAGCTTGCAAGAACAGCCTGTCGGAAGCTGCACTGTTGGCGCACCCCAACTGCTCATCGAAGTTGGCGCTGGTGACAGACGCCTCCGATAAAGCATTGGGCGCGGTATTGCAGCAGATGAGCAACGAAGCATGGGAACCCCTAGCTTTCTTTTCCCGGAAACTGATTCACAGGTCAAGTACTCTCCTTATGACAGGGAACTGCTGGCCATATACGAGGCCATCAAATATATCAGGCATATTCTCGAGGCTAGACACTTCACCGTCCTATACTGACCACAAGCCAATCAGTTTCGCTTTTCATGAAAGGAAAATAAACTGTTCGCCTAGGCAGTACAGACACCTCGATGTCATCGCTCAGTTCACGACAGACATACGCCACATATCCGGTAAGGACAACGTCGTGGCTGACACTTTGTCACGGATAGAGGAATTGAGCGAACCCGTCAACCTCGAGTCATTAGCCGAAGCCCAAGACTCTGATCCTGAACTAGCTCAGCTTATCGAGGGAGGATCAGCTCTACGCTTGGAGAAACGACAAGTACCTGGAAGTCGTTATGCACTGTATTGCGATGTCGGTACACCGACTCCCAGGCCTTTTGTACCAAAGTACTTCCGCAGGCAAGTCTTCAACAGCCTCCACTGGCTAAGTCACCCTGGCGCCAATGGTTCTGCCAAATTAGTAGCAGAACGTTTTGTTTGGCCTGGCGTCAGGAAAGACTGCAGAGATTGGGCACGCGCTTGCCTTGCCTGCCAAGGTGCGAAGGTGACGCGACACGTTAACGCTCCCTTAGGCACGTACCACTTACCCCGCGCGAGGTTTAAGCAGATCCACATCGATCTAGTTGGACCACTCCCGCTTTCTCAGGGCTATCGGTATTGCCTGACTGCCATAGATCGCTTTTCGCGATAGCCAGAAGCAGTACCGATAGAGAACATCACCGCCGAGACGGTAGCCAAAGCGTTGCTGTCGTGCTGGATCTCCAGGTTCGGATGTCCGACAGACATAACGACAGACAGAGGCCGGCAGTTCGAGTCGTCCCTAAATAGGGACGAACTCGAACATTTAAATAAATGTCTGTCACAAATGGCCGGATTCGAACACAAACACACGACAGCTTATCACCCTGCTTGCAATTAGTGTTGCCCAAAATCGGTCTTGGTCTTGCAGTCTTGGTCTTGTTCTTGCATTTTCACAAGACCAAGACCGAGAACAAGACCGCCTAATTTTAGCAAGACCAAGACCAAGACTGATCGTGCAAGATTTGAGCAAGAACAAGACTAATGCTGCAAGACTCTTGCGTCTTGCAGTTAGGACTAAGTGTCGTTTCAGGGAGTATTGGAGTTCGGGTATACGCTTAGGGACTCCAGAAAATATAGAAAAAAATTGGAAAATTGGACTGATTAGGATGAACATGAAGACGTAATAGACTTTGAGAAACTGTATGCATGTCCCTCAACGTCATTTGGGTCTGGATCTTGTCTTCAAGGCTTAGATGTTGACGAGTTGGAGGAGTACCTAGGTAAACCGAGAGCAGCCAGCTCGGAAGACATTTTAGAGTGGTGTAGGACGGATGAGACAGAGTATCCGACTTTATCCAAGATTGCCCGTGATTTTCATTCAATACCTGCACTTCAGTATCTGCTGAGAGATTTTTTCTAAAGCGTCATTAGTAATTAGAAAACATAGAAATAGGCTGAGTGATGAGTCAGCTAGATGGTTACTTTGTATTAATTCTAGGTCAAAAGAATTAATATAAAGTAATAGTAATGTCAAAGCTATTGTGTACTGTTCTGTAATTTAATTTGTGTTGTATTTTTAATTAAATAAATGGTGAATTCAATTAATAAGTACTGTTCTATAATTTAATTTGTATAGTATTTTATTTTTCATTTAAATAAATACATACATACATACATACCATCACGCCTCTTTCCCAACGGGGTAGGCAGAGACCACTTCTTTCCACTTGCTACGATCCTGACATACATCTTGCGCTTCTTCTACTCTCATGAGTCCTTTCATAAATGGTAAATTGTATAAATTGTGTAACTCTTTTATTCCATTGCATTTAAGGTGAGGCCTTGGCTGTCTTTCTATCTCTTTCTAGACATTCAGGGGGGTCCAATGATACACGTCAATTTATTTTTAGCTTCTGTATAATGTTCCTAAAATTGTTGAAGTTAAGTTAAAAGTCAAGTTAATGTCAATAATTGGTTATATTATCTGTTTTAACCATCTTTTAACACATGTAAGCTAATTAAATGTTAACGTTTATTATGGAACAGACTGCTATATATATATATAGCTCAGTTGGTTAGAGCATCGGTACGGATCGCCAACCATTCAAACCCCACCCAGTGGCAGATAATTTTTTGAATTTCTCAAAAAAATCTCGTCTCGTCTTGTTCTTGCATTTGGGCAACACTACTTGCAATGGTCTCGTGGAACGCTTTCACAGGCAGTTGAAAGCTGCGATAGTCTGCTTGTGAATTCTACTCCTTCTGTACTTTTTGTTATTTGTGTGTAAACTGTGTGTGAACAATATATGGGAGAATATAAACCATGTGTCGAACTATTTATTATTTACCATCTCCAACTACACTCACACACCACCACAACAACTATAATCTGCAAAAGGACGCCCGGCGGGAGCTCACCCCGCGGTGCCACGAGTGCGGCGCTGATGAAGATACGTCCCTGCACACACTGTTAGTGTGCACAGCATGGGCCGAGCAGCGCCGTACCCTTGTGGCCGCCATTGGAGTGGACCTCTCAATCCCGGCCGTAGTGCAGGCCATGTTGAGGAGTGAGGAGGCCTGGATGGCAATGGTCTCCTTCTGCGAGGAGGTGATGACGCAGAAGGAGACCGCGGAGAGGGCCCGAGAGGATGACCCTCTGGCGGCCCCTCTCCGAAGCAGACGGCGGGGAGCAAGATGACGGCGGTTCACCCGTCCTCCTCCTGCTCCCTAAAAGTAGCATCGGGGTGTAAGCCGGGGTGTTCCAAGGTGCTCCCGTCTGGGGGTGTCCCAGTATACCAGGATGCCCCCGTAGCGTGAGGAGGCCCGGCCGACCGCTGGGGCGACGTGGTAATCCTTTAGGCTCCATGTCGCCCTATTCCATAGCGGCGAGGTATACCCGGGTGTTTTTAGTGGGTATGCCGCCGGCTTCACCGGCGGAGAGTCCCACACTACCCCACTGCCCGACCCAGGCAGCGGGATAGTGCGTGATGCATTTATCACCCGGAAAAAAAAAGGTCTGTTAAGGTCCCGGTTGCGTAAATGTAATAAGTAATTTGCTACTGCGCAGTGAAGCGGCACGCTAGATTGCGTTTAGTTGCTTGCAGCCCTCAGTGAGGTTATCTTATATGGGTATAGGTAGCCAGCAAGCTAGAACACAATGAGTGCTCTTTCCCGCTATTGCATTGAGGGGGCCGGCTGGACATGCTTTGTTACAGACGGCGTTGTTCAAACTTTGCATGAAACCCGTTCGGCTGCTAAAGTGCCTAGTCACAGCGGGGCAGACTCAGCGCCAGCGCAGCGTAGTACCAACAGATTACATAATAGTTACTACATAACTGATAAATCACTTCAAAGAAAATTGACAATTTTGACTTTTGTAAATGCGCGCTCTCATGTGACAGGCATATATTGCCAGGGCTACCCCTTTCGATATAGATGCCAGCTAGTCAGTACTTACAGTTACGTCAGTATATATTCTTATCTATGGAATGTTCTACGCGGCTGTTGACAGTCAACTGCCAAATGAGTCTTGGAAGACCTGACGGCTGGCGCTCTGCAGGCTGTGCTACTGCTACGCATAGTGACCTGCAAGTACTGGTGCAGCAGGTGGTGCGCGGCGGCGGCGGCGCGCTCGAGGGCGGCGGGCAGCGGCGGCGGCGGCAGCGCGGCGGCGGCCTGGGCGGCCAGGCACGCGCCCGCCTCGCCGCCCGCCCACGCGCGCTGCAGCGCCAGCGCGCGCAGGCGGTGCGACTGCGCGCCTGAAGCGTTGCCGGCTAACCTGTTATATAATTGAATTTATCATGAATTCGGACGTATAAAAGCCTGAGAGGTTGAGAAGAGCACTTAGTTAAAGCCTTCAGAGCAGCTTAAGTTACGAAGGCTTTAAGTAGCTTCCGAAGTTTGAAGTTTGAAGCTTCAACGTGGGGAAAAACGCAAGGAGCAAATCGATTGAGGCCAACTCTATCTAACAACACAGACGTCGAACATTTTCACGTAATATAATTTATTTTGAAAAGATGTACCTAAAATTTTATCTGCAACTGCATTATCTGTTGTGGAAACGTTCTATACATAACAGCAACAATCAAAAACAATCTTACGGAAGACGACAAACAATATATTCTTAAATATTTAGATTGTGTGACGATAATTTTGCGGTCCAATTAGATTTCGTTCTCTTTCGATTTGGATCTTGAAAGTGCTAAAAGCGCTCAAATCAAGCCCAAGTCGGACTGCAGTACTTTAGAGTAGCGATGTGACTGACCGTTCGTGCAGCTCCCGCCACAGCGTGGCGACGCGCTCGCTGGCCGCGCGGCCGCCCGCCGCCGCGTCGCAGCCCGGGAACTCCACGCGCCGCACGCTCACCGACCGCCGCAGCGCCATTGCGATGTCCGTCAGACCTGTAGTTGACAAAAATATATTTATAACATAGCTTTTGACTTCGGACGCCCGTATCTGTTTTTTTCCACTCTTACACTGGCTGCACAGAAAGCTGAAAAATGGCCTGTAGGTTCCCTGAGGAGAACCTGTGCCTGTTTGTCGTTAGATACTCAGTCCCTCAGTAAGTAACGGAAGATTTTTGTTTATATTGATGATTGTTTTTTGTCACCCCATCCAAAACTCAATTGATAGAAAGTAAAATTGTGACTTTTGAAAATTAAAATCAAATAGACAACTTTAAGTAGTAAATTGCTGGTGTTTATGGCATGTAAAGCAATGTTACTCTTACTTTTAGAAACTATCTCACACGGGATTGTTTTGGATCCTCCTCCTTGATGGCTCCCAAAGAGATAAGATAAGACTTCATCATGACTAGGAAGACCTAAATGATGTCTTAAAGCCATGCGCCGCCTAGTGTAGCGTGTTAGCAGACAGTAGAGGTTCAATGCTCGCTAAGTTAGCAGTCACCTTGCAGGCTGAACGCGTTGCGGTCGATGTACAGCGTGTGTAGAGTGCAGTTACACTGCAGAGCTTTGGCGAGGAGCCGCGCGCCCGCGTCGCCGGCCAGGTTGCCGCCGACGTCGAGCGAGCGCAGTCGGCGAGCGCCACCTAGCGCGTTTAGCAAACCATAGAGGTCTCCCTACAAACAACAAAAACACATTGTCATAGTGTCATATTTCTAAAGTTAAAAATGCTGGTAACAACTTGGACCAGGGCTCTAACCCGCAAGCTTTCGCTATCTAGGCTACTGCGGTTTCATTTGCGTCACCGAGAGCCTTACCGATTTTCTGAGTTTGACACAATCCGATTATTAATGTTACACAGAATAGCGATTATTTATTGAAATCTTGGCTAGACCGTGACAACGATCTACGTTATTCATTTGCTGCTTCCAAGATATGATTTTAATGTAATACATTATTTTAGTCTTTTGCCTACCGTAAGGGTGCGTTTCCACCACCAGAGATGTGCGAGGAGATCCCTGTGGTTAGGGGAAGAGAATACTACCGAGGTATCCCTGCAAGTCGTAAGAGGCGACTAAAAGGGCCCTTGGAGTCGCGAAGCGCACGCGGCCACCTGCACACACCACACCCACACACCTGCGTGTGTTTCGGTTTGCGATCCCGAGGAAGACGTTAACACGTGTGTTATCGTGCACTGGAGTTGAGCTTGCTCCTCCCGAGGCTGGCTGCCAGGCGGGCCTTGCGCGTCGAAGCGTCCTACGAGGAGTCTCTCCCTCGTTGGGGATCCCGGGTTCCTTCCATTCTGCGCCGAAGATGACCACCGTCAGGTTTTAGTGGGTAGGGGTCTCTGTTTTCCCAGGAGTTCCGAGTCCCACATATCCCAGGTGTCCCGAACTCAGGGCCTTGGGAATGTCTAAATGCATTTCCTGACGCAAACAAAAAGGATGCATTGCGAGGAATGTTTGTTGAGAACCAATAGAATCGCGAAGCTAGGTGAATGAAACAATACTATTGGTTCTTAACACATAAATTCCTCGCAACGCATCCTCGCACATCTCTGGTGGAAACGCACTCTAAGTGTTCACATATTTTTTTTTTAATGCGTCTATTAGACAATAGAGCCATACAAGTAAATAATATTTTTGAAAATACCTTGAGTTTGCAGTCACTGAGATCTAAGGAATTCAAAGCGGTATCCGGTTCTTGAAGCACGTGTACTAAGGCCTGGAACAAATACGTTAATAAGTTACTGTCGAGTAAAATGACATTTCATCAAGATAATTACGATTGAACTTACTTGTATTAAAGGTGGTGCATACGATCTTTTCCCAGTCAGTTTGCTTAACGATAAATGCGTGATGGAATGGTTTTTCCCTATAGCCCGCACTATTCCTGATAGCTCGAATTCCATACCTGCAATAAATTAAAAATAATAATGAAATCAACATTCAGAATCCTGTAGGAAATGATAGTTATTTAAAATCGTGATTTTTGCTGCATCACACTGAGTTTACGGCCAAAACCGCGACTTAGTCGGCATGGCCTTGAATTATGAATTTCAATGCAGCATTTCTGTCTCACTCAATGGCTGACTGGTAGATAATACTTTTAGCACTAAGTTTAGGTTCAGCTCCGCACAAGCCGCTACCAGCCCTAGCAGCAGCAGTAGCAGACACAATACTAACTGTTGTCGGACAGGTCGAGCGAGTGCAGACAGCGCACGCCGTGGATGCACGACTCGAGCACGTGCGCCGCTTGGGAGGACGACAGCACGCCGGACAGGTTCAGCTCCGCACAAGCCGCTACCAGCCCTAGCAGCAGCAGTAGCAGACACAATACTAACTGTTGTCGGACAGGTCGAGCGAGTGCAGACAGCGCACGCCGTGGATACACGACTCGAGCACGTGCGCCGCTTGGGAGGACGACAGCACGCCGGACAGGTTCAGCTTCACTCCCGCCGCGCTCTCGTTGCATGCCAGCCCTAGTAATAGGCTCCTGTTGAAAAGAAAATGTTACAGGCGATGTAAACAAAATGTTATTAAATATTACTTACATGACATATCATAATTCATTTATTCGATGCTTCATGTGGTAAGTTACAGGTCTTTTACCTATCGCTCACAAACAAAAGGAGACGAATTAAACCGATCTTTAAAACGCTTAACCAAATCGCTACTTTCGCGATGCATTATCAGTACTTGGTGGTGTAGTGGAGCGCCATCCGCACAAACTTAACTCTTAACTCGAAAGATTCCCGGATCGAATCCGAAATAACACAACTTTTTTTTATTATTATATTTTTTTACCTTCAGCTTGTTTTTGTCTCTGCTGTTTAAAATGAAGTAACTAATATATGTTTAACAAGTTCAGATAGATGAATATGTAACTCTTCGTCACCCACGGTCACTAGAAAATTTGAATAGCAGTGATGATGAACGTAGTATTTACGATACTACGATGACGAGTCTTCCAAATACTTCTTTAGAAGAGAATTTCAGAACTACAGAAGCTACTGAAACCATAAGAAGACTCAGTACTGAATTACAAAGCGCGCACGCAGAAATTGAGAACCTAAATGTAGAAAATATCCGATTAAAAAGTGATTTGGGCCACTGTAATAAAGCAATCGAAAGATACAAAAAAAAATCCTTTGATGACATAAAAATGTCATCACCTCAATCTACTCCAAGAAATCCGCTAGCTCGTAGCTACACTTGCCAAGCGACTCAATCATCCGCAGGAAGTAGTTGCATACCTGAAAACTTTGGCGAATCATTACTCTCAAAGAAATATAAGTAGAGACTCAAAAAGCAGCGTAGGAAGATAAGTAATCTTGTAATACGTCTTACTAAGTTGAGGATACAAAATCAAAAGTTTGCAGAAGAATTTGATAATTTAAGTTAATTATGTTGCGATTGCGACCAACCTGAGGAGCAGATCGACCCCAATGAAAACAGCCTCTCTAGAACTTTTACGAGCGAACTGGTACGATTGACCCATGATACCGTCTTAAATGAGGAAATGGCCGAGACAGAACTCGCTGAGGAGCAAATATGCACTGACACAGCTAGACCAAACAATAGGCGTGATGGAGTAAGCATGAGTAGAAGACGATCCAGGGTGGTCGTTTTAGCGGATCAAAGATGAAAAGATATTCTCAGAGTATTTCAGCAGCTCCTAGGATCTAGCTACGATGTCTTCTGTTTTTGGAAATCTGGAGCACAACTATCAAGTCTACTCAACACTTGCCTATCTGAGATTTCACCGTTATCGATTACTGACTATGTGTTTGTACTAGGCTTTACCAATGACAATAGCCTGGTGAGCACACAACAAGGTCTTCTTTCGTGGATCGAATGTACTCAAAATACCGATGTAATTATATGTGAATGTCCTTCAAATAAATATCTTAAAGAGAGTCAGCTAAATTATGAACTAAATAATTATCAGAACGATTCTCAAACACAACGTTTCTTGACATGAATTATTGTAGTTAAAAACCTAGACCTAATCAATCTTCTGCGTATATAAGCCGTTATATAATAAGGGAAATCCTCCATCTACATTATATTTCTCAACGTAAATTTTACTGTAATATGACAACAACTCCATGTACTACTAACCCCATCGTTGAACTAACTACTAACACTGATTCATGTAATATTTCTATTGACAAGGGCACTCAAACAGATATTATCCAGACTGGTAATCAACCTAGAACTGATATAGAGCATAATAATCTTTTTCGTGTTCAAACACCTTAATATATTGCACCAAAATATAAGTGGACTCATATCGAAGTCTGACTTAATTACAGTCAGTCTTGATGACCTCATAGAATCTGGGAAGGGTTTTTTTTTTTTTTTATGTAATAGGGAGCAAACGAGCTAGAAGGTCACCTGATGGAGAGTGATCACCTCCGCCCATGGACATTTGCAACACCAGAGGTGTCACCGATGCGTTGCTTGCCTTTTAGATGGGAATACGCTCTCTTCTTGAAAGCCCCGATGTCATATCCCTTTGGGAACACCGCCGCAGGAAGATCATTCCATATCTTGGCTGTACGTGGAAGAAATTGGCGCGAAAAACGCACGGTTGTTGAGCGCCAGCCATCCAGGTGATGAGCATGGAATTTCAACTTATGGCGTGTCGTGCGTGTAGATATTATGTGGTTTACTGAGCACAACATGACAAATGAAGACACTTCACAACTTTCCATACCTAATTTCGTTCTGGCTAGCAGTTTCTCTCGTAATAAATAAAAAATAAATAAAATAATAAAATAAGCGCAGGGTCCACCCCTGCCATGTATTCTGGTTAGACAAAACTTTAAATTTACTATTCTGCCGTCTGTTCTGGAGTTTTTTTATCCCTAATATCCTAGAATGTTGTGCTATTGAACTCATTAATCATGACTTAATCATCGTGTGCTTGTATAGAGGGCCGAAATACAAAAATTGCTACTTCGACACATTCTTCAACAATTTCAATGATATTTTGGCTCTTTTGACAAGAAATACCTCCAAAAAAATTGCTGTCTGCGGCGATTTTAATATTGACCTACTGAAAAAAAATAGGCAGGTACATGATCTGAAGCAACTTTTAGCGAATTATAACCTAAAGCTCTCTATAAATGAGCCTACAAGACCGATTAGTGGAACGTGCATTGACAACATATTTCACAACATTCGTAATGTGAAATGTGAACTAGTAGAGCTTGGACTATCAGACCACAAAGCACAGATTTTAACCTGCCCTGTGAAAAAATCCTCCCAATTTGATCACTGGTTTTCATTTAGACGTGACTACTCAAAAGAAAATATGTTGAAATTTAGAGAATGTATTAGTCAACTTACTTTTGGTGATGTGCTTGGGGTTGATGACGCCGAAAGAGCATTTTGTGATTTCTATGATTTATTCAGGCTGTTTTATAAATTATGTTTCCCTTTATTAAAAATTAAAAATAATTTTCAGAAAAGACCTAAGTGGTTGTCTACTGGAATCAAGAGGTGTAGTCAACAAAAGCGTCTTATCCTGTGAAAATATACTCTCAAAAAACCCAACTGACCGAAAAAAATTTAAACTTTATTCTAATAGGTACAGCAAAATAATTAAATTGACTCAAAAATCACAAAATAATTACTATATACTGAAATCTAATAATAAATCTAAAACATCGTGGAATGTAATTAATGACAACAAAAATAATTTCCCTAAAGAGAACATTACTAAGCTTATAGTTGGCAATTTTAAAATCAGTGATCCACAACATATACCGGAAGCATTTAACAACTATTACGCAGATATGGTTAAACCTCAAAATCCTAACAGAGATCTCACTTCTAATCTTTCTTTTCGTGCATCACCTAAATCGTTCTTTTTGGCCCCAACTAATCCCTTTGAAATTATTACTGTTATCAGACAGTTAAAAAATACCAAATGCACAGGGTATGACGATATTTGCGTCACAGTCTTAAAGCATGTATGTGACATAATTGCCCCAGTGCTTTCACATATCATTAACCTTTGCTTTGAAAAGGGTGTCTTTCCTTCTCAACTTAAGACTACAATTATTAAGCCTCTCCATAAAAATAATGACAAATATAATATGCAAAACTACAGGACCATAGCATTGATTCCTGTGTTTTCAAAGATTTTCGAAAAGATCTTGTGCAAAAACTTAAATAATTATTTTGAAAAACAATATTTACTATCAAGGGAGCAGAAGGGATTTCGGAAAGATATGTCCATAAACCTTGCATTATATGACTTTTTACGTTTAATCTATCATAGGGTTGACTCAAGAAAACCTGTTTACGCGCTTTATATGGATATGTCAAAAGCATTCGATTACGTAGACCAAAAAATACTTTTAGGCAAGCTGGGAGCGTATGGTGTTCGAGGCAATACTTTAGAAATACTAAGATCATACTTAAGCAATAGAATTCAAGTTACTACTATGAATAGAATAAGTCCTATTACTAGGGCAGAAACTCATTTCAAATCATCCTTAAGAACAGTTACATTTGGAGTGCCACAGGGAAGCGTTCTTGGACCGCTACTTTTCTTGATCTATATAAATGATATCCCAACATCTATTAATAATCAGATGGTTCTGTTTGCCGACGATTGTACCGCTATATTTGATAACAAAAATGACATAAACAATATCTAAGACTCAATAATTCAGTGGCTGAAGAGCAACAATTTAGTGATCAATTTAGATAAAACTAAAATCATGGAATTTAAGCAAAGAACTGACCGAACTTTTAATTTACCAATACGACATAACGGCAAAGAGACCGAACCCACCATAACATTCAAATTCCTGGGTCTTTATATAGATAGTGACTTAAAATGGCAAAACCATATCGATTTTGTATGTAAAAAGCTATCTCAGTCTTCATACAGTCTCTACCATCTTTCAAAAAAAGTGAGTCGTCCCACTCTCCTTGTAGCCTACCATGGTTTTGTGGCGTCTAGGTTAAGGTACGCAATCATCTTTTGGGGAAATGCTACAAACTGGGACAGAGTCTTTAGGTGTCAGAAAAAATGCATTCGTGCCATGTGCGGATTGAAAAGGACTGATAGTTGTAGAATACATTTCCAGAACATGAATATATTGACTATGCCCTGTCTATACATGTTTGAGTTGTGTCTCTTTATAAAACAAAACACAAGTTTATTTGAAGTCTACCGTAGGTCCTGCAATCGACTTGTGTTATATAACAAAGATATGTCCAGCACAAAACAGCCCTTTATGACAAATGTTTTTTTACTATGGCACCAAAAGTATATAATAAGATACCTCGTCATATTAAGGAATGTAACGAATGTATAACATTCAAAAAAGGATTATTTTCATTTTTAATAAGTCACTCATTTTATTCAATTAATGAATTTCTTTCACTCAAATACTAATTTTATGCTTTATATCTCTTTGACTGCCTGAATGTATTAAATGATAAAATATTATTATCTCTGGACATTTCCTTCTTTAATTTAATTTAATCAAATTCATTTTGCTAATTGTAATAATTAATTTACTTAATGTGACATTTGTATGCCAATAAGGCTGATCACAGCATGTGCATTTTCTTTTATGTATAATATCTTTTAAGTACCTGTGTATCACAAATAAACTATTTGATTTGATTTGAACCCCGCTAGGGCACTGCAAGATATTTTCGACATAATTAGGTAAGTGATTTACAAACCTATATTTTCATGCACATTTTAACATTTGTGATCAATTCAAACACTTTCAAAATACTCCTGCATAGAATAAAAACAGCTCGATAGCAAAATCTTTTGACACATAAAATACCATCACGCACGACTACACACAACAACATGGTCTAGGGATATATAAAACTTTTTTAAATAACTTAAAAAGTACTGGCCTTACAAAAAACCAGTTGATGACAGATTATAAAAACATTATTAAGTTCCTTTTTTAAATTCAAATTTGTATATATAAGGTTTTGTTTTAAGATGAAATTCGCATTCATTGAATTTCTTCCAAAGAAGTAAATCTTCACGAACTTCTAACTTGCTTAAAACTTCATAAATTTCTATAAATCTTTGTCAAACGCATCTCCGGACTTCATTTGCCATCATGCCACGTAGACACTTGACCAGGAACGAAATGTTAAGAGCAGTGGGCATGATTCAAGCCGGCGCTACCCAAATTGCGGTTCCTGAAGCCATGAGGACCAGTCAGAGCGTTATATCCAGGCTTTGGTCACGTTATCGTGTCACGGGGGAAGTGGTGGAACGGCACCGAGGACCTCAACGCATTACAACACATGTACAGGACCGATTCATAGTAAATGCTGCACGAAGTCAACCAAATGTAACGGCGATGCAATTGGTTCAAAGGCTACAGAGAGAGTATGGTTTGCTGGTAAGCGGTCAAACTTTGAGAAGACGACTGCATGAAGTCAACCTACGTGCTCGTAGGCCACTTCGGGTACCAGCGCTAAGGAAAGGTAATCGAGGAAGAAGATTACAATGGGCTATTGCACACGAAAACTGGAACCATTCTCAATGGTCACTTATTTATTATTTTATTTATTTATTTATTATTAAAAAGTGACCACCTGGCTTACAGTCTATACCAAAGCGTCAGATAGCTAATTACATAAAATTACAATAAACCACAATTACGTTAGATAACAAAAATAACAGTCTTACAAAAATACAATTTAAAGTTAATAGGTAGTACTTAAAAATCAAATAGCTAAATCACAGTATACAATTAAATGTCATTTGTTACAATTTGTCATATTTATGGTATAGTCATGGAAGTCATAAGTACTTCCGGTATCGTACCTTTGCACAAACGTTAGATATGAAAAACAATGTCAGATACAATGTCAAATCAATAGGAAAACAGAGAAAATAATAGTTAAATGTCAATACACCTATAAATCTTGCTACATAAGCACGTCAGACTATCAGCAAAAAGGTCAAGATCTTCGTGCTGAGCAAGTAGATCACCGATGAAACGGAGAGCTCTCACGGTGGGAGCGCTCCTGGTGCGCGCAACGGGCCGCAAGAGTAGGCGCGGACGACGCCGTGGCGCTACCATTCCAAAAGTGTCATTGGCTAAACGCCTAGGAACCATAAGGAATAAACTCTCCGGCACCCGCTGACCGTCAATGTTTTAGTACCGATACGTAATGAGTAATAAAACACATTATCCTTCTAAGCGACAGAGTTTCTAAGTCAACCATGGTAGAGACAAAAAGTGATGGATACATGAATGGATAATACCCATAGGTTTTTTATACAACCACCTGTGCTTTTCATCCTGATTCGCGAAGAGTACGCGTTTGGAGAGAACCTGGACGTTGGAATCGACTGCAGCACCCACAACAAGTTCATGCATATCAAGGTGGCACGATTATGGTTTGGGCAGGAATATGTCTCGGCGGTAGAACTGACCTCGTTTGGATACAAGGCAATATGACTGCTCTAAAATACCGAGATGAGGTGCTAGAGCCTGTAATCTTGCCCCACAGACAGCAAATGGGACAAAATTTCCAGCTAATGCACGACAATGCCCGTCCACATACGGCGCGTATCGTTACAAGTTGGTTACAACAGCATGATATCCACGCTTAAGACTGGCTTGCACAATCCCCTGACTCAAATCCTATTGAGAATGCCTGGGATATGCTTCAGAGAAGAGCTCTTAGGAATTTCCCTGAAGATATTGTGCATGAAAACCAGCTTTTCTTGCATCTTAGCAGGACTTGGGACAGTATTCCACAACAGGATATTGACACCCTTGTTTTGAGTATGCAGAACCGCTGCAGATGTGTCAGGAGAGTCTTAGGTGGATCCACGAATTATTAATTTTAAGTTTTCAACAATTTTTATAAAAAAAATAGTTGTTTTGTTTACGTTTTGATGTTTCAAAAATAAAGTTAAGATTGAAATTTTGTCTGAGTTTTTCCTCTTCTTTTAAGTTTTTTTTAAAATTTAACTTTATCTAAAAGTTTATTTATCAGATTAGATAGGCTATTAAACAAGGTTTATTTTAATGTGTAGGTGTCTTAACAAAAAGGTAATAGAATTTTAGTTATTTAGGTTTAATTGAAATATCCCTAGACCATGTTGATGTGTGTATATCCCAAACGGGGTAGTCCAAGGCATAACTGATGCCGTCATGGTGATCGGAACACTCAAATGCTCACTTTTCACCAATGAAATGAGAACATTATTCTTCTAATAAAAAAGTTTAACATTACTTATTTTTGTTTGTAGAAAACAATTGTTAGAATTTTAAAATCGAAATTTTGTTTTTGACTAATCTTTGTTTCTGTATCATATCATATCATATCTGTATCTGTATTTTATTTATATACGAATTGTAGGATAGAATTGCCTAAGGAATGCTAAACGTAATCGCTATCAGCGATAATGCCACCCATATACTTAAATATTTTTCATGTTGAGCTCTTCCGTTGTTTATTCAATGAGGAACATAGTATATTATACAGACATACTATATGTCTGGGATTTTACCATCATGTTTCACTAACTAACAAACAAATACTGCCTTATATATGTACCACTGCTGGGCACAGGCCTCACCTCAACTATGACACTAGCTAACGGATATTCATTTATAAAATACGAGATAAGCTGATACTCAGAAACTGGAGGCTGTCCTGTTCATATTTAAAAACAGAACGGACTATCCATTAAAGTCTATGGAAACATTTCCCAAAAATAATACAGATGACTCATTGTTATTTTGGCCACTGTACTGAACTTATTTTTAAAACCAAGATAAGTTTATCTAACCATTGACATATTTTGCGTCCTTGACTTGATACTATACAAAGATAAAATAAAGAAGTACAAGCCATTTTTTTATTGCTTTATAACAAAGAAAGTTATGATTTATTTTTGACGTGATTTCAAACTTATGTACTTTTATTATCATCTTTCTCATTTCCTATAAAAAAACCTCAAAGAAGTCATTGAATAAATCACTTATAAGTTGTTGAGTTGAATTTGGGTTAATTTTTATTTTAAGTTCATAATTTTTAAAAACTTTAGCGTCATGAAAATCGTCATGTCACAACATGACGTTTTCTCTTGCTAGTACTACTTTTTATTATACTTCTAACAATAAAAAGTTTCAACTTCTATTTTTGTGCATTTAGGGGTGCTATCTTTTTGTAAATTTAAATGTGACCAATCAGAAAGTATGGGTAATCAAATATAAGCAATATCCAAATCGGTTAACAAATGACAAATAGATAACTTCCTCTTTTTTTGAAGTCGGTTGAAAAGACATACGCGCCGGCGGTGTAAAATAATCTACTATACAACACATGTGTCGAATTTATATGGCTAGAAAGAATCACAGGGTAGTGTAACAAATAAAAAAAATGAATTTGAATTTATGCTACACTATTGGGGTCGCCTATTGTGATTGGTGCAATGACCTAATTTTCTAACATTTGTATAAATTAATCATACTAACTTGAGCGCATCCGGCGGCATCTTGCAATACGAGAAGTCTAGGTCGGTAAGAGCCAAACATGCCGTGAAGAACTGCCGAAATGACGGCGGCGGATCCTTGGGCCTCCTGACCGCCGACCACGGGTTGCGGCCGACCAGCAGGGAGGACAGCCGCGCCGCGCAGCCGCGAAGTAACGCGCCCCACATCTGGACAATGTTATGTTATTAGTTTTAATAACAGCTTGTTTGTTTCACTTCTTAAGGGAAAAGAAAATCCTAAGAAATGGTGGGTAGCAGCAACCGGACAAGTTTGGTTGATCATGATCGACTGAAATGTCTTTATGAATTTCTTCTTATTAGCAGTTAGCGAGAGGAGATTATATTGCGGGAGTGGAATGTATTTTTAGTTTATTTTTCACTCTTACATCCTAAAGCCCATCTCATGAAAGCGAGACGTTGACCGATTTGACAATATTAGCAATAAATACAGCCAGTATGTTTATCGGTCTTTAACACCCTTGGTACAAGCTCTGCTTAGTTTGGGGTTTGAATGATCTTGGTGTAATTTGTCCCAGATATTTATACATTAACATGACAGTTGTATGACGTGAATACTTGTACTAAAATCCGAATTAAATAATTACATTTTAATGAAAAAGAAAAATTATAGACCATGTAAACAACTTTGTATAAAAATTCAGCGTTTCGAGCTGCGGATCTCCTAGTAAAATTGAGAACAACTTATATAGAATTACCAATCATATGTTATTTAAGTGTTAATCTCGATCTCAAAAAGTTGAACATTATTTAAAAATCAGCTTGCATATGCATTCCAAATTGGGTAGTCAGATGCATTCAGGCTGTTGTGTCACAGTGAACGTCACTTAATATGCCCGCGCGCAGCAGAGCGTAGTTGAACTAAACAGTAATAAAGAATACGCAAGTACTTTAAGAGACAGTAGTAAGATTTGTAATGTTCAACTCAAGGCAATCAGAAAGGACTTCACTTTGGAGATTAGAGAAGTACTTAAGCTAATGGAATTTTAAGTTAAGACAAATCTGTCTCTAACAGTTAGGGCACATTATGTATTCTGAGTAGCAGAAGTCATACTCATTCCCTGCATTCACTTTTTTAGAACTGCACTCACTTTTTGACATGTTTGCTAATATTTTTCACATAATTATGTTTTTAAGATTTTTAAATAAATAGAAATTTAAGTAGGTACATGAGATATTTATCAGCGAAAGATATCTTTAAATGATTGATGTATAACCCGTTTGATCAAACGGTGAGGTCTGTGGCTAATCTCGAGCCCGCATTTGACAAGCACGCAGATTATCACAATTACAATTTGTAAGCGGGAAAATGAGGTCAACTCAATTTAATTGACCTTTAATTTACAACTTACATTCTCCAGCGTTGTTTCGGTGTTAGTCAGGTTTAGATGCGTCAAGGCGTTGGGTTGGGCGAGGAAATTATATAAGTTCTGTAAAAAGAAAATACTATGTATAAATATCCGATAAACCAATACAATTCAAACAATAGAAGTCACAACAATGGAACTTACGTGGACATCGTCCTTCAGGTTATTGTTCGATAAATCCAGGTGGGATAACGTTGATAAATGGCACGGGTTATCGTTCAGCATCGCTGCTAGGTATGACACAGTCTTGCCAGTCAAACCGCATTGAGAGAGCGCAATGTACTTCAAACCATCCGGATTGTTCGCAAGTCCGGTCAGCACGCTTATCGCACCTGGGGGAGAAGACATTAATGAATAGAGTGATTGCAGCCAAAAGGAAACGGATTCACGAGTGACGAAAACAGACGCAATGTTTGTAAATATACATTTTTTGACGGTTGTTTGTATTTTTGTTTATTTATAATACAATGCATGTCATCATACGTTAGTAATAAGCGTGATCCAATTCTTTCTAATTGTTATTTCACGTCACAACATGCCCACTTGGTCCGAAAAGCTTGATCGAAGCGGTTTGAATCGTGCTTGCGTGTAAATTCACATAATCTTTTTTACCAGCCAGCATGCCGTCAGTTAACTCGCTTCATTAATAATCACTGTTATACTGTGTAAATACTTCGGCGCCTGAGACCATGCTCGACAGCATATTGTGGATTAACCTTAGGAAACTGTTGCATCAACACGTCGCGTTGCAAAAAATTAACATCACGTTGCGCTACGATTTGGATACCACAAGTGCAAATGATGTCCGCTTTGAGGATTTATTTAATACAGCGGCAGTGCGGCAGAGACACTCAAATCGTAACGTTGTTTACCTAAGGTGTTGAGGCAGCGCCCTCCTCTACAGTAGGTATACTGGATACTAGTCGTTGAAAACTTTACCATGTGGTCATACCATGCAATTTATGTGTTTTTATGTATAACAATAAATGTAAATATATCAATGTAAATCATTTAGAATGGATAAGAACTAGTGCAAGGAGTTGCTAACATTGATCAATGCCATTTAGGTCACGGTCATCGATTTTATTGAATAAAAAGTGGGATAAGCCTAGCCGCTCGCTAACAATGCGCATCCGTTGACGTAACTAAATGGCCACCGAGACCGTATTTGGACGTCATTCGCCAATTCTAAACTGCCTATAAATCTCGAGACCTGAACCACGCTCACTTTATAACCTATAACTTTATGACTGCAACTGTAGGTGGTAGTAATAAATAAATATCCCTGGACATTATTCCACACAGCGCCATCTAGCCCCAAAGTAAGCTAATTAAAGCTTGTGTTATGGGATACTAGACAACGGATAAACATACTTAAATACATTTTCTTTTGTAAATACATACTTATCATACATAGGAGACACCCAGACCAGTACAAACAGACATGTTCATGCACACAAATGTTTGTACTGTGCGGGGATCGAACCCGCGACCTCTGGTGTAGTAGCCAACTTCTTAACCATTACACCAAGTCGGTCGTCAGATAATGAAACTTATTTCTGCTAAAACAAACCAATCATGAATTGAAATTACAATCGTGTCGGCTGTAGAGCCGTTTATATTATATTTTTCCTCATAGAGCTCGAAGATTTACGATAGCAATCAATAAATCGCATTTGGTGAACTCCATTATTCCCATCATTGTAGCGTGACTCTTTAATGAGAGAAGTTTTATACAGCACGGCGAAATGAATAGGCTATTATAACATAAATTAAATTGACTAATTAATTACCTACCTACCCATACACCGGTTATAAGTTATTGTATTGTTATCGTACCTACCTATACCGACTCGCGAAACAACTAAATATAGCTACGAGTACCATGTGGTATAACAAATACAATACAAACAATTGATTTGAAAAAATATCACGTTCTGTAATCTGCGTACCCTGAATAATAATTATCTTGGGAAATAGGATTTGTTACGTAAGGTTAGAAGCCAGACAGTGTCGATATGATACCGAATCCGCAACTAATAAAGCTATCAGTCATCACTTGATACAATGATGTTCAACGCACTAATTACATTATTTTCGTATTTCTATGTTATCGTGCCAGTAATTTTTACCTTTTAGCTATTTTTTTTTGCTCAACTATAATGTTTAATGATGCTAAATGGAAGAATATAAGGTAAAACATTCAGTGGACGAAAAACCTTAAAAATACAAATACAAATATTTTATTTCATTTGCTTGCAACAACACATATCAGTGGTTGGACTCCCCTTGCAATTATTTTGCTTGTGTTAGGAGACTCCGCTCTTCTATATCAGTTTAGTTAGAATATACTCGAAATACAAATGAACCAATTGAAACAACAAAATCAAACAAAAATAAATAACACATTTTTACGAATCTCTAAGTAGATATGTATGCCCGTGTGTGTGGGTGTGTGTGTGTGTTTGTGTGCATATGTGTGTGAGTGTGCGTGTGTATATGTGAGTTGTGCTTGGGAGTGTATTATAAGTGCGACCTATCTCATCATAATTTGTACCATGTCTTCAATTTCTTCATACCTTTTACCCTCTATCCATTTCATTATTGTCTTCTTACTACTATTGAGTGTCTTTGGATAAATGACTAAATGGCTATTGACGCTATTATAGAGGTGGTATGACTGCCATTCATATTGACGCTTAGCAAAAGTGGACTTAACAATTGGTTTTTGGCCAACATATTTTTTGTTAAAGTGAGTGATTTATGAAACCTAAGTATGATATTCAGCACATACAGTTTACGAATCGTTCAATGTCCAGATTCACAATAAAGATCTTCTGTAGGGAAGCGGTATGGTTCGAAAAACATGACTTTTAATAATGCACGCTGAGCCCTTTCCAGTTCGAGAAATTTTGTTTTGGAAGCTCCACCCCATACTGGCAGACAGTAACTTATGACGGATTGAGCTAGAGAAATATATATTTGATTTAGAAGATTTCGTGGGGCAACATGCCGCAGTATTTTAAAAGTCCAGATAAGTTTTATTATTCTATTCATGATTAGTTCTGCGTGCATGTGCCATGATAGCCTCTGGTCTATCATTATCCCTAAGTATTTATTGTGTTCTACTTTATCTATAGTCGTACATGAGCAGTTGGAATTACTATTATCTGAGCAGTTGTGAATTTTAATTTGAAATTCAGGCTCTGGCTGACCGCTATTGTATTTGGAGAAGCAAATGTAATTAGTCTTCTTTGCGTTTAGTGTCAGTAGGTTTGCGTCGAGCCATAATGATACCTTTGCTAGTCCAAGCTCCGCAGATTTCCTAACACAGTCCCAAGATTTGCCTTTAAAAACCAGTGCAGTGTCATCTGCGTACGAGAAGACCTGGCCGTTTGCTAAGTTCATTCCACTGAGATCATTAATGTGGATAAGAAATAGCGTCGGTCCAAGCACACTACCCTGTAGCACCTCATATGAGATGGTGTTCATTGTACTGGTGAAGTCTGATATTACAATCACAAAGGATCCAGGGGTTGATAGGTAAATTGCTGTATTATATTATAAGGCACGATGAGTTATAGTGCACGTTTCGTGATTTCATACCAACAATATTTTTAACCTATAAATACCGAACAAAAGAATCCAATGGGACGGATTGGGCTTATTTAGATTAGATTAGATAAGAGTCAGTTTGTTTCCGCAAGACTCGATTAATTGACTCGATTGCAAGGTATACTGTTCAACACTGAAGGGGTCTGTCTCCTAGAGAAGGGTTTCTGTTAAATTCAGGGTTGGGAAAAAAACAGGATTTAATAAAAAGAACAAAACATCGTGGTTCTTTTCTACGAAAAAAAAAACATGTATTAATCTTTTTTTCGAGGCTGTTTTAATTGACATGTTTTATTCATGTTTAAAACATTGTTTAAAACACTTCTTGTTATAATAATATTATTAAGCACATACCTACTTACAAAAGAAAACAATAAAAGGGTTTTTTATAGTAAAACACCAATAATTATGTTATTTAATAAATCAGAAGTATTTATTAAACTATTTTAAATTACTAATTTTAAATGACTAGTAAAATTTATATGTTTCATTTCACCTTCCTTATCCTTGTCTACTCTACTTTACTTAATCTTCGTCAGCTTCATTTATGTCGTCCACAGTTGATTGTTCTTTCGGATTGAGCTCTCTCATGATCGTGACCAATTTTGCTGCCTTTTCTATGCCAAGTCGGTTGCGTATTTTTGAGTGCACTAATCCAAAAGTCGAAAATGGTCTTTCTATTCCGGCGGAAGACGGATTGATAATTTGCAAAAAAATTTATGAAATAAACGAATACTTAAGTGTAAGTAGGTATAGGTTTTTTTTATGATTGTTTTAAACGTGTTTAAAACAAAAGGTTTTAAAACATGTTTTAAAGAGGTTTTTTTTTAGTGTTTAAAACAATGATTTAAACACTTGTTTTAAACAATTGTTTAAACACTTGTTTTAAACAATTGTTTAAAACATTGCCAACCCTGTTTAAATTACAGTGCAACAAATGAACACTCACCCTTATCCTCAATGTGATTCTGCGAGAAGTCGATAGTGTGCATAGCGGGCGCGCGCTTAGCGCGCGTGAGGGCGTGTCCGAGCCGCGCCGCGTGGTCGTGCCGCAGCGCCGCCGCGCGCCAGCTGAGCCGCTGCGGCGCGGGCGACGCGCAGCGCACCACGCGGCACACGCTCTCCCACGCCTCGCCGCCCGCGCGCACGCCGTCGCCGCACACGCCGCAGAACCAAGTGTTGTGTTGGAGCGCGATCACCAGAGGAATTAGATCTCTGCGTTCAATAAGATTTTTTCAACACACATTGCTCGTAAAGTGGCTCTTATTTGCACCATTTTTCAGTTCATAATGCAGCTTATTAAACACGCGTGCTTTTTACTTTACGTAGTGGATTACCTAATGGGAAAGAAGCTTTTCCATTAGGACGACTTCTCGGCTCCATTAAGCCTGGGTCGTGTAATGACCAACTTAGCACACTTGTATCATCATAATGTACTATTGTAGATTTCGCTTGCTGATAAATCTAGTGCACATCTGCTAATTGATGGCAATGGAAAAATAATCCGAAATAGTTGTTGAGAGCGTAACTCTCTTCTCTCCTAAGCTTGTAATCGTATTCTCACATGCTGCGTATTGTTACGCTGCGTAACAATACGCAGCATGTGAGAATACGATTACAAGCTTCGAAGAGAAGAGAAGTACATTATACTAAACTAGGTAAGTATATACATACATTGTCAATGTCGTCAATAATTCTCAGATACATATCTCTTCTATCTTACTACCCTGCCAAAGGTATTAGTTAATGCAAATTTCCCGTGGTTTGTCTCATCAAAATAAATAATAGAAAAATTTACTAACTCAAAAATAATAAAACATTTCTTACCTTTGTTCCAAATGATCGAAATCTTTCAAATGCAACATTCTTATATCATGAGCCAAATATATTGTGTCTATATCCCACGCTACTTCAGCCCTAGAAGAAGTAAAAGCAAGCTTTAGAAATAATTTCAGAAATCCGGTTCTCATCTTTTAAATCTATGACTTACCTAAACGGTGTTTGGCAGAGGTCACACATTGCAGCATATTGATTGGAAAAATCACCACACGTTGAATGTTTACGAGTCCCAGTTACAGATGGCATTTGAAAAGGCAAATTGACCTGATGGAAATAACAATAACATGCATTGATTATAAAAAAATGGATTGGCCAACATTGGCTTTGAATCGCGAGGGATGGAGATTTGGAGGGAGGCCTTTGCCCTGCAGTGGGACGGAATAGACTGATTTAGATTGTAAAAAAAAACTACCTCATTCAAAATTGAATAACTGAAATTTCCGAAAAAAATTGAAACGAATTAAAATTGGTGTCACAAGTGAATGCAGTTCACTGTCCTTGTTAAAAACTAATTTACCACTCTAGAGTAAATTAAATAAAAAGTTTGCAAACTAAATTAGTACTAAGTATAATAACCTTGGATATGACGTCCTCCATCGGTACGTTGGGGAATAGGTCGTCAAAAGCCGCCACCATAGCGTGTATAACGTTTAGGACTCCGTCAGAAGTACCCTCTTCACCTGTTCACCACAAAATCTAGTTCTAAATCACATCTTACTAATTTACTACACATTTATCAATTTGATTAGCATAACATCACTCCTGGGATTCTTTTAATCTCTCTAGGCAAAATGTACTCCAACAAGCAATAATACTTAAGTTGAGGTAAATGCCGTAAATGTTATGTCTATTCTTTACAAGAAATCGGAGGTTTTTGGTATGATTCTTACACAGAAAAAGAAGGCCCACTTGGATATTTAGATTGGAGCCACTTAAAACAAAAATATCGTTTTTCATTTGCACTTTTGTAGAATCAGAGCAGAGCCCCATTTTGTGATCAGCCCGCATTTGACAAGCATGGTGAATGAGACAATATCCACCTATTAAAGCGATTACACAACTGCGGCCCTTTGTCCAGCAGAGTGACAACACATAGCTCTTTAAAAAGCGTAGCTGAAGGAAAGAAACTATCTTAAAACTGTCATTTAGTCTTTTTTGTAACCCACGGCCATGAGAGACCGACGGACGTCTGCTTTCAGTTTTACCATTTTTATACAACGTGCAAATTTGCGCACAACGTCGTCTCATTACGGAAACGTAGTTCTCGGTGTCAAGGTAAAAGCTGGTTTTGTAATTTACGAACAATGGCGGTAATTAGACACTTACCTATGAGAATCGACACGGGCTTGTGTTCATGGATCAATGTTAACGACAAGTGATTCGCCTTTTTGCTTTCCAGTGCCTCTATTTCCATCAAGTGAAATCCATTATCAACCTGACAAAATACCAAATGATAAGAGAACCGAAGAATAAGTAAGGTATCAGGTGAACTTCTGAAATTCGGCCGCGGAGACGAAACTAGGTACAATTTGGTTGTCCTTAAACTTAAGAAGTGAACTTAGAAGCAACAAGATATATTTTATAATAAAGGTTGTTAATAATATATGATCAAAAGTTTGTCCCTTAAGTTATCTACCTTAAGGGACAAACTTTTGATCATATATTTTTCCAATAACTGTATATAGTTGATAGACCAAAATATTGTTTATTTAGGCATTGATGACTGCTAAATATATATGTTATCTTTATTTTTGTAATAGCTTAAAAGTATTGTATGTTTCAACCATCAACTGAACATTGGTTGTCATTCAGATAGGTTTTTCGGCTGGCTTTTGGTTTTAGGCGTAAAGTTAAAACCAAATCAATTGGCTTGTTTTCACACTGCCTGTTATGGCATACCTATGCCTGACATAGCTGATCCAGAATAACTATAAAATTCAATAGTTTTGTTAAGCAACCCATTTAGATGCATCAACCGTTTTTTTAGTTATTGATGTTGTTTAGTTTGAATGTTTATTGTAGTAAATTTTTACTGTTGTGAAAAATACAACAAACAGCCGCCCATTCTTCATTTTTTAACTTATTAACCATTTCGGAAAGATTTATTTTTGTTTATTTCTGTCCAATCTATAAAAAATAAAAATGACTTACCCTAGTGGGAACTTTGGTTGTAGTGATGAATATTCTAAATGAGGTAACAACCTGAAAAAATTATTATTAAAATAAAATTCATAGGAGACTTTTGTCTCTTAAACCAAAAACAGACCTCAATTCACATAATACGCCTGTCAATGATTCTGCTTAGATAAGAAATTATAAGTATGTAAATAGATAGATAAAAACTGCAATGAGAAAGCTGCTAAATTAAAAACGTGATTGCAAGTACAATGCAATTACATTTACATAGTATAAATCTACAGGAATATTAAACAAATTCTTTTTTATAAGGTGATATGATCAGATACACTTTTAGTGCGAAAACAAAACATTACAGATCCAATTATTCAAATCAGATGAACAATTAAGGCGGCCTTATCCGTAGAAGCAATCTATTCCAGACAACCTTCAAGAAAAGAATAGGGTAGAAATTAGTTTGAGCTCAGATGATATTGGTTCTGTCATCCACTATTGATTTCAAGATAGCATTGAAGAAGGAAACATAATAACAAAATTATTATTTTTTGAAATACAAATATTTATAACAGTGTACTAAATAACTAGGTATTCTATCATTTGACTAGTTTTATGTGTGACATCACAAAAGCTGTGTTATCAAAATAGTTGATGTAGGTGATCAGTCGCATTTACCATTTATTTCAATCCTTTGACTAAGCGTGAGTCAAATCCAAATAAAATAATGCTAATGGTATAAGTTAAGACCTGTAATATTTTTTTTACCACGTCGGTGACAATCAAGCATGCGGACCAGCTGATGGTAAGCGGTTACCGCAGCCTATGGACACGTGCAACATCAGGGGTATCATTCGCGCGTTATCGACAAAAACCTTTTCAAGCCCTTCTTGAAGACCTCCATACTATAACTCATCGGGAAAACCTCAGCAGGTTAAGCGTTAATTTAAGCGTCCTTGGAAGGAAACATCTCTGAAACCGAACTGTACGAGACCATTGCGGATTCAGAGTGTGAAGATGAACGCCCTGTCGGTGGCGAGCGGTGCGGTGGTAAAAAGTAGCCGTGGGCATCATATCGAACAGTTCTTCAGAACACGCCTCTGGACTGAGTCAAAAGGACCGAGTTGATATCCAGGCGCTCCTGCCCAAAGGTGACAACAGTATTCCACGTGTGGCCTGACTTGCGCTCTATACAGCAGCAGTCTTTGCCTAGAAGTGAAGTACTGCTTCGCCCTGTTTAGCACACCAAGCTTTTTGGATGCCAACTTCGCCTTTTGTTCCAAATGACTCCGAAACTGTACGTCGCTAGATATGTCAACCCCAAGGATCCCAATACTATTTGTTAAGGTAAGGGTAGTGTTCTGGAACTGGGGAGCTACAGTGAATGGAGTTTTCTTAGCGGTAAACGCGCAAACTTGTGTCTTAGTGGGGTTAAACTGGACCAAATTGTTCCGACCCCAATCGGAGACCCAAGCTAGAGTATTTTCGATTTCAGACACAAGTTTAGTTCGACTTTCCTCCACAAAGGTACGAGGGATATTTGCTCGGCCTGTGTAGAAGGCATCTCCAGGGCTATCATCCGCATAGCAATGAATACCATCATTAGAGAGCATATCATTGATATGCAAGAGGAATAGCGTAGGAGATAGCACAGAGCCTTGTGGAACGCCAGAATTGATGTCCAAGCTATCGGAGCAACTACCGTCTACAACGGCTTTAATGCGTCTGCTGGACAAGAAACTGGTAATCCTTTCGCATAAACCCTCGGGCAGTCCGTAAGATGGAAGCTTTGATAGAAGACCTAGATGCCAGACCTGGTCGAATGCCTTAGCTATATCTAGACTAACAGCCAAAGCTTCACCTTGACTTTCAATGGCCGGAGCCCAGCGGTGTGTGAGATACACCAGAAGATCGCCAGTCGACCGACCATTACGGAAGCCGTATTGGTAGTCGCTTATCAAATCGTGATCCTCTAGGTACCTCAGGAGCTTGGCATTCAACACACGCTCCAAAACCTTTGAAAGAAGGGAGGTAATAGCAATAGGTCTATAATTCGCCGGGTCCGACCTGTCACCCTTTTTAGGCACGGGGTGCACGTGGGCGGTCTTCCACAAAGACGGACATTGCGTTTTTTTTGCACGGCGCTCCCAGCGTCCAAAGTAGAGTTTAAGGCAAAGAGGTTGCCCATGAGATCGGCTTTCTCTTTAGCACTGTGGGCCAGATTTCCATCTGGTTTTTGGAGTGGTGGCAAAGACGAGCGGCAAAAGTTTCCCTCGGCTGCCTTGGTAAGCGACCAAAAGGCACGACTCCCCGAGGGGAGACCTGTAAATACTATATGGTATACAATAAATAATTAAATATTTTCAGTCTGTGAAGAACTCTTATGTTTTTTAGTCAAAATAAATAACTAATCAATACCCTGTTACACTTGTTACATGAAACATTATGAAAATTCAAAAGTTAAGTCTACAGGTCATTACTAATTTATTTCTAATCTATTGATCAATAAAAACTTTCACAAAATATAAATAAATAAATACGGGACACTACGGAATTAAAGGCGAGAAACCATGCTTCAGTGTACTACGCCAATCGTGTCGTCGAAATATAAATACATATTTATTAATATTTTTAATTTACATATTTCACCTTCTTAATAGTTTGTGTATTTATGCACATCCTTGCCTCTCTTTTTCCATTTTTACTCTGATCCCTATTAAGATAAGGCCGCTTAATTGGCCTTTGTTTTAAATGTAATATGTACTTTGCTTTAAATTTTTTTGTTTTATTACAATAAATAATATTGTATCTATCTATCTAAATTTATTTACTCAGTTACTAAAAAGAGTCACATGTATTGGAATAGCAGGCATTTGCTATTTATGCTTACTCCTTACTTATTATGCAGAAGGACTTTGGTTTAGTCACCCGTTGGAACAAAATACATACATCACAAATACTAAGTGCCCACAAATATGAGACACACCTAAATGACTCATGCCATTGTCCAGAAAGCATTATCAGTTGCATAAGGAATAAACCTTTGAATGTATTAACTTATTATGTAAGATTACACCTACATGTTTCCAGCAACTGTTGTGTACTTATTTTCAGGTGAAGTTTAATGAAACAAAAAAAAAAGTGATCATGAATGAAACTTTTAAGACTCCATATATGATTAAAAAAGCATTGCTGTCTAATGCAGTATGTATGTAAACAAACAGCCCTTTACAATATATTACCCATAACAGTGAAGAAATAAATATAAACACAATTTGTGTATACCTCAAATGAATAATTACATGTATTATAAGAGCACTTTCTGCTCAGACATTAAAATATTCAATCATTTGCGAACTGAGATAAAATCAATGGAATTGCCAAAATTTAAATTAATTAAACTTAAAAAAATAGTTAATAAAAAATCTTTTTTATAATTTAAATGAATATTTTAATGCGAAACATTAGTTTTATTCGTTTTTTATGTTTCATTATTGCATACCCGATATGGGTAAACTGTTGTAACATTCACCTATGCAATGTCATCCCTGCTTCTGTACTGACACAGTTTATAAGCAATAAATTATCTGATTCTGATTCTGAAATAAGGCATCCGATTTTTTTTGGCATGCATTTATATATTTTGCTCACTCAGTTTAGTACAAATTACATTTGTACACTTCACAAGACCATTACTGGAAGTATTTTAGGTAAGTAAAAATCAAAAATGATGTCATTACTCACCAAAACTCTGTTATCCACTTTATCACCTCTTGATTCCATGCGGATAAGAGATTTGTACAGGATTTTAACATTTTTTCCTAATACGTTACTAATGCTTTCTGTAAAGAAATACTTATTTAAATTGAATTTCAGGTATGATACATTCCATAAAATCATTCCTGATAAAACCGTGGACACTAAAAATATTAAATACAAAAAACAAACCGATAAGTTCTGTAGAAATTTGTGATTTTGTTGACATTTTCGCGATTTTCTTTAGTGTCATAACGTCAGTTTTGTTTATTTTTCCACTTAAACCATATTCATCCAATACTATAGTAGGTAGTGTAAAAAAGAGTTATTATTATATAACATTAAAATAGTAAATAAACAGGTTCCTTCCATGAATTATTGACCTAAAAATCTTTAACTCCCCACAACACACCTACACACCTACACTGATGTCTACAGCATGTGTCACTGTCACAGGTCACTCACAGTCATAGAGTAATTTGTAGAGGGTGGGCGTAAAAAATGACGTTATTTACTTCCATTGCAGGCATTGCACCAATTGCATTTTGCCAAGATAAATGATTATTTATTTATTTTATCATAGTTTATTTTATAGGGGCTGCGCCGTCGTGTCATATCGTTTGGTAAGCGTAGTCCGTAGCAGTCCGTAGGATACACTTTTTTCCTTTCATGGTTTCTTTAGAAAGTTATAATAGGGTGAAATGAAACTTCGTGCAAGGCACACTCAGGGTCACCAATTTCTCTGACCTTCTTTTTTCAACTTAGTTTACATAAATAGTCTATGATGGTTGAAACGTCAAAATATTGCTGTGTGGCTCGCACCAAAGCCGTAAAACCAGCTAAAAAAACTTTGATTTTATGATTTTGTATGATTTCTATCAGCGCCGCAGAAATATCGATAGTTTTACTGTCGATGGTTAACATTGAAAAAAGTAATTTCGTTGGGCCGATAGGAAGCAAAGATAGTCAGTCGATAGTTAGCTAAAATACCGTTAATGTATAGAAAAGCCATCGTTACTATTGAAATTGTGATGAGTTGTTTTATATTGTAAAATTAATAGATCCCGAATGATTCAGAATTTTTATCATGAATCCAATTATTAAAAATCCGAAATATCAAAACACCAAATATTCTTAGGTACGAAAGTCAGAATGCCGAATCATCAAAATTACGAATTTCCGAATAATCAAAAACTACAACTTCCATCAAATTTTATCATGAATCCGATTATTAAAAATCCGAAATATCAAAACACCAAATATTCTTAGGTACGAAAGTCAGAATGCCGAATCATCAAAATTACGAATTTCCGAATAATCAAAAACTACAACTTCCATAAAATTTTAACATTCATGAAAGCAAATAAACGTATTGAATATTGAATTATCGTGAATACGAAGAAAGCAAATAATGTGAAATATATCATACTCTTAGAATGTTGTATTTATTATGAATTAATGCTTTCTGGCGATTTCTTGTTTTTAAATTCTGATGCTTCGGAATTATGAAGTTAAGATTTTTGAAAAACAGAACAGTGAAATTCGGAATTTTTGGGTGTTTCCCTTCATCTTTTCAATAGATCATGCCATATTTTGTTGCAACACTAATTTCTGTGTAATTTATTCTGTGGATTTTTTTTTACCTACTCTTCTTCTGTAATCTGTGCTACTCTGCGTGTGAAGAAAATTGTTGTTTTTATTGTGAGTACTCAGTGCAGTGCAATACAAATTAAAATTCTACTTGAACAAACTATCAGGTATTCTATTTTTATAACTTACTAAATAAGCGAAAAGTCCGTGTAGATATTTAATTTTAATGTGTAGCAGAAATGAACAAAAATTACGAGAGATGCGCCTACTGTAATCGACGAAAATGGCTCACTTCTGGTTGTCTTCGCAAATGGTTGAAGCCAATGGAATGTAAACATTTGCAACGCACAATTGACAACAAAAGAGATTTTAATAATTCCGATATGGTAAACTGTGTGTTTTTACCTGACAGAAAACCTCCAGTGAATACCAACAAATTTGTCAAATTCTGGAAAAACAAATTGTTCATAACTGGTAGTGTTAGATCGTTGCAGAGGTATTTTGGAAATAAAGTCGCTGGTGGAGAGTATATATGCAATTTAACTAAAAGAAACCATCCATCAACTTCATCAGAAAAATGTATTAGTGCTCGCTCTGATTATGACTATAATGAAGTGTTAGAGCCAAAGAAAGAAATGATAAAATGTCAACACTCAGAGGGTCATTTAGTCCTTCGCGGTCACCAGCACCATACATCTCTTGAAACGTGTGCAATATATTGCCAGTTATCCAAGTAAGTATTGTTTTTCAAGGTCATAATAAAAATACATTATGGTTGGTGCATTCAAAATAAGTATTTATTGTTTAGGCCATATGCAAATGACTTGCATTGCAAACAAATGTGAAATATAATGCATGAAATTAATATTATTTATTTTGCACAGACATGGTTGGTACTGGGGTGGAATAACATCCAGTGAGGCAGAAGAGCTGCTAGCTGGTCAACATGACAATGTATTCCTTGTGAGAGACTCCTATGACACTAGACACATATTATGTGTCTCATTTCGGTGTGTGGGACGGACACTGCATGCTCGCCTGAGGCATGCAAATGGACTTTTCTCCCTGAACAATGAAACATTTGTACCAGTTAATCGAATATCAGAACATTGTGCAGCTGTGGATGTAAAGTCTAATCTCTTTGAGATGCCAGTTAAATTAGCAAGGCCTCTAAACAGGTATGGCACTTAGCAAAACAAATAATCTCTCAATTAAAGTAATGATAATCAGCATAATGTTTTGCTATATTATCTATATATTTTATGCTCTTTGTTACAGATTTGCTCGGTTGGATTCTTTACAAATGATATGTAGATTTGTATTACGGCAAACAGTCACACCAAATGCATGGGAAAAATTACCCCTGCCATCTAATTTAATCCGATATGTATCTCAAGGCAGTGACTACATAGTTCCCTCATAGCCAAAACAAAAGAATATTGTGCCTTCATAGTCCCGTTTACCACATTATAATCCTATTTACAATTAACAGACTGTATCACTTTTATGAGTAATGAGTAGAAATGTTTATAAATTTTATACAAAATTAAAATGAATATTTTAATAAAACTGATGATGACTGTACTGTGATGCAAGTTCTTATATTATATTTAAACCACTTTAATGCAAGAATATGAATAAATAAAATTAATGTTAACATTTTATAGTCATTTATTCAGCAACAAAAATAATTAATTAACTTAACTAAAATATAAATAGACCACTTGTCCTAAGTGTTTTACTTCAATGTATTCATGCCAAGTATGTTTTTTGCCTGAAAACAATAAATCACCAATTAGATATTATGTATTTTGTATCTAGCAAGATAATACATTAAGGTAGAGAGGTACAGAGGAGTTCACATAAACCTTTACAAAGGGGCACCTTATGCTGCTGACATGAGACTGCAATGGTTTTGATAAGGTTGATGTGAATGCCTCTGCAATAAAATTATCAAATAGCGCCGCTGTCATGACCCGCCCACTTCATATTTATTGTATGGAAATTAGCAGTCGTGAGGCTAGCGCGCCAGCTCTTCACGCCACTAATTTGAAGGCACCCTACGTTTACACTGCATGGAGCAGGTAAATTGGGCACAGCGCGAGTATGTAAACGGGTCACTCGTCATGGCCGTTGCCCGCGTAAACATCATCCATGACACATTTCATTATGGTCGACATTGCCACGCAATTATTTAGGAAAATAATTCCAGCAGCGCGAGTAGCATTGGGAATCGTATTATGTAAACCAGGGTTTAGGTGCTCACAGAGGAAATAGCCCCCTTGGGCCCTTATTCTCTAACTAGCAAGGCCAGTCGTTTGCTAGTTGCTTGCATTTTGACAGTCTATCAGCCAATGAAGATGCAGTATTCGACGTCAAATAGCAATAGGTAATCGTTGTAAAAATCACGATTTTCTTGCGATCGAAGTTAGTGAATAGCAATAGCACAGCTGACTATTCGCATTGCAACTATTTGGATTGCGTGCGACGCTCGTTCCCACTAATTGTCGGATGTCGGATCCGTTTATTAATCGGAGGTTCCAGTGGCAGAGCATTTTATATGAAGCTATTTACACTAGTCGAAAACCGATTTTGAGTCGGCGCCGGCGCCGACAATTAGTTTCGGGTGTTTTGCCAGCCCTCTACGCCCGGAAAAAAGACGTGTCGGATCTCGCTCGCCCATAAGTGAGAATGGCGCTGTTCACATTTGTCGGATGTCGGGCTGACAAGACAACCCTCCCCCCGCTACCAGCCAGTAGATCATTGAATGTAGTTATTGACATCCTAAAATAATAAAACTTAAATTTCTCCATTCTGTTATTAAGTACTGGAGTTCCCAAACCAAATCTTTCCCTCCAGGACTGGGTGCACCCAATATTGTCTTTCCTTGGCTCTCTAATTTGTTTTCTTCTTATATAATAATACATCACAACAATAATTTCGTCGACGTCCATCGTGCACAGTCGCCTCGCGTAGAGTGCTAAAAATTGGCACCAGCTTCGAGCGTGGCCGGCAACCGATAATTAAACGCAAGTGTGAACAAAGTCGCCGACATCAGATTAATATACGGATCCGTCACCCGACAAGTGGGAACGAGCATTTTAAAACCGCATACTGCCTTGCAGTTTTCGTAGGGGCCCAAATATTTCGTAAAAAGATTCCGTATGTTGATCCAAAGATTACATTCGCTATCAGTTATCATCATTAGCGTCGTGAAATCGTAACGAGGCCGCGTCTGTGTCAGAAGTCAGTGAATCATCTTACAGCAAGCAGTTTGTGTAATTAAAAAATGGATTGTTTTTGTAAAAGTATTCAAGGCCTTTACCGTCACAAAAGCAGCAGTCAGCGTTTGTGGGGCCGCCGACACTGGGCTTAAGTTTAGGGCTGTTTGTATCAACTGAGCGTCTCTTAACCGTGACGCCACAAAACTCTTCGTTGAATTGCAATCCTGACTTTTATCGGTTAAGTAGAATAATTCAGAGGCTTTATAGATGCCTGCTAATCCCACTCGCCTGATGTACCAGTTAAACTGAAAATAAAAAGCAAATTCCAGCATTTGAACACAAATAAAAACTGCAATGCAATATGGCAATTAACCAGGTTGTACAAAGTTTATGTTAGAATTTCCCTATTTCATAGAATAAGTTAATGAAACTTTCTACATGATTGGAAGGCTATGATTGTTTATCAGTCGAGCGTCGCTTAAGTTATTCTTAACGAACTTTTAAGTAGTTTTTAGGAAGAATAGTTCCAGATCATAAGTAAGCACGCAGTACCAATTAAGAAGAAAATATAACATAACAGCTCAATCCCATAAATGGGGTAGTCAAAATAAGGGCTGTTAAAATTTATGATGGTCACGGTGTTCCGTAAACTGAGCACTTAGAACTATTACTGGATGGAAATAGTAGAGTTATTTATATTACTTATTTTGTTTGGTTTTCGTGTATTTTATTGGTATTAGGCTTATAAAGAAAGACCTGACGAAGCCAAGTCGGATTCACTCGCTTGCTTTAGGGATCCTACTTTGCCACAGAACTGAACTGAACAGAATGAGGTTTTAGTCGATAGCGAGTCAATACTCATTTTTTTATTGAGTCCAACACAAAACGTGCAATTATAAATATACTTTACCTAAATATAAAATAAAAAGCCTGCAAAATACTCACATCGACACTACGATCGCCTGAGTGATAGCAAATGTCATCTACCAAGGATAATAATGTGGCTAGGCAGTTGGGTACATTATTGGGGAGTGTCTGAATCGCCATTGCTTTTGGCCATGTGCTCCTAAAACAAAGGAAATAGAACCTTTTAAATGAATAAAGAACAAAGGAAAAGCCCTAACACAATTAAAGTCATTCGTGACCACAATATCCCGGTTAGGGTCCGAATTATCCAATTTAATTTCAAAAGAACCTTCAAGGTGGTCCCTCACCGGGAGCATTTTCCTGTAATGTAACGTTTCAGATTCGATTTGAGCATCACATTACAGAACTGCCTCTCTGACATTACCAACATTCGCTTGTAATGTAATGTACATTTCAGATTCGATTTTGAATAAAACTTATAAAACTTCAGGGAAGTTGCATCAAAATATTACACATTGTATCATCAGGTTGCGCACTGTAATGCCCGGTGCCTGTCCCTCACCTAGGTAATGCTCGGATCTGTAACATTACAGTTTGCGCACGTCAACGCTCGGTTGTCCTCACTCACTGATGAAATGCTTGACTCTGTAATGTTACATTACAGGCAAATGCTCCAAGTGAGGGAGCACCATTATATTCTGCGGTATGTATTTTTTTTGGGGTTTCATTTAAAATGGGTTTGCGTTTGGCCTCAGACTCGCCTGGTGGTAAGCGATGGCGACGCCGATGGTGATACAAGCTTACCCAGAAACTATCTATTCACTTAGGCCTCGAAGACACCAAGTTTGTAAGTATCCGGAAACACAGACGCAGGGAGAGAAAAGACACAGCAAACCTTTGAGTGTGGATTCCTGGAAAGTCAACCACATAAGGCTGAAACCCCTCCCAGCGTCTAGTGGTCCGGCGGTAGAAAGTATAGATAGGGGGTCGTATAAAGTTCTGAAGTTTCTGTGCATGCGCACACTCCTAAATTATCTAACAAAAAACCGATAGTCAGGTGACTTTACGCCGATGTTCCGATCTCTGGAGTTTGGTTCCAACGAGCTTTTCGTCGCCTGTAAGTAACTTGGCCCATAATCCACTGGAGTTCAATGCGTATATGGCAGAACCTGTGCTTATAACAAGTGAGCGGCTTTGGACTCAATAAAGTTGAGGTTAGACGAGAGATCCATACCAAGGAGCTCGAGGTGATTGGTTATTGGTATAGGTGCATTCAGGAAAGTAGGAGTCAGGTTAAAAAGACTCTGTTTGGCGGACAGACAAGCCTAGGTTTTGTTGGCGTTTGAACAAGGTTAGCTTCGCCCCAGTTGGACACTGCTTTTAGGCTGCCTGTCCACCGAAGCAGAGTTTTGGCAACTTTCAACCAATAGGATTGAAGGCAGGCGTGCCTTCAAGCAATCCCATTGGTTAAAAGTTGCCAAAACTCAGCTCCGCTGCCTCGCTCTGCTTCGGTGGACAGGCAGCCTTTACGTTGAGTTCGTACGCTCAACTATAGCCTCGCCAAGAGACTCTGCCTCAGTGACACTGGCGCGGGCACTGGATATACAGGTTGTCCCAAAAAGTAGATATAAGCGGAAGCCCAGTGATAGAGCATCACTAGGGCTACCCGAATTACCCCTAGTGTGTTCCACGATTTTTGGTAGTTTTCGAGTTATGATATTTTTTACGAATTACCTATCGAAAATTAAATGGCTTGTCATTTTTGTGATGTCCTTAGGTTATCTCATTAAAATTTATGTAACTCCTTTTTAATTTCGTTCATAACTTACTTACTTTATTATTGTTACTATTATTACTTTTAAGACCTTTGTATTACATACGAGAAAGCAATAAATAAATAAATACTTAGGGAAAAAGCAGGATTTTCCAGTTTTTATTTTATTTATTTATTATTTCGTACACAAAGAGACAAATTACAGAGAAAACAATAAGGAGTACAAAAGTACAGGTTAGCTTATCTCTAGAAAGAGATTTCTTCCAGCAGACCATGGCGTTAGGGAAAACTCATTTAAAATTGTTATGGATAGACAAACGTGTACAAATGGAAATGTAAAAGTTACATATTATAAAATCGTATCAAAATAAAAACCCCTAAGTACATGTTTTACTCACAAAGAAGTAAATTAATATTCTACAATAAATACATAAACATATAGATAAACATAATAATACATACAATAAATAAAATATAAATAAATATATGTATACATGTAAACATAATGATCCAATGTAATTTAAGTAAAATTAAAAAGATGTTCTTATAACAGTCTTTTAAAAGAACCTACAGTGCCGCATTCGCGAAGGGATACAGGCAACTTGTTTCACAGTTGAACAGCATGAACAGTAAAAGATTCACCATACATGCACGTGTTACAGGGAGGAGTAGTTAAATGAAAGTTATAGGGTTTTTCATTTTTTTAAAAATTATTATTTAGTTTTCAACTAACAATGAAAAAAAAAAAGCATGTAACCTCAACGAAGTATTCGTGCCACAGTAACCATAAAAGTGACACAACCCAGCAATTTTCGAATATTCGTAAAAAAAATCATGACTCGAAATCTACAAAAAATCGCGGATCATTTGGGTAGCCCTAGTGATGCTCTACCACTGGGCTTCCGCTTATCACTACTCTTTGGGACACGCTGTATAACGCTCTGTAACGGTGCTGTCGTTTGAGTATCCAAAGATACCTGGGCACAACAGATCATTGATGTGCAGTAGGAAAAGTGTCGCGGAAAGAAGAGACCCCTGACGAACACCGGCATTTATGGTCAATAGGTCGGAAGAGCAGCCTTCAATGACCTGCCCTATTAAGCGGTAAGAATTCCGTATGAAGGAAGCTTTCTTTTTTACTATCGATCACTGGGCAGGCAGACTGTTGTCCTCGAGGAACGCCAGGAATTGTTGCTTATTACAATTTCCATAATTTTGCAATGTGTGGAGGTTATTATTGGTCTATAATTGGCAGGGTCGGCTCCACTGCCTTTTTCGAGCACTTTCCCCCTTTTGGAGAGAGGCGGTACAGGCGTATCATTACAGGAGACAACTCGGGCGCACAATTCCGCAAAACCACTGCAGGAATCCCATCACATTTATTGTGATGGATGATGACTGGCTTTATTTAGGATTTGATGAATTCTGGATAATGTTTACAAACGCTTTGCTACTAAAGACCTCGACGTACTGTATACCATAGGAACTGTGTTTTTTTGATGAGGTCAGAATTGGAATCCTGTGCTGAAACGATTGGTTTTATTCCTTGAACGAGCCTACGGTGCATCATACTATCGTATCCTGCACAGTGCAGGTAAAGGCGCGTAGTTGGCCCCACCACCTAGACATTAAACCGCGGCCGGTAGGTATGTACTTGTCACTATGGCTGTGTATGGCCGCCAGTTACCACGCGCGACTGTAACAGGAGGCAGAGACGCTAGACAGCCCACACCCTAACCTTTTGAGATAAGTAAGTAGTTGATAAGAAATACGAAAACTCACTTGTATGGTTCAATCATTAACAGCCTTGTTACTATGGCATTCTCTATAAATTTTGAGGGTACTTTATGTTCCTTTAAGTCTTCTTTTGGCCACTGAAAAAATTAAAGGGTTTTAAAAAAAAGTTTAAGCCTGATCTTAAGGTTCTAGTTATGTTGTTCTGAAAGTCATAATGAGGTACCTACTTACATTTTTCATTTGTTCCACTAAACTTTCGTTGCATTTAACATTAAAGTAATGCACCAAGTCACCACCTCCATTGGGAAATAATCCGTGGGTGATGCCAGGGTAGCCGGCAGCCTCCGCGCCGGCACTGAGGGACTCCACAGACCACCCGCTTTTTGGTACAAATTCTAAAGCTCTCTGTAAGATGTGGTCTTTAACACTCTCTTCATACTGATGCTCCTCATGCTCTGTTGTTGCTGGTATGGGCAGTTTTAACTCATTCTGTATGTGACTTTGGCAATAGTAACGGATAATTCTTTGGCTTTTGTTGACAGGAACCATTGCAAGTGGAAAAACATATTTATGACCATTCCTTATTGCTGTTAACAAATCAAAAATTATCATCATAAGTTATTGAATAAATCACACTAAAATGTAACATAACATTTTAAATATGAATCTTAACACCAGGACATACTTCAAATGGGGCAGAAAATAAAAATAAAATTAAGCAAAACACATTTATTAAAAAGGACCTATCTAATTACAGTCCATGCTAAGTGCCTGCATTTTGTTAGTGTTTACACATTCTGACAATCTAGCCATTAGACCCTCTATTAAGTGAAAAGCATTTAATGCAGAATTTATGATTTCCTTTTTATTCTGCTGAGGTATTTTGTCCAAGACATTTCCTCCAACATTTACAGAGACATTTATTTTATCTTCAGGATGACTTATTCCTTCTTCAATTTCTTTCAGCTTCACCTCATAATGGGCTTTAGCCATATTCAGGCCTGTCCTTAATTTATCCAAATAATCTGATTCAATTAAACTAAAGCAGTCTCTTATTCCAGTCCTGTTCTGTGTGTCCTTTATTGCCAAGTATCTTAAAAAGTTTAATGATGTAATTATTTGATCAGCCAGTTCCACTATATCTGATTCAGCGCCATGTGGTAAATAGCAAATTTTCCTGATCATACTCTTCATCTGTGCTCCTGTGAAACATTCGTCCAAAATAGGATCCTTCAGGGAGTCGTCTAAAGAGTTTTTGTATAATGTGATGGTGTAGCCAATCATCCCAGAGTGATTTGCAGTTTTTAACAAATATTTTAGAAGCATGCATCTTCCCTTGTATGTAAATTTACTAACATGAAGACCTATTAATTTAACTGCAATTTTTCTTAAAGGCTCATATAGAGAATATATAGCAACATTGGTAAGCTGTTTACATAAATCGAAATGGACAGATGATAAAAGTACAGATTGAGATACATTATTGGGGAGACGGTCTAAGACTGCTTGACACAATGCAATTCCTTTCGCGAGGGGGCCATATTCTGGAAGGCTTAGTAAGAAGACTACAGAAAGCATCAAAGTGTGAACTACAAATTCAATGTTATAGACCTGTGGTATAGCAACATCTGGGAATTCAAAATGGCCTGAAAAAATAACATAGGCAAGCCCTGATAGTGAAGTCATATTAATTTTCTCCCTGTGTTCATAAGGTGCAATTTCTTCATCATTGCTTGCATTTGGTTTCTTTTCAGATTTCTTACTCTCTTTGTTACAAATTTCCAAGTGTCCAAGTAAAACAAAGATATTTTTCTCAAGTCTACTAATGTCTTGTACAATAGTGCTGCAGCTTTGCCTAGCTTCACTGAAGGCATTCGAATCAGGGTCCAAATCAATTTGGATCAAAGGTTTGCCCAGGAGACTGACCAAAAAAGCAGTTATTATTTGCTTGAACTTTATATTTGTACCTGATTCTTCCAATTCCTCGATAAAAGGTTTATAGAATGGTGGTATCAGGGAATAGACTTTAATGATTCTTCTGATGTTACCATCACTATCCATGAGTAAACGCTCTTTGCCTTCTAAATTATGTTCAGGTACAGGAATGGTTTCAATGTATGTGCTAATAGAATTCAAACACCATTCTAATGATCTACCTCTTTTAACAGAAAGCTTTTTTAAAATCTGCTGCAATGGCACTAAAACAAGGCCAAATTGTGCATCATTCTTGGCAATTTCTACTTGCTCAATTAGTTCCAATAAAGCCTCCTCAGGTGTGGACTTTTGGACTATAATAGATAATAATTCTTCACAAGCACCATACAAAGATGGTTTCACAATAATTGTGTCATCTTGGAGTTTGCCTACTACAACAGAAATTAAATCCCAACAGTTATCCTTAAAACTATCGCTGAGTTTCTCTTGATTAGGCACACTAAGAGCTTCCTTATATTTGCCAGCATCCAACAACACGGAAATTAACTCCACAACATCGACACTCGGCTCCATGTTGATGTCAAAATAGAGTTTGTATTTTCAAAGAACTCTGAAATAAGTAGTCCTATTCTGTTATTTTGAACGCATAAACCGAAGCTTTTATGAAAATAAAATAGTTAAGGTAATAATGAGACTATTTAATACTTACAACGAAATAATCGCTGCAAATTACTCATTTCTGGAAATTGAGTACAAGAGTTGACAAGTGTCACGAGCTTAAATTAATTCCTGGTGATGGTAGGTGATACTTTCAATGGTATATGGTTTTCTTTGTATGTTTTTGTTTCTTTCACTGTTGAAAATTTCACGATAGGAAATACGGAAAACCTCAACAGAGGAAATCGTGGTGCAAAATTGTCATTTCTCGTCTTCGGTTTTTCAGTTGTCAGTGAATGACAGATTGACAGATGTCACTTTCTTGAATTTTTTTTTTGTGGCATTGGCGACTGACTCATCAGCCAAACTTCCTTGTAAAAAAAGTAGCCAAGTAGGACTTTACTATTTTAACGCCTGGCTGGATCAAACCGTGAAACGGGGTGCTTAGAAATCACGGGGTGATAAGGTGAAAAAATATCTGTAAATAAAGTTTTGTTATTAAATTAATATTATATTTCTCTGAGTAGGTACTTAATCTGCATCTAATCCATAATATACCCAGTAGTTATAATAGAACCTATTTTTGAATACAAATAAACAAACAATACATTTTTCCTTTTAATATTATTAGTATGAAGAATACACTTTCAAGTTTAAACAGTAATTTACTAGACATAGAAATAAATTTAAATAATACAGCTCGATTATCAAAAGGAAGATTTGTGCACTTCATTGCAATGGATGGCAAGTATACTCTTAAGTAAAAATAAAAAGTAATTTTGAATACTAATCAGATAATTTTGGTTATTCGTATGTCTATAAATTTTTGACAAGTTGCTCAGGATAATAATGAAGATAATAATGTTCAGATATTAATTAATGGTAATTTGTGGTGAAAAGAACTTACGGGAAAGCAATATATGATAATGATTAAATAGTTCAGATGTCTAAAGGTCTAGGTTCCAAGCCGTGAAATAAGGCTTATGGAAGAGTCTAATTAATTTGACAGCTGTCAAAGGTTCTTCGCCTGTGTTCGCCTTCCTTCGTGCCCCTAGTTAGTCTGTGGTCTGTCTGTGCCTAAGCTCATCATTCATTAGCGAGCGAAGGCTAGTAATGTTTTTTAAATAAAAATTCCGTATAAACCGGTACCGGTACCACAATGGCATCAAAACAAAAGAACATTTTTACCCGGAGTAAACCTTTAATGCATATCTACAGCACCGTAGATCATGAAGGCAAAGAGGTAACTTAAAATCATTGTCGATGGGATGTTTTTGTACATAAAACGGGAATAATAAGTTGGTTATTTCTCCTGAAGGTCGAATTTCGTGAAGATGCAGAGCAATTGGTGAAGTGGCATGAGATATCTGACGCTTTGGTAGCGGCGGGTTACTACCGCGCTCAGTTGCAAGGGTTGTCGGCGTTTGATAAGATAGTGGGTGGTCTCTCCTGGTGCATAGAGCTGTGTGATATCGACGTGGATATCAGTCTTCTATTTGAAGAAAATCTCACTATAGGCAAGAAAATGTAAGTCAACTGTTTCTGAGTTACAGAGGCATTCACACCAACCTTTACAAAACCATCACGAAATGAGTCTTGTCAGGAGCATAATTTTATTATGGTGCCCCTATGTGTAAAGCTTGATGTGGACGTATCTGTACATATGATAAACAGTGCCAACTGTGCCACTGTGACGTCAATATTCAAAAGTTTAAAATACCTACTGTAATCCAATTTTACTTATTTATTTCCAGTGCACTTACTGAAAAAATTGTGAAGATACTGCCAAGCATGAAGTGTCCATTTATAATTGAGCCTCATCAAATACAAGGACTTGATTTTATAAATATTTTTCCACTAATTCAATGGCTCATAAAATACTCAAGTGAATTTAGGGAAGCTAAAGAAGATGAACTGAGGAAGTTTGCTGTAATGCAGTATGAAAAAAATCATATATTTGAATCTGATAGGGCTTTATTCTTACAAAAAGAAAAGTTGTTAAGAAACTTGGCAAATATTCAGGTAAACATTTGCTAAAGGAATAGTTTATTTCAATTAATAATTTGAGGACTGTTTAGTTCACATTGTTTCCATTATTTGTTCCAGAATATGTATAAGCCATGTAGAGTAAGAAAAAGAAAAGGAGGTCTGCCAGCTAAAGAGCTGGAGCAAGTGAATGCTACATTGTCAGAGTATGATCAGCGCATGTTGCTGCATGTCACTGCCAACAAGGAGGATACCAAGAAGGATGAAGGACTAGATTTTCTGGTAAAATTAATTTTTAAACTATGGTGCACATTTTACATGAGTAAAAAGCTGCTGTCCATTTTGCCCGCTTTGCTCTGACTTGATTTACATTCACTATTATTTTTCACTGAATTTTTTGTTCAGTCATAATAAAATATGGTCTATAATATCACTTTTGAATAATTTAGCTTTCTGTTAGTGAAAGAATTGATTGATCATGATCGTAACAGTAGTTTTGGAGCCTTCAATACAAACAAAAAAACAATAATTATCTCCTCCTCTTCCAACCTCCAATTGATATTTTATAAGAATATGTAATTTAATTTTTAAGGATCTATAAAAGGACTACCAACTAGTTTCTGCTTCAAAATCGATGGGGGTTTACAAGTGAAATGAAATGTCACTATGTCACCATAGTAAAAAAAAGTTTGATAATGAGTGTATCACAGTTGGAGGAGCATTTTATGTTTTATACATTTTCTCTTAATTTTTTTTTTATGTTGAAGCATTTTATTACTTTAACTATGTAAGTAAGGTAAATATTTTTTTTACTACAGTTACTGTATTTGTATTTTTCAGTATGACTATGAAAAGACACTTGCAGACCCGTCTGAAATTACAACTGAGGTTAGTACGAGAAAATAATATTTAAAAACAATTTTAAGTTAATTTGTCATGGTTTCTAATTTCATTTTATTAGGCTGACAGGTTTGAAAAGGATCAAGACAAAAATCAGGATATTGCAGAGACAAAAATACACTATGCTGTGCTGCAGTCGGAACTCACCGGTGAAGTTTCCAAAGAATTAGAACAAAGTGAGAAACTAAAGTACTCTGAAGATGTTGATCGGCTGACCAAAGCCATCGAAGCAATGGAGACAGAGGTGGAAAAGTCTAAGCAAGAACATGAGATCAGAATGGACAATGCTAAGAAACAGTACACTAATATGGTTGGAAAGTGTCAGAAAATTACTTATAAGCTAATGAATACGGATGATTGTAGGTAGGTGAAGCTGATTCATATTAATAATAAAAAATCTGTATTTATCTAAAAAAAAGTTAGCTCACCAATAACTTTATATTTTCAGTGAAAAAAATATAAAACTATTCTACAAATCACTAAAAGATTTGGCTCAAGAAAGAAATGAACTTCTTCAGGTGATCCAACATAGGGAAAAAGAACACAAAAGACTTCAAGATGAGTTGAGGTATGTTTTTAAGGTATTCTTAATTGACTGGTGACACCAAAAAGTTTGTTAGCAATTTAAATTTTTCAATATGTTTACTTAGATCAGCTCAAGATCCTGCTAACGTAATTGAAGATCAGCCACTCACTTCTGAAGAATTGAAGGAATTCCATCAAAGAGAGGAGAAACTGAAGGCATTTATGACAAACATGAGACTGGAACTAGCCAAGCTGAACCGTGAGGTGCTGCGGTACAACATGGCCATTGATGAAGTGCCGGGGACAGCGGAGCTACTTCAGTACGAAAAGAGATTCATGGAGCTTTATAACCAAGGTTACTTTCATAAGAACCAACTATTTGAACTAGTCTTACTTTCTTACTAATATTAATGCGAAAGTTTGTGAGGATGTATGTATGTTTGTTACTCTTTCACGCAAAAACTACTGAACGGATTTGAATGAAACTTTACAGTAAAACAGCTTATACATCAGAATAACACATAAGCTACAATTATTATAGATTTTAGGAAGGCTAGTAACAAATAAATATGCCTTGTCTTTGAGTACAAGCTAGAGACAAATTAAGGTGTCAAGTGGATCAAAATGTTGATGAATGATAGAAAACATATTTCCCAAAAAAAAGGTAGTGCATGCGCATTACGCAGGACATAATATCAGCTTATTAATAATTTTTTTTTTTTTTCAGTTGCTTCAAAACATAGAGAAACTAAGCAGTATTACATATTTTACAATACACTCTATGAGGTTAAGCTGTACACTACTAAAGAATTAAGTTTACTCAATTCAATACTTGATAATTATGATGAGTAAGTATTACTATACTACTCTACATGATGTTAATTTGATGTTTAATTCAAAACAGGTCTACTTTAGTTTTATTATTATTAAATTTACAGAGCTATGTCTTCAGCAAGAAAGAGGGAAGAATTCATGACGCAGTTTAAATCTATTGTGGAGTGGGTGAACCAGACTGTTAAAAAAGTCGAAGAGAAGTTCCGACATGAGAAAGAACGGAAGACAGGTCTGCACGGCGAGCACTCGCGCCTCTTGGAGATCCAGAGGCAATACGCGGCAGCTCTCAAGAAGCTCGCTGAAGAAAGACAGAAAATTAACAGGGAGGGCCTTAGCTGACCTGCGTAGGCTGACATCCCAAGTTGTGCAATATTTTTTGATGTTACTATACATGTTTGATTATCCACACACATTTATTTATTTCTAGTCCCACTAATAATGGTAGACCATTTTCTACTTTTATATCAAATGCATTTCGAATACGCCGTGTATGTAACTACACAAATGTTATCTATTGCTAAGACTGATGAAACTATTTATATTGTTTCAGTTTTTCAATTTATTTTTAAGCTGAGGATTATAAAACGTTTAAAATTAAATAATAAGGTGTTTTTATTACATATTTGTTTATTCAATAACTCTTATTTCTAAAAATACAGAATTAATATATAAAATAATTTCGGTTAAAAACACTTCAACTTCAATATCGACATAGCTTGAATTAATTAACCAGCAAGATTCATGCTGAATTTACTTCTATTTAGACTATTTTCATTTATGGCTCCACTATAATCATGCGTGAAGCTATTTCAAAGAATCTGTTTTTGTCTCTGTTTATAAAACGAAATTTATGTGTCTTTAGGCAGACTGGTCCCATAATCTTAAAGTAAGTTATTCCTACTTTTATCCTTTTTTTACAGTATAGTTTCAATTTTGATTGGTAAATTATAGAAGCACCTTATCATAGTGTGACCACACTGCTCTTCGTGTGACCTTTATGTTCACGCGAAGCATTGTGTTCTCTGGAAGCGTTATGTTCTCGCGAAGTATTATGGTCACGGGAAGCGTTATGTTCTCGCGAAGTGCTGTGTCCGTGTGAGTGGCCATGGCTGTGCCCGTGGGGGCCGCCCGACGTCTTCTTGTACAAGGTGAAGGAGACGAGCTCGCGGTTGGCGTTGGTCATCGCCATCGCGTGCGACACCACGTCGTAGCCAAGCAGCCCGTGCAGCCGGTTCACCACTACCAGCGTCAGACCCTTCTGCGTCACTTTGACTGTCCTTTCATTGTCCGAAGCCGTCGCGACCGTCATCGCAAACGCAGAGTTAAGCTCCTGAAATATTAAGTCATGTTTAGGTTTTTAATTTTTAATAGCATTGGGCTCTAATACCGTTGGTAAAAACAGGGCTTTTCTTTGAGTGTTCCGTTCACCATTACAGCTGAGCGCCCACTTGGATGAAAGCAGCGCCTAGTAATATGGAAGACAGTGCTTTAGGCACAGAGCAATGTTTGCAATTTATTCTGTGAAAGTACAATCGACCACAGTGCGCGCGTAGTGTGCAGTTTATAGCGTCTAGACTTGTGGTTGACTGTACGATTAAGTATAGTTGAAGTATAGTTCGGGTTTCATGCATTAAAATGGTATGGTTCAGTACCATCCAAAGAAAGTCTTAAGATTTTACTTGGTCAGGGTCATAGGATCTTCTGTCAACTACTTAGGTATTATTTATTTAAAGAGCTCAGGACTTATTAACAAATCGCTTTTTACCTACGCAGCTACGGCTAGATACCCCTAAATTAAACCTAATCTTGACATTTATCATTCATAACAGCAAATAATTATAAGTCACCTAATCCTAGACTACTACTTGTAATTATTTAGGAAAGTTAGCGAAATAATTTTAATTTTTTTAAAGTTCTACAGCAAAAGGAACACGGGTCGGCTCGGCAAGGCGGCAGTGCTTCTGTCAAGGCAGGAGAGGGTGGACGTTTTTTATCTGAATGGCACATTAAACATAGTAGGTATGTCAATAGGTAAAAATATATTTCAACAGAATAAATACCCGTACTAACACCGCACGTTCCTCGCTTTTGAGTCCGTACACAGTGGCACCGTCATCCTTCGACAGATGCTGTGCGCTGAGGCTGCCCATGACCATAATGTACGGCATATTGAACTTATCACTGCACCGATATCTTAGCACGAAACATTCACCGACGAATGACCGGGTACATTTTAGAGATCCGACAGCGATTATGTGCAATCGGGTGGAAGTGTACACGCGGCGACACGACAGGTTGATCCACGAGTGTGAGTGAACTCAGGTACCAACCAAGTTGCGGCATACGTGGTTCACAATGGTGGTGCGTATGTATGCGGCTGGGCAGCTAGCCGTCGGCGGACGCGTGCGCCTGTGTGCCGTGCCGTGACGCGGTGACGCGCGCCGGCCGTCACATGGCCTTCACGGGTGCTTGCTCTGCGTGTGCGCAGGGTAACGACGCGATCAATCAAATAACATGCATCTAGACAATGGTATATGCAGTAGGAAAAAACAATACCTGTTTATCTTTTGACTACATCCTTATTTGAACGAAGTCCGTGTGTTGCTTGTCAAATTAATATATTTTTATATGAAAACTGCTTCTGCAGGTTTGAATGATTACTTACATTAAACTGTTGAATACGTTAGTAGAATCCATCTCAGTTAAGTTGCCAATTCATACATGGTCGAGCATTAAGCACCAGCAGACTAGTATCTATACCTACTCTTGCTTTGTATGAGGTGCTCAAGCAAACCGGTACGAATCTCTAGAACCATGCACACACGGTGTTGTTGCACCAAATTTTGAATAAATTCTCAGTAAAAAGGTCCATCAAACTGCTGTCAAATGTCAAATTACAATGTGACAAATTTGAAACTCAAAAAATACCTTACTTGTGTGAACTACGAAAAATAAATAAAAATCATTAATATTTTTGAACAATCAGTACGAACGAACACGGCTTGAATTAGCATTATGAGTCATTCTATGAGCAGTCCTCGAAACATACAATTAGGTAAACAATTATCTTTTATTGTCAGTGTTGATATCTTAGATCATCCATCCACTTTCACTTCACTTATCCAAGTCTATCGTTCGACCTTCACATCATCATCACAAACATTATTTTCCAAAACTTCCACAAAGAAGGTCTGGGTTAACTAAAACTATTTTGGGTAATAACACCACGAATAAATTGTAAGACTATTTCATCTACCACATTTAGAGCATTAGCCCCAGAATAGTTCAATAGCAATGTCGTTTATATATATTTTTTGTGAATTTTGACATTTCATAAGTGCTTCTTTGTAAAAGCTTAAGTGAATAAATGATTTTTTACTTTACTTTACTTTACTTTACTTAATGAGTATATTCTGGTCTAACTCACAACCAGTTTTTAAAAGGAACCAAGAGATACTTACTCATTGATGTTCAACTATGTAGTTGTAGGTAATCAGAAAACATTACCCACCTTGAATGTTTGTTTTCAGTATTCGAGACGTACCAGAAGGCTCGCCTAGTGTTTGTCCAGACTATGGCGGAGTTGGCAACGAGGGCTACCAATGTCAAGTGTTTGCAGAGTGCCGGTGTATTAGGCAAGTTGCTGCTTTCTTCTAATAGTGTCGAGTTTGGCAGTTACAATACCTGCTGCAAAAACATTGCTATGATTTTGCAACTAAATATTGTTACACTAACTTACTCGTAATAACCTACCAATCGTGGACGTAACAACCTAAAGTCTATAATCTGTATTCAGAATGCGCTGATACTCATTAAAGTTGCAGAGTATGCTTCAGCGACTCGATTGATTATCGCTCACCCGCATGTGTAAAATTATCAATTGCGGCAGTTCACGTTACCTAACCACTAGATCCCATTTAATCACCCTTAGGTTTGGCGTCCTCAGTATTTTGACAAAAAAGGTGTTCGCGGGTGAAATCTTGGATTAACATAGTAAGCACTCGATGGCTCGAGGTTCATGTAGACGTTTAGTCTCTATTGTTATGGATTAGAACTAGCTGACCTTTGCTATCAAGGATAGGACAGCCTTCTTTTGCGTCAAAAAACGCATTCAGGCATACCATGCACGATCTTCCAGCTCGTTTGCTCCCTATTCATAAAAAAAACCTACCCGATACCGGACCCAGACCCCTGGGATATGTGGGACTCGGAACTCCTGGTAAAGCAGAGACCCCTAACCCAATAAAACCAGACTGTGTTCGTCTTCGCGCAGAGTGGAAGGGACCCGAAATCGCCGGAACGGGACGCTACTCGGAACCCTGCAGCGCGCATATGGCCGCCTGGCAGCCAGCCTTGGGAGGAGCAAGCTATCAACTCCAGTGCACGATAACACAGACCACTAGGCTGTGTCCGACCGAAGACGCGACTAAAAACCCAGCGGTTAGGGGAGTGGGTATTCTACACCCCTATCCACAGAGAACAGGATAGGACAGCCTTTTTTTTGCGTCAGGAAATGCATTTAGGTAGGCATTTCTAAAGCCCTGGGTTAGGGACATTATTTTCCAAAACTTCCACAGAGAACCTGGGATATGTAGGACTCGGAACTCCTGGGAAAACAGAAACCAAAACCCCTACCCACCTAAACCTGACGGATATATATATAACACACCTCTTGTAATGGTCTCGAAGTAGGGATTAATATCCCTGTGTCACGAGGTACCACACAAGGAAATCAGCCAGGGGCGTCTCCCAGCACACCCAGACCCGAGTCAATTCAGAAAAGAGAGTTTCCTGAATTGACCCGACCGGGAATCGAACCCGGGACACTAAGGAAATCGAAGCGAGAAACCGTGCTACAGCGCACTACGCCAATCGTGTCGTCAAATGGATGGTCATCTTCGGCGCAAAATGGAAGTGACCCGGGATCCCCAACAAGGGAGAGACTCCTCGCAGGACCCTTCGGCGCGCGAGGCTGCCTGGCAGCCAGCCTCGGGAGAACAAGCTCAACTTCAGTGTACGATAACACAGACCACTGTGTCCGAAGACACGTGTTAACGTCTTCCTCGGGATCGCAAACAGAAACACACGTAGGCGCCCCTCGCGTGCGCTTCGCAACCCCAAGGGCCCTTTTAGTCACCTCTTACGACGGGCAGGGATACCTCGGTAGTATTCCACTCCCCTAACCGCAGGGAACAGGATAGGACTGCCTTTTTTTTTTTTGTTCTTCGGGTGTGAAATGCATTACGCACTATCCCACTGCCTGGGTCGGGCAGTGGGGGAGTGTGGGACTCTCCGCCGGTGAAGCCGACGGCATACCCACTAAAACACACCCGGGTATACCCTCACCGCTTTGGAATAGGGCGACATGGAGCCTTGCGGATTGCCACGTCGCCCTAGCGGTCGGCCCAGCCTACGTGCCGGGCCTCCTCACGCTTAGGGGCGTCCCGGTATACTGGGACACCCCCAGACGGGAGCACCGTGCAAGGGGGTGAAAGCCCCCCGGCCAACACCCCGGTGCTGCTTTTAGGGAGCAAGAGGAGGGCGGCCAAACCGCCGTCTTCGTGCCCCCCGCCGCCTGCGTCGGAGAGGGTCCGCCCGAGGATCGTCCTCTCGGGCCCTCTCCGCGGTCTCCTTCTGCGTCATCAAGGACAGGACTGCCTAAAGTCAACCCCTTAAACCCTGCCGTCAGTAGTCGCCATTGCCAATTTCTCGCAACACATGATGACGCAACATCTCAAGTATCTTTCTCACGGCAGAACTCCTCCGGCCCCTTCTATCAGACGCCTGCAGCACGGTGCGGCAGTGCGCGGTGGTGGTGTCGGCGCGGCTGGCAGAGCACGACGAGGGCGTGGCAAGGCAGATCCTTAGCGGCGGGATGGTCACCACGACCCTGGAGAACCTCAACAAGTATAACGTATGCCTGCACGCTGTAGTTAAATTGGGACTGATATGTATTGTTTATTACATTTGTAAGTAGCAATGAAATATTTAATTCAACGTAAGCTGCATATAGCTCGCTTAAAATACCTACCCAGTAGACCTGCCTCGGCGGTACTTTAACCGGCTGTTACTAAGGAAATTGCCTTTTTAGTCACTGGTTAGAAGTTGGTTGGCTCCTATACGATTATGGGACTTCTTCAGTCTAGAAGTTCAGAAAAGAAGCGTATGGCACTTCTAATTCCGGATATTTCGTTGATGGAAAAAACATTGCTGTTCGCTTACTCTTTTGTTGACGGTCACACACTGCCTAACAATTTTGATCGTCATTCGTTGCCATGACGTGATTTAAACTTAGAAGAACAATCTGTTATTGATAGATATTACCGATAATAAGTAAGTAGAAGAATGTGTTATTCCAAGCAAGTTTGTATACCTACCTACTAAGAAGAATAAAAATATTGGTAGCTAGTTTCCTAATAGTAAAGATAATGCAATATTTATGCAATAATAACACAAATGATGCTCTTCAACAGGTTTACTATAAACGGTCAGCGCTGTACCTAATGAGAGCCGTAGCAAAGTAAGCAAGTTTTCATTATCCCACCTCGATTTTCTGTCCGGCTCCATACTATAATTTGTTCAAGCATAAATAAAATTATAGGCACTTTACTTAATTATTTCATGTTTCAAGGCATAATGAAGAATTAGCTTCAGCTATTGTTCGTCTCGGTGCATTGGAGCATATTGTGTCGTGTTTGGAAGATTTTGACACACAGGTCGGTGTTTATATCTGAAGGATTTAATTGACATACAGAACAAATGTTAATAAGATGTTAAAAACCCGTGAACCCTATTTTTTATGAACCTACCTAAGTATACCTATTACTAAGTTACGCTCAGAATAAAATCACGTTCGTTATGTCTTGCTCGACGTGTAGCGTTACAAATTAGGAATCGCATATTACCGACACGTCTAAGTAGGTACCGATACTTGCCTATTTCTTGATCTCTGTTTATGCCAGGCTATTTTCTGTTTAGGTAAAAGAAAATGCTGCCTGGGCATTGGGCTACATTGGCAAGCACAGTGAGCAGCTTTCAGGGCTGGTTGTCGATGCAGGCACGCTTCCGTTGCTGGTCTTAGCTTTCCAAGAACCGGAGATGAGTCTTAAACAGGTTCATATTGTACTTAAATACCTATCGATGTATAAATGAGAAATAAATAGGGATAAGTGTTATTTGGAGATTGGACATGAACCGCTAGAAAACCAAAGAAATGACCGCATTTATTGCAGTCTTGACAACATGACGTATTTAGAGGTTCTTTAACTTGACTCCCTTAATAAGGTTATCTTGTTATGCAGTTCCCTTCGATGAATAGTTTGAGTGATTTTTAGTTCTTAGAAACTACCAACTACTTGGGCATACTTTTGTTTTTTAGATTTCTGCAGGGGCGCTCGTAGACCTGGCTCAGCACAAACCCGAAGCTGTCGTTGACGCAGGTGCTATCTGTCACTTGGTGCGAGGATTAGAAAACCAAGATCCTAAATTAAAGGTACCTATCTCTATGAATTTATTTAAGGAAGGTTAATAACATTTTAAATATACCTCTTTGGGTTATCAATGCTTAGTTATGGTAAGTTTTTTTGATACAGCTTCGATGGTTTGTGGTTACCGTTTTCGTAGCCCCATAGATACCTCCCTACATCCTAAGTATATTTAGCGTGTTGCTCTAACCTTAAGGCTAGGTAGAACTTTTGCGTAGTCAGCATGACAAACAGCGTACTCCAGGGACCGTATTACCATCTCTTTTAGCCAGTCAAGTCAATTTTCTAAACTGAGCGTAGCGAGCGATTTCCTAATTTGATCTTTCATTTTCAGCCAGTCAGCGGTTACCGGTTAATAATGCATCCCCTAGGCCAGATATTTACTGACGAAATTGCTCGCTACCCTCAGTTTAGGAAATTAACTTGACTGACTTTATGAGATGGTAATAAGGCCCCAAGTCCCCCGTACCTGCTTATTATTTGCATCTCAACTATACTTCATTCATTATAAACATTAGAAATAAGAAGCAGGGGTGCTAAAATGAATGACAAGTTGCATTTGACGATGCCATGACGATGACATACCTGAGTATAAACTGGCAAAATTTAAAACCTCTTCCGCCACAACGTACCTACCTATGAAGGGATTATGTAACAATTTAGATTTGGTAGAGTTATAGTGACAGTAAAAACGTGTTCGGATAAAAACCCTTTGTTGCTTTTAGGTTTTTACATCGACAATATAAGTACTTAGTTTGATGCAAGACCAAATTATAAAATCTGAAGTTACTTTACTTTAAATGAGAAGAATTAAGTGTAACAGCTGCTATTTATGTAGATTTTACTAAATTCGGCATAAATCTTAAAAGTAATATCGTTTATTGTGTAAGTACTTTCACCACAAAGTGTACCTACCTACTTACTCTAATAAGAACCTTTCTTACTTCTGTCTAATGCTATAATGAATGGAGTACTACGAAGTTGGTTTCCAGCGCAGCACATTATGCGCGCTAGGCGCGGTTGCGGGCGCGCGCTCAGAGCTTGCGGAGGCGGTGGTGGCGGGCGGCGCGCTCCCGCCCGCCCTGCTGCACGCCGGCCACGACGCGGCGCCCGTGAGACGCGCCGCTGCGTTCCTGCTTAGGGATATCGTGAAGCACTCTGTAGATGTGAGCGTTCTGTATTATTTCAGGCATCTAGCCTGAGTCCAACTGAATGCTTTGTTAAGTTCAACAACTATTTATTGCGACCTGTTTTAACAGTTAAAGACAGTGAAAAAAGTTTTGAATTTATTTAAGTTAATGTACGAAAACACCTTAATTGAAAATATACGATTAGGTACTTACACATTATTTTGAAAAATACACTCTTGCTCTTACCCAAAAAACGTTTAATCCAGCTACCTGCAAGGGTCTAACATGGGGCAAAGCAAGAGGGGCCTAGGCTTGCTCTAGCGCGAGGTGGCAAAGGAGTATTTTAAAGCTTGTGTAAAGAAATCTTTATTGATGTTTGTACGTAAACACAACAGAAACGTCACTAAAATGTAGTTTACTCTAGGATGTTGTCATTTTGATTTTAAAGAAGATACGAAAGATGACCTCCTGTTTAGGAATAGTGGGTAGGGAGCTGTGCAACAGCTAATACTTACCCCGCTGATTACACGTAAAAAAATCTAGCTGGCTCAACTAGTGGTGAACACGGGCGGCTGCGGGCCGCTAGTGGAGCTGCTGTCGGAGGCAACGGGCGGCGCGCGCGTGCCGGCCTGCATGGCGCTCGGCTTTATCGCGGGGCAGTCGGACCAGCTGGCGATGGCTGTCATTGAAGCCAAGGTTTGACAAGACATGCTTGTTTTTTATTTTTATGAGCACTTCTTTTTGGAAGTATCTCCCCAATCTTTTGTTCGATAAACAGCCAGCCAAGATTTTTTTTTTGCAAAATTACAAACTTTCAGCAGATATCTCGAAAACTATCCAAGATATCAAAAAACTTGACTAAAGGAAACTGGTAGCAAATTAAATCAGCTTTAATTTTGTCAAGTCTCATGTCGCTAGGACTTCAATTTTCCGAGATATAAGCAAAAAACCCAAAAATAAGGCTTTCAAACCATACCAAAAGTCCAAGCCCGTCCCCAGCCCCCGGCTTAAGGGCTACGGGCGGGGACTTTTGGTATGTTCACCTCCTAACTAGTCCAAACAAAGCTACGAAGTCAAAAATTGTATTCCAAGCGAAATGCTTGGAACACAATTTTTGACTCTATACCTTTTTTTGAGCATTCGTTGCCTAAACTAATTATTAGATTATATTGGTATGTAAGATGTCCGACATCAGGGGTGGTCCTAAAGTAGACCGAGAGGTGCGGTCGCTCTAGGCGCCAGGGGTTGAAAGAAAGGGGCGCAAGAAAAGCCAAATTAGGGGGTTATTTACTAATGGCCTCTTTTCGAGAGCGTTTGGAGAAACGCTCCAAGCAACGTAAGTGGAGACCAAAAACCACTTTCACTCTACCCTGATGAAGGACTAGTTGGGCCGCTATTGGCTGATATTTATATTATTATTTATTTAGGCGATCCCACCCCTGGTAGAGATCCTACAGAACTCAGAGGCTGAAGACGCGGAGCTGTGCGCCGCGGCGTGGACGCTCGGCCACATAGCGAAGCACTCACCCCAGCACAGTCTAGCCATCGCAGTTGCGAATGCTCTCCCAAGACTGCTACAGGTATATGGTTACATTTGGAACCTTGTTATTGCATTTTATTCTAAAGTTTAACACTATGGGTTTTGTGTAGCATACAAACCGTATCTGTTTTTGCTGACGTTCTAGCGACAATTCCATATTGCAGTGTTTATAAGCTGACACTCTTCATTATTTAGCACTATGTTTATGATATTGCAAAATTGATTACTGCCAAAATGATAGGTGCAATTACAATTTTTCAAACAGATTTCTTATTTTATTAAATGTTGCTATAGATAGAGTTTATAACATGGAATATCAAGATGAACTGGTTTGAACTGTATTTAATTTGTTCTTTAGTTATACACAAACCCAAAATCATCAGGAGAAGTGCGTGCTCGGACATCCTGTGCCTTGAAACAATCCCTACAGTGCTGCCTGCATCGGCCTGCCCTGGAACCACTGCTGCATGCTGCACCATCTTGCATATTAAAATATGTTCTTGCACAATATGCTAAGGTATATAAAAAAATTAACTGTGTAGGTTTTGCAGTAATTATAATTATTAAGAGAAACTTTACAATTGTCTAAACGGATAGCATAACCTTTAAAGTGCATGCTAACACATTTCTTTAGTATACAGGACCGTCATCAAGGTTATCCTCATCTTCATCATAACCTTCACCATTATCAAAATAGTTGTCAGCATAATCTGTGCCATCGTCTAATTCAAAGTCTTGTTCTTCCTCATCTTCTAATTCCTCATCATCTATTCCGTCCTCCTTCTTTACAGCTTCTTTGCCCTCAGTATTTTCTCTAGTTTCTTCAGACTCCTCTTGAGATTCTTTTTTCTCAAGTGTTTGTAACCTTTCAGCTATTAGTTCAGCATTGTCAAGCTTTCTCTTTCGCGCGACTCGTACACGGCTCGCCTGTGGCCGCAATTCTACTGGTAGATTTGCCCAAACGCAATTCAGTACTTTGTCCTGCTTAGCGTCAAGTGCGACTTTATATTTGTCAGAGTATCTCTCAATTCCATCAGTCCGCGTTTTGGGCTTGACGTACGCCGGGGACTCGTGCAAATATTCTATAAACTGGTCCTTTACAATGAGCATATAGTCCGTGGCAGCATCACTCACCAGAGGTAAAGGTTTCGCTTCCAACTTAGGAAATAAAGGCGGAGGTGCTAGAATCTGCCCGGCGGGTTCTCCGCGTCCTTTACGGGATATTCCCAAAGCTTGAAGCTGTTCTTGCGTAAGGGAACTGCTGGCGCGCCCTCGACCTCTTCCAGCCATAATTAGCTATATTTTGTGTTTAGGAAAAAGAACTTAAGTATGTTTCCAAAAGTAACTGCATGTTATTGTTTTGGTTTTTCTGTGTTTTTGACATTGACAAAAATGACAGACAGCCACAGCACACAGCTGTCAGATACAGATTAGCCCTGCAGTCCGATTTGGGACTTATTGGTAAATGCGCTAAAATCACTTCTCGACCGCTGGCGCTGGGCTATTCAGTATAGATAGTCACAGAATAGGTAGGTAATAGTACTCTGTAAAAATATAGCTCAATTAGAATGACAGCTGAGAAATTGATGTTACTAGGGCTGGGCTACACATCGTCTGCATTCTTATATTTTCACGAAGAGTAATAAACATTTTTCGATCTCTCTTTACTATAAAAATACTTGAGAGGTTCGTTCAAGCTCTACAAATAAGCTACTACAGAAAATAATATCATTTGAACAAAAATCTCCTATAGTAAACAATGGTGTGCCCGAATATATTGTCACAAAATGCAATGCAGTGTTATATAGGCAACAATACATATTCTTCCCCACTGTGGAAGAATTGAAATAATCACATTACGAATTGCAATAAAATCCAAAAAAATGTAATAAATGTCATTAAGCCAATATGTCATTAATATTGGCCAAACACCTTATTTAAACGTTTAATAAATTACAGTGTGAAAGCACCTAAAAGGAATACTTTTTTTTAATAATAACAACAAATAAATTATAGTTCTAGTCCATTGATGAGCAAATAACGATGAGTCCCATCCCATCTCTAAAATATTAGCAACATAACCCTTCAAGGACGTCGTAGTTTATTCGATTATTAATTTGCTTTTGGTTAACAATAACTGCATCCGCGCGGCCTAAGCTCTTGAATCTCTTCACTCAGTATTTGAATCTAAAGTTGATTGTATTTTAAATAAATATCCCTGGACATTATTCCACACAGCGCCATCTAGCCCCAAAGTAAGCTAATTAAAGCTTGTGTTATGGGATACTAGACAACGGATAAACATACTTAAATACATTTTCTTTTGTAAATACATACTTATTATACATAGGAGACACCCAGACCAGTACAAACAGACATGTTCATGCACACAAATGTTTGTACTGTGCGGGGATCGAACCCGCGACCTCTGGTGTAGTAGCCAACTTCTTAACCATTACACCAAGTCGGTCGTCAAGTTGATTGTATTTTAATCCAGCTTTTTTAGTTTTAGTGGAAAGTTTAAATCCATTGTCAACATACAAGCAGTCAAATAGAGGTTTTTAAATGTTGTTTCGTCTATGATCGTCAAAATTATACATAGCCATTGCTTTCTGCTAAAAATAATGTATGTACCGTTTTAAATCGGTTAACTACTGATAGATAGATGCTCATTTGTATAAAATGTGCAATTTCAAGCAAGCAAGCTCTGGCATTATAAAATACGCTCATTTAAAATGTAAAGCTCCAAACAGAATAACTAAACACGACAAATTGTACCTAATGAATAATTCTTCGTGTTTGAAAATTGGAACAAGTGTAGTTGCTCATTAGCCGTCGGTACAAAGGTTTAACTTTTTTATTAATCTATGTTTCATTCTAATCATCCTATTTTTTACGAACTTTAACAACGCTCGTAAGAATGTCACGATTTTGACAGCGATTATTGCTATTTGACGCCAAATGCTGCATCGTAATTGGCTGACAAGCTGACAAATTACGAGCGACTAGCAATCGATTCCAGATGCTAGTTAGAGAAAAAACGCTCGTAAGAATGTCACGATTTTGACAGCGATTATTGCTATTTGACGGCCAAATGCTGCATCGTCATTGGCTGACAAGCTGACAAATTACGAGCGACTAGCAATCGATTCCAGATGCTAGTCCGAAAAAAATGGTGCTGCCCGGCCGGTCTAAATAGATGAGTGTGATAAAAGCTAAACGTTGCCATCAGCGTTCAAGTCGAATCTGACCGCAAAATTTACGTCACACAACCTCAATATTTAAGGATGAATTCTCTTTAGTCCTTCACAAAATATTGTGACTATTACGAGTGGAAATTTTTCAATACATCAACGCCTAAGAAAATTTTGCTACACACAAGTTTATTCTGAGTACTAGCTTTCCGCCCGCGGCTTCGCCCTCGTTATCTATATATTACTAAACACAAGAGCACAACTGATGCAGGTGTAGCACTTATCAAACACATATTTGATGCTTGGGAAAACAAGCAAGATGCAGTAGGAATATTTTGTGATCTTTCAAAAGCATTTGATTGCGTGGATCATGAAATATTACTGATTAAGCTAAGACATTACGGTGTTTCAGGTATCTCATCTCAATTAATACAATCCTATCTTACAGATAGAACTCAAAAAGTTAGTATCAATGGAACTGCATCTTCCGGTGCCACCATACGTATGGGAGTGCCCCAGGGATCTATATTAGGACCTTTGCTTTTTCTTATTTATATAAATGATCTTCCTACCTATGTCAAAGATATTTGTGAGATAGTATTATTCGCTGACGATACCTCGTTGATTTTTAAAGTCTACAGAGGTAAGCAAGCATTTGACGATGTAAATAATACTCTCTCAAAAGTACTATGTTGGTTCACTAGTAATAATTTATTACTTAATGCAAAAAAAACAAAGTGCATCAAATTCTCTATGCCCAATGTGAGACAGGTTGATACTATTGTAACTATGAATGACGAGCCATTAGAATTAACAAATTCTACTGTATTTTTAGGAATAACTTTAGATTCTAAGTTGCAATGGGGTCCGCATATAACGGCCCTGGCAGGGAGACTCAGTTCCGCTGCTTGTGCTGTTAGAAAAATAAGACTCTTGACTGATATTGAAACAGCAAGACTAGTATATTTTAGCTACTTTCATAGTGTTATGTCGTATGGTCTACTGTTGTGGGGTTCTGCAGACTTGAACACCATTTTTGTACTTCAAAAAAGAGCCATCCGCTCCATTTACAAACTTAGCCCACGCGACTCGCTTAGGGAAGTATTTAAGAAGATCGATATTTTAACTGTGCATGCTCAGTATATTTTAGATAACATAATGTATGTGCGCAAAAACTTGCATCTGTTCAAAAGAAACAGTGACACTCATAAACATAATACCAGAAATAAAAACAAATTGAAAACTCCCAGTCTTAGGCTACATAAGGTGGGAAACTCATTTGTGGGTCAATCTGTAAAATACTTTAACAAAATACCTCAAAGTCTTGTTGATCTACCTCTTCACAAGTTTAAGTCTGCAATTAAAGCAAAGTTAATGAAACAAGGTTATTATAATGTAGAGGATTACTTGAACGACAAAAGTTTGTGGTCATAGTAGGAATAATCTGCTCCTCTGCTCAATATTGTGTTCTTTTTTCTACTCGCATTGACTGTACTCTGAATTTATTTTTTGTAAAACAAACAAAGTTGAAAAGAGTAACTATCGAGTTTCTTGCCGGAGTCTTCTCGATAAGAAGCAACGTCCGAACCGGTGGTAGATTCACATTATGTATATTCACGATGTGTACTAATATTGTACTATTTTATTTACGTTTATTATTATTATTTCTGTATACTTTTTTTGACATGTCATAAGTGCTTTGTACAAGCTTAAATGAATAAATGATTTTTTACTTTTTTTTTACTTTTATCGTTATATAAAATGGCCAAATTACATAAAATGTTCATAAATTGTAGCCCATGTGTTATTCTGATGTATAAGCTACATTACTGTGAAGTTTCATCCAAATCCGTTTAGTAGTTTTTGCGTAAAAGAGTAACAAACATACAATACATTCATCCTCACAAACTTTCACATTTTTAATATTAGTAAGAAGTAACATTTCTTAACAAAACAAAATATGTCACGTAAAATACAGTGTTAACGCCATGAAGACACGGCACCGTTAGCGCAAGATGGCGTAGTTAGTGATGATTGAGTAGGTATTAAACAACACCACATCATCGGATTCTAATAATTATTCAATAAAATAAAAAATCAATTAAAAAAGGGCAATATGATATTTTAGTTTGATAACGCTGGGAGCAAAGAAAGTTCGAATCTTCTTGAGAGCCGTCATATTGCTTTTATCAAAAAAGATCAGTTCTTAAATTTCAAGTCCGGTCTTCTATCAGGCAGGCTTCAATGAAATTTTGTTCAAGAGTAAGGCCTCTTGTCTGCACTTATAAGAGCCTGCACGTTAATCTGAATTCATTATTTCTTAAGTTTATATTCTTGAATAGTGCAATCATTTTACGAGCGCGCTTGCATCGCGTTAGATTCACGCGCTCGTGATTTGCAATAACTATAATTGATTTTATTTGGTACAGAGGCGTTCACAGTAACCGTTACATAGGGGCACCTTATGCTGCTGACATATGACTCATTTTGCAATGGTTTTGTAAAGGTTGATGTGAACACCTCTATACCTCTAAGGAAAACTTGAAATTATTAATAATCACAGATACTGCCCAATGATGCTAGAGCTCGAAGATTATTTGTAACGACTGGCGCCTTGAAAAGAGTTCAAGAAATAGACACTGTACCCGGAACATCACTCAAAGAGTATATCAACATCATCAACAGTTGTTTCCCAGAAGAAATTGTAAGGTACGCATGCACCCTGTAAAATGTCTAAATACAAATTAAATGATATATTTCTTAGATGCTATACACAGCAACTACTGCAGAGTTTTACCAAACATCTATTCCGATCTGTATGTACGTACGTAAGTGAGTCCTGCATTTCTATTTATCCCATAGATAATGAAATGGGTATTATTACGCAAGCACGTAAAATCTTCAGAGCATCAGAGCGGCTTTAAAGAAGTTTGGCACCTGCCGCCGATATCAGAGTTGCTATGGATTTTTTTTCTTCATCACCACTTAACCACTATAATACAATCATCAACACAAAGAAACTCACTGGCATCTTTGGAGTTAAATACTTTTAAAATAAACAGGTATGTAGGCATCACTAGAATTTTTATCAGTTTTATTCTTTTTACAGGTATTATACGCCAGGATATTCTGATTCATTACTGGACAGGGTAGAAGCTTATACGCCGCAGGTAAGGTTTTTGATTCCCATTATTATGAATGTGTTACATAAGCTATATTAGAACAGACGCGTTCACATCAACTATGTTGCACCCATTGCAAAATAAGTCTTACATCAGCACAGCAGCATAAAGGCCCCCTATGTAAAGCTTGACGTGAACGCGTGCGTAGGTACTTTTTTTTTATAGGTACCAACAACTCTGGCTTCTTCGCCCCATCCCTCCAAATTTTCTTGGATAATGTGTAACTCCAATCAAATATCATAACCAAGAAATCGGACGTGCGTGGGGATAAAACCCCTTAAATAGCGGAAACCCAAACCGGGAAGCGCTTTCCTTTTCAAACTCCCGGTAAAGGCTTACTTTTTCATTAGGTTTTCTCAAATGAAAGGGTTTTGAAATTGAACGGGTTTTCCGGTCCCTGGCTTTGCTATTATTATGAGACGACATGCATTAAATTTGAAATTATATTTGATTATAATTACAGTACGCTCTATAGATTATCAATTTAATAAAGCATTGTGGTTCCCTTAATATTACAAATCAACGAGGGTAACGTAAACATTCATCAACAGTCATATTTGTGCTAGTGCGGCGATTGAACTTACGACACGACCTTTGGATTCTCAAGTTGAGACTCAACCGGCGTTCATACGCTAAACTGGTAGTCAATATGAGGTATTGCAAATCAAATCAAATAATTTATTTGTTATACAAATTGAAAAACGTATTTTTACTTCAATATCTATCTTTGTTCACAGATCCCCGAACTATTTACTGACAGAGTGCCCAGCGACTGTCAGAGTGAATTAACAATAGAAAACGGAAATTAAAACACATTTTTGGACATCTCTTAATTTTATTTAATAAATGTTTATTGTATGTTTAATGACGTCGTTCAATTTTTTCCAAGAGTCCAAATAGTTTTCTGAATTTTATCAGTTCTTCCACCAATGTTTGATACCTCAATTACAGTAGATTGGCTGATTACTCTGTAACTAAATATTCATAACTTAGCTTAGTAACTTACAAATTAGTTTATATCAGCGTCAATCGTCATGCTACTCGAGTCAAGACGGAACCTCGTTTCAAATGTAGCAGTCCAGAAGTTAAAGTTTTCTCAAGTCTTTATTTTGTGAGTTGTGTTATGATTAAAATTTGAGTCTGGTTCGAAAAATCTTCATATTACATACTGAAATCTAGTTCCAGCCAGTTATAAGTTAGGGCCCGGGTGACGCAAAGAGGGTGCACTAGGGCCTTTATTTTCAAAATCTTATTTTCTGGCACACGCCGTGTCGCCGGCCGCTGCCGCTGCACGCTCGCTCGGCTCGTGCGTTTTTGGTCGCAGTTCTAACCTAACCCAACCGAATTTCTCTTTTCACAGCTGAGAAAAGTTTTCTAAGTCCCTGCACCCCCTTTGCGACACCCTAACCCATCGATCACACGAATACTAACTCAAAAGTAGAGTTGCACAGCATGTTCAATATATCGACGCCTCTAGTATCCATCTCGAAGCAGTTAGGTTCACTACTGTATCTTATACTTGTAGTTTGTAGATGCTGATCCATATCTACCGCCATTTCTGCTGAAAATCCCTGAAAAAGTTTAGTGGTAAAAATATTCAGAAACAGTAAATGTTGCAAATATTGACTAGACCGTTTGCTAGGTACTGATTTGTATGCATGCGCTTCGTGGTATTGGCTGTACGGCCACAGAATGGGTAATATAATAGTTCTTGGTACGGCTAGGTTATTCACACACACAACATCGATTGGGATCATTGCTATTTGATGTCGAATTATGAATACTACTACACTGGCTTTGTCCGTCATGGGCTAACAAGACCGTAGTGCTATTCACTAACTTCGATCGTAAGAAAATCGCGATTTTGACAGCGATTATTGCTATTTGACGTCGAATACAGCATCGTTATTGGCTGACAACTGACAAGCTGTCAAAATGTGACTAGTCCGTTAAATATTGGTGAAACAATGGTGTACCCGAAAATATTGTCATAAAAATGTGATAAGTGTTATGTAATACTAAAATAATAGAGAGTTCTAACTAACAATAAAACTTACCTATTATTTTTCCTAAAGATATCCGGAATCCATCTTGAGTCAAGCTCCTGTCTTTTTAGCTGATTTCCGGTCTAACATTTCCACCTCCGTACATCCGGCGCTAGTGCTGCCCTCTAGTTCCGCTATAGTTGGGAAGTTAGCTAACGCCAGTTTTTACCTTCATTATAACTCGAGATGCACCAGGTAGAGATTACCTGGATTCCGGATATCTTTAGGAAAAATAATAGGTAAGTTTTATTGTTAGTTAAAACTCTCTATTATTTGTTCCGTTGCGATATACGGAATCCATCTTGAGTGATGTGTTTGATATCTCCTGGTGAGTGCATATGCACTTAAGACGCTATAATGTGTTATTGAACAACTGTAAATAAGAAAAACTTTATTTTTCCAATCATATTTATTCACATGCTTTAACAATATTATGTTAACGAATTGAATCAAAAAATCTTGACAAGGAAATAGGATTTGAATTTTCTTGATTAGGTCGATCTATCACTTTTTTATAATATGTTCTGAATGTGTGCTCCTGGCGCCAATTCCCAGTCTCTAAAATCTTGTCCATGGGGAAATTCTCTAGCCAGTTGAGTGACGCGACCGCCGAGCGCACTGAGCCTGGGCTGGCTTCCACGCCAGAGTGTCTGAGAATAGTCTTTACCCAACCACCAATTATAGTCCTGGATGCAGCCTTGGGAGTTCCTCTTACGGTGATAAATAAATTACATAAACCTGTATCCCTTCGGCGGTCTGCAGTAATCTGCACTAGTAAACGAACCCAGTAAACACAATCAAGCGATTTTTTGGGATTCTGTGTCAATTTCCATCCAGATTGCCTGTAATCTTTATCATCTGTCTTAGATCCAAAGCAGGGCCAAAATATTATGGAATCACGATTATCATAATATTTTCCATCTTCCACACTTAGTAAGGTGAGATCATGAACTCGCCGTCCGGAAGATAGCAAAAGTAAAATCGCAGTACGTTGAGAAACCTGGTACAAGTTATTCTCATCCGGAATAATGGATTCTAGGTGATTCATTACTAACTGGGGGTCCCATATTGGACACGCCGCGCGTTTTTCCTTAGCAACCGAGATCGCTCTTAACATATGCTTGACAAAAAAGTTCGACGACAAGTCATTTTTCGTCGTGCTATTAGTAAAAGTAGCAATGACAGATTTATGAACCAGAATCGATTTATAAGCTAAACCTTCTTTGTTGTGGAGATGTGCTAAATAGCGGGCCACGTCAGTTGCAGTAGGACTTTTAAAATTAACAGCTGCTTTTTCACACCATCTCTTCCATTTCTGCCAAGCCGATCGATAGGTATTCATGGTGGAACTGCGCCAACTAGACAAAAATAAAGATCTTTCATCATTCGACCAACCATCAATCACGTCCGACCACCCAAAATCAACCACGCTTCCAGCTGAATACTCTGAATCTCGGGTGGGTGAGTTCCTGTCACCGTGTCTATGAGAACTTGTGGAAGGTGTGGGATCAAGTATGGATCTTTTAGGGCTCGTTTCTTTAGATCCGCCGACCAAAAGACTTTGTTCCACTTCGGAGCGATCAGAATGTAGTTGCCTTTTGCAGAGTTTATTTGAGCAAGTACTCGTGGAATGAGATTTGGTGGTGGGAATACCCAGGCCAGTTCGTAGTTCCATATTTGACCAAATGCATTGAGAATAATTGAGATGAGCTGCTTGATGGTCTGCTGTCTCCAATGTTACATAATTGGGAACTACATGCGCTGTTCGCGATGCGAATAAGTCTATTTCTGGTGTGCCCCACATGGCAAATATCGGTTTCGTTGCTTGTGACGTCAAGTGCCATTCTGGACAAAGTTTCCTCCTCGACAGGGCATCGACTTCGCAATTGTATCGCCCCGGAAGGTATTGAGCTATTAGGTGAATATTCAGGTGATCCATTACCTCCAAAATCTGTCGTGTCATTTCTAGGAGACTTGCGGACTTTGTTCCACCCTCTTTGTTGATATAGGATACCACTGTGCGATTGTCGGTCAGCAAAATGATTTGCGCATTCACCAACTGGTACTTCTCGTGCAGGATCGCCGCATGAACAGCATACAGTTCTTTTAGGTTCACATGCCACGACTGTTGTGTTGTGGTCCAATGGCCGGATATCCTGGTCTCGCCCAGTTGCGCTCCCCAGCCTATGTCCGACGCGTCGGTCGTAAGGTAATGAGAAGGCGGGCCCACGTGTATCGGAAGGCAGCCCGCGGCAGCGTTCAGCCACCATCTCATATCGCAGAGCACTGGTTCTGGTAAATTCACCTGTCGATAACAGTGCGATTTGGGAAGCTGTCGGCTGTAGTACTGCATTGTCCGACAATGAAGTCTCCCTCTGCGTATTACATATGAAGCAAAGTTGAGTCGCCCCAATATAGATTGGGCCTGTTTGAGGGACCAACTGCTTCTCGACATCTGATGCTGAAGTGCCGTGCGGAGCGTAAGGCACTTCGGTTCCGACAGGGACTTCGTGTTGAGTTTTGTGTCCCAGGTAACACCCAGAAATTCTAGGCGTTGTGTCGGAACCAACACAGATTTGTCGAAGTTTATAAACCATCCCAGATGTCTGAGCACACTCACTGTGAAAGATATTTGGTCGCTCAGACGCTGACAGGACTGATTTGCCAGTAAAAAATCGTCTAGATAGACTACACACCTGATGTCGTGGTGGCGTAGGTATTCGGCGACCCAGTTCGTCAATGTGGCAAAGACTCTCGGAGCTGACGATAACCCGAAAGGTAGGCAAGTCATCTGCAGTAGCTCGTTGTTGAAGCTGAGCCTCAGGAACCTTCGATGCTCCTCTGCAATGTTCACGTGAAAGTAAGCTAGGCTTAAGTCCATCTTTGCCATCCAATCGTTCTCCTGCAAAAAGCCCGGCACTCGAAAATGACTGAAAAGTTGGAAGGGCTTTATGTCTATGAAACTGTTAGTCGTTTCAGATTGAATATCGGCCGTAAGGCATTGTCGGACTTCGGCACCAGAAAAAAGGTTGACAGGAAGCTGGGCGATGGGTCTGCTCTTTCTAGAACACCCATATCCAACATGTTTTTTATTTGTTCTGTCATATGAGGGCTTTTCTTGGTTTGATAACATTGCATTATAGTTCTGTTGGTTAGTACAAGGGGTGGCTTCATGATAAAAGAGATCCGTAGACCGTTCAAAATCTTGCATAATATGTAGTCCGGTGCACCGAGGTTGCTCCAGACACATACGTATTGCTTCAGACAGCCTCCCCGAAATTGAATTGAGTCATGCATTCCTGTTTTTATTCGGGGAGAAGGCATTATTGGACTTTTTGCCTTTGTGATGCTGGTTTCTGTTAAACGCGGCCTTTTTTCCTGATGATTTACCCTTTCCTTTACCTTTTCTATTTGAGAACTGTTGAAAGTTGTTGTGTCGAAAAAATCTCTCCGTTGATTGCTTGTTAACAACAGGTTTCGATGTCTCATTGTAAGAACCTGGTTGCTTCGAATAAACCGACGAAGGACCTGCTACAGGTACCTGTGTACATGTAAGTTTTTCCACCCCCCCAATTTTCTGCAAATATGTTGTCAAAATTTTGTCATCGAACAACAGTTCTGCAGACGGAGGTATCCTCTGTAATGCACTGCAATGAAACTCGTCTGGTATTTGCTTCATCAAAATATCTCGGCGAGTCTGAATGCAATCTGCCCGCCTTCCACATATAATTTGTAAAATATCATCGGTGACTTTATTGTAAGCAGAATCTTTGGAAAACGAAGATTCGATTTTCTCAAACAAACTGTTAGGCGTTAAGGTTGTATTTTTGTCACTCGCCCAGTCCACTAAATTTTGTAAAACCGATTTCTATTGGTCTTTTTGTGACAGTAAGGCATTAGATAACGCAGCATAAGTTCGTTCCAAAAGTTGTAATCGCCCATCTTCACTCGATATTTTAGAACCCACGTGTCTCAACTCATCGTTAATATTTAACTCAATAAAGCCCGGAATGGTAACATACTTCTTTTGGGTTTCATAAAAACGAATAGCATTCCAATCGTTACTATTAAATCGCTGCAGTTGACATAATTTAGTAAAATGTACGTCGTTTGATCTTCCATAGACGGGATCTTTTACGCAAGTTGAAATATCAGACAACTGAATCTGTTGAACGTCTTTTTTAGTTGTTAGCGAAGTCGGTCGCAATAAAAAACCGTCCGAATCAGATGACGGACCTGCCGCCGCTTCCAGCGTGTGTGTAACAACACTACAACTCTGTTCATTTGTCTTACTTTGCGTTATCAAATTAGTTAACAATGCCACTTGTTGGGAAAGAAATTGGAATTGCATGTCACTTACAGTTTTTCGAGCTTGCTTTGCCTTTTTTCCGTACCTCTCCGGGCTTGATTCTCGCGTAGACGATTCACTACACGAGCCTGAAGAACTGGCACATCTTTTTCTTGAGACGCCATCACTTGGTTCACTATTAATTTCTTCCATTACGGAGGTAGAAATTCACTTCACTATTTAAATAATAATTTTAAGTATTTTACTTCTAGACCGTGTTTTCGCTAGGAAAGACGACGCTATAGTGGAGGTAAAAACTGGCGTTAGCTAACTTCCCAACTATAGCGGAACTAGAGGGCAGCACTAGCGCCGGATTTACGGAGTTGGAAATGTTAGACCGGAAATCAGCTAAAAAGACAGGAGCTTGACTCAAGATGGATTCCGGATATCGCAACGGAACAAATAATAAGTACATAGTTGTCCCCAATGTGGAAGTGTTAAAATCACATTAGGAATTGCAACAAAATCTAAAAAAAGTTAGTAAATGTCATTATTATGTCAGAAAATGCCCAAATTGTTTTTTTTAACGTTTTAGAAATAGAAAAAAATTATTTGCTCAAAACTGTGTACATATACCGGGTTGATGTTTTGAGCACCATCCGCATTTTCTCTAGTCATTAGGTACCATTCAAAGAAATTGTTTATCAAAAAAAAGGGTGGGCCAAACTTTTACGTGGTTACTTAGTCAAATACTAGCGTACGCAATGAGTTGAATGAATGAAAGGGGAGCCCATGCGCGCGCTAAATTGCTAGCGGTTGGCGTCTAGCCGCTGGCAACTTATCGCGATATACGCGAATACTTTCAATAAGAAAATGCTGTTTTATATTATAAATAATGAAATACCCATTTAAAAATCCAAAAAACTTAGCCTAAAGTAAACCTACCCACGGGCCAACATTTTGGTCCATGTTTGGCTAGGCCAACATTTAGAACAGGGAATTTTATGGAGTATTTTTATACTAAATACTCAATTATCATATTTAAAAATGTTATTTTTATTCATAGATTTCCCGGCGACCCAGTTAATTGTCGCCACGGGTTGTGGGTTCGATCCCACCCGATGACACATTTATGTGATGAACATTTGTGTTTATTGTGTGTCTGGTTATTATCATTTATTTAAGTACAGATTTAGAAGAAATAAGTATGTTTATGATTAACTAAGTTTGGTTTCAACTGTTTTGTGTTTGTTTAATTAAATAAGTAAGTTTGTAATTACCCAATTTAATATTTGCAAAAAATATTAAAATAACATAACTTAAATATAGTTAAAACTGTAAAGTTGTAAACTATACATTGCCAATCTCTGCTTCACAGTAAAGTTGTAGAACCGGTTCCTCAAAATGTTTAGTTTAAGTCGTCGTCTCGTCGCGACGCTAAGAGACGAGTAAAGCTAAATTTTTAGCGTCGCGTTGCGGTCTCTAATGTATTTTTTTTGTAATATGAACTTGTAATTAGGTATGGAAACAAATGTTTTTTTTTTTCAAATATACATTATTGTTTTTTTTAATATAGTTGTGTGTCTGGGTGTTATTATCTATTTATGTATGTTTATCAGTCTCTGACGCCCATAGTACAAGCTCTGCTTAGTTTGGGGTGATCATCTTCAGGAAGATGATCTTGGTGTAAATTGTCCCAGATATTTATCTAAATAGTTTTTATGAGTTATAAGGGGTAAATAAAAGTGGCTTCAAATGGTTCGTGTAATATTAGACACGGTGCTGCTCGCCTGTTCAGCTTGAACTTGGCTTGACACGCAGGTAGCGTGTCTCAAGATTCTTTTAATGTAAATTAAACATGAATTATCATTTATGGCCAGTATTCACTTTGCTTAGTATGTACCTAGTTAGTGCAGGTGATTAGTGTTAGTAGAAAACACGTGTAGACACCGATAGATTAGTGCAAGTGATTAGTAACCTGCGTAGTAAAGCGATTAAAAGCTTGTTCTATTTTATGCGAGTAGCCTCGTCCCGCGCGCCTCCCTTTCCCCTCACTCGCCGCGTGCCTGCATGAGACTAAACACGTCTGGACAGCAGGTGTTAGTGTTTAGCGGATTTATTGCAAAAGTGCAATAAATGGCGAAGTAGACGGAAGATTTACCATAAAAATGTGTACAGAAGTATAAAAAATATGAATGACTTTTAAACTGTATAGACCTTAGGTACAAAATTAAATGTGTCCGAGACAAACTAAACACATCCACTAAACTGAATTGGACACTACTTGCACTAATCAATCGCTCCTACTAGTCACCTGCACTCGCACTAAGCTAAGTGAATACCGGCCTTTACACTAAAAAAGCTCTCTAGCTCTTGTGTTCGTTTGGTCTAAACCCACCCTTTACTGTGAAATTTCATTTACAAAGAAGTTCCAGCCAGCCAGACTTCCAGCTAGTGTTCCCGGGGCCTATAGCCTTTTAGGCCTAAATTTAAGCCTATTGGTTATTTTTGATGGCTATGGTAGTATAGTAGGCCTTTAAAAGGCTACTCACTTTAAAAAGCCTTTTTACGACTAGTCTTTTTCAAGTAGTAGGTTTATTTTAAGGCTATAGCCATTTTTGAGATTCTGACTCAGTATGAATTAAACAAGTTTTTTTTGTATTTATTTTTATTTATTTACATATTTAAGGAAAACTAATATCATTTGAAAACATTTAGCCATGATGACAAGCACATTGAATATTTTATATTTTTGTCACCCAGACGATTTCTTTTTTTATTAATTAAATGTCCTGCCTTAGAGAATGATTGTTCGCTGGGGACACTTCTCGCAGGTATTGATGAAATATCGGACGCCATAGAGGCATAGATTGTAGAAATAGGACGTGCTTTCGGTGGTATATTAAACGTACGATCATTTGATACCTCATTAATATCATAAAGTTATCAATTCTTTTAGATAGAAGTAGGATACGCGGCAGCCCGGCCACCAAAAATGTGCTATAACTGGTAAAATATTGCAGTACATTTTTTTTTCCTCTTGAGTACCAGAAGGTACGCACCCGCAGCCGAGTGCGTTGCTTCAGCAGGAAAGTAGCTTCTAGAGTGATTTGAGTGGAACGTAAAATTAGTGAGATATATGCTGTGGATGTGCGCGGCATAAAAAAATTGTGGGCGTTGTGGTTTTGGAAAAAAATGAAAAAAACGATTCCTGCTGCAGTAACGTTGTTCTAGCAGGAAAATTCTAAACGAATGATCGAAGAGAAAAATGTTGTACATTGGCAGATAGCTTACTTCTGGGGAAACATGTGCGCCAAAAATATAATATGTGGGGCTTCAGGTTTTCGAAATATTGCGTTTCCTGCTGGGGTAACGTTTTGCGGAATCGTGTTTCTCTCAAACCATGGCATGTGCGTCTCTTTAATAAACATTCACTTGTAGCTCTTGATTTGTGCTTGCGGCACATATAATAAGATTTTGAAAATTATTCTTACATTTTCAGTAATTAAGGTGTCTCTAAAATCTGAAAAAAAATCACAGCGCCTAAATGATAAACTGTATCAACTCGCTGAAAACTGCATTCGATTCCGCTTTACACATCTAATGGTCAGAAAATGTTTCAAAAGTTTACATACATGCTTTATCGAATAAGAGATCGAAATAACAAAACCACCGGTACATAACTTTGACGTCAAAATATAAGAAATCAGTTCATCCTGAGATAAGTGAGTGTTAACCAAAAAACAGTGAGTTTCATAAAATAACACTGTGAAAATTTTCAGCTTCCAATGTTTCGTATTTATAGAGAAATAAACAAAAATCAAAACCTTTCAACGACTGATTATCCGACCAAATTCGAATGACTACGAAAAAGCGACGGCTTCATACATATGGATGATCTTCTTTACTGGACGTATTACACTAAACTTTTGCCCGTACAATCGCGTTCAATCGATTTTGGCAATAATTAGAACCTCACCTTAGATTAGAGTAAAATTTAAAAATATGAATGAAAGCTTATACCTATGAGCCTATATAAAAGAGCTTAATTTTAAATTGAAATTCTCATTTTATCCTCTTAATTTATGTTCTTAAAGTAAGTATGGCTTCGCCGGCCAGCTTATAGTATCAGCACAAAACCCGTAAAGACACCTTAAAGTATCAATATTAGATATCAGTATTTGGTTCCCTTTATTTCTCATGTAGTAATTTATGCCCGAATAGGGTATTTTGACAACATCGTCAGATGCTCAAAAATTATTTAATGAATGTAATCAAAAATACATTAAAAAGGGGTCTTTAAGGGCCTTTTGTTTACTCATGTACAGTTCATTTTATAGCCCTTTAAACTTGGTTAGGAAATTTATAGAAACATTTGTTAGAAACCACATTTCTAAACGCAAAATTTAATATAGCTGCCGAACGAATGTTTTGCAGAACGCAAGGAAATAGACAGCAAATGACGTCATTTGACTCCAGTAGTTTGTAGCTAGCGTTTTAGGCAAGTCCAAAAATATGTTTTGTTGCGATTGAAATAGATTTTTTATCAATGTTTCTATAAGACCTCAAAAAAAAGTCAAATCTCCTATTCTCTTATTGCATAATAATTGTTTGTAATTAAATCAGGTTTCAGTGACAGAAAATAATCACCGGAAAACCTACTTCACATAGTTTTGTTTGCCCTACCCCAAAAGTGTAATTCATAGCCGCGTAGCTAGGCGCGTAGGGACGACGCGGCTTGCGAGCTGAAGCTGGCCGCCGGCCAGCAAGCGGAAGCTGTGGAGATGACTGAAAGCCGTCTGCGACGATTGGCACGCGCGGAGTCCTGCAGCGCCGGAGGCATTAAAGCCACGGATTTACTATCAATGCCGGTTGCATCACCGCAACAAACGTGCCATGAGAACTGCAACTGTTTGTTTATCAACAAACAACAACAAGTTTAGTAATAAAGCGTCACAGACGTCACAGTTGCTAACAAGCGTCTGACAGAGCTCCGACTCGGCAAAATAGTGTTGCCATTGCCAAATTTTTGACTACCGTGTTTGGTAGGGGGTAATTGTCTTAACTATGCGATTCAAAAAAGAATAAGATTGGCTTGCGACAAACTGCACTCGTTCTTCAGACAAAAACAACCCATGAAAAGTCTCTGTCAGTTAGCGATAGAGTTGATGTGCCCGTACGCCAATAATTTCCCTTTAATTTGGTTGAATTTCCCTTAAAAACGGCAATCGCCGTAGCAATGGTAACCCTGGCCCAGACGCACTTCAAATTGAAAAAACACTTCGCATGACTGTTAATAACAGATTGGCGTTCATCTACCGCCTCTTTTCCACTAATGCCGCACGCTTACTAGCTGTCTCACTCACTCCAAGCTAGACAAAGCAACTCCTCGTGACGCCAGCAGCGGGTAGCGCGGGGCCAATGGGTGCGAAACAGCGGCGAAAGGTGATGTCAAAAAGGGATTAATATGGTAGGTATTGATGGATGCTAATAATTCATCTTGCTTGAAGCATGATTCAAAATATATACTTTATGTATGGTTTCATTGTTGTGTTAATTGGTTTTTTATTTATAAACTGTATCTGCAGGTTTATTTTTGTAATAGGTATTCGTAACAAACACGTCTTTATTCACAGATATTTAAAAAATATAGTTTTAAACATCTTCAATAATTTAATAAAACGTCATAGATTAGGTACAAGTTTATTTGTTTAAGTTGAGTTTTTCTACTTCAGTGTACTTAGCCAAAACTATCTTGTGAGTAAGTTAAGAAGGTCATTGATATGTATGAAACCGTCGCTTTTTCGTAGTCGTTCGAATTCGGTCGGATAATCAGTCGTTGTTGAAAGGTTTTGATTTTTGTTCTCTATAAATACGAAACATTGGAGGCTGAAAATTTTCACAGTGTTATTTTATGAAACTCACTGTTTTTTGGTTAACACTCACTTATCTCAGGATGAACTGATTTCTTATATTTTGACGTCAAAGTTATGTACCGGTGGTTTTGTTATTTCGATCTCTTATTCGATAAAGCATGTATGTAAACTTTTGAAACATTTTCTGACCATTAGATGTGTAAAGCGGAATCGAATGCAGTTTTCAGCGAGTTGATACAGTTTATCATTTAGGCGCTGTGATTTTTTTTCAGATTTTAGAGACACCTTAATTACTGAAAATGTAAGAATAATTTTCAAAATCTTATTATATGTGCCGCAAGCACAAATCAAGAGCTACAAGTGAATGTTTATTAAAGAGACGCACATGCCATGGTTTGAGAGAAACACGATTCCGCAAAACGTTACCCCAGCAGGAAACGCAATATTTCGAAAACCTGAAGCCCCACATATTATATTTTTGGCGCACATGTTTCCCCAGAAGTAAGCTATCTGCCAATGTACAACATTTTTCTCTTCGATCATTCGTTTAGAATTTTCCTGCTAGAACAACGTTACTGCAGCAGGAATCGTTTTTTTCATTTTTTTCCAAAACCACAACGCCCACAATTTTTTTATGCCGCGCACATCCACAGCATATATCTCACTAATTTTACGTTCCACTCAAATCACTCTAGAAGCTACTTTCCCGCTGAAGTAACGCACTCTAGAACAACGTTACTGCAGCAGGAATCGTTTTTTCATTTTTTTCCAAAACCACAACGCCCACAATTTTTTTATGCCGCGCACATCCACAGCATATTATTATATCTCACTAATTTTACGTTCCACTCAAATCACTCTAGAAGCTACTTTCCTGCTGAACACACAGACTTATCCTTCGGCCTTTTTGGGGCCGTGGCCGGGCTAGGACGTAACACACGTCTACGTATTCCTTTCGGATTTGCGATTACATGTTTCCATACGCCTTATCTTTGACCTTTCTGTATGACTCAAAGGTTGACTGGTAGATAATGTGTGGAATAAACTTTAAATAAATAGTATTGAAGTAAAAAACATTAATGCAATTTGAAACAATATTTAAAATCATAAAATTTAGTTTATGATTATTAAACTATTAAATTTATAAAATAGACCTAGCCTGAGGGAATACAAATCTTTATAGGCTTTTAGCCTTTTAAGCTACCTATTTAATTATGAGCCTAGCCTACAAAAAGGCTAAAAGCCTATAGTCCTCGGGTAGACAAAAAAAGGCTATGAAAAAGGCCTAGCCTAAAAGGCCTAAAAGCGTTTTTAGGCTTATAGCCCCTTAAAAAAAACCTAAAAGCCTATAATAGGCCTCGGGAACACTACTTCCAGCTGTCTGTCTTACGATTTGTTAGTGTATGTATAACTGAACCTGCGCGTACCTGTATTTTACATGTTACTGTTCCTGGAGATTCAAATTCAGCTACTGTGATGTAATGCATATTGCGAGTATTTGCGAGGCACTTCAGAAATAAATGAATGTTGAGTTGTCTGGGTTCGTCGTTATCGTGGTTCCGGTCAGTTGCGGTTGTGCAAGATAAACAACAATAAACTTTTGCGCAATTCATTTATTGAAATATTTATAATACAGTCACAGCCATAACATATTGGGTGGTTTTTCTGCAATTTTCACCATATTTACCTGTGAAAAATAAAGTGTATAAAATATACATTGAATGTAATTAATTTTTTTAGAGGGACGGTAGGTATAGTTCAGACAAAGTTTTATCTTCAAAAAGTTCTAGATATATGCTTGTCAAAAAATTCATCATGCTAAAAGTCCCGATACTTTGTATAGTTCGCGTCACTTCTAGTTAGTGTTGTAAAGAACTTGAGTCTTTAGTCATAATTCGATTGACTGACTGCTTAATGTTACAAAACTCAAGTGTACTAACTAAACTTAAAGAGTCTTGAGTCGAACAGAGCTCCAGTCTTTTCACGTAGACTTAGTTTTAAAATAGAACTAGAGTCTTAAGAAGAGCTTGAAAAAAAGCTAGAGTCTTCTTCGAATATTTTTATTATAAATACTACTAGCTTCTGCCCGCGACTTCGGACTTTTCGCGTGGAATAGTTACTTTGGGCTAACGCTAACTTTACTGGAGCCACAGCTCTTCCCGCTCATGACTGCCCACTGGCATTGAACATCATAAAGCGTGCAGTACTTGATCATTATTTTGCTGCAATGTTATTTTAAAACTGCGATATCTCATGATATTCATTGAAATCGAATGATGTAAAGGGCAATTTTGTTTTAAATTAAATATTTGTGATGAATAACGTACATATTTATTTGGTTAAGGATTAATATCATGTTTATAAGAACACCTTCGCAAATAATGCATTATTTTAGAACAAATTAACTCTTTAGCTTTATAATATTGCTATAGATTTTTCATGATAATTAATAAATTTTTTTCTGTTAATTAATACTCTCATTTTTCTAAATACACTCTGGTTATTAATATATTCCCCAAAAGTAACACTGTTGCCTGGTTCATAAATGAAGACTCCAAACGGAAAAGGACTTGAGCACGACTCTCCGCGTAAAAACGACTAGCGCTAAAAAAAAAAAAGACTAGGTTTATGTTGCGATCAAGAACTCATATAGATTCCTCTAGAACTCTACTTCTAGTGCACTCTGAAGTTGTTACGCGCATGCGCAATACCTTTTTTTCATAGGAAAAATGCAGAATGCGGAACTGGGGACATCTTGAGAGTGCCCTAGAAGTTTGACGCGAACTATACACACATTTCAAATAGGGATGCATCGATACGCATTTTTGCTGATACGATACCAATACTGCCCAGACTTTTGCATCTATCAAAAGGTAATAGTTAAAATTAACAGTAATTGGATTATTTAAAAAGTATTTTTAATTAACAGGATTGGATATTAAGGAAACAACATTCTTGTATTTTAAGGGGATGGCGAGTACTGAAGTTAGTTTTGATTGAGACCTGCTGTTGAGAATAGTCTCACGACTGTGCTTCATTCAAACCGTATCGACGTATTTGTAAATGATTATAGGTGAATATGAACAACCAAAATATACCTACCTATATATCGGTATTGGATGCATCCCTAATTCAAGCTACATACGCGTTCACATCAACCTTTACATAACATAAGGGGCGCCTTATGCTGCTGACATAGGACCCATTTGGCAATGGCTTTGTAAAGGTTGATGTGAACGCTTCTGTACTTACCACCTACAAATATTTAATAATAAACAGTATTACAAACTTACCACGGCAATATGTCCAAGTCTTCGCCGTCACCTCCACCTTTACTGCTCTAAGAATTAATTATCACCACCTGAAAAGAATATTATTGCATATTATGTGAACATTTACAAATTTAAGAACCTAGGTAACAATAAATAGTGTTAATACAAGTAAGGCGCAGATTTTTATCTCAAGAACAAAGCACTTAGAAATGGCATATTATGGAATGTGGTAAATTTTAACTAAAAATTTGCGCTATTGCCTGTAACATAAATCAGTTTTACCATACCATATTATCTCCACGGTTTTGTCAGCCAGGGATAACTTAGTAATTCATCATGTTGACATACTTCCATAGGAACCACTTACGAAATGGTAATCAAACCCTAAAGTATGTTGCTAGGTTAATAATAAAATAACACCTTTGAAAATACACACCTCGCAGTCTTACAACATTGCACAACCGGGGATGTTTTTCATTATTCTCAGTTGCAGTGAATCTGTAACAATAAATAGTAATATAAATAACTTAAGGTTATACTAACATTTTTAATTGTTCATTTTTCAGTAAATCAGTAAGAAAAATATCATCAAATAGATATGATATATGCTTGTAAAAGCATCATTAAAAGATTTGAAGTGTCAAGTCAACTGATAAGAAAGAAGAAATTACTGAAATCTTACATTGTTGCTCAATAGACAATTGCAGAATGGTTTCAACCTTTTAACATTTTTAGTGTCAACAAAGCTGGCACGCCCACAATCAAAGCTTCAGCAGTTAACCTGAAAAAACAAAAAAAATAAATATTCACTGCATACCTACATGGGCCTGGTGCAGTAACTTTTCTGACAAAAATCAGATAACATCAATCAACAGGATTTCAGATAGGGGCGATACTACAGATCATCATAATTTGAATTGGCTTAGTTGCATACAGATTATTTATTGATATAGTGATAAACTTACACAAAGCAGCAGCCATATTTTCAGAAATTTGCTCATCGTTTTTACAGCAGCAGTCTGTAACATAATGCCAATATTTTTTTTTTCAGAGTTTTAAATTTTAATGTGCCCTTCCAAATAAATTTATAGCACTTACATTCAGATATTATCAATCAACAGGATTTCAGATAGGGGCGATACTACAGATCATCATAGTTTTTTTGTGCTAACAGAGAATATAAAAATAATTGTTAAACTTACATTTAAGTTGCCATAGCAATCTCTTCCCAACTTTTTATATCATTGCTTCTAGTTATCTAAAACAAAATGATAAACATAAATACATTACAGCATTAAATTTAAATGCGGCAGTTGAGAGTCGATTTGTATTAACATTCAGATTTTATCGATCAACAGGATTTCAGATAGGGGCGATACTATTGATCATCATAGTTTTAGCAAACCAAAGAGAAAACTAGTATTATTGTTTAACTTACTTAAAGCAGCAGTTCTTTTTCAATTTTCCTCATCTGTGGTAGGTGACAAAAATCTGTAACAAGATAACCATTAAAACTTTTCTGCTTTAAATAGTGATCTGCAGTCTTTTTATGGAATATTTGTTTGAACTTCAGATATTATCAATCAACAGGATTTCAGATAGGGGCGATACTACTGATCATCATAGTAAATTAGTTGTCCATATTAAATGTCTAGTTAGTATGATGAATAACTTACCAAATCAATGATAATGATTCCCCTTCGAATTTTGACCAACGGCAACTACAGCAGTCTGTAAAATATACTCATAATTAATACTTTGAATGCACTTATTAGTTCTATTGATGTGTTTGTGCAATGTTTTCAGATTTCATCGATCAACAGGATTTCAGATAGGGGCGATACTATAGATCATCATACAAACAAAATAGTTACATCACTATAGAGGAGCATTTTCAATTATCTGTTTCATAGCTGAAATTCTCTGAACTGATACCAATAACTATTTAAAGAGTATTATTGTAAAGACGCCTAGTATAAGGTAACAACACTAACAACCAACTGCATTTTATACTCCAAATTTTATGTTCTGACTTTGATGCTTTGTAGTTAAATGAATATTTAAATTGATGTGTACTTGAGCAACAATGTATGTATGAGCTATTTGGTGACAATCCAACAAGTGAGTTTGTATTACTGGAAAACGTTATATTATTTGTACAAAGAAAATAATTACCTTTTCAATAACTCAAGTATGTCTAAGGTTTGGTAGGGTTCTGTAAATAAAAAAAAGTATTATAAGTACCAGAATTCTATTGAATTAAGTAAATTATTATTTCATTGGATCAGTTGTTACCATACCATGAATTTTCCCCATGGTTTTGTGAGACAGGGATAACTAATTTTATCATCATAGAAGTATTAATTTGGTTTTAAAATCTTCAATTACCATCAAAATAATAATTATTAGACTGCTTGTAGCACTTAATAAGCCTGGTCCATTGTTAAGAAAAGGCTATCTGCCATTTTGCCCAACCGTGGGGTGCTCAAGCTCATAAATCTAGGCTGTTACCTAAAATCTGGCAACACTATCCAACCTGGGATTGGAACCCCTGGACCTCTTGATTTATTGGGTGAGCAGAGCGACACTTATCAACTTATCGAAAATATCAACTTGCAACTTACATTTTCAACTAGTTTCACTGGAAACCAACTACCAAATGGATCAGGAATATCAGGATAACTCGTGAATCTAAAATAAAAAATGCTTGTTACAACAACATAAATATTGGTAATGTTATCATCTCAATAGAATTTAATTTTCAGTTGTTACCATACCATTGTTTTTCCCCATGGCTTTGTGAGACAGGGATAACTAATTGTTTCATCATAAAAGAAACTAACCATTCATTTCATGAGTATTTTTTTATAATTATAAATAGGTACACTTACTATGGACAGACGCTAATTTCAAGAATTTCTTCTTTCTTTTTACCTGCCGAAAAAATTAAGATTGTAAAAATATATAAACAATAAAAAAAAAACATTAACTTCAGAATTATCAGAAACAATATTTCATCAAAATAACATTATGATATATGCTTGTGTTTATACCATCATTTGAAAATAAGTTAATTCATGGGAAGGTCAGGTCAAGCTAAACTTTACTTTGATTGAACAAATTACTTACAAATTTTGTAGATTTTGGCAAATCATGCTTTCTTGCTTCTCCGATTGCTGTTCAGCTGTAACAAAGGAAAAATACTTTTAAGTTTTGAGTTGGACTCAAGTTCAATTCTATTAATAATTTGAATGTTCAGATACTATCAATCAACACAACTTCAGACAGGGGCGATACAAAAAGACATCATTAATACTATTTTGCTCATGATTTGAAAAAATATCCTAAAACTTTAAATCTTACCTGTAATGGAGAAACTATGTGTGTTGATTTCTTGCAGCTTCATCTGTAAATAATACAAAACAAAGATTTATAAAAAATATTTTCCCTAAAAATATTTGTTCTGTTTCATTGAATAAGTTTGTTAAACTCTTAACCCTTGGAAATGCAGCAATGTAAACTGCATTTCTTACACAGAGTTTGATAATGTTCCTATCCAGAGTCAAGCATGCCAGTCTTGTCTGTGCACACATCGGCTTTGGTAGGGTCCTTCATAGTAACTTGTCATGTCATATAACAATACAGCATATTATGAATATAACTAAATCTTTCCTATTTGATAGACTGAAACAATAATTTGACTGGGATTGGTATTGATAAAATAAATATCATGAAATAAAATCCTTAGCAATGCACTTCCTTATACATGCCAATATACCTATTATGTTACCATACCCGAAAATGTTTATGGTATAGATAGAATCAAATAAACATCTTCTGAATATGGTAGACCCTAAAGTACTTTTGCATGCAGTTTTAAAAATTACAAAGTTGCCACTCACCTTAATATTTTAAGGTTTGTTCATACAATTCTGTAACAAATATACAATTCAATTAATGACAGTTTTAACTTAACAAAAATTTATATCATAATGATTAATAATGTTCAGTGAAGTGGTAAGTTTGAAATCACTAATTCATACGAACGAGACTATAAAATTAAATTCATCATGTCAATAAAAGTTAGGATTCACTTTATATAATCAATATTTAATTTGATTGTTGTACTAATTTGAAATAGGGGTCAAGTTTACCTGAACCAACAGCAACTGGCAAATCTTTGTAGGTATCAACTCAATACTCTTATTAAATCTGAAAATAAAATTAGTAATAAATTATATGATAAAATTACATCCTCATAGTTTGCAACAAAGTATTAAATCAATTTTTTAAAGTTTGTCAAACTCTTAACCCTTGGAAATGCAGCAATGTTAACTGCATTTCTTACACAGAGTTTGATAATGTTCCTATCCAGAGTCAAGCATGCCAGTCTTGTCTGAGCACACATCGGCTTTGGTAGGGTAATTAATGTTGTATTTAACATACCATTAAGAATAACCTATTTATTTGCTTAACATCCTATGTGAAAATCACACAGTTAGTTTAGTTACACTATAGTACAGGAAGCATGTTTCAAAAATAGAAATATATTTAATATATTTCAAACAATAGAATCTAGTATAATGTTTGAGAAAGATATGATTGCAATCAATTCAGAGTTCCTCTGAAGAAATGAATAGGGATCTCACTTCTTCTCGCACATAATTGCATTGGATTAGCATAGAGGAAATGTCAAGCACAAGTAGTATGAAACTTATTTCAGAGAAGAAACGTTAAAAACAATCTTATCATGTAAATGCAATGCCTCATAACTGGCTCAAATTGCCCCAAATAACTTATTTTGATAGTAAAAATTGTGAAATAGTTAAAACTAAATTTGAAGTTGCTGGTAATTTTTTATTAATTAGGACATCAAATAGCTTTGATTGTTTAAGGAGACAACTTACCACATTGTGAAGGTAACAATTAGATGACCCGGACCCGCGTGTTGCTTATGTTAATTAACAAGAAGCACATTACTTTCACTTTCATGCTGCTGTTCGACAACGACAATTATCTGAAGACAAAGAAAAGGCTTGGTTAATCAAAAATATAAATCAAAGCATCAAAATTGTTTTTAGATATTGTCAGTAAAGTGGTAATTTTGAAATCATTGATATTCATACGAACGAGACTAAATAACAAATTCATCACATTTCACTAAAAAAATTAATACTACAGAAACATTAAATACATTTAACACACCTTGTTACCAGCACCAGACCAGAGCTACCTGAAAAATAAAAAATATTGAGTAAAGCAAACAAATTAACTGAACCAAATGATGCAATGAAACTCACCTATTGTCATTTTTAAAGGTTATAGAAAGAATACAACAGAAAAGAACACCATATTTTAGCTTAGAGTAATCCTTTATTTATCTGTCCTTACACTGTAACTTTCAGACAAGAATTACTTCTTTGCTGGCTTTTTGGCGGCGGGTTTCTTCGTGCGTGTCTTCTTCGCAGGGGTCTTGGGGACCGCCTTCTTGCCGAACGTGCCGACGCGCGCCGCCTTCACCTTCAAGCTCTTGAACACGACTGTTCTCGCGCGATTCCTCTTTACTCGCGCTGATGTAAGCTTAAACCTGTCGAAGTCAGTCATCTGTGCGCGTTGCTCTTTGTTGGCGAGCTTCTGAGCCCACTGACTTTCAGCCCATTTCTCATTTAGTTTAGCGTCCGTCCATGCTTTCCTTACAACACGTGTGGGCGCTGTGAACGGGTATTTGAGACGGAATTTGGTGAGGTGGAGCTGGTTCAGGCGGATCTGCTGGCGTGGGACACCGCTGCCGGGACCGTCGACAAGTGCTCGCGTCTGGTCAATGACGTCCACCACACTGACAAGCTTTCCCTTCAGTGCACCTTCAGCCACCAGGGCTACACGCCCTGGTTCTACGAATCTTGCGAAAGGCATGACGTTCTGAAACACAAACAATTAGTTCACTTGACGAACGAGTAACGCACGTTTACTGATAGGTTTTGAATGTAAATAACACGGTCTGCCGTTAACCAAAATACACTTCAAATCAAAAAGATCCAGTGAAAATCAACTAGAACACTTGTATAAAATCACTCAAGTAAATAAATATGTAAATAAAACTTGGCTAAACAACAATTTCACACACGATTCAAGCGGATAAATTATTAAAATCCTAACCTTACGACGTCTTCACACAGAAAGACTCAACGAAAAGGACTTCCGCTGAACTGTCATATTGACAGGTTGGCAGTGCTGCCAGCTCATGGCCATAGATGAAAAAAAAGAAACGTCTGGCAACATTGGCAATAAAGCCTAGTAAGTAAAGCGCGCTACATGCTGAATTTACATTTTGACATTTAACAAAAGAAACATAATGCAAAGTATTACATTAAAATAATGCACAATTAAGGCGGCTAGAATTTCATTTTAAATAACATCAAACCTGCCATTCTAATTTCTAATCTAAATTCTAATCATATTACTCTCTCGATCTACCCTTGGATCTACCGGATGCGATAACGGGCTGCCTGAAGGACGCTTACCTGTGAGTGCTGTCATGCTGTGACTTTTTTCCCCACAGTCAAGTCAACACACGCAAAGTTCTGCCTGCAACCCGATGGTGGATCTGGCTGACACCCCCTGGGCTATTCACTCACTTCGATCGCAATTTCGACAACGATTATCGCTATTTTACGTCGAATACTACATCGAGCCTGGCCCAGCACAGTTTCAATCGAAAAAAATATTATTTCAAAAGGAGTGAATTGACGAGTCGGAAATTTTTGTCTTTTTAACTTTTTACACACGTGCACGTGTAATGAATCTTTCTGATAAGTGCTGCCATTACTGTCAATAACTGGATCCCTACTTATAAAATAAAACGGATTAATAAGTGGCCAATTTTATCGATTTACATTTCTTTTTAAACGTGAAATATGCATTCAAGAGGAACTTTTAAAGCTTCTCTAAAGTTTGTGTTAAAAGTGGTAGTAACCAAATTCGGTCAATGAAGGGGTGAAATTTCAAAAGTTTAAGGATCTAAGATATTTTATTTAAATAAGGTTATATCTTCATTTGACTCCAGATAAGCAACTAAAACTGTTATTAATGCACTCTTTTACGGTAATCAAATTGGCGACTCACAATTGAAAACAATTGGATCACGTTGGATTCTAAAAACTCCCTTCCACTTGATTAATTGAAAATCTATCCATCAACCAATTAAATGAAGCGATCTGTATCATACGTGAGATTTTTGGCTAAAGACCCAGAGATTGGGTAGGTGATTCCATTACAAAATTGTTTCCAGATGTGTTTTTAATTACCCCAGATAAAAATATATTTTTCCACAAGGTCAAATTACTGCTGTGCAAAATTATTTTTAACAATACGTAAATTAACTTATGCAGACGGACAGACAAGACTCTAAAATACCCATTCACTAATAATTCCAACCCTTTCAAGAATTGCTTGGTTTCAGAACCAGGCAAAATAATTTGTATCAAAAGTCTACTTTTCGCATTTTCGTAAGGTGCTGTAATATGATGAACGGCGAGCTCTGTTTCAGACGTAAGTGCAGTAAATTCCGCCTCATGAGTCATGAATGAGATTAAAATGTTTGGAAATCAATAAAAAATAACTTCCGATTAGATCCAAAAAATATTCAAAGGAGTTCCTTACAATAGGAAAAGGTATTGAAAAAAAAAACATAAAAAAATACCTACAAATTTTTTCCCATACCCATTTGTATAATTTAAGGTAGCGGATAGTTAAAATATACATTAGCAAGATTTTCACTTTAATAGTGTGAGCTACCGATATCAATATTGTAAAAAATTGCTTGACATTATTCGTAAAGTATTATTTTCATGATAAATTTATATATATTTAGTCTGACAATAATTTTACTTGAACGAATTTTACCTTTTTCTATTTATGAGGTGCAACAATGGCTGAAAGGTTTCGGGAATGAAGACTTGGCTTATTGTGCCTAAAATCCATTCACTTAAATATTTTTGTGCAAAGTATTTTAGTGAAAGCGCAGAAAAACAAGGTATTGCAAAATAAAACCTGTTTTTAATTAATTAATTTTTAAGATAAATTATCTAATTGTTTCTTTCCTGCTTTCTAAAGTATAATTACTTACAATGAAAATATTTGAAAGAGTGCCTTATTATTTCTTTGCAAAATCGATAAAATCAAATGCAGCTGCACAACACTATTTTTATATGGTCGCTTTGCCAGCAATGTCGAAAAGGTCTTGTCAAAAGTTAACATTGTTGGCAGTAGAAGCGTAGCTTAGCTCCTCTACATACAGCAGGTTTTATATCTAGGAGTCCCATCTCTTAAAAACGTAGTGTTATTTTGACTGCAGCCTGATTGGCGATTGGCTAACAAACTGTCTAAACACGAGCGACTGTATAGCAATCGATTCGCGTTGCTAGTTAGAGAAAAAGGGGGGCGATTGATGTACCTTTGCGTGTGTGCTCGGCATTAGCGCGCTATCATTATCACTCGGCTTTATTTTGGCTCTGTTCTACTTTGTCCATTGAATTTTGGCGGAAAATTATAAAATTGTTGCTAGGTGACGAGTATAACTAAACAAACAAATATTTTCAGAGTGATTCAACTTGTGCTTATTGTTTAGAAAATGCGTCTTAAATATTCTGGAACTATATTAGAAGCTCAGGTATTTAAGAACTGTTTCTTTTGGTATTTATTGCTTGGTGTTTGGTTTTCTTAGTGATGACGATGTTTGATTTCAGGCGAACGAGAGCCCCATAGCTGACATCACATGGTCACCAAACAGCGTCAAACTGGCGGTGGCGACGTGCGAGCGACTCGTCATGCTGTTCGACCGTGAGGGCGTGCGCCGCGACAAGTTCAGCACCAAACCTGCTGATTCTGCAGCAGGGAAGAAGTCATATGTCATTACTGGTAGGCTAATTAGGTACTCATTCACAGTGACTAATTTGTGAAAGTAAATGGTAAAGCAGTTGTGTAGAGCACATTAGCTCAGAGTAATAAACATTTTCTGATATCATCTCTCTGTAATCTGGGGGCACGCCCCGCGGCCAAGACGAACCAAGCGAATGCAAGGGCAAAACCTACCTTGTTTCTAAGAGCTTCTTTATTTTTTAACCATCATAACTTGGCTTTGGATTTAGTCACTATACCAGATAAACGAAAAACTTCAACGTGGTTGAAGCGAAAAAGGAGTATAAAAGATTGAAAAGAATTGTGAAGGATGTAGTGAACAAACACTATAGAATACATTATAGAATCCTACCTCACTGATAGGATACAAAAAGTGAGTATCAATAGTACGAACTCTTCCGGTGCCACCATACGTATGGGCGTGCCCCAGGGATCAATATTGGGTCCTCTGCTGTTTTTAATCTACATAAATGACCTGCCTTATTTTGTCAAAGACCTATGTGGGATTGTATTATTTGCTGATGACACTTCTCTAATTTTTAACGTAGATAGAAGTATCAAAGCGCTTGACGACGTAAATAATACTCTTTCTAAGGTACTGCATTGGTTCACGAGTAACAATTTACTGCTTAATGCTATGAAGACCAAATGTATCAAATTTTCTATGCCCAATGTAAGACAGGTCGATACTATTATAAACATGAATAACGAGCCATTAGAGATTGCGAATTCCACTGTATTTCTGGGAATTACTCTCGATTCCAAGTTACAGTGGGGTCCGCATATTTCTGCCCTGGCAGGAAGACTTAGTTCGGCAGCTTATGCTGTTAGAAAAATAAGGCTCCTGACTAATATCGCAACAGCAAGATTAGTGTACTTCAGTTATTTTCACAGTGTTATGTCGTATGGTCTTCAGTTGTGGGGCTCGGCAGCGGATCTCAAAACCATTTTTGTTCTTTAAAAAAGAGCCATCCGCTCCATTTACAACCTTAAACCACGCGACTCGCTTCGTGAAGTATTCAAAGAGATAGATATTTTAACTGTGTACTCTCAATTTATTTATGATAATGTAGTATATGTCCGTAAAAACTTGCATCTCTTCAAGAAAAACAGTGATGTTCATAAACTCAATACCAGAAATATAAATAAGCTCGTAACTCCCAGTCTAAGACTGCATAAGGTAGGGAAATAATTTGTTGGTCAATGTGTAAAATATTTTAATAAGATTCCGCAAACTCTTGTTGAACTGCCTCTTCACAAGTTTAAGTCACAAATTAAAGCTAAGTTAATGAAGCGGGGTTATTAAAGTGTTGAGGATTTCTTAAATGATAAGAATTTGTGGTCATCTTAGGTATAATCTGCTCCTCTGCACACTTTTTTGTTATGACTTCACGCTGTCAATTCCATTTTTGTGTATAAAAACAAGATTGAAAAGAGTAACCATCGAGTTTCTTGCCGGAGTCTTCTCGATCGGAAACAACCTCCGAACCGGTGGTAGAGTCACATTATATTTAATTATGATATGAACTATCATAGTATTATTTTATGTAAGTTTATTTTTATTCAGTATATTTTTGCTACAATTTTTTTTTTGTACATGATATGTCATAAGTACTTTTTATAAGTCTATATGAATAAAGATATTTTTACTTTTTACTTAAACGTAAGGAAGAACGAAAGGATGAGTGATAAGAGGCGTACTGAAGACTTTCGGACAAATGTCAAGTTTTTCTGGAAGTCAATACGTTCTGCTAGGGGAGCATCAACCGTAGCAGAGCTTACGAAAATCAGAGGCGATGATGAAAAGATTTTAAAATAGGAAGAGTGTATCTTAGGGAGATGGAAAGAGTATTTTGAAAGTTTGTTCGAAAGAGATGATGCTTTGGCAGAAATAGCTGAGCCGTACATGGAAGGAAATGGAGCTGAGGGTGAGATTCGTATGGATGAGATAGTGACAGCGTTAAAAAGTATGAAAGTTGGTAAGGCTGCAGGGTATGATAGTGTCTGTTGAGAAGCTGAGGGCCAGGCGAGGCATAGCTGCTAGTCAGTTATACCGCCTTTTAAATTTGTTGGAGGGCCGGCCGGGTACCAGAAAATTGGTGCAAGGCTGTGATCGTGCCGCTTTTCAAAGGGAAAGGTTCACAACAGGACTGCAAAAATTACCGCGGAATCAGCCTGCTCAGTGTTGTCGGTAAAGTGTATGCTAAGGTGTTGATTAATAGGGTCGTGAAAGAGACGGAAGAAAAGATTTGGGATGCGCAAGCGGGATTCAGAAAGGGAATGGGATGAACGGATCAGGTTTTTTCCTTCCGTTGCGTAGCGGAAAAAAATTTGGCCAAAAACCAAAAAGTCTATTGCATTTTCTTGGACCTGGAAAAAGCCTATGATCGGGTGAAAAGGAATGAGTTGTGACTGTCTTTATCCGCGCATGGGGTAAGCAGCTGTCTGATACGAGCACTGAAATCTCTCTATGAGTGTTCCAGTGCTTGCGTCAGAATAAACGGGGCGTACACTGACTGGTTTGACATCCATAAAGGGGTTAGACAGGGTTGTGTAGCGTCCCCATGGCTGTTCAACCTATTCATGGATGACTGTTTGACAGATCTGAAAGACAGTGATTATCTGAAAGACACTGAGAATGGATGGGTTGCTTGTTAAATGCCTTCTCTGGTCATACCACCAAGTCATACTGGCGTCGTCGGCCGACGAGTTGCAGGTAATGGTAACATAATGAATCCGTCGTTAGAAGCGAGAGGTATGGAAGTGAACGTAAGTAAGACAAAAACCATAGTTTTTGAAAGAGAGGAGGATATGACAGAATGTGATGTTTTAATTGGAGGTGAAAAGGTATAACAAGTGAAAGAATTTGTGTACCTGGGGACTAGGTTCACGAGGGATGGAAGGCGCACATTTAAATTTATATTTATATTTAAATGAGAGCATTGCGAAGTTTGGCAGAAGTGACATTGAGTGATAAAGTAAGGAATAGCATAATAAAAGAGCGTTGTGGTTTAAAAGAGGATGTTGTCACAAAAATTGAGATGGGAATGCTAAGATGGTATGGGCATATGGAAAGGATGGATGAAAGGCGATTAACGAAACAAATTCACAAGGCGAGGGTGGATGGAGCTGCTGAAAGGGGAAGGCCTAGACGGACGTACTTAGGACAAGCCCAAGACGTGCTCAGAAAAGGACAGGTCAGGAGTACCCGTAATCGACGAGAATGTATGAAACGATTAATGAGAGTGGAAGAAGCGCAAGAGGTGTGTCAGGACCGTAGCAAGTGGAAAGATGTGGTCTCTGCCTACCCCGTTGGGAAAAAGGCGTGATGGTAGAATGTATGTATGTATGTATGTAAATGGTAAAAATAATTTAGCCCATACACTGCCGTGCAAAGGCGTCCATAATGGTAATCCAGCCATCGCTACATCTGATGGGTATTGGATTATTCACCACGCTTGCCAAATGCGGGTTAGTGATCAGAAACCTCGGTTATGTTCCATAAGATGCTGAATTACATTTTGCCCGACCTGAACCAGGACTTACGAATTTAAGGTCGAATCCACTTCTGTTGCTGACCGTACGACTAGGTTCCTTTTCGTTCTTTGATAGGTCCTTAATGTATTGGCTCAGTAATGGCTATTTTCGCAGGTATCACCTTCAGCGAGAACTCGGAGCTGCTCGGCGTGGCTCAGAGTGACAACATGGTGTTCGTGTACCGCGTGGGCGCCGACTGGAGCGGCAAGAAAGTAATCTGCAACAAGTTTCCGCTCACCGGCGCGCCTATACGGCTGCTGTCCGCTGAGAATGGCTTCTACACTGGCACGGCTGACGGGAAGATAAGGTATGTTTACCTCTGTTTACCAGGCGTAGCGCGATACGTTTGTGGGGAAGAGTAAACTGGAGCAGCAACGGCTGGTTCCGGCCAGAAGCTGCTTCCCGCTTACAATGGCTTTGTACAATGTCGTGATATTATGGTTGTTTTCGTTACCTGCAATTACAAGGCCTTGTATGTACTTAGACATTAATCCTATGCTTTAGAACTGGTAATACCAATAATAATACATTTATGAGTGTCCCAAACGCGTACATACCTACTACTCGTAGTTAGTAAATGTTATTGTGCTTCATTCCCGAAGTTTGCACTGCAAAGACTGTCCGAGGCAAGCTGCGCCTGCAATGTACGCCTTTCAAACTATCCCAGGTCCTTGGACTGCAAAAGCAACAAGAGTACCAGCCTTTGGACGGCAGGCGCGTGCTGCGTGGCGCTGGCGCGCGGCGGGGAAGGCGTGCTGGCGTCCGGCCACGTCGACGGAACCATCTACCTCAATGGCCGGCAGTTACTGAAATATGCTCTGCCTCCCACTGTGCTCGCTTTATTGCCTCCATATGTGAGTAGCTTATTTATGAAAAAAAAAACTATTTAAACTTGTACTGAGTGCTAAGTGCGAAGTTCAGTAAGAGATGCGAATAACTTTACCATCGCGTTTTGCGAGCGTTCAACATTCCCGGTGAGTATCGAATACTAGCGAGTATGAGTTACCAAACAGTCACGTTACTCGATCCGCGTTCGCTCACCGTGAGCAGCGAGCCGTATTTTTTTTAAGTTGGTAACTCATACGGTCATCCTTTACAAAGCCATTGCAAAATGGGTCTTACTCGTATTTTGACAGTGATAGGATAGATGCCTACATTTAAAGCTTGATTTGCTGGAGTATACATGTAAGCCGACTGGTAAATCTGTCTAACCCTTACTATGTACTGGCTTTCACTAGAAATTGTTAATGTTAGTTTTAATGAATATAGGGGAAAAGTTTGAAGTTATGATTTTTGGATTAAGTAATTGGTTTAAGCTTGTAAGCATAATTTTATTAGGAAAATATACTTTTGAAAAACGAATTAAAAAATGTTTTTTTTCTACCAGTTTTTATTTTGTATATCTTAAACACTCGAACACCACTACTTGAATCATAACAAAACTAAGCATTATCTACATAACAATATTTAGTAAGTATTTTACAGATTGTAATACTTCAAAATTGTCATTTAAAAGTTAAAATACTAGTATTTAACTAATCTTTTTTGGATCTTGGAAGCTTAATTGTAACAGTCAGTCACCCAGTTAGTGTGAAGATTTAGGTTCGATTCCAGCCTGAATTCTATACTTGACCTAATTAAGAGACTGAAATTGATAGAAATTAACTGAATGCTCTAAATTCCATTGGTTCTTAATTAGGTACATAAAACAAACACATCAGTAGGTACAATGTTTTAATATCTATGAAATTATGTAAATTTTTAACAAACAAACTTAATAGTTTTTGTTTTCGCTTCAATTTCATAACATTTCACATCACATTTACTGCTTATGGCTTTCTTCTTACTAATTGGCTTCTCAATATTCATCTTCTAATAAATAGATGGTATTTTCTCCTTCCTCAGTGAGTGCAATTTCAGATGCTTTCCTGAAAATAAATCTCCTTTAATCAATGTTTCGACAGAAATTATTATCTATCTTAGTATTAAAAATAATGAGGATAATTTTGTAGTTTTAACTTTACCAAAATGCCAGACCATTTCCCCAATAAGATGCAATGAATGACTATGTAAACTACAAATTTCTCATTTTAAGAATCATGGTTAGCTCCATCATACTTGGAATTCTATCATCATTATCTATACCAGCAGACATAACTTTTGGTTTCTTATGCCATCTCCATTAAATATAATGTAATATTAAGTATAAGCACTCATATTTACCACATGAAAATTAGCAGAATAAGTGTTTGTGTTCCGGCTGTAGTCAAGATCTGATGTGATAACTTTGGTGGTTTTATAGAGGCTTCCTTCCATCAACACAGCCTACCTCTCCAGGTATACTATAGGTATTTACTTTCTAAAAAACCTAAGAAGAATAGTAAGTGTAAGGATTAATTGGTATATTACATAAAACTTCTTCAATAAGTGTAGGTCTGTATGGGTTATTATTTTAATTAATTTTGATCTTATCACTTCCCAAGTGCCTTACTTGCACCTGGAATACCAGGACTTTTTTAATATTCATTATATCTCGTGCTTAAGGGCCCAGACAATCTCAACGCCAACTAACCTCTAACTATAGTTTTTCTGAGATAAATGGTTCAAAATTCCTGTGGGCCTTTAATATGATTAAGGCAATACAGAATAGAGCAATGAGCAAACAAAGTCATGTTTATAAACAAAATGCGCTTAATAATATCAAGAACTTCAACATTTATTTTACATAGGTACCTTGATTTTAAGGAATCTCTTTGGGAGGACCTTAAATACAATGCCTTAGTTAGCCCATTGCACAAGAGCTTGAACATTTCTTAGTTGAGCGATATTTATTCATAGTCTGCTGCTTTGTAAGACCAAACAATAAACTGAATGTAGCACGAAGCATGTTTCTTCGACTTGGGCATTGTTTGACGCTCATCGTGTGCTTTTACCCCTAAAAACATTATTTAAACGAGAAGAAACCGCCACGACACCATTTAAAACAATTTCACAGCACTTTTATCGAAATAAATAAATTTTCGATCCGCTTTCACTGTAAAATTTGAAGTGAGTGCCATTCGAATTCGATTGCGAATATTTGTTCACTCTTCGAAGTAAAGGCTGTCAAATTGTAACTCGTACTCAGCCAAACACGCGAAACAACCAATTACAGGCGTTCGTTACTAGGCAGTCTGAGTTCGGTATACGAGCGCCGCAAACCTACTGAAACAACGAAATCTCGTACAAAAAGCAACGCATATTGACGTTCTGCGTATGAGTTCTAAGGATTTATTTGTTTACTATTGTAATTGTGGTCTCTGCCTACCCCGTTGGGAAAAAGGCGTGATGGTATGTATGTATGTAATTGTGAGTAAGTGCCTCGGAAATGTTAAGTTATTTTGGCATATGCATTTAACATTGTCGTAGTGCGCTGTAGCATGGTTTTACGCCTCGATTTCCGTAGCGTTCCGGGTTCGATTCCAAGTCGGGTCAATTTAGGTAACGATCTTTTCTGAATAATTTAGAAAAAAAAAATGTAACTGAAAAATTGGAAAATATTGTTTTTCCCAAAGCTTTGAAGGCCATTTAAAAAAAAAGTTGCCTATTATGTCAACTAAATGTTGACATAATAGGCAAGTTTTTGAAAAACAAAAATTACGTTAATTTCAATGGAATATTCAACGGCATCATACTCAAACTTACATACAATGTATCGGTGCGTTTCCACCAGAGATGTGTTTATTAAGAACCAATTTCACGATTGGCGTAGTGCGCTGTAGCACGGTTTCTCGCCTCGATTTCCCTAGTGTCCCGGGTTCGATTCCCGGTCGGGATTCAGGAAACGATCTTTTCTGAATTGACTCGGGTCTGGGTGTGCTGGGAGACGCCCACGGCTTATTTCCTTGTGTGGTACCTCGTAACACAAGGATATTAATTCCTACTTCGAGACCAACAAGAGGTGTTTTGTCTGGCTCATAAAAAAAAAAATCGAACATGAATTCATTTTTTTGATTAAGATTCTGTCTTGCAATAGTAAGTTTTCTAGCTCAATAAAATAACTAGTCAAAGTTAGACAAATCACTTGCTGTTCTTTTATCAAAACGAAAATAAGTAGGTACCATTGATACATTTTTTAAATATATATAAAAAATTACCAATATTATTAGGTTTAAAAAGGTCAGGAATGACCCCAGCTATGCGCTAGTTTAATTTAATCCTTACTTCCAGTGACACCCTTTTTTTTTGTTTTCTGGGTTGCAAATGCATTTACGTACTGCTGGGGGAAGGCAGTGGGGGAGTTTGGGACTCTTCGCCAGCGAAACCAGCAGAATACCCACTAAAAACAACTCGGCTATACCTCACTGCTTTGGAATGAGACGACATGGAGCAAAAAGATTACCACATCGTCCCAGCGGTCGGCCCAGCTTACGCGCTGGGCCCCCTCACGCTACAGGGTCGCCCCAGTGCACCCACCGACGGGAGCAACATGGAAATAAAGCCCCCCGGAGTTCACCCCGGTGCTGCTTTTAGGGAGCAGGAGGAGGACGGGCGAACCGCCATCTTACTGCTCCCCCGCCGTCTGCGTCGGAGAGAGGCATCCTTTCGGGCCCTCTCCGCGGTCTCCTTCTGCGTCATGACCCCCTCGCAGAAGGAGATCATCGCCATCCAGGCCTCCTCGCTCCCTAACACAGCCCAAATAACGGCCGAGAGCGAGAGGTTTCCGCCGATGACTGCCACTAGGGCACGGGGCTGATCGGCCCGTGCTGTGCACACCTAGAGTGTGTGCAGGGCCGTATCTTCATCAGCGCCGCACTCGTGGCACCACGGGGTGGGTTCCCGCCCGGCGATCTTGTGCAGATACTTCCCGAAGTACCTTTGCCCGGAAAGCACCTGCACCAGCCGGTACGTCAGAGGTCACTTCTCCTGACACACTCACTGATTGAGGATTCTATAGAGCGGGTCGGCCAGGTCCTCCGCCCACCCCCGTAAGAGAGCGTCTGGGCCGCGCTCATTTAGGAGCAGGCGCCCCAGTGCACCCGCGGAACGGATGAGGCGGGGCCCGAGGCGGGAGAAATGCTCCTTGAACCGCCACCGCCCATCCAAAACGAGGCCCAAATATTTAATCAGGGCCTTCACCCTCACAGATGCCCCATTTCGGCGCATTGAAGCACTGGGAGGTGGTCCTTCCGAGGTCCATGGAAAAGGATGGCCTGTGTCTTATTGAGGGCTACTTTTAATCCCAGTGCCTCAATGCGACCGATGACGAGACTGGCGCCGACTTCCGCCAGCCTCTGCACCTCCGGGAAGTCCTTTCGGCGGGCTACGATTAGGGTGTCATCCGCATAGCATATTGCACGCATCCTGGGAAGGAGCGTGCCACGGAGCACCCAATCGAACCCTAAGTTCCACAGCAGGGGCCCCAATACGGACCCCTGGGGAACACCGCACCTCATTGGACAACAGATGAGAATTCCGTTGCCACCCTGGAGACCATGGAGACCATGGAGGTAGTCCTCCTACAGCCTGTCGACATACAAGGGGACTCCGAAGCAACGGAGTGCCTTTCGTATCACGCCAAACGGCAGGCTGTTAAAGGCGTTGGCAATATCCAGACTTATCGCCAACGACCGCTCACCTTGAGCGGATGCTACCTCCGCGTCTTCCTTCAACATGGCCAGGGAATCGATGGTAGAGTGCCCTGCATGGAACCCAAACTGCACCGGCGACAAATTGGGCCCCACCTCATTTAAATGATGGACGATGCGGAAAGCGATTATCCGTTCTACCAACTAGCCCGCCTCGTCCAACAGCACGATTGGCCGGTATACGCCGGCTTCATCTCATCTGAGGGTCTGCCCGCCTTTTTAAGGAGGCACAAGCGGCCCCCCTTCCACCGCTTCGGGAAACGCGCTGATGTAAATGCAGCGTAGAAATTGTCCCGAAGCTGTCCCCCTAGATGTTCCAGTGCAAGAGCGAGCACTATGCCCGGCACCCCATCTGGCCCAGGGGCCTTTTTCTTCGCTTTTAGCTGATCAACCACCGTCTCCATCTCCTCGTCGGTAACGGGTAGGATCGGCTCATTCTCAGGCGGGCACGCGCGAGGAGACATCGTTGGACACACCCCGTGCGTTGGGGGCTCTTCCAGGGATACCCTGTATTTATAAGAAACAAACAAACAAAATGTGGTCATATGAACAGTGGCTTTATTATTTTGGTTTATGACTGAGTATTTTCTTTATTTTCATCTGCTCACTAACGAACCCATTACGATTGTGTTCGTCAGCGCAGCTTAGATTTGTGTAATACATCGTTCGTTCAGCTACATCTCTGTTCTTTTTTTCCGGAACAGCTGATCGTGGGGTCATGCGACGGGCGGGTGAGCGTGTACGAGGCGCAGCGGGGCGCGCTCATACGTAGCGTGGAGCCGCAGCTGCCGCCCGAGCGCCGCGACCTGCTCGCCGCCGCGCCGAGCCCCGTGAGACAGGTGTGATACTGATGTTCGGAAGGGAAGATATTGTGGCTTTTTTGTTTAAGATTTAATTAAATATCACACTAATAAATAGCACTTAACTTACACTACTAAATAAAGCTCCTCCTTACTATAGTAACTATATTTTTTACCGATAGGTAGAACTATTACGACTATTACGGGAATGATCAGTTTTGTGAAACTCAACTTTAATACGTTATAGAATTAGGGTGTTTTGTGAATAGGTGTTGATTCTTCTAATACTATTTTCAGACCGTAGCGTTCGGCGTATTCGACGGATGTCTCATAGGCGAAATGAAGGAATCCGGTAACATCGAGCTGTCGATGGTGCAAATCCCGAACTTGTACGCCGCGCGGGCGCTGGCGTGGAGCGGCGACGGCACGCGGCTCGCGGTCGCGTCGCAGACCGGCGCTGTCATACAGCTGGAAGCGGTTCTCAGGTCACTGGTTATCTATACTAATATTATAAAGAGGAAAGATTTGATTGTTAGTTTGTTTGTTTGTATTGAATAGGCTCCGAAACCACTGGACCGATTTTAAAAATTCTTACACTAATATGAAGCTACATTATCAAGGAGTGACATAGGTTATATTTTATTATGATTGAACAAAACATTCAGTAAACATAATAGTATATGTAAATCAAGTTGGAGAAACGCGGGCGAGATGTGCAATTACTTTTGACAGAACGAAGTCTGTCGATAAAATCGGAAAACGACTTGTTATAAGTACTATGTACCTACTTACTTTTGTATTTCTTTTGTAAATCATGGGTACGCTAGTACTATTACTAATTATTAGAGGAATTCTATGACGTGTTTACTTCAGATTTCGCGAATATGGCGTCAGTAAACGAGCTCAAAGAGTCGTAGTTCGTAGACGCCAATCAGATAGCATCGACGCGGCTACGAAGCTACGGCTTCGTAGCCGCTGTCGTAGTCGCAGCTTCCTAGGCAACGTATATAAAGTTCCGCCCACACAGACGCTGGGTGTGGCGCGACGCAGTGGAGGTGCAGCACGCGGGCGCGCGCCAGCTCGTGCTGCGCCGCCTGGCGCCGCCCGCGCCGCCGCCGCTCACCGTCACCACCAAGCTGGCGACGGATATATTCAACGTTAAGTTCATTGGTAAATTACTAGCCGTAGAGGCTTAAGGGTTATTTCTCATTTTGAAAAACTATGCGGAAAAGACCGCATGCAATTGATCACTTTGTAAATCTATGGGGAAGGTCTATGTTCAGCAGTGGACGTTCTTCTTATGGTTCCGAATGATGATTTAGAAGGTACTTTAGCCAATTTAATACTGTCCCACTGCTGGGCAAAGACATAATAAGATAAACATGGATTTATTTTGAACTAAATATGTTTTTTGTGACTGCTCATGGCATGTGTTGTTTTCCGAGCATGTGTCTTCTACTTCGCTGTTTTGGAAATTGTGACAGATGCCCTTTTCCTAGTAACAAGTCAGTCAGGTCCGTGCTCTACTTTGGGGGCTACTTACGCTACCTCAATTTTTAACTTCAGAGCCTTTCATGTCTGCGATTTCTTTGGACTGCCAACCAGCTACTCAGGATAAGTAGCATGACGGTGGTCCCTCATCTGGAGCAATTTCCTGTAATTTATATTTCAGATTCGATTTTGAGCATTACATTACAATACTGCCTTACAAAAATTCAGGGAAGTTGTATCAAAATATTACACATTGAATCATTAAGTTGCGCACTGTAATGTTCGCTACTTTTCCCTCACCAACGTAATGCTCAAATTTGTAACATTACAGTTCTCATTCCTCACTGATGTAATGGGAAAATGGTCGACTGTGTAACGTTACATTACTTTACAGTGAAATGCTCCAGGTGAGGGAGCGTACCTTAACGTATAAACTACAGAACATCAATAATTAAGGGAGTGCGCTGCACGTGACTGGGACTAATTAATTTCGAGTTTTACTAGCGATTTTTTCCTGTTTACCCGCTCCGCTAACTGACTCCTATCTGAGGTAAAGCGAGCACGTGTCGAAACTTTGATTCACAATTTTGATCGGGCAACAGTAAACGTGACGTGGTAACACATTTTTCTTTAATGACTTTAACTTACTTCATATATTGTCACGGATTTCTTTTACGACACAAACACTCACCCGCACGGAAACTTAGCCACCCCTTAATTTTGCTATAGTTTGAATATAATCATATTTATGGCATTTAATTTAATAAAAATCGAATCGATATTCACTGTTTGAATCCTTTTAACCATTTTTTGAGTATGCACTAAATTATTGCATTAAAAAGAAAATTTAGATGAAAAGTGACACTTTCACAGAAACTTTTACTCCATTTTTAAACAGTACACAATAAAAAGTTAACAAAACTTCTTAGGGTTTTTGTACACATTAGTATCGGGTGTTTCCACCTCTTACCCTGATGACTGCCTGCATCAGATCTGCCATGCTCTGGATGATGTTTCTGACATCAACTTGCGATAAGCTCTCCCAAGCGGTCAATGCTGCATTTCGATGCTCGCCTAGCGTTTGTGGTGGGTTGGAGGAGGATTTAATTTTCCTTTTCAGTATCTCCCAGATGTGCTCTATGGGGTTTAAGTCTGGGCTGCGCGCAGGCCACTGTAATTTTTGAATACCAACGTCTTGCAAGTAGTCCTCAACACATCGTGCAACGTGTAGGCGTGCACTATCGTGCATTAACTGAAACTGGTCGTATCCAATAAGCCCCATATAAGGTACAACATGATCCTGAAGGATCTCCTCGATGTACCGAATTGCAGTTAACCGATTGTCAACGATAACCAAATCCGTACGAGCGTCGGAACTTATTCCTTCCCATACCATTATAGAGCCTCCGTGAAAACTAACTGTTTCAGTGGTGGTAATGGTAAGAAACCTCTCTCCTCTTCTTCTCCACACTCGTACTCGACCGTCTGGTGCACGTAACGCGATACGCGTACACTCATCCGTGAACAAAACTTTAGCCCATTGCTCGTGTGTCCAGTTGGCGTGGTCTCGGGCAAACTGAAGTCGAGCTACTCGGTGCTGTCTGAGGAGTTCTGAACCACGGGCTGGTCTGCGCGCTCTTAGATTCACTTCCTCCATTCGTCTTCTTATCGTGCGCTCACTTACATTCACTTCTCTTGCAATTTGGAGTCGCTGGCGGATCTCAACCGCAGTGAGGTAGCGGTTTCTCAGAATTTCCAAAACGATAAAACGGTCATCCCGAGCCGATGTGCACCTTACACCTCCACTGCCTGGTCTACGGCGATAGCTACCAGTCTCACGGTATCGTTTTAAGGTGTACTGGATTGATGAACGCGGCACATTGAGTACAACAGCGACCTCACGTTGGGTGGGCCCTTGGTCAATGAGGGCTACCGCTTGTGCAACTTGTGCTGGCTTTAATGGCATTTTTTTGCTCTTTAAGTAATCTAACACTTCAATGAAAACCAAAAAAATAACGAAATTTCGAAAACGGGACTGTAAACTTCGCATAAAACAAAATCCAAAACTCCAACTTCAGTGCTCGAAATACGCGATGCGACTAAATCTCACGATTCACACTATGAAACGCTCAAACATAATGAATTACCCTCTTAAAATAAAGCTAAGCATTTTTAGGACCTACCTTCATAACAAACATTTGTTTTAAACACTTGAAACTTTTGTTATCGCATAAGAAGTGCTTGGCCAAGATTCCGTGCCGCTGAGTGTATTTTGAACAGATGAATCTCAAGAAAGAGCACATTTTTTATTGTTTGATAGATGGATAATGTGACCATTCTAAGGTATTAAACAAAATTCAAAATCAACTGCACTCTTCTCTCTGACCTAATTAAACCTAAACAAGGTTCAATAACTAACAGAGATTTTTACATACAATTTTGGTGATACCATTGAAGTCCTCTAATTTGCATTTAGGTAATGACTGGTATGCAGTGTGTAGGACGAGCAATTCGCTGATTCTCTGCGACATCGCCCACGGGGTGACCAGTGAGGTAAGTGATCCGCCTACTATCGATAACTCTGCTCCAAGAACTTCGAGCAGGCATCGTTGACATCGGTGAGGCAAAGTTTAACGACGCTGAAAGTTTCACAAAGTGCCGGTAATGTCCTGTATCGTTTATCTTTACCAACTTGATGTTACATGTCAAACCGGTGAGAAAGTATAATGTGTTGTAAGTTAGGACTGCATTTACTACAGGATAAAAAGAGATACGTACCGCAACGAAGTCACCGTTTAACTGCTGGACTGGACACTTGAACTAACTTATGGGAAAAAGTACTCGTAAAACTTTTAAGTTAAACGTTCTTGGCACTATTGATTACACGAAACTTATCTCTAGATAGAGTGGGGTCTATTGTAGGGAATGGAGAATAGGTTCTGGTTTGAGGAACCGTTTTTTTTTTTAAATTACGCTTCTTTAAAAAGACTATAAATATTCAACAAAAAGACACAATATATTTTATTTTTACTAAATTGTACTCACAAAAATAAAATAACAAACTAGAAAATCAGCGTCTCAAATCTTCTTAAAAAGTAAAATAATTAGTCTTCAATTGAGGTACACGAATCAGTATTTTGCATCCAACTAAACGACATATTTTTTCTTAAAAACCGTAAATTCTTTGTTTTTCATGCCTAAATAAAAAAATACTCAAAGAACAAGCTAAACTAAAATCTTCTTAAAACGTAAAATAACTTGTCTTAATTGAGGACTGAGGTACAACAATCAATATTTTCCAACCAAGTTAGCGACATATTTTTTTCTTAAGAACAGTAAATAATAATAATATGTTTATTTTCATTGCCTAAATAAAAATATACTCAAAAAACCAACTTCTGAAAAGGTTAACTAAAATCATCTTAAAAAGTAAAATAATTAGTCTTCCATTGAGGTTGACGTGGTGTTTGTAATTTTTGTAACGTCTGCTCAACAAAATCACAAACAACATTAACACGTTCGACTTGCGCAAGTCTTGACGCGATGACAAACTCACTTCGTTTGACAGTTTGACTGACCGATGCAAAGCAAATGAAAGAGTCGGTATTACCAACTCTCACACGAAAATATGCCAGTGATTTTAAAAAAAATGCTTTACAATATTTATTATCTCACCAAAAAAAAAAACAAAGTACAATAAGTAATCTTTATTATTAGCTGATCTGATATCTTTAAGTTCTTTATACGTTCGCAATTTTCTTGTGACGCTTCATGTTTAATTCCTCTATCAGATTTTTTAGATAACTATGCTAAACCCGAAAGTTGCGAAAGAACCGGGTTTTGAATTTTCTTGACCCGGTTCTTAAGCTGTTGAAAAAACCCGGGATGTCACGGTTCTTTCGGTTTCGGGACTACCCGGGTATAAACGCTAGTTCATTGGTTGCCAAAGAACTTGAATTGATGGCATTTGGCAAATCTTTGCGCAATTAACATGATGAATCTTACTGGGAACAATGGAATCTGAGACAATATATGCGCCAGACAACACAACTCTTGTAATGGTCTCGAAGTAGGGATTAATATCCCTGTGTTACAAGGTACCACACAAGGAAATAAGCCAGGGGCGTCTCCCAGCACACCCAGACCCGAGTCAGTTCAGAAAAGATCGTTTCCTGGATTGACCTGACCGGGAATCGAACCCGAGACACTACGAAATCGAGGCGAAAAACCGTGTTTTTTTTATATTGCCCGTCAAGATGACCTCACTCCACCTGATGTAAAGCGGTCATGAGGTCCAGATATGAGGTTGACAAGCCCAGTAATTCAAACGAATCACTGGGCTGGCCATCTTCACCTTGAAGGCCTGCAATGCCTTTTCACGCCCCGCTTGAAAAACCTGGGACTATAAGAGGAAGGAAACACGTGCTGGAAGAGCGTTCCACGTATGGATGGTACGACAAAGAAACGAGTCACCGAACCTCAGTACCGAACAGCGTACTACGCCAATTGTGTCGTCAATCACACTTTATTGTGCTAGTATGTAAAATTGATCATGCTTATGGTTCCGGTATCCCGTATAAGTTTAAGTTTAGTAGGTGACCACATAGAAGTAACGCATCCGCTTTCAAGTCATCAAGATGAAGATTATAATTTGTAGATTCCATGGGGCGGCAGCGGCGAGCGCATCTACGCGGCAGTGGGGGGCGCGTGCCTGTTGCAGCGCGCCGGCGAGCTCAGCGTTGTTGAGTACGGTCTGGACAAAATATTACACACGGTAATTCTTAAGCAGTTTTAACGCCTCCTGTTGGTCATGTTTAAATTATTTATTTCATTTATTCTTACAGTCAGCTTCATATCGCTTTATAGTACTTATTTGCCTTGCAGTTATTATATTATATTATTAGGTTTGCTTACAGCTAAACATGTACAGCATTAATATAGATCCACTTAATATCTAGGACATACATGTAAGCCTTTTTACAGTGTTGTGTAGTGTTGTGTATGACACATATACAACACTACACAACACTTTTGAAAATAAAGTGACAGGTATACCTACTAAAATTTACAGTTGAACATAAAATAAAGAAAAAAATGCTTTTAAAATGTTATTTAAATATTAGCTTATATGAGACTCGAGCACCTTCAACAAACAACTTTTAAAGACTTTCCCAGAAACACAGAAAACATCCAGGTCAGGTGACTTTAGATTAAAATTATTGTATGTGTTACAAATGTTATTGCTTTAATTACAATGGTTAACTATGAATGGTTCATCTGCAGCAAATTTACTGAAGATTTTTTCTCGTTTTGCTATATCCTGCATGGTTGGGAAGTTAGTTTCACTTAGATTAAATTAAATTAGTTAAATTAGATTTCGAGTAGGGTCCGGAACTAGGGCCGAAATCAGTTTTTTCCAGTTTTACTATTTTTAAATATTACTTATTGGTCAACGAAACCAGGTGCGAACGGAGCGCGTGAACCCGCACGTGCTGAGCGTGCGCATCAACGAGGGCGCGGCCGGCGCCGGCCGCAAGCACCTCGCCTACCTCCTCGACCGGCAAACTATCGCGGTTGTCGACCTAACTACCGGTATAACTGTTATTTCATTATGTCCCCTTTTAGAAAAGTTATTCTTGTTTAATAGCCTATCTAATCTGATAAATAAACTTTTAGATAAAGTTAAATTTAAAAAAAACTTAGAAGAAGAGGAAAAACTTAAGACAAAATTTCAATATTTCAAATTCCTTATTTTTGAAACATCAAAACCTAAACAAAACAACTGTTTTTTTTATAAACATTGTTGAAAACTTAAAATTAATAATCCGTGGATCCACCTAAGACTCTCCTGACACATCTGCAGCGGTTCTGCATACTCAAAACAAGGGTGTCAATATCCTGTTGTGGAATACTGTCCCAAGTCCTGCTAAGATGCAAGAAAAGCTGGTTTTCATGCACAATATCTTCAGGGAAATTCCTAAGAGCTCTTCTCTGAAGCATATCCCAGGCATGCTCAATAGGATTTAAGTCAGGGGATTGTGCAGGCCAGTCTAAAGCTTGGATATCATGCTGTTGTAACCAACTTGTAACGATACGCGCCGTATGAGGACGGGCATTGTCGTGCATTAGTGTACATTGAATAACCTATGCCTCCAGGGGTTCAACTGGGTCAGTGGTGGCACGAGGCGCGCGTAGACTGGCTGGAGCTCAACGAGTCGGGGCAGCTGCTGCTGTTCCGTGATACGCGACGTAGACTCACTTTGTTGCGTCTCGACACTGGCGACAAGGTTCATGTCATTCCATATGTCGTGTAATTAGCCAGAATATTTGCTTGCTAACCTAAATAAATGCTAGACAACCAGATCTAAGTTTATCCAGTTCACATTAGACATGGCGTTCTATTTGCAGGAAATTATAGCTAGTGGCGTTGGATTCGTTCAGTGGATTGAAAATAGCGATGCCGTAGTGGCACAGACTCCAACTCATTTATTGATCTGGTAACTAATCCTTTTATTAAAATGATTGATTTAAAAGTACTTGCTACAGGTTTATTTGAATAAATATATTTTTTGTTTGTTATTTGAAGCCACAATACTGCATTAAATAGGTACTTCTTTCTATTTTTTTCGTACTTTTTGTGTCTCATTAAGACTAGGAAATAAATAAATATCTGGGACAATTCACACCAAGATCATCTGACCCCAAACTAAGCAGAGCTTGTACTATAGGCATCAGAGACTGATAAACATACTTAAATATTTCTAAATACATACTTAAATAGATAATAACACCCAGACACACAACGAACACAAATGTTCGTCACATAAATGTTTGTCATGGGTGGGGATCGAACCCACGACCTCCGGCGCTAAAGGCAGGATCGCTGCCATTGCGCCAACAGGCCAGTGGAAATGAAGAACAGGTGCTTCGCTCGAGTCCCGGGATTTTCGGGACTAGTCGTTAAAGGAACCAGGAGAACCGGAAAGATCTGGACTTTCTGGATCTGTATTTTAGGGACTTTTGTTATTTTTTATCCCACTGCTGTTTAAATTTCCGCTTTTATTTTTTATTAATATTGTTTATCACGATAGTAAAGGTCTCGATGTGATGAAAACTACACTGAATTAATAGAAAAACTATTATATACTAGCTTTCCGCCCGCGGCTTCGCCCGCGTTTCGTTATATATTATAGCCAAAATGTAGCCCATGTGTCATTCTGATGTATAAGCTGCATCACTGTAAATTTTCATCCAAATCCGTTACGTAGTTTTTGCGTGAAAGAGTAACAAACATACATACAACCTCACAAACTTTCGCATTTATTAATATCAGTAAGATTGAGAAAAAAAGTAATTCTTCTTGGCTCGATATTTTGAAATAAACAGAGCCATCGGCATTCAGCGTTCGCTGAACTAAAGCTAAGACTTAGTTAATGGTTCTCTGAATAAAAAAAAACTAAACAAATGAGTATGGAAAAGTAGAGCTTCTTAGCTCTTATTACTTTGTTGCACGGTAAAGGTTGCAGCTCAACCGATCTTCTTAAATAAGAAGAAAAGGGAAGGGAATAAATAAATACCATTGAACAATACTGTTCTTCTCGTAACCGGGACGTGACAAGGTGGTCCTTCGAGCCGGATAAATTCACTGTCGGGTCATATGTGGGCAGTGATATATTCTCCCTGGTCATTTCTTAGGCAAGAGTAGCACCCTCAAAGCTAAAGACTATTTATTCTAAAGCATGAACTTCAAGCAGCCGTCATGCAAGCAAATCCCAGGCGCTCTTCATTGTGTGTGGATGATGCCGTAGTCCAGCAGCGTGGTATGTACTGTTGTGGAAGGGTGAAGACGGTACAAATCCGAACAATTCTTCGGCATTTTTCATTGTAAAAGTGATAGAAAACACTCAAGTTAGCAATGTGACAACGCAATTGGAGAAGAGGGTCATAGATGCTTCTGGGTTTCTAAAATACGATAAACACGCCGCTGCAACCTGTCGAGAGCTTCGTGTAAGTACTTGGCGGAACCGTTTCTGAGTGTATTTTTTACAAAAGACAAAGCTGCTCAGGCATGTAGAATCGTCTCACTCTGTCATCGGCTACTCAAAGAATCAGCTCGTTCAATCGTATTCATTTATATTCTAAAATTACGTAACACACAAATCTTTCCTTGTAGTGCTGTCATCTCCAAGCTCTCATCATTTGGTTTTTGAGGTCTCAGACAAGCAAGGGTGTTAGTCGCACTAAGGAGGCGGAGGTGCAAGCGGGGGAAGCCGCTTCCGGAAATCTATTTTTAGTACACTTACGATTAGATTAGCTTATTTTAAAAATAAAGTTTTTCTATTCAGTCCCGAAAAAACTGAGAGCCCAGGACGCGGTTTCGTAGTCCCGGTACTCGAGTCTATGCCAAATCCCGAGATTTTCGCGACCCAAATTTCCCGGGACTATTCTCTATTCAAGACCTAACACGATGTCCTTATTAATGTCTTGCTTGTAAGAACCTAAATTGTAATTGATGAGTCTCTGACGCCCTCATTGTATCGGATCCTTGTCGTCAGTTTTTCTCACACCCAAATGTTAATAATTTTTATTATTATTGTTGATTTGGATCAGCGTCCACTACCACAGCACCGATTGCATTTTCGCATTAAAGTGTATCGTGCCCTTTTAGGTACAGTGCTTGGGAGCCCGACAGTGTCGACATGGCCTCATGCAGCGGCGGCGTGTGTGTGCAGGTGAGCGCGCGCCGCGTGCTGCTGGAGGGCGGGCCGCTTGCCCACTTGCAGCTGGACGAGCACCGGCTGGCCTTCAGTACGTTATGTCTAACCGACTAATCCTTTGCAGTACAGCGCTAGGGAAGCAGACAGTGTCGACATGGCGGAGTGAGCCCACAATAATGAGCCATCCGCATGAATTACAGCCCCGCTGAGCCACCTTGTGCTGGGGAGGACTATAACTACACACATCAAAAGTGTCTAGGGATCAACATATATTTTTGCAATAACTTTTCTCCTGATTGATATTAATTAAATTTTTCTTTAAGGATTCATCAAATAAAGTGTTTTCGTTTGTCTACAGTAACCATAAACCAAGTCACCTTTGCATTAATAAAGAAATTTGCCATTTTCCTAATAAAGGGATTTTTGACATTTGAACCACTAACATTAAAGTTCAAAAAAAAGACTGAAATAACAGTTTTCTTTAAAATTTTATTGGGTAACTTAAACAATTAATAGTCCGTGTTTCTACCGCGAACACTAACAACACAAGAACATCGGTTTGGCATACTCAAAATGAGTTCATCCAAATCACGCTGTGGAATGGCCGCCCATGTTCGTTGCAACAACAAAAAAAGGTCTTCTTGCGACTGGATACCCTCCATATTCGGCAGAGCTCTTCTCTGTAGCATATCCCATGCATGCTCAATCGGGTTCAAGTCTGGCGACTGAGCAGGCCAGGGCAGGACATTGATGTTAGCTGCGGCGAGAGTCTGTCTTACAACTCTTGCGGTGTGCGGTCGTGCATTATCATGCATTAACTGAAATAAGGGACCGATTTGCACTTGTAGAGGAACGATGACGTCTGATACAATCGTCTCAGCATAAATTTGAGCGTTGAGGTTGCCTCTGATCCAAATCAACTCAGTTCTTCCGCCGATCCAAATACCCGCCCATACCATGATGGTTCCACCACTATAAGGATGGACTTCCTGGCAGGATTTTAATCGCTGTTGGCGTCCAGGGGTTCTCCAGTGTCGTATACGTCTTGTATCCGGTCTCATACCAAAACGAGACTCATCAGAAAAGCACACGAAACGCCATTGTTCTTCTGCCCAATTTCTGTGTTCAAGAGCCCATTGATATCGAATCCTACGATTGTGCATTGCTATAGGTGGTACCCTTAGCGGTCTTCGGGAATGAAGGTTCAATTCATGCAAGCGGTTGGTGACTGTTTGGTCGCTAATTAAGTTCCCTGAAGAGTGATGAAGCCTCACGGCTAACATCATGGCGGTTATTGTTGGAGCTCTTCGAGTTGTGATTTGAATGTATCGGTCTTGTCTCCGTGTGGTGCAGCGATACCGTCCTCCATGGCGCTCAGCCACGGTACCAGTGCTTCGGTAACGTGTCCAAAGTCGACTGATAACACTCTGACTTGTATTCAGAGCTAAAGCCACAGTACGTTGCCGGGAACCAGCTTCTATCATTCCCACGGCTCTGAGCATTTCTTCCCTGCTTAAATGACGTCGCCGCTCCATAATAACGTTGGTTTTAATCAGTAGTAGGGAAACAGTAGCACTGATAATGTCTTCAATGCGTTGTATGTTTTTATAGGGAAAATATTGACAGCTGATTTTCATCTTTTACTCGAATTTGATTGACAGTTCCTGTTTCAAATTATGAAATGCACCAAAAAGGATCCATATAAATTTATAAAATCATAAATTTATTACAAAGCCACATATCAATCTCAAGAAATCCGCATAAAAATGCTTGATCCCTAGACACTTTTGATGTGTGTACCTTAACCTCGCACGTAGACACCGAACTATTCAGAAAGGCGTGCGTTTGTCCTCACGAAGTACTCATCGTCCACGCCACGACCAAGGCAAAAGCTCACGGAGGGAATCCTGATTACAACTTTAAGATACCTCTTACGAACAAGACTTTGACTTAAAGCCTATGATACTGCTGTAAAAGATTACAATTTTCTGATTGATGGTTATTATTGCGACGATATTTGACGATCTCAAAATGAGAAACCTTTGACTAACCATCGAAATCAATTAAATGTGTATTTTTGTTATGAAAAATAATTAATGTAAACTATCGTCGTGCGAGTTGGCTTGTAATAAACATCGCATTTTTTTAGATACTGCTCTACGTAGCGGTGACTTAACGGGATGTGCAAAATATTTGGACGGAGTTGGCACGAATGCTGACGTGGCGCCTTTGTGGAGGCAGTTGGCAGAACAAGCTCTGTCTAATGATGACATACAAGTAAGTTTTTTTATGGAGGATGCGGAATCCAGTACCTACTCTTACCATGAGTTTACACCGATGACAGGCGCTAGCGTCAGTATTGAAACATTTCGGTACAGCACCTCTAGTGAATAGAAATGAATCTATAAATGGCATGTTTCAATTTTTCAAAACCCGTTTTGCTCAGAGATCTTATGCATTTTTAGCCCCTAGAATGTACAATATCCTACATAGCAAAATTAATCTTCGGCAATTCAGCAGTAGAACAATAAGGCAACCACTTTTTAAGCATCTATTGAAAATGAATGAGTGTGACCTGAACCGTATCCACATCCCCTTGGCCTGACCTTGTTGTTACTAGTTAAATGATGATGCTCATATACTCCTGTTGTACCTTGGTTTTGCATATATGTATATTACAAGTGAGTATCGCAGTTTCTTGTAATGAACGCAGTAAAATATCTATTCTGTCTATTTATAAATATGTATGTAATTTGCCTTTGTGTTTGTGCTGTAGCCCTGTGAGAGCGACACTTTTATTATATATATATATATATATATATATATATATATATTCTTGTTATTTAGAATGAGAGTGACATCTATTCTTATTTAATTTTAAATAGTTTTAATTTTACTTCATTATATGTTAAGAGAGTTACAAAAATATAAACTTACTTTTTATTGTAAACTTCACAAAAGATTTAATCGAGAATAACTTTTGTAATGTTTAAGTTACTTATATTTTCTTTATTTTACTTTACTGTTTAATTTTACCTATTTAGTTTAGCACCTAATACAATTATTTTACTATTCATTTAAATAATGTTAAAAAATCTATGAGGTGGAGAACCTGGTGTCTTGTAGCACAGGTTATTAATAACCTATTTCAAGCACCAGTCTTCACATTAAGTGTTACAATTATGAACATAACTGTACTATCTCATTGTTGTATTTCTTTCTTTTTGTGAAGAAAATAAAGAAAGAGCTATGTAAACATGAATTTGTATACATGCCATTTTTAGTTACATTTCTTAATTTCTCGACTTCGTAGCTTACGAGATGGAAACTCATGAGGGACGTACGTATAGGTTCGCCCAATTTAAAAAAAAATCTATCAATAACTCAACTTTGCAAAAATAATAAATGTTGGAACAGCTTTCAGCTAAATGTTACAAGGAACTGGGCGACGAAGCTAGAACGTTTTACTTAGACAAAACTGTGGAATTGGCAAGTTCTGAAGGCGACGGTGACGTAACTGCCGGTAAGTACATCACTAAAATTTTAGTTGGATATGAAAAGAAGCTAGATGTGTTTCACATTTTACATAATCATATTTTTTATTAAGCACAAACCCTGCCTCTTCTATTAAGTAGGCAACATGACTCCTTTAAAATTGAACTGAATATTTCGTTTTAAAGGTCTCAACAGTCCCTTGGTTCGCGCCCGGCTAGCCATATTCGCTGGAGACTTAGCTTCTGCAGAAGAATGGTACGCCAAGAAGGCGGGGCAGCCAGAGCTAGCCATCAATATGTACAAGCAGTTCAACCGATGGGCCGAGGCAGTTGTGCTGGCCGAGAGAACTGATCGTGCTTCAGTGCCCATGTTGAAGCAGCAGCACATGGACTATTTGACCTCCACTGGTAGGTTTTTTTCACACTAACGCAAGTTCGATCCTGAAAAGGTGGGGCAGCTGAATGTAGCCATCACTCATAAAAATTTGGTAAACCCTCATTCTGGTCGTGACCACATATCGCATATCCGTTCCTCTTTTGAAGCGGCATTACATGTATTCTTTGATCCCTAAAATGGTAGTTGATATGCACTGGAGACCCTATCCCTGAAATTTAATATCGTTAGCTTGATGTAACCCTATTTTTTGTATAAAGGCCGCCTAGGAGAAGCTGGGGCAGCGCTCGCAGCGTCCGGAGACGTGCAAGGCGCTGTGAGGCTTTGGCTGAAGGGCGGGCGCGCAAGGCGAGCGGCCTCCTTGCTGCTTCAGCACTCCTCGCTGCTTAGAGACAACGAGCTGGTCGACGCTGTTCATACGCAGCTCATACAGGTTCATCCCTCAATAGATCTGATTGCTATTTGTACTATGACCGTATTGGAGAAGCTGAGGCAGCACTCGCAGCGTCCGGAGCGGCCTCCTTGCTGCTTCAGCACTCCTCGCTGCTTAGAGACAACGAGCTGGTCGACGCTGTTCATACGCAGCTCATACAGGTTCATCCCTCAATAGATCTGATTGCTATTTGTACTATGACCGTATTGGAGAAGCTGAGGCAGCACTCGCAGCGTCCGGAGCGGCCTCCTTGCTGCTTCAGCACTCCTGGCTGCTCAGAGACAAAGACCTGGTCGACGCTGTTCATACGCAGCTCATACAGGTTCATCCCTCAATAGATCTGATTGCTATTTGTACTATGACCGTATTGGAGAAGCTGAGGCAGCACTCGCAGCGTCCGGAGCGGCCTCCTTGCTGCTTCAGCACTCCTCGCTGCTTAGAGACAACGAGCTGGTCGACGCTGTTCATACGCAGCTCATACAGGTTCATCCCTCAATAGATCTGATTGCTATTTGTACTATGACCGTATTGGAGAAGCTGAGGCAGCACTCGCAGCGTCCGGAGCGGCCTCCTTGCTGCTTCAGCACTCCTCGCTGCTTAGAGACAACGAGCTGGTCGACGCTGTTCATACGCAGCTCATACAGGTTCATCCCTCAATAGATCTGATTGCTATTTGTACTATGACCGTATTGGAGAAGCTGAGGCAGCACTCGCAGCGTCCGGAGCGGCCTCCTTGCTGCTTCAGCACTCCTGGCTGCTCAGAGACAAAGACCTGGTCGACGCTGTTCATACGCAGCTCATACAGGTTCATCCCTCAATAGATCTGATTGCTATTTGTACTATGACCGTATTGGAGAAGCTGAGGCAGCACTCGCAGCGTCCGGAGCGGCCTCCTTGCTGCTTCAGCACTCCTCGCTGCTTAGAGACAACGAGCTGGTCGACGCTGTTCATACGCAGCTCATACAGGTTCATCCCTCAATAGATCTGATTGCTATTTGTACTATGACCGTATTGGAGAAGCTGAGGCAGCACTCGCAGCGTCCGGAGCGGCCTCCTTGCTGCTTCAGCACTCCTCGCTGCTTAGAGACAACGAGCTGGTCGACGCTGTTCATACGCAGCTCATACAGGTTCATCCCTCAATAGATCTGATTGCTATTTGTACTATGACCGTATTGGAGAAGCTGAGGCAGCACTCGCAGCGTCCAGAGCGGCCTCCTTGCTGCTTCAGCACTCCTGGCTGCTCAGAGACAAAGACCTGGTCAATGATTTTCACACGCAGCTTATATAGGTTACGATACTTCTGGACAGATATTTTTCGTGTCTTGTTTTCATTTTATTTAATAAAGTTATAGTCCAGGAAAAGCTAGCTCGCTTTCCACCAGAGCTGTAATTGATAATAATCCCAATTAATCGTTTGGGATACTCTTCGATTTAACTTAGTAATCTATTCATTACTTCACAAGTTTGGTGAAAGGACTGCCTGATTCTACATTGTTTCCTGTATATTCACAGGAGGAGTGGTGGGAAATGGCTGGAGAAATATCTGAAAGAAAAGGTGACAGCAAAATTGCGGTGGAATATTACGCTAAAGGAAACAATTTTGCCAGAGCAGTTCAACTTGCTAGAGAGGTAATTCACTTTTCCTTTACCAACATTTTTAAATTGTACTTTTTTCGTTTTTCTGCTGAATGTGCTATGATGATGTGCCTAGGGCCCCAAATAGGTTAAAGACGGTCATGTAGACCTAATGGTTTCCCTTTTTTTAAGGCTCATATTTTTTATGATACACATTCTACTTTGCCTGCCAGGCATGTCCGAGTGAAGTAACCAGACTGGAAGGCATGTGGGGCTCGTGGCTAGTTCACGCGCGGCAGGCCGGCGCCGCCGTGCCGCACCTCATCGAGGCCGGCGACACCCGCGCCGCGCTCGCCGCCGCGCTCAAGGCGCATCACTACAGGAAGGCCTTGCAGATCGTGCAGGTGACGTCATCGCTAGTAGTGACAGACTGGGAGGCATGTGCGGCTCGTGGCTAGTTCACGCGCGGCAGGCCGGCGCCGCCGTGCCGCACCTCATCGAGGCCGGCGACACCCGCGCCGCGCTCGCCGCCGCGCTCAAGGCGCATCACTACAGGAAGGCCTTGCAGATCGTGCAGGTGACGTCATCGCTAGTAGTGACAGACTGGGAGGCATGTGCGGCTCGTGGCTAGTTCACGCGCGGCAGGCCGGCGCCGCCGTGCCGCACCTCATCGAGGCCGGCGACACCCGCGCCGCGCTCGCCGCCGCGCTCAAGGCGCATCACTACAGGAAGGCCTTGCAGATCGTGCAGGTGACGTCATCGCTAGTAGTGACAGACTGGGAGGCATGTGCGGCTCGTGGCTAGTTCACGCGCGGCAGGCCGGCGCCGCCGTGCCGCACCTCATCGAGGCCGGCGACACCCGCGCCGCGCTCGCCGCCGCGCTCAAGGCGCATCACTACAGGAAGGCCTTGCAGATCGTGCAGGTGACGTCATCGCTAGTAGTGACAGACTGGGAGGCATGTGCGGCTCGTGGCTAGTTCACGCGCGGCAGGCCGGCGCCGCCGTGCCGCACCTCATCGAGGCCGGCGACACCCGCGCCGCGCTCGCCGCCGCGCTCAAGGCGCATCACTACAGGAAGGCCTTGCAGATCGTGCAGGTGACGTCATCGCTAGTAGTGACAGACTGGGAGGCATGTGCGGCTCGTGGCTAGTTCACGCGCGGCAGGCCGGCGCCGCCGTGCCGCACCTCATCGAGGCCGGCGACACCCGCGCCGCGCTCGCCGCCGCGCTCAAGGCGCATCACTACAGGAAGGCCTTGCAGATCGTGCAGGTGACGTCATCGCTAGTAGTGACAGACTGGGAGGCATGTGCGGCTCGTGGCTAGTTCACGCGCGGCAGGCCGGCGCCGCCGTGCCGCACCTCATCGAGGCCGGCGACACCCGCGCCGCGCTCGCCGCCGCGCTCAAGGCGCATCACTACAGGAAGGCCTTGCAGATCGTGCAGGTGACGTCATCGCTAGTAGTGACAGACTGGGAGGCATGTGCGGCTCGTGGCTAGTTCACGCGCGGCAGGCCGGCGCCGCCGTGCCGCACCTCATCGAGGCCGGCGACACCCGCGCCGCGCTCGCCGCCGCGCTCAAGGCGCATCACTACAGGAAGGCCTTGCAGATCGTGCAGGTGACGTCATCGCTAGTAGTGACAGACTGGGAGGCATGTGCGGCTCGTGGCTAGTTCACGCGCGGCAGGCCGGCGCCGCCGTGCCGCACCTCATCGAGGCCGGCGACACCCGCGCCGCGCTCGCCGCCGCGCTCAAGGCGCATCACTACAGGAAGGCCTTGCAGATCGTGCAGGTGACGTCATCGCTAGTAGTGACAGACTGGGAGGCATGTGCGGCTCGTGGCTAGTTCACGCGCGGCAGGCCGGCGCCGCCGTGCCGCACCTCATCGAGGCCGGCGACACCCGCGCCGCGCTCGCCGCCGCGCTCAAGGCGCATCACTACAGGAAGGCCTTGCAGATCGTGCAGGTGACGTCATCGCTAGTAGTGACAGACTGGGAGGCATGTGCGGCTCGTGGCTAGTTCACGCGCGGCAGGCCGGCGCCGCCGTGCCGCACCTCATCGAGGCCGGCGACACCCGCGCCGCGCTCGCCGCCGCGCTCAAGGCGCATCACTACAGGAAGGCCTTGCAGATCGTGCAGGTGACGTCATCGCTAGTAGTGACAGACTGGGAGGCATGTGCGGCTCGTGGCTAGTTCACGCGCGGCAGGCCGGCGCCGCCGTGCCGCACCTCATCGAGGCCGGCGACACCCGCGCCGCGCTCGCCGCCGCGCTCAAGGCGCATCACTACAGGAAGGCCTTGCAGATCGTGCAGGTGACGTCATCGCTGGTAGTCTACGCCTCCGTGGACAGTGGCTCGTACTGCGTGTTGCGTGAAAAGGAGGCACCACTTCGTGTAGTTCAAAAATGCGCCACACAAGTAGTCAAGCATAATCTGCAAAAATCTCTTCGATTGTATGCCCATTGATGAAATTAAATCTGTTTGCTAGTTATAGGACGTCTTAGCATTTTTTATTTGCTGGTGAAGTGATCTTGATGATTATGATTGATTCTGATACATTTCTATTTGCAGGTCATTGAAGACAAAGAATCAATTAAAGAACAATGTGAACAGTTGGGTGATCATTTCATTTCAACCCAAGTAAGTGAAATATTTATTACCTCTATTTTTATATTAGTTCGTTTGATATTAGTTAAAATAACAACTTTTTATTTGAATTTCTTTCGACCATTTTAAATTAAAAATGTTGTTAAAAAAGCTATCAATTAAATTTGGATGTAGGAATGGGAGACAGCAGAACGCTTGCTAAGCTCGTGTGATATGGCGGAGCGCTGCGTGCGCGCGTACAACGCGGCCGGACGCGTTTCCGACGGACTTCGGCTCGCGGCGAAACATCTCACCGAAGAAGAAACTAGGGACATATACCTGCCTCTAGCACAGCAGATGAGGGAAGAGGGACAGCTGAGGAAGGCCGAGCAAATCTACATAGGCCTTGGAGAACCGGATGAAGCTATCTCAATGTATAAGGTTGGTTGGGGTAGTTCTACGTCGCGAAACAAATGTCATTTCATTATTCACAATTAACTTCTAAAACACAGGTTTTACCTAGTTTCTCTAAACTAGGAACATTACAGGTACAGGATTATTGGAGAACCAATCTCTGTTCTGTCTGACCACTCGTGTAGGTACAACAATTAAGTAATAATTAACTAAATAACTGGTAATGTATGTTTTTAGTACAATAAATCTTTATTATTATTATGAAATAATTTAGAAACATAAGTGCATCCTTATGCTGCATATTCAATGAAAAAGATATCTAAGTTTATCGTGGTTCTCATAGTGGTATTTTGTAATAGTGCGGAGGTGAGGCAGGGGTTTTAAGTGTCTTTGTTCCGCTAGCTGGACAGATTCACATTCTCTTAACTTTTCATTGTGACATTGAGCGTTTCGAATTAACGGATCAGACATACAGATATCATGAGTTTCCGTCACGCGAACTACGATAGTTGGCTACAGTATGGATTTTTAGTTACATTTCTAAACACTAGAGGAGCTGTGCCGAAATCCCATACAAAAACGTCAACAATGACGGTACCTAGCGTACTTTTCACGGTACGGACAGATAGTTGAACTTCGTCCTCTTGTTTTAGAAGGGTCCTTTGCTAAACCTTCTTCGATGATTCTACGTAGAGAATCATTTGGTGTAAACAGTCGCACATGTCTATTTGGCAGGAAGCGTCTCAGTACGAGTCGATGTTGCGCCTGGTGGCGGCGCACCGCAGCGCGCTGCTGGAGGCGACGCGGCGGCACGTGGCGCAGGCGCTGCACGCCGCGGGAGACCTGCGCGGCGCAGAGAACTATTACATACAAGCTGGTGAGATTTGACAGTGACGTAACAGCAGGTGCTGGAAATCCTGAGGGTCTATTCCCGTTTACGAGATGCTCTACGTGTTTAAAAAAATTCATACTTTCAGTTCTAATATCCTTACATTCGCTTTTGAGTAGAATAGAAAGAAAAATATTTATTTACCAGATAGAATACATACAATTTACATTTATCAATGATTACTGCACTAAGCTCGAGGTTTGTATTGCCGTAATCTGAACACGAGGATCAACATGGACCCTGTTGTCTGAAATAAACTTAATTTAATTTAATTTATTTAACATTACACAGGCTTCAATTTTTTTTTTGTTCGAGATACTGGATTTAACAAAACGGTAAATAAAACAAAATTAAATGAAAGAAAAAGAAAACAAAATTAATAAAAACCATTACCTTTACATTACTAAACAAAATAAAATCAAATAAACAAAGCGTTGTGTTTGTGTGGGATTTTGTGTGGGCGTATGAGTGCGGATGTGTTGTGTATGTTATGTGTGTTTGTGTGTAGTGATAACGTCAATTAATCTGCCGAGTCGCACGAAACCTCGTAAATATTGAACCAAAATAGGCTTGTATGAAGCTTGCTACAGTCAAACGCCGAAATGCAAACTAATGGAATGACTTACCTATTGGATGATACGTTGGGCAGACATGTCCCATGTGCATTTACTCTAGCGAAGGCGTTTGTGGTCAAATGATGGGGATGGGCTCATAAATCCGCAAAAAATTATTTTCCCAGGGGATTGGAAAGGAGCGATCCAAATGTACCGGGCAGTGGGACAGTGGGAGGGCGCCGAACGTGTCGCGCGCGCGCACGCGCCTAGTAGTGTGCAGCAACAGGTAACAATCGTACCGTCATAAAATCACTAATTAAGTAAGAAAATCATTCTGAAGATTTCCGAAATGAACTTGTGATTTCGTTTTGGGAAGATTAAAATTCGTAAAGCTTTGCATTTTAACCACAAATAGGCCGAAATATTTGATATCTACAAATACTTTAGCCGAAGTTAAGATCTGATTTTGTTGATGGAGGTCGATGAGGTACATTACATTGTGTAAGTCAGTTGTAGATGGTGCAGTTGATTGGCATAAAGTAGCTTTCGACTCAACAAGTAATTTAATAGTTACTGTTCCTAAGTAATCTTAGGAATACACCAAAATATTTTTTTTGTCGGTCCTGTTAATAACTACGAGTATGTTGGTCATTTGACTATCAGGTAGCGCTTCAATGGGCGGGAGCCTTAGGCGGCGCTCCGGCAGCTCGCCTCTTAGCGGCGAGGGGCCTGGCTGCCCTGGGAGCAAGATGGGCTTTACAGGCTCAAAGGTTAGTGAATATTGACGATGATTTGATATGAATATATTGCACTTGCCACTTATGCTGCTTAAGGAATAGCTGACCAATATGAAATGTAATGTAAACCATTTTGTACTTAGAGGTGGTTGGTTATTTTAGGATTGTTTCTTTGTAACTAGGCAATGTTACAACGAACCAAACATGTTCTAGGTGGGATATTGCTCTAGAGCTAAGTGAACTCGGCGGCGGCATCACCAAACGTGAGGTAGCCAGACACGAAGCGGCAGCTCTAGCAGAGGAGCAGCCAGAGGAAGCCGAAGCGGCTTTCCTTCGCGCGGCCGCGCCCGATGACGCGGTGCGCATGTGGCTCGCGCGTGGGCAGCACCAGCGCGCACTTGTTTTAGCGGAGCAGCACGCTGAGCACATGGTGAGAACATACTGCCGTAGTTAAGGTAGCATTGTAGCAAAGGAAGAAGCAATACCCTGTTGCGAAACAGTGTTTCTAACGGAAGAGCGGCCAGAAGAAGGAGAAACGGCGTTCATTTGCGCAGCCACGCCATACGTCGCGGTGCGCATGCGACGCTCGCTTCAGCGGAGCAACACGCAGAAGACATGTTGAGAACAAATTGCTATAGGTCAGGCAGCAATCTAACGATGGCACCATCGAACGCGAAGTGGTCCGTTACAAAGCAGCAGTTATCGGAGGAACGGTCTTCGACCCGTCCGGTTCCAACAACGCAGTACATATTCGGTTGCCCAGAGCAGTTACCCGTACAGTGAAAGTAGGCTGGTTGGAGCTTTTAATATGTATACTATCTTCTTCCTAAATATAACATAATTATCAATTTCATACAAGAAACAAAACATTTACATTGAGTTTCATAACATTAACTGCTTCTTTTTAAAATAAGGTGGAGGAAGTACTGGTAGAAGGAGCACGAGTGGCGGCAGAGCGTGGTGATCTCGCTCAATTTGAGACGCTTATGATCCGCGCCAACCGGCCTAGGGAAGTAGTGCAACACTACAAGGAGCTCGGTGAGTTTGAATTATATGTTTTTGCAATATTTAATGTTGAACTTGGTAAAATGATGACCTTAAGTTTGTACCCTGTTAGGAAATCTGCAGAAAACTTATAAGAAGTAGGTTGGTATCAATTTGCTCATCACGCAGGTCTAGCATAGCATCTGCGTTTTTTTATCGTAACAGGAAATTGTAATTGTTTAGAATTATGGGACGAGGCTTCGCGCGTTTCCCGCGAGTACCTGCCGGACGGCGGCGAGCCCGTGCCGTCTTCTGTTCCGCCGCTGTTGCAGCGAGCCGCCGATCATGCAGACAGGCCAGTATACAACGTTTTTCAGAATTTGACCGGATGGGATTATTTCTGCCAATAGGGATTTATGTAGTTATGTTTGAAATTAAGTTAAAGCAGAATAAAACCTCGCACTATAGAAAATTATATATTTATTATTTTACATACGTTTGGAATACCTTATTACCGTTGTTTATTTCGTGATTAACTGGACACAGGGGTGAATGGTGGGAAGCAGTAGAACTACTAATCAATGCTAGTGCCGCGGGCGCTCAAGGTGGTGCCGCGCGCCTCGCAGAAAGAGCGGCCTTGCGCGCGGCGCGGCTGGCGCGCGACCATCTACACGATTCTAGGCGACGCGCCGCTGCCGATATGCTATATGAAAGGTAAAAAATATAAATATCTGCCCTATCGGTTCGAAAAGCTAGGAAGAAACCGGCCTGCATGATATAAACGTCGATTGCTTCATCTAAAGACAGGGCTTGGAACCGGTTTGAAGAATACTGTTTTTAAAACGTTCCGAACGGTTCCTTGCAAGTCCCCAGCGGGGTTTGAAGCCGCTAGCGTTCTTTGGGATGCGCGTGGTGAGCGACTATAACTGCTCCGGTACTATTCTGGATAAATGTGAGTGGGTAATGCCACGGGCTACTCGCCTATGAGAACCATAGTGTGTAATGCATTGTGCATTGTGCTCTGTGGCGGCAGGACCTACCGCAGATGGTTCCTGGCACAGTTAACGGTGTGCTAGGAATAGTGTGCCCTTCTGCATAACCGTGAGGTTGGTCGGGCGGGCCACTAAAATAAATCTCAGTAGTTGGTAAGGGGGTTCCTTGCAAGTATTTTGTTCAGAACGCGAACGAAATGAGAACATTTTATGAGAACGGAAAAACCGGCTTATTCCCCAATGAACAGAGGCTCATGGCGAGACAGCAACAATTCATACATAACAACACTTTTTATTTATCTTAGAATGAAAATATTTCATGGCGATAGATCTATTCGCTGGATGATACAAGTTGGTGACAAAATATAAACGTTGCAGACCAAAAAAAACCCTTATTATTGTATCAATGGTCTTTAGTTCAAACTTTATTTAATACAAAAACCGATTTCATATGTTTAAAACCGGTATATTGAGCTTGAACGATTTACATTTCGTTCCTCTTCTAAATCGTTTTTAATACGTTCCCATCCATCATCATCCGTGCGGTCTATCCCGGTTGTGAACTCACACTGGTGTGTGGGGTCCCAGGGTCCGAATACGTTCCCGTCCAAACGGAAGCAAAACCAATACGTTCTTAGGCATATACACACACACCCCCACACGCAAATACACACACTCACACACACACAAACACTCATGCACACACGCAAACACACGACACACGCATGCATGCCACTTTATCTTTATTAGGTAGTTATATTCTTCCAAATTTTTCATGTTTTGTTTTTCTATTTACATTAAACTAGTGATTTTAATATTTTATATTTTGTAACCGAAATTGAGAGGGTGGGAGCCTGGCGATCCGTCACACAGCGATTACCCTAGTATGGACACCAGTCTCTCACAAAGGTGGCTCATGTTCTTATCTTTAAGTTTAGTTGATAAGTTTGTATATTTGGCTTTTGTGAAGAGGAAATAAATTTCACTTATTATCATTATATATTATTTTGGACGAAACCGGTTTCCAAGCCCGGTCTAAAGGTAGCTTTCCTCCCGCGTCATCGCCCGGGTGGACTAATTTTTCTCACACGATGGGTTACTTATCAAAGTTTTCATACGGATCCCTAACGTTTTACACTGTAAGTACCAAGTGCAAAATCACACGATTTCGTTGCGGGGTACAAGCGCGCTCTGCGTCTCACTCATCCCGAGCGCCGAGGGCCGCGTGCCGTGCGCAAAAATATTATCATTTTGCGTGCGTATTTTTTAATTTTACGATATATCAGAATCTATTAATCCAATGAATGTGTTGTAAAGGAAAATAAATATATCCGTTAAATTCTCGTGATTATGAAATAATTTCTTATCATGAGGATTGATTATGCTTGTGTAGTAATAATTCTCAAAATACACCTTTTAATTTATATAATTTTTAACACAGAACATACCTTATAGCTACTTATTTATAAAAGATAGATTAATTGTGAGACCTTTTTATGGATCTACTAAAAACCTATATTTTTGTAGTACATTGTATGCATGTTTAATGAACAGTGGGGACAGCGCACGCACGAAAAGATTTTCCATAGCGCTTTTTTTCCGGATAACTTTATAAGTGTTTATTGATCTAGCTGAAAACCAATTATTTCAAAACAAATATAAATATATTCCTATAGCAATCAGGGATAATGTAGCTTTTTAACTGATGTATTTGAGTTTATTTAATGAAGTGACATAAGTACATCAGATAGGAATACATGAAGGTATATCAAAATATAAATTCAAATTTTGATTAGCCATTTACCACAACACAACTCCCCCGTAATCAAAATGAAATTATAAACATAAGCCTATTCCTTTTATACAATTAAGATGCTTAATACGAGCCAACGGCTTAGTGATTACATCGGCCCACATCTCCAGAGTAGGAGTATAAATGACATCAATAACATTATTAGCTAACAAATCGCGTATAAAATGATATCTCGTGTCAATATGTTTGGTTCTACCGTGGTGGACCGGGTTGAGTGCTAACTTTTGAGCAGTTAACTGAGAATCGTTATATATAGGAACAACAGTTGACTCACCAGTAAGCTCCAGAATCAAGCGCTTCAAAACAACACCATCTCGAGCAGCACTAGTCAAGCTCATATATTCAGCTCCAGCAGATGACAGGGCAATCGTGGTTTGCTTCTTACTCTCCCACGAAATCACTTCTCCCGCTATTGAGAAGTAGAATCCGGTATAGGAACGACGATCTATGGGACAATTAGCCCAATCCGCGTCCGCGTAGCCCATTAAACGGCTGCCGCCTTTGCTGTAGGAGACGCCAAAATCCATAGTACCTTTTAAATATTGTAGTACTCTCTTTGCTGCGACCCAAGGGCTTTTATCATATTTAGAATCAAATTGGCTTAAATATGATGTAGCATAGGCAATATCAGGTCGAGTATTCACAGTCAGGAAATTAAGTGATCCAATTAATTGCTAATACGGATAAAATGAAGACTCGCTTACATTATTCTTCTCACAAGGCAGCAACTTTTTAGTTTCTAACGGCGTAGGCAGGGCCTTACAATCTGACATATAAAACTTTTGCAGCAGATCTCGAATATAACTTTCTTGCGTGATATTTATTTTATTGGGTTTACAGCTTATATTTAAACCTAGATAATAACTTAATTCGCCTATCACTTTCAGGCTAAAATATTTCCGTAAGTCAGATATGACGTTGTCGAGCGTTTTATTTTCTTTATAGAGAATGACAATGTCATCGACATGGAAAGCGAGAATTATTAACTCGTTACCAAACTTTTTGGTATAGATGGATCTGAAGGAGGTTGGTTAAAATTCGGTTTTCTTGATCTCAAATTATACCTTGGTTCTGTAACTTCAGTATCAGACTCCAATTCTCCCGATGATTGTACAGTAACACGCTGATCTGACTCATTCTGAATAGCAGCGTCATGCCATTGCTCTCTGATATTTGACTGGCCTGCTGGCGCAATGGCAGCGATCCTGCCTTTAGCGCCGGAGGTCGTGGGTTCGATCCCCACCCATGACAAATATTTGTGTGAGGAACATTTATATTTGTTGTGTGTCTGGGTGTTATTATCTATTTAAGTATGTATTTAGAAATATTTAAGTATGTTTATCAGTCTCTGACGCCCATATTACAAGCTCTGCTTAGTTCGGGGTCAGATGATCTTGGTGTGAATTGTCCCAGATATTTATATTTATTTATTTATATCAACATCAGACTGAGCACCTTCTGATACTTGTTCGGAATCGGCTTGAATCAGGTCCTCTTCCACACTGGTACTTGTCACAGGATTTTCACTATTTGAGCTATTTGACGAGTCCACTTGTGAACCTAACAAGAGAGGTATATATGCTCGTTCATCATTGCCAGACTTACAAGTATTACCACTTCCTTTGAGATCATGGAAAATGTCTTTAAAGAAGGTTACATCTCTACTTTTCACAAATATTCGGGTAATATCTAACGTCCCTAAAGTAATAGCTTCTCGGATCATCTGAATATCCGACGAAAATGTGTTCGGACGCTTTCATGTCCAATTTCTTCCGGTTAGACTCGGGGACATGTATTAAAGCTCTACATCCAAAAACACGTAGATAAGAAATATTGGGTATTTTACCATACCACTTCTCATACGAGCTTCGACACTTGCCTTCGAGAGCGCGGTGAGGAGATCTATTTTTGAGATACACAGCCATCTGCAGAATCTTGCTGGAGAAAGTGAACTATCTGAAAGCATTGACCTGACCTTCTCCATAATTGTACGATTAGTTCTTTCCGCGATGCCGTTCTATTCTGAAGACTATAGGGAACTGTTGTTTGATGATGAATTCCTCCATTTTGCAAATACCTCGAAAAATCAGCATTAACACATTCTTTTCCGTTGTCACTCTTCAGTATTAATCTTTGCTCCTGTTTCCCGCTCTACTGAGGACTGGAAAATACAAAACTAGTTCTTTACTTCCGCTTTAGAAGTAATAAAGAAAACAAAAGTCATGCGAGTAAAATCATCTATAAAAAATAGCATATACTTATTGCCTTGAAATGATATTTCAGGCAGGGGACCAAGGACATCAGAATGAATGAGTTCCTGGAATGATGTAGATCTTTTATGAGAAACTTTCTCAAAGGGTTTCCTATTCTGCTTACCTTCAATACAGGGTATACACGGTTCCTTATCCACTTCCGAAAAGTCAACGCCTACAGCGTGCCCTTTCTTTAGTTGATCCATACCAATGCGGCATAAGTGTCCTAGACGTCTATGCCAAAGCTTGAAGCTAGAAACATCGGAGTGTGTCTTAAAAGCGGATAATTGAGGCATTGGTTTAACTGTATAATTTAATGAATACAGTCCACCACATATATAACCATGTAAAATTATATCACCTGTACAAGTAAATCATATCTCCAACGCCCTCAGTGAGCAGAACATCTCCATTCGCAATAGTCACAGTTCCACTCGATGAATTTCTAACATTATCTATCCAATCACCTCGTGACGTCATGTGTGCCCAAGCTCCAGAATCGATATACCATTTCTCACTCTCTAACTTGTCATTGACATTCAGTGCACATAGAAAATTCTTGTGATTTATGGCTTTCTTCTTCTTATCCGTCTTATGGGGACAGTCTGGACGCTTATGTCCTGGCTCCATGCAGTCATAACATATTATAGGTTTCTTAGGCTTGGATGTAGACGGTCTGGTCTGGCTCATACGGGAACAAAGAGCAGTATCTAGGTTGTCAAAGGTTGGCTTATTCAATTCATTCAGTAATTTTGTCTTTATGAGATCCACGGTAATGTCTATATAGGAGTTTTACAAAGCCATTACTAAAGGTGCATACTGAGGACTTAAACCGCCTAGAAGAATTGCAGCTATTGAAGCATCATCTATCACCTTGCCTATATCGGCTAAATCTTGCACGGTGGAATGACAGCATTTATGTACGTCTTTAAATTGGAGTCAAAATCATAAAGACAGTACCCGTACAGCTTTCTTTCGAGGCTTATACGTCGCCCTAAGCCTTTGTCTTCGTAAGCGGACGAGAGGGCATCCCAAGTTCTTTGGCGGTTTTGCACGATCTTACATGGGGTGATTGCCATACCATCTAGTGTAAGACATATTTTCGTTAACGCCTTTTGATCGTTTCTTAATTTCTTCTTAGCAGAAATATTGGTACCTTCAGGATATCCGACAATCGCCTCCCATAATTCTTCATGCATAAGGTACATACGGCGTTTGAACTTCCATACGGAATAACTGTCTCTATTTTCAAGTGGTTTTATACCAGAAATATAATTATTTGACATTTTTACATGCATAGCTGTTCGATGTCACAAAAAAAATACGTATGAAAATATCTTCGTGAACTGTTATAAATTTTCACGGATTTTCAAAAAAACATATGTACGCACATAATGGAAAAACTATATTATTCACTTTTTATTAAAGAATATTCAGTTTTTATACGTATAACTCAGTTATTTTAGCAAATTCGGGCTAATAACGAATGATGTATTTGACTTTATTTAATGAAGTGACATAAGTACATCAGAAAGGAATACATGAAGGTATATCAAGATATAAATTCAAATTTTGTTTAGCCAGTTACCACAACATTAACAGTAAGAGAATTTTTGAAATCGGTTCGGTAGTTCTGGAGATTACCCGTCCCAAACATACAAACTCACAAACGCTTACCTCTTTATAATATTAGTGTTGATTGTTACCTTTTGTTCAACAAATAATGGCAGGCACTGGTTTTTTTTGAACTTAGCAACTTAAACTTAAGAAAATGTAGCTGAGCTCAATTTCCTTACTAAAACATTTTCAGATTCGCCGCGATAGATCAGGGTGACATCGGTGAGCAGTTACGAGCTGCACTTACGGAGGGTTACAGTGGTGACGAAGAGATTCCAGGTATGATTTATTACGTAGGTATCTTTTTTTATTTTTAAGATATTTGCTCAGAAAAACTTCGTAAAACTTCGGTTTAGTTAGTAAAGTTTTAAGGAATTTCAACGATTGACCTTATTTATTGTGTATTTTGGTTTGGATTGTTGCAGGTTTCAAACTTTGTGTTTGACCATGCAAAGTATATCTACCATAGAGATGTTTTCTTATTTTTGGTTTTGTGATGCGACTTAATTATTTCTTGCTTATAAATAAAAAAGATACTGTTCAGTCACCTAGGCTGTTTTATTGAAATATTTGTTTTCTTTTTTTAGGTACATCAACAGAATACGAAGAAGAGGCAGTTCCAGCTCCCGCGCAGGAAAGTTCCCAAGACGACTCGCTGGAGCGGCTGGCGCGCGCCGGGCACTGGCAGCGCTGCCTCGCGCACGCCGGGCCGCGCGCGCCGCACTACGCGCTCAGATACGCGGCGCACTTGTTCCACACGCACCCTGTGAGCATCAGCGAGTGCTAACTACTGCCCACACGCAGGACAGTTCCTAGGACGACTCGTTGGAGCGTGCAGTATGCAATGATGCTATATGCAGTACTCCTATTTGTTTCAGGTGATGAGAATAATTTGTTGTTTGAATTAATAGAAACCCTTTATGTGTCCAGCGCATGCAAGGCATAGACATCGAAAGCGAAGACATCCCCGAAGCTCTCTCGCAAGCCCTCGAAATCCTTCGGCAGTACCTCGTGCCGGGCGAAGACGCGGAGCCTTCAGTGTCGAGTGGGGACGCGGCGCTGGCGCGGGCGGTGTGCGCCGAGCTGCTGGCGCGGGCGTCGGCGGCGCCTAAAGCGTTTGAAGCGCTGAAGGACGCCGGCGCTGTCCTGCTGGCAGCTGGGGCGGATGATAGGGCGATGCAGGTTTGTAGAAATATTTATTACACAGTATGACAACCCGGGTTAAGTTGTGTTGCTAAGTATATTGTGGACGTAGTGATTAGTGAGGACGGCATAGTAATAACAATGTAGTTATCGTATAAGTTCTCTATATTTATTGAAACCTCAACCTTTTAAACTAACTAACACAACATTATACTACATACTCGTAAATACGCATCAAGTTACCAACGCAACCTTATCGGTCAAGTTTTTAGTTAATGAAACCGAGGGTATATTAAGTTGGCATTTAGTCACGAGGTGCAAACTGTACTTTTCACTTTGAGTGCGAGAAAAATAGTCAATTTAGTTCAAAATCATTTAAAACCGAAAAAATTAACACGCGACAAAAATTCTGAAATTTTCACGGTCTGTTAGAAAACAGACCAGACAGATTTTGTTAGAAAAACCAGTCACAGATTAACAATTTAAAACACATGGCGCCACCTTCTTTGCGGACAAACCATGGAACTAAAACTCTCAACATTTTCGCATTGAAGATGGTCCACACTCCACAGATAATAGTATATTTGAGTTTGTCTATGTCACATAAAGGAAATTAAAAAACTAATTACTTTTCCTTCTCTAGAGACCTAAAGTGGTCACTTTAGTCCCGCTTTGAAGGGCTATATTGGCGTACTTTTGGAGCTTAAGAAGTGAAAAGGTATAGTATTAACTATATTCGCTCGCAATTTCTAAAATAAAGTAGGTAGGTTACCTATACCTACCTGACAGCACCGGCCAAAAACCAAATTCATCATGTGAACAATTGCACCTAGTTCGACTAGAACACAAACAATCGCGACAGTGCGAGTGGCCGCGACACTAATGCTCCCGGTATCGCCTGTAAACTGACTGTGTCTGTGTGCGTCATCAAAATGGCGGGTTTGTTCTAAGCGGACTATCGTAGTTTGTGATATGGGTATCCGTGCGATATGCTTTGCTGGGATTTAAATAAATAAGTAATACGTTTAGTTGTACTTTGTACTGCACTCAAACAATATCCTTGAAATTGACTCAGGCGATAACGTTACTGATGGCGCTGCACGTGCCGGGGGTGGCGGGGCGGGCGGCGCGCGCGCTGCCGCGTTACGCAGACATCATCGTCGCGGACGTCGGTGAGTCACTACTCAGTGCGCTTTCACACTTAGGCTACTCTAGCAGCGCGAACTCGCTACAGTCGCGCTGGTGATGACGTCATACTGTAAACGACAGCGCGGTAGCAGCGCGTGGGCGGCGATTCAGAAGGCGCCGAGCTAGTGTTGTAATGTAAGTGCACGTGTTTGTTGACAGACAGCGAGTTCGACACCGAAAGATTAATTGTTGCGTAGAATGCACCGCACTAATCAAAGGGCTGCCGCGCTGCTGGTGCCCTAAAGTGAAACCGGTCTTAGGCTGCGTTCCCACTATGCTTGCTTTACTTAAATGGAGCTATTTATGTTCTATGCTGGCGTTCTGCAGTGACAAACACCCCGGCAAGATATCGAACTCGCCCAATTCCATATTTGCCCAAAGCTACGAGGGGTCCTAAAATGGAAGCTTTAGGTGAATTGTAGCAGAGTTATCCTATGCATTTTAACTTATGAGAATAATTCCTAAATAGCTGACTATAAAGCGTATTATTATTGATTTTGTTTAATTTTGAATTTTGCAAAAAATATTATACTTGGATGCACCTAAAGCTTCCTTCTTTAAGAAGCCCTGGTTTAAATCACATCATCATAACCATTAGGTACCATACTTTAAAGTTTGTCTTCTTCATGCAGAAACGTACTTGACTTAGATGCTAGTTTTCCTTGTCTAGACCCTCAGGTTATGGAAGACGACAGGTCAACCAGGTCAAACAGAACCATTTTATAATAAGACAGATGGATAATGTGCTTGACGTGATATCACAAAGTAATTTTTTTTTAATTTGTCCCGAACCTAATTTGATATAAATATCGTTTGCTGGGGGTAGATCGTAAACGTCGTATTTATTGAAGATTTTCGTGAACATATAGCTGAATTAAATTGTAAGTATAATTTATCTCTATATTATTGTCTGCACCTTTTAATTTTATAACTATAACTTTAATACTGTGTACAGTGATTTTTTACGTTTCTTAACAGTTATTAAAAAACAGTTTTTATTTAATTTAGCAAATAAGTGGCGTCTACCTAATTTTGGACGAATAAATGTGTTTTTATATAGTATTATGCAGGAGATGATAGAGAGGTAAATTATAGTTTTATTTTAATTCAAAATAAACACCAAAAAATGCAACATTTCGATCCACCCCCAGCAAACGCTCTTAAGATCAATATGTATTTTACGATCTAACGCTCGCCCACCAGCAAGGGCCAAGAACCCAAATATGATTCTCAGGGCAAGCCAATGAGAAAAGTCCGGAGAGAAGTCCGAAGGCTGGGCAAGAGCTTTAATTTACAATCCTACTTTCAGCACGTCTCGTTGTGTCTTGACGTGAAATCACGCATTATGATATTCAAGTCATGCCTGGAGCCGCACGTGCTACACAAGTTCGTAGCAGCTGTTCTATTAAACGTCGCAGATCGTTACCTGTCGATATGTAGTTTGTGCTACGAAATATGTGCGAAATTTTAGTTTAATTCGTAGCTAGAATTAATGTCGCGAAATGTGATGTAGGAAAAAGGCTTTTTTACCCTATAACAATTTTTATGTATTGCTCTTTGATTTGATCTTTTCAGTACTACACTACTCAATCCATAAAAAATAATACATTCGGAATTCAAATTTCCTTGGCTCCCCTGAGGCAGGTTGCCATTCACAGATGGCCTATTATTGATGTCCTAGTATTCAAAGGCCCTCAAGTTAGTTTTCATTAAAGTCTTTTTCAGCTATGATGATCCCGGTGACAGTTCGATTTGGACAATTGTAGAGATGTCCTAGAACGAAATAATTTCGATTGTTTCTGATAATCGATTATATTTTCTAACAAAATGAAATCGTTTTTATTAAACTGCAAAAACTTTAACTATAATTTTTGTTTATGTATTACATTGAAAGTATATCGTTAATAAATGCATTGAATGTATGTTTTACGGTTATATTGTTATTCGGTAAAATGAAACAGAATTTGAAAAGATATATTTTTTTTATTCATTATCTGAAACATCACTGTCAGAATCGCTGGAAGAGTCGCTATCGCCGACATTTATTATAAGTTGGTCTTTCCACCGATTTTGACGTACCGCTCCCAGTCTTCTAATATAATATTTTTTGTCTTTTCGACTACTTTCCCCCAATTTTCACCGGTGACGTGTTGGCAGGCAGCTTCAAGTAACGTCAACATTTTGTTCGCTGTAAATGGAGGGGAGGTGTTGTTTTTCGCAGCAAATCCTGAAATAAAAATAATGCTAATTAATAAAAAAGTCCTAAGGAAGTGACTAATGAGTAGCTTTCAAGTCCAACACTGACCCATTTTCTGGTTCCTGAAAATCTCACATTTTCCTGAATTACGTTTCCCTAGAAAGCTGAGAACTAAGATTGTTGAAACTGAAAATTCCTTTATTTATATAGGCTGCAGCACTCACAAATAGTCAAGTAGATAATACAATTAAATTTATAATTATCAGTTGTTATTAATAATTTGTATATTGTTCAACCGGTTACTCATTAAATAAAACAACTTTGAACGGATAAAACTCGCGATATATTCAACAATTTAAATTTCTTCCCGACGTTTCGACTACATTCCAGCAGTCGTGTACACGGAGTGTTTCAGGTGTTTTACGTCAAAAAGTAATTTACTGGTGGACTACTGGAATATATCGCGAGTTATATACGTTTAAAGTTGTTTTATGTTATTAATAAATTAATTGTCAAACTTACCTTTAGCTTGTGCCCAAATTAGTTCAATTGCATTGTACTGACAGTGGTACGGAGGCAATCTTAATACCCGGTGTCCATGCGCCTTCGCCATCTCGTCCAAATAATATGTGGGTGTCGGGGGTTTATGTTGTTTTAGTAACATTAAAAGCTTTTCTTCGACCATTGTCATGTCGGCGACCACGTTATTATTATTTAACCATTCCACTATGGCAGCTTTGTTATTTTGTGACGTTGGTGGTTTATTCACTTGTCGAGAATGGTACTTCGCATTGTCCATTATTATAATGCTTGGTTCTTTAAGATTTTCTAATAGAGTCATAAACCATTCTTCAAATTTTTCTGAGTTCATCTCTTCGTGGTACTCGTTAGTTTTTTTAGATTTAAAAGCGAGCAGACAATTCGGTATAAACCCTTTTGTAGTTCCCGCGTGGCAAATTATTAATCTCTCACCTTTCCCCTCTGGTACCTTTGTAGAGGCGTGAGCAGTGTCATCTGTCCACATTTTGCTGACGGTGTGATTGGCGTTCAGCCATGTCTCATCTAGAAAGACGACGTTATCCCAATTTTTTATTTCTTTTGCGGATTCTAGGGATGTATATCTGGCGAGAGCAATATCACCTCTCTCCATAATTATTTTCCTTTTGTTCACTTTTTTCCATTTGAACCCAATTGTACTCATCACCCGCCATAAAGATGTCACACTGCCAGTGAATAACTCAGCTTCTTTTAACGATTTTGTTAATTTTAACAAACTGGGTAACTCGCGCTTTTCATAATATCTGTAGATATGGTTTCGGATAGCTTCGACGTCAAAGCTGTCCACATTTGTAGTTGGCTTATTCCGCCGTCGCTTCTTCGGTGTTGATAGAACATTTTCATCGGTGCCAGTTGCACCAAATTTTTCTTTGGTTATTCGTTTAACCGTGGCCGTCCCGATATCCAATGCTTCTGCAACTCGGGCAATAACATTTTCGATCGGCAACAGTGGACCGCCATGTTGTCGCTCACGCTCAAAGTAATCCCTCAAGCGAACGACCAATTCCCGAGATTGAGAGTTTAAAAGTCTTTTTAGTTTTTTTCGGCATTTTGCCAAAAAATAACAAAAATAACGATGAAAAACTTAAACAGACAACAGCAACAAAAGTCAACAATAACAAAAACGAACAATAACCGATTACCACGCAAAGATCAATGAAAACACAACTCGCATACAAGGCTGACGCACTCGTACTGACGCGATTGTCAAGGATTACAAGATGGCCGCCGATTATGTAGTGTCCCAGCTCTATGTTCTTTCCATGTTCCGTTCCACGTATAAGAATTGCATAGGTATTTGAAAATATAACATGTTTTATTTTCTAGTTCATTAAATTAAACTTACCGATACTGTTTTTGTTTTATAAGTTTAAGATGTTTCATTTTAATATATTTCGTAATGACGCCGCAAGAAAATTAAAAAAAATACAATTAAATTATTTTTGGTTGCCAAACATAAAATGCGTAATCCAGAACACGATTAAGTGTCACGGGGATCATCTTAGCTGAAAATAATTATAGTTAGTTGTTGATACTCGGCTTTAAAACGGCTTTTTTAGACTAATAAAATACAAATATTATATTAAAGACCTAGTCGTTTAGCGACAGACAAGTATTAGGTAAAATACCTTTTTGTGATAGATTCACCTTGGAAAAGACCATAGTACATCATAAATGGAGATCTTTATTGCACAAAAACAATTCCCTACTTACATTGATTCATATTCCGTTACAGAAACTGTCATTTGTATCATGTGGGCGATCACAGGACATTTTAATTTTCGTGTTAACAAGATAATTAACATTGCTTTACTTCTGTGCTTTCCGTCCGCAGCGTACTACGTCAGTGGGTGCGCCGTCCGCGCGGAGGGCGGCGCGGGCGCGCGCGAGGCGTTCGTGCTGCTGAACCGCTGCCTCGACCTCGTGGAGGCGGCTGAAGATGATTCAGCGCATCTCATAGACTACACAGACTTTGGTAAGTGAACATAAAACTTAATATCAGATTCATATCATTATTTTACCATTATTAGAGAACAAAAGACGCCGGCGTTTTTTCCATAGACCCGAAAGCGTCCTTAAACTTGCATTTGTGTGCCAATCGGTGTGGCGCCTCATTAGTTTAACGTACATTACCGTTCAATAAACGAACCCCATACGCGTTTTTTCAAATTGGTTTCAGGCTCTCAATTTGTACGTATCCTTCGTCGGTCGAGTTAGGCTTCTTACATAATGCTTATGTCTGTTCGTGGTTGTAGCGGCTCAAAGTTTTATAGGACTATTTTTATCACGTTGGGTGAATTGAGTCATAATAATGAAAAAAGATGGTTAAAAATCAGAGGACCTGCGGAAGAAATCTATAGTTAAATATCCCTGGACATTAAATATCCCTGGACATTATTCCACACAGCGCCATCTAGCCCCAAAGTAAGCTAATTAAAGCTTGTGTTATGGGATACTAGACAACGGATAAACATACTTAAATACATTTTCTTTTGTAAATACATACTTATTATACATAGGAGACACCCAGACCAGTACAAACAGACATGTTCATGCACACAAATGTTTGTACTGTGCGGGGATCGAACCCGCGACCTCTGGTGTAGTAGCCAACTTCTTAACCATTACACCAAGTCGGTAGTCAAATTACTAGTTTAGCTGCGTAGTGTGTTTTTGTATTTTTCAGAACACTGCCCAGGGTTAGTGATCACCGGCCCACAGTTACGATTAAACTTACCTACAATGTACAATGAATGTTTTTTCAATATGTTTTGATTATTTATGTAACTTCGCCTGATTTCGACATGAATTTTGCATGTTTTTGAATGTTCCCGCTGAATGAAGATAGTCTGACACATCGGCACACTATCAACCTGACCAATGAGATGGGGTTCTTTTAGTGTTTGTGACACGGATCGGTACTAAGCAGTGTACGTTTGATAACTGTGTTTTCAAAATGAAGGCCCAAGTAAGGGAATTTGATCTAACTTCGCCTGGCTGTTGTTTCTCCATGAATTCAAACTAAATTGCGCAACTTAAGCATTCATGACATTCAATATAAGGTCTACACCAGTTGAAATGAGATAAAACCAATGACCAGTCGTTATTTGTAAAGAAATAAATAGGTAGGCGAAGTTGGGCTGGCTTTTTTCGATACTAGGAACAAACAATAGGGTTACAACAAGCTTCACATTAATTTTCGGTGATAATAATTTGACATTAAACCATACAGTCGAATTAAGAACCTCCTCCATTTTTTGAAGTCCGTTAAGAAGAAGAATGCACTCTAAGGCCAGTTCTAGCATTTTAGGACTATGTTTCACGGTATATGACCTTTAGCATCTTGAACCGGAAAGGTTTTACTGCATTTTTTTAATTCATCGTGTCATCATTACATACCGTTCATCAAACCGTTCCGTCAAACTCATCAAACTGAATCACATTTACTATAGAACCAACATAAAAATCGCGTAAGCAACCATACCATTTTATTATTACTTATATTTTATTTTTGTTCGATTTTCTAAAAGCGCCAACCCTAATGGTAGGCGAAGTATGGGAGGAGACTGTTGAAGATACCCTTCCTAACATTGCCTGTCACAATATTTCTGTTCAATTCAAAGACATCCTTAATTTATATTAGCGCAACGGACAGCCAATCATATGAGTTACCTACTGTAAGGATAAGAACTCTTCCTTTAGTAGTTTCCTGGATACGTGTAACTTAACTGGGGTTCGCAAAAAAATCCCATGCACCTCGCGCCACGTTTTGACTCACACTGCCTAGACGGTGGCTTTCATTTTGACATATGAGGTTGCATTGTTGTAATAGTTTAATAAGTGAATTAACCAACGAACACAAAGCAATTTTACCAGTACATTACAAAAGTTCTGATTGTTCAAACATATTAGGCGAAGTTTGCTACAAAAGGCGAAGTAACAGGAGTTGACGGTATTTACTTACGATCAAGTCAATAGTAGTGTTGAATTGATTTCTACATAGCTTTGCTTAGTAGTGGGAAGTAAATAGGAATGTTGTATATTTTGTGTCAGAGTGCACAGACTGGTCGCGCGCGCCGCTGCTGCTGGACAGCGCGTGCGTGCGCGGCGCCGCGCTGCGGGACGCGCGCGAGTGGGTGCTCGCCGTGTCCATGGAGCAGGCGGTCGAACAGGTGAAGTAGTTCCCTTCACGTAATGACAACGATATGCGACGCTGGAGATGTTTTTACGCATGGGTACTTTGTGAAAGGTTTCAGAGAGCCAACTAGGCTCTAAAACGTGTGTCCGGGCCAGCTTTCTTTTTAGATGATGAACTAAACAGAAGGTGACGCTAATAATTAAAACAATGCTTAGCCTGCTTAGTTATACAATTTAGCTTCTGTGCTCTAAGAAAGGTTCATGCCTAATTTTGCAAAATAAAATATAGAAGAATTCCATTACTAAATATTTTTTAGTCAGCAAATATGTGTATGTGTTCAATAAATTTGGAAACTGATCTAAGAATTAGTTAGAGCCACCGGGGTGCTATAAGACACTGTTTCTGTTAAAAGAATAATAGATATTATACCTTCTGTGCGATTCATCAGTTAGTGAATTGCTGATTTAAAATGTAAGAATATTTTTACTTTATTATTTTAGCATCAGAATACTTGTTTTCGTATCGAAGGATAGAAAACTAGAATAATTCGTATCTCGGTCATTGAAGAAATCAGGCAGGATCCTGCGTGATTTCTTCGAGGTTCAGAATAAAACAAGCAATGGTTTCATATCGAAAGATACCCACCTACTTCTTTGTGCAACTTCATTTTTTTTTCATTATGCCTATAATTTGATCCAAGTGTTAGAATAGATGAATTTATTTAATATTATTTTAATATTATTGTGGGATGCTAAAATGGTCCGAAATTCGTTTTTTTCTAGTTTTCTATCTTTGAATAAGCGCCCTCGTTCGAAAATTTACCTACGCTCAGTATGTCCACCATAAGTTTACACAGATGACTGAAGAGGAACTGAAAATGGCATACAACTATCGTAGTAGACGGAAACTGATGGACGTACGGTATGACAAGCTGTTAGGATGATTTTCAGAGTCAGACGGCGGTCACACGCGCGCGCTTACAAATTACACTAGATAGTAGTTGCGTTGCGTAGTCACGGCTCACGACGCACTTAAAACGCTACTATCTAGTGTAATTGTAAGCGCGCGTGTGGCCGGCGCTGATCAAACGCGTGACTCTGAAATCAGCCTTAGTGATTCGTGTCGCGTGCACAGACGCTGCCGCTGGACGCGCGCGGGCGCTACGGCGCGGGCGCGGGCGGCGACGCGTGCTGCGTGCTCACGGGCTACCCGCTCGGCTCACGGCTCGTCACCTTCACTAACGGTAACACATCAATAACACTCGTCATATAAAGAATGTTTTCTTATCAGTACCCTCATGTGACGGTATATTTTAAGGTTTAATCATATATATTAATATAAATAAATTTTATTAAAGTAAAAATAAATACTGCTCATCAAATAAATACATCCCTATTTATTTTAACATTAAAAAATCGTAAAATATGAATTTAAATTTAAAAATTCAAAACTTTTCTGTATGGTAAATATATCCTTTTATTCTAGGTAACAAAAAAGTGTAATAATGTCCTACGTTCAGTGCATATGCAGTAAAATTTGCTGTCTTCGAAAAAGAGAAAAAGATACAGATAAAATATTAACAGCTAAGTGAGCTCAATCATGTTACTTAGACGGTCAGTATGCACTAGATTAACACTGACTAATATGAACTAGCGGCCCTGATAAACTTCGTTTTGTCAAAAGTTATTGGCAAAATGCTTGACAGCTGTGAAAATTTAGTATGGAAAAATGTTTAGCTTTTTTTTCCGTCAATTTCCCAATGTTTTAATACTTATTATCCTATTCCCGATGTAGACAAATCCGAAAACACGAAAAACGTAAAAATCGGTTCACCCTTTCTTGAGTTATAAGTGGTGTAACTAACACGACTTTCTTATAAATATGTAAATAGAAATGACTGTTAACAGCTAAAAAAAAAAAAAAATTTGTCGCGGTGCGCATCACATCTCTACAACTAAGAAGTTACTTCATTTTCGGGCTATTAAATATACGTTCTCTTAATACGGGGCACGATGAATGTATTGCCAGCATGCAAAGATATAAACCAGACATACTGGCTTTGAATGAGACCTGGCTACAGAAGGGACAAGGCAGATTTATCCCGGCCATCCCAGGTTACAGTCTAAAAAGCTTGCCACGAGTCGGTGGCAGGAGGGGTGGTGGTGTAGGTTTTTATGTACGCAAGGATTTTCACGTGCGCATAAGACGTCATCCGGAATCACCCCTGGAGCAGATTTTTTTAATTTTTTTTTTAATTTAGAATAGGTACACAGACAGATTACCATCGTTACATGGCTTTATATAATATTTTGTACACAATAGGCTAGACAATAATCCAAAAAGTGTGTACACAGCATGATTAATTGTTATTTCCTAAGGACGGTTTTGAAATACAGCTAAAAGATAATAATAAAAAGTAAAAAGGTAAAAACTAAAAGTAAAAACGAAGAAGTGAGAAGAATTCCTGGCTACTAAGAAAGTCAGATATGACCTTTTTATACTTTGTGAACCTGTGGTTAAATATGTCTATGTCAATAACTTTGCTCCTGCGAATCAGCTCATTATAAGTGCGGCACATTCTAACCAGAGGGCTATAAAACGACGTGTTATTCATAAATACTTGTATTGCGAAGGTATTAGGACAACGCGACCGGTGCCGGATGTTAATTCTCAATTCCGAAAGTAAATTTGGTGCATCGATGGATGCATGAAGTAGTTTGTGCAGATACAGAAGGTCGTATCTTCTTCGTCGCGTCGCCAGGGAAATCACGCCAAACTTCGACAGCCTAAGAACGTATTTTCTGAGGGATCGTCCTAAGTTATGTTTAAAGAAAGGTACTTTAAGCATTTTCTCTGAACTCTTTCCAGGTTATCGACGTGTACTTTATAGTAAAGAGACCAAACCGGACTGCAGTATTCTAGGACACTTCTCACCAGGCTAAAGAAGAGACACAGAGTGCTTTGTGGGTTTTTGAAATCTTTTGTTGTCCTCAATATGAATCCTAGCAGGCGTCGAGTTCTTTTTACAACGTGCTCATAATGGGGACGGAAAGACAGCTGTTCGTCGAACATGACACCCAGGTCTTTTACAATGTGTTTTCTCGTCAGTAGGGTATTGTCTATATAGTACGATTGGACGTTTTTATTTTTCCTTCTGGTAAAAGAGATAACACAACACTTTTCAACGTTGAGTTTCATATTTTTCAAAGCACACCATTCCGAAATGACGTTGACATCACCCTGAAGTGCTTTCGTGTTTTCAATATCTGTGAATATCTTCAGGTCATCGGCGTACAAGAGCGACGGGCATGTTAAGTGATAAGTTAAATCATTAATAAAAACAACAAATAGGAGCGGTCCAAGATGTGACCCCTGGGGAACCCCTGATGGAACAGATATGGGAGAAGAGGTATAACCCTTGACCGTAACAAGTTGCGATCGATTGCTTAAATACGACTCCAGTCATCTCAGTAGACAACCGTGAATCCCATAATGTGCAAGTTTGAGACACAACAAGGAGTGGTCAACCTTGTCAAAGGCTTTACTGAAATCCAGATATACAGCATCAACTTTGCTTCCGGAAGCAAAAGCCTTACAGAGATAGGTTTTATACCTCAGCAAATTACTGAGCGTCGACCTTTTTTTAATAAATCCATGCTGCTTGTCGGATATAAATTTAGTAAAGTGGTTATAAAGATGACTATATATCAGTGACTCGAAGATTTTTGCCAAGCAGGAGAGTATACTAATTGGCCGATAATTCGTGCACGAGTTCTTGGCTCCAGCTGTAAAAATGGGTATAATACGAGGTGCATTCAATAAGTACCTAGCCTCATCGCCAGGGGGGCTGTAGTTTCAAAAGAGTTTTACCACAGTGTAGCACATTCTTTTTTAATTCTTTTTTCAAATTTTCATTCCAATCCCTTCATTTGTTTTAATTTGACAACTTATGGAAGCGAACGTGTCGATCGGTTTTACAAAAATGGGAAAAGAGCAATATCGTTCGGTGATTCGATTCCTATTTTTGGAAGGGAAAACGCGCATCGAAATCAAAACGCGCTGGGATGCTGTGTACGGTGACTCTTCTCCATCGATGGCCACCGTCAAGAATTGGTTCAACGAGTCTGCACGTGGCCGTACGTCGGTTTTTGATGAGCCACGTCCAGGTGCAAACAGCTGCTACGGAGGAAAACATTAAAAAAATCCATGATCTCGTATTGGCAGATCGTCGATTGAAGGTTCGGGCGCTAGCTGAGACTGTAGCCATTTCAGAAGGAACAGTGCATCATATTCTTCACGAGGAACTCGGCATGAGAAAGCTGTCGGCGCGATGGGTGCCGCGTTTACTCACACCGGAAAACAAGCGCAACCGTGAGACCACATCGGAGACGTGTTTGGCGCTGTTTAAGCGAAATCCAGCGAAGTTTTTGCGTCGTTTTGTGACCGTCAATGAAATCTGGATCCACTGGTACACACCAGAGACCAAGGAGCAATCAAAACAATGGATCCAGACCGGGGAACGTGCTCCAAAGAAGGCGAAAACTGTAAAATCGGCCGGAAAAGTTATGGCCACCGTTTTCTGGGATTCACAAGGTGTGATCTACATCGATTACCTCGAGAAGGGTAAAACAATTACAGGGCTTTACTATGCCGATTTATTGGGCCGATTCGACGCCGAATTAAAGAAAAAACGACCCCATCTGGCGAAGAAAAAAGTGCTGTTTCACCACGACAACGCACCGGTTCACACGTCTGCCGTTGCCATGGCCAAATTGGTCGAATTACGCTACGAATTGCTGCCCCATCCACCGTATTCTCCAGATTTGGCCCCTTGTGACTTCTTTCTGTTTCCTAATCTGAAAAAATCACTCGCCGGGAATAGATATGAATCAAATGAGGAGGTCATCGCCGCCACGGAGGCCTATTTTGCAGAGTTTGCCAAAAACTATTTTTCGGATGGGTTAAAAAAGTTGGAGCATCGCTGGGCTAAGTGTATCGAACTAAAAGGAGACTATGTTGAAAAATAAATTGCCACTATTCCAAAATTTTTGTTTACTTTTTGTAGGCTAAGTATTTATTGAATGACCCTCGTATAAGCACTCTTCCATTGAGTGGGAAAGATTCCGGATGCTATAGACTGATTAAATATTATAGCTAGCGGAGAAGACAGTTTCTCGGAGCAAAGTTTAATCAATTTTGGAGGGATATCATTTGGACCTGGGCCTTTACATATATCTAGTTGCTTAATTTTGAGCTAAATATCCTGCTTAGTAATCTTAACATCATGCAACGAAAAGTTACAAGCATTCGGTGAATCAATCTCTCTTTTAATCGTAATTGTTTTACCCTTCTCGAGGTAATCGATGTAGATCACACCTTGTGAATCCCAGAAAACGGTGGCCATAACTTTTCCGGCTGATTTTACAGTTTTCGCCTTCTTTGGAGCACGTTCCCCGCTCTGGATCCATTGTTTTGATTGCTCCTTGGTCTCTGGTGTATACCAGTGGATCCAAGTTTCATCGACGGTCACAAAACGACGCAAAAACTCCGCTGGATTCCGCTTAAACAGCGCCAAACACGTCTCCGATGTGGTCTCACGGTTGCGCTTGTTTTCCGGTGTGAGTAAACGCGGCACCCATCGCGCCGACAGCTTTCTCATGCCGAGTTCCTCGTGAAGAATATGATGCACTGTTCCTTCTGAAATGGCTACAGTCTCAGCTAGCTCCCGAACCTTCAATCGGCGATCTGCCAATACGAGATCATGGATTTTTTAATGTTTTCCTCCGTAGCAGCTGTTTTCGGTGCACCTGGACGTGGTTCATCAAAAACCGACGTACGGCCACGTGCAAACTCGTTGAACCAATTCTTGACGGTGGCCATCGATGGAGAAGAGTCACCGTACACAGCATCCAAGCGCTCTTTGATTTCGATGCGCGTTTTCCCTTCCAAAAATAGGAAACGAATCACCGAACGATATTGCTCTTTTTCCATTTTTGTAAAACCGATCGACACGTTCGCTTCCGTTAAGTATAAGGTGTCAAATTAAAACAAATGAAGGGATTGGAATGAAAATTTGAAAAAAGAATTAAAAAAGAATGTGCTACACTGTGGTAAAACTCTTTTGAAACTACAGCCCCCCTGGCGATGAGGCTAGGTACTTATTGAATGCACCTCGTATGATGAAATAAAAATGTGGTCAAGTCATATTAATACACAAAAGAAATCGTTACATTTTATACACATGAATGTATGTTCGCTAAAAAAACACTATTGCGAGTTTCTGACACTAATAAAGGACTGCGTTGAAAATATAGATATAATCTGTCTCACGGAAGTGAACATAAAGGAAGAAGAGTTGTCACTATTTAATATACATAATTTTAATTTATTTTCAAAAACAAGAAAATGTAAAAGAGGGGGTGGTATAGTAATATACGCCAGAAAACATATACGCGTCGAGATTAACAACACGCAATCATCGTTTCGCGAGCTTCTACATTTCAATCTGAAAAAAAATGCGTACGAAGTGGATGTGATCGCTGGATATAGACCACCCCATATTAATAAATTGATGTTTATAACAGAGTTAGACCAAATACTTAAAAAACTGCCTCCTGCCAAAAACCTGATTATCATCGGTGATTATAATATGAATATCTTAGAAAATGAACTCAACATCTTATCAAACAGATATCTAAACATGTTGTCATCGTGGGGATTGCAGTGTGGAGTGCAGGACGTTACACGCGAGGCTGTGATGGCGGAGCGGCGCACGGCGTCCTGCATCGACCATGTCTTCATGCGGACTGAGAAGGCGAACGAGATACATGCGTATATCCTCACGAGCAAGGTCGCTGACCATTACCTAACGGGACTCACCGTATCTATTGATAAACAAATATCTTCTACGACGGCCAGGATGGTATTGGATAATAAAATAATCAAACAGAAATTGAGCGAATACAACTGGATGGACTTGATGAATATTGACGATCCTATAAAGCTTTATACTAAAATAAAAGAAGTATTTAATGAAATTTACAGCGTGTCATTGATTAACCTACAAAACAAAGGGAGGGAAAACAAACCATGGATGAGTGACGGATTAAATAAAATGATTAGTATGAAGACAACTTGTTTAGAAAATAGAAAAAAAAAATTGGTTAGAAGTGTTTTAGAGTATTGTTGTCCGATTTGGTCCCCATATTATGGTGTCCATATCGACAGCATCGAGAGAGTGCAGAGGAAGTGCTTAAGGTTTATTTCACGTAAGTTCAATTATGGACGTTCGCTCAGAGACTACAGGGAGAGGCTTTTAAAGTTTGACCTGATACCTTTGCAGACTCGTCGTAAAAGATATGACTTGCTTTGTCTTCACAAGATAGTGCATTCAGCTACTGATGCCCCGGATTTGCTCTCTTCCCTCAACTTTAATACTCGGCATAGATCGCGTCACCCGAACATTTTTGCAATACAAGTGTATAAGAACAATACCTCCTTTTTCAATCCCATGGTCAGAATGTGCAGAACGTACAATGATGTCGTCCGTAGTGGCGGATGCGTGGATGTATTCAATAACAGATTTCCCCAGTACAAAAGAGCAGTATCTGAATTTCTTATAACCGAGCAGTCCTCGACTGTACACAAATAATGTATGATATTAAGAACACCCATTGTATAATTAAAATATGGTCAGTAATCAAATTTGTTTAACCCTCGTTGTAGATGTAAAGTTAAATCATGATGTGTATGCTATTTAAGGATTACGGTCTAGTTATGATAAGTTTATATATATTCTTGGTTGTGTAATGGCTGTGATCTGTTTGCATACCTAATATAAATAAATAAATAAATAAAAAATAATCCCACTAATAACAGTCTAAGACTAGAATACACAAAATATAGAAATAAAGTACAAAAACTAATAACTAAAGCGCGAAATATATATAGAAGGCAGGAAATAAGCAGCTGTAAAGGAGATATGCGAAAAGTTTGGGGTAAAATTAATAACTGGTTAGGCAGAAATAAGACATCAGAAGATGCTGTTATAGAAAAACATTTATTACAGAAGCAGAGCCCGATAGCCATATGCAATAAATTTTGCGAAACCTTCACCAATGAGATTGATGCCATCAAGCACAAATGTAATAAAACCTTCCTCAACAGAAAAGAATATGTAAATGAAACTAATGTTACTTTTAGATATATGCCAATATCAGCTAATGATGTATTAAAAATGATAAAAAGGTTAGACTGCAATAAATCACCGGGATCTGATGGAATAAGTTCAAGTTAATGGAGTTAAAGATCTTAAATTCGTAAAAATAAACCTAAGCCCACTCATAGCTAAGTTCATAAACATGTGTCTTAAAAAAGGTACTTATCCAGCTGAATTAAAAAAAACGATCATAAGGCCAATTCACAAACAGGGATCGCATCAGGACTACACGAATTATAGACCTGTTGCCGTAGCAAATGTAATAAACAAAATAACTGAAAAACTTATAGTGGCACAATTATCAAAGTTTCTCGAACAACAAAATATTTTAACAGATGTACAGTTTGGATTTCGGCCTAAAAGAAGTACGGCAATGGTCCTGTCACGATTCACGGATGATGTCAATAACGCACTCAATGAGAAAAACATTGTGATGGTCATCTTTATCGACTTCAAAAATGACACATTGGATCACGATGGTTTATTGCAGTCAATGGACGATTGCGGTGTTCGTGGACGTGGACCCGTCAAGTCCTGGTTCCGAAACTATCTTGAAAACAGAACGATAGAAGTCAGCGTTGTGGGGGCAAAAAGTGAAATAGGCTTAGTAAAGTCCGGTGTTCCGACTGGATCCGTATACGGGCCAGTTGGATTCATAATACATGTGAATAGTATGGTAAATGTAATTATGTCTTGTAACACATATATGTATGCTGATGACACCTGCCTGATGTACTGTAGCAAAGATCAGAGCTCCATACAAAATGCTTTGCAATGCGATTTTGACAACATTACTAAATGGGCTCACGATAACGGAATCATAATCAACTTAGAAAAAACTAAATACATCTACTAAACTACTAATAACATCCCCTTATAGTCATCAAAAACAAATTAGCATTAAAATCAAAGGTCACTCGTATGAATGCCTACATAGTGAAAGTGTTAACTGTAATTGTCAAAACCTGGGCCATTTCAACTCGTATAAATACCTGGGGCTAGCCATTGACAGACATTTTGTATGGAACCTACATGTTGACCGTGTGTGCAAAGCTGCGGAGTGTAATGGGAAAATTGTATTGTCAACGATTTATGGTAAATAGAGGTATATTATACTTGCTGTATCACGCTCTTGTGGAGGCGACAATAGCCTACGAATTGGGTAGTTATGGTCTTACATTTCCTACATATATAAATAAAATTAAATCACTTCAAACAAGAATATTAAAACTATTAATAGATGAAACTGCAAAAAAACAATGCAATAGTGAATGTGAAAAACTATATAAGGTATGTAATATCGTACCAATTGAGAAAAAAAATAAAAATGCAGTTAATAATTGAGCAATTTGGTAAAAGCGAATTTAAAATGGAACTTAAATATAACCACCCAACCCAGCAGTCGAAAATTAAGAAGTTAAAAATACCTAGAGTTAAAAACTATTATGGTAAGCGAACGAGAAGATGGATTATTCCAACAATCCACAACCAACTACCATAGAACCTGCTTTATAATGTTATATCTAAGAAACATCTTAAAAGCATACTTACTAAACATTACCTCTCAATGTGCCCGTAATCGAAATAAATAGCCTTATATAGCCGTAGTAAATACTCGTAGCTCTGATGCACCTTTTTTGAGATTTAATATATGTGTCTCTTATTGGAAATATGCAAAAGTATATATTTGGCGTAATCTCTTTTGTATTCCTTTAGGGTGACCCTTATCGTACTTGTGGGCGAGAACATCTGCCTTTGTAGTTTTAATCCCCGCATGTATAGGCGATAATAAAAAAAAAAGAGACCCAGACATTTTTGAAAATAATACTGGACAAAGCGAGCGTACATTTAATATTGAAAGTTGCACAGAGGAAGAAATCCTAAAAATCATACTATCAATAAAAACCAAGGCCAGTGGTCACGACAGTACCACAATAGGTATGATACTGCTAACCCTCGATGTCACCCTGCCCATCATTACACATATAGTCAATGCCTCTATTCAGTCATGTGTCTTTCCCGAGGACTGGAAAGCGGCTAAGGGAGACCTATACCGAAGTCCAGCAAAATTGAAGATTTTAAAGACCTCCGACCTAATATTAGCCTGCTTCCAGTATTGTCGAAGGTACTGGAGAGAGTTGTTTGTGTGCAGTTGACGAAATACCTAGAGGCAAACCAATTACTGCCGACTACACAATCAGGGTTTCGCAGTAAATAGGGTACGGCGACAGCACTGGCTAAAGTAACCGACGACATTGTGGCAGCAGTATACAGGGGTGAGGGAACGATTCTCGTCTTGCTGGACTTTTCAAGGGCCTTTGACTGCCTCAATCCGGACTTATTGATTGCTAAAATAGCTTTTTATGGAATGTCTGGGGTATCTTGCAAATGGTTTCAGTCATTTCTCACTGGTAAACAACGATATGTGGAACTGCAGACCGACTCAGGAGATTTAGTACACTCGAAAATTAAAAGGATCGAGCGAGGCACACCGCAGGGTTCAATTATAAGTCCCTTGCTGTTTGTTTTGTACACGGCAGACCTTGTGAGAAATCTTAAGTTCTGTAAAGTGCACCTTTATGCAGATGATACCCAGTTATATCATTCATTCAAACCACACGAACTAAAACTGGAAAAAATTATTGAAGACTTGAAAGTTATCGCGGAATGGTCCGTTAGAAACAATCTTTTACTGAACCCTACTAAATCTCAATTTATAGTCTTGGGTAACAAATGGCAACGTCAGAAGATTATTGAACAGAACCCAGTTGTTTATGTAGGTACGGAATTAGTCAACCAAGTCAATGCTGTGAGAAATCTCGGCCTTATCATAGATCATAAAATGAGATACACCGAACACATCATTATAAAAATTAGAAATGCATATTACAGATTGAAGAAATTCGGAAATATCTCTCGGAAAAGGTAAGGGAAGTTCTTAAGAATCCTTGGTTCTCTCACAGTTTAACTATTGTGACATAGTATACGGGCCAAGACTACAGCAACAGACACAGAAAGCAATACAACGAGTACAAAATGCCTGCATGAGGTTCCGTTTTAATATACCCAAGAGAGGGCACAGCAGCCCATATTTAAATGACAAAAATATTTTGAATATGGGAAATAGGAGACACTTACATCTGGCAACGACCCTTCGAAAAGTTTTTGAAAGTGGGAAACCAGGTTACCTCTACGAAAAGTTTGTATAGGACAAACATAACTGCTCAAAACCCCTTAAAAGTCATAGAGAGACATTACTTGCAATACCTCAACACAAAACAAGCTTTTTTAAAGCAGGTTTTAAATTTGCTGCCACGCAAGTGTGGAATGACCTTCCGCCGCCCTTACGAGATCCTATACGTCTCTCAAAATTTAAACAACCAGTACGATCTCATCTCATAGAATCGCAGAAACAATCACAGAATTCAAGAAATGGTCATAGTAAACCTCCTCTTCTGCTAAAATAAACAATGACGGACGATTTTGATCATAATCATAATTTACATACATATACTCACACAAAAACTACTTTTTTTTTCTTCCACAACATTCTTCATATTATAACACATAATATTATATTTACATCCTGTTCGTTCTACCTAACATATTTTTTCCTCCATTGCCGACCTGCCATAAGGGCCAGTCTGAAAACCAGCGCTGGGCCTCCGTGCCAAGCATACGCTGAGACTGGTACCTATTGCCGAACCAGCATTTTAATGACTTTTTTTTTTCTCTATTCATTTTTATATTTTGTCACTTGTAGTCATTTATTAATTTTCCGTTTACTGTGTTTTAAATTTGGCAATAAAAATCTTTTTTTTTTAACTATGGTATGTCTGAACTTTTGTAGGTCGTTGTGCGAACCGCGAGTGGTGGTCGCGCATCAGCAGCGCGGCGCGCGCGGCGGCGAGCGCGCGCGCGCTGCTGCAGCACATCACGCGCTGGTGCGGACCCGCTGACTACACGCATGTTTAGACTAGCTACGCGTTGTAATCGAACATTCTAGACTGTATTGTCGTTGTTACCAAAACTAACAATCACAACTACAGAGCAGTTGATCTTTTGAATAAGTTCGTTGAATAGTGTTGCAAATCAACATAATTTAACTAAGATTTAATTTATTTGAATAAATGTTAATAATTCATAATTCATGTTGTTTTATTTAATTTTCAATGTTTCAGTAGCCTCGCTCCTGGTGGCAGAATTTGTTAAAGCTCGGTGGATAATAAAAAAAGCAACATACCATACAATAGCCTAAAACAGGCGAGTCTGAGGCCAAACACAAACCGTTGAATAAATCAAAAAAAACATACATATTTAAATTTGAAATTATACTGTGATTTACACTTAGAAGTACTAAATCTTTGTACACACATCAAAAGTGTCTAGGGATCAAGCATTTTTATGCGGATTTCTTGAGATTGAGATGTGGCTTTGTAATAAATTTATGATTTTATAAATTTATATGGATCCTTTTTGGTGCATTTCATAATTTGAAACAGGAACTGTCAATCAAATTCGAGTAAAAGATGAAAATCAGCCGTCAATATTTTCCCTATAAAAACATACAACGCATTGAAGACATTATTAGTGCTACTGTTTCCCTACTACTGATTAAAACCAACGTTATTATGGAGCGGCGACGTCATTTAAGCAGGGAAGAAATGCTCAGAGCCGTGGGAATGATAGAAGCTGGTTCCCGGCAACGTACTGTGGCTTTAGCTCTGAATACAAGTCAGAGTGTTATCAGTCGACTTTGGACACGTTACCGAAGCACTGGTACCGTAGCTGAGCGCCATGAAGGACGGTATCGCTGCACCACACGGAGACAAGACCGATACATTCAAATCACAACTCGAAGAGCTCCAACAATAACCGCCATGATGTTAGCCGTGAGGCTTCATCACTCTTCAGGGAACTTAATTAGCGACCAAACAGTCAGAAACCGCTTGCATGAAGTGAACCTTCATTCCCGAAGACCGCTAAGGGTACCACCTATAGCAATGCACAATCGTAGGATTCGATATCAATGGGCTCTTGAACACAGAAATTGGGCAGAAGAACAATGGCGTTTCGTGTGCTTCTCTGATGAGTCTCGTTTTGGTATGAGACCGGATACAAGACGTATACGACACTGGAGAACCCCTGGACGCCAACAGCGATTAAAATCCTGCCAGGAAGTCCATCCTTATAGTGGTGGAACCATCATGGTATGGGCAGGTATTTGGATCGGCGGAAGAACTGAGTTGATTTGGATCAGAGGCAACCTCAACGCTCAAATTTATGCTGAGACGATTGTATCAGACGTCATCGTTCCTCTACAAGTGCAAATCGGTCCCTTATTTCAGTTAATGCATGATAATGCACGACCGCACACCGCAAGAGTTGTAAGACAGACTCTCGCCGCAGCTAACATCAATGTCCTGCCCTGGCCTGCTCAGTCGCCAGACTTGAACCCGATTGAGCATGCATGGGATATGCTACAGAGAAGAGCTCTGCCGAATATGGAGGGTATCCAGTCGCAAGAAGACCTTTTTTTGTTGTTGCAACGAACATGGGCGGCCATTCCACAGCGTGATTTGGATGAACTCATTTTGAGTATGCCAAACCGATGTTCTTGTGTTGTTAGTGTTCGCGGTAGAAACACGGATTATTATTTGTTTAAGTTACCCAATAAAATTTTAAAGAAAACTGTTATTTCAGTCTTTTTTTCGAACTTTAATGTTAGTGGTTCAAATGTCAAAAATCCCTTTATTAGGAAAATGGCAAATTTCTTTATTAATGCAAAGGTGACTTGGTTTATCGTTACTGTAGACAAACGAAAACACTTTATTTGATGAATCCTTAAAGAAAATTTTAATTAATATCAATCAGGAGAAAAGTTATTGCAAAAATATATGTTGATCCCTAGACACTTTTGATGTGTGTATTTGAACCGTCCGTTATAAAAAATATATCACACATACCTATTTGTTCCATTTGGTGATAAATTAAATTATACTATCTGATACTATTAACCAGGGCTTGGAAACCGGTTTATTTTTCAAACCGGTTTCGTCTAGAATGCCTAAAAACGTATTAGTTTTGTTGCCGATCGAACGGAAACGTAATAAAACGATTTAGAAGAGGAACGAAATATAAATCGTTCTAACGGTAAACGGTTTTATTCTTTTTAACCGGTTTATTGTACTTAATAGGACCAATACGAAACTAAACTAAGCCACGAAGCTTAGTCACGAGTCGTGTCGTTAAAGTTTGAACAAAGAACATTAATGCAATGATAAGGGAATTATTATTTTTGTCTGCAACGTTCATAGTTTGTCATCAACTTGTATCATCTAACGAATATATTAATCGCCATGAATATTTTCATTCTCAGATAAATAAAAAGTGTCGCCATGTGTGATTTTTGCTGTCACGCCATTCCTTATTATGGAATAAACCGGTTTTTTCCATTCTCATAGAATGTGCTAAAAAATACTATGCAATGAACCGTTCGGAATTAACCACGTATTATCAACATTAGTAAACAAATTTTGTTTGCTAATGTTTTATCACCACGAACCAATTTTGTTTACTAATGTTTATAATACGTGGTCACTACTTCACAAGACAATACAGTGAGATAAACAAGGTACTTTATAAACTTGTTAGTTGTACAATAAAACCATTAGTGAATGTTTTAATATCGCTATAATAAACTCATTTGTTATCACATTTATTTAATAATATACTTTGACACACATATTTTTTACGTAACTAAGATTTGTAGAGCTCTACTTACTTGATTTTACTGATAAATACTGAGAAGAAAATACACTTTCTGCAATTACAACAATGTAGAAAAGATATTTATGTGTTATTTGATTATCTTGATCGACAAGCTTCTAAAATATTGTTTTTAATCTTTTCTTAGGAAATCATTTGTTTTCAAGTTCTCAGTATTCTTCAATAAAAAGGATTTTTGAATTTGTAACTAGGAAGAAACGACGTAAGTAACACTAAGGTAAGAAAATGTAGGTACATTATGATATCCGATAATGGTATCGGATATCATAATGTACCTACATTTTCTTATAATATATAAATATGGATAATGGTATCACATTAATTCGTCATTCACGCTACAGAGTGAAATTTCCTAGTAGGGGACCAAGAGCTACCTATGATCACTTTTAACAGATATGTGTGAGAGCAGTATACTGACCGCTTAGATATTGCATTTCAGATATGTAGAGTCTAGTTAAGCGTGTGAATGACAGGGAATGTAGACCCGACAAAGATGAAGGGAATTATGAAAAAACTAAGCGGCATGTGGCGGGTCATTGACCAATTATATTAGATATAATTTATACGTCTTTAAATTTGTCACTTACGTAAGAATAATATTTTGTTTATACTAATATATCAAGATAATAAGCGTATGTTTGTTTTATCACCCCCTATGTTTCAAGGGGATGATCTTATATTTCATTAAATACCTAGATTTCATTGATAAATATATAGGTATTGAATATATTTTGTCCCCAACTGAATTAAAATATACAGTGTAAAAGTACACTTAGCAATATACCAGATATATATTTGGTATTTGAAATATATGATATTTTTAAATATGTAAATGTAAAATCTAATTTTTGAATATTAAGATTTAGATAAGTATTAAAAGTTTCTCTCTCTTAGGAAATATACAACCATTTGAAACGATAGAAGTTCGTAGAATGACAGCTAGTGCCGTTCGAGCGACGCGTATGCGAAGCGTGCGAGTGGCGATTGAAGTATTGTCAGGTGAGCCTCTAAGCTATGAGAGCATTGGAAGAACACAGATTTTGATGAAATATTATTTTACATAGATATGTAATTTGTATCTATACATCGATAATCAAAATATCATTCATTCCACGAATATTATATTATAATCTACCTATAGTAAATCCAAATCTGTCTGAGCTAGGCCAATGGTGCGCGCGAGTGACCTGCTGGCACTGGGGCCTTGCGTTATCTACCAATGAGGGTAGTGCGACGCCTGAGAATCTTAGATGCAGCACTTTAGAGTTTAGGGAACTATCTACTTTATTGAATGTGTCCTATTGTGGGTATTTCAAAATCACTTATTATCTATAAATTGTGACTAGAAGTAGATAAAGTATTTGTCAGAATATATACGTTCGTTTTTATCTACAGATTTAAAAAGATTTAAGTATAAACGCTATCACGAAAATAGTTGTGCGTAGAACATTTTGAAAGTCAACTTAACCATATTTACAGATCATAGGTATTTATAATTTACATTCAACGAAAAACGAAGTTCCAACAACGATGGTAGAATATTTTAGCGATGTATATAAATCAAGTAGGTATACATTAGGGGAAATTCACTAAAGCACAACCTTGGAAGAATAGTACCTAGACGCGCTTACTTACTATAACAACTTTAGAAGTTTTTAATCATATAAGGCAAAGTGTCCAAGTTGGGGTTATTATGAGATGAGATATAATATCTTAAATGTTATCAAAGATCGGTACAATACCCTAGTTACATTAGGTAAGTATGAGTAGTATACATGGTTGTCTACGTTTCACATTGTCTCAAAACGACAAACTAGGTAGGTACAAGGACACGCGCTATGCAGAGGTAAACACGAGAGTGCGAACGAAATTTAAATATCTGTATCAAAATGAAAATAATTGAGAGTACGTGACACAATTTAAAAAATCAGACACAAAGCTATGTTTTCTTTTGTTACATTACGCTGTAACTGTTCGTAATAATTGATTACCAATGGGAACTTAATTATTTTTTGCCTAATAATAAAAGACTAATGTAATTCTTAACTTACATAATATAATACATTACACATAACATATAAAATCGCTACAAATATGTACATTAGACTTAAACACCTCACACATCCTCTTATCGCCATAGAAATTAAAATATTTTCTTGCTGAGCCCTTGTCAATAAGGAAAATCTGTTATGTTATGGATACGATTCCTATGTCCGATTGAAATGTTTAGGTCTAACATGCGAAGGAATCAAAGCAATATTTTATAAGCTCCTTTTTAGATAGCTAGTTAGTGCCTATAATAGATGTCCAGCAAATACGCGGGTCCTGCCCTCAACTAACATCAATAACATCAAATTGGTTACAACATGAGTGGGTATTTACTATTTCACTCGAATGAATTCAAAACACCAAGTTTACAAAGAAAGAGATGGTGATAATATCTGTTGGTTCACATCTAATACCATAAAAATTATTTACAATCCTCGCAATGGATCCAACGACGGAGCTTAGTGCAGCAATTGTGGGCGCAATTAGTTCAACTGCAACAAAAAAATATTTTAGATCATGGTGACAAAATTTACAAAATCAGTATGTAATGTAGTAATCATGTATCCCTACTTATGTAGTAATCCTAGGGTCATATTTATGTTAAAATGCGTGCGTGGTAATCAATTAGCATACGCCAATTAACTTAAAACAATCAACAACGCTAAACGTATATTAAAGATGCCCACTATCTCTAGAGAAAGAGCAAAATAGAACAAACTCGATTCTTTGGAGATTTTTTGTTGTTTTGATATTTATATGAAAAAAAATTAAATTTGAAAAAAAATAAAGATATATGCAAGTTTTTCTTACCATTTCCGGGCAGCTTTTGGAGCCGTCGTGAAGCGCTATTAGTCGCGGCGCTCCGGCGACGGCTCGCGCGATCAGTCGGGTGACTCGTCGGCAGCCAGAGACGTGGCGGGGAACAGCGGGTACCACCCGTACGTGCGCTGTGGCAGCGTCAGCTTATCAAGGCAGATTTCAGCGCCGCCTAAAGCAAGATTGTGTTCGAACCCGCCGCAACGTTGCCACAGCATCACAACCAGAGTACGGCCGAGGGCTTCGTTAGCCTACAAAACAGAATGTAACATAGTTGCTGAGAGTAACAGTAGGTAAAGTCTCAATAAAGAGAGTAGGGGTAGGGGTAGTAGTAGGGAATCGTTACAACAATGGACACTCTTGAAAATTTTGATGTAAAGAGGACCTCAAATATGCCTTACCTGGTACTTTAGCGTCTGCTTGAACTTGGGCTCAGTGGTGCGCCGTACAATGCGCGTCTTGCGCTTGTGCAGCCATTTGTCACCTTCACGCAAGTAGCACTTTACGTATGAGTCTGGTACCTCACCGTTTACCCCGTACACACGCCGAGCGTGCGATACCTGAACATCAGCAATAAGCATTAATAATTGCACATTTTGTGAGCAGATATTGCTACAGAAAGGCCAATACCTTACTACTTTTGTTTAACATAAAATCTCAACAGTACCATGGTTAACAGTGGGTAATTCAGCCCGTTTTCAACAAGAACTAAAACAGAATTAGATTTGACTTAATTTAAACCAATATGGACAGAGCTGTTATTGCATTTGGGTTTTAAGCAGGAATTTAGTTATGGTCACACTGTTTGAAAATTACTTTAAGGTTGCAACTAACTTCAAGTTCTAGCTGTCCCTTAATCATGATGATGCTGATGTTGATCTCAGCGTGCAGCGGCGGCAAGTGCGCGTTGCGCGGTGGCATCTGGCCAGGGCCGAGCGGAATGTCGTCATCTTCGCCCGCCACCGCGGCATCGCAAGCGCCCGCCGAAGGCACGGCCGCCCACATGCTGCCCTTGCGCCCCGTAGCGGTCCCTGCACACGCACACATCCCCACATACCGCAAGCTCTGGCGCAGCACACATACACTACGCCGACGCTACTCTTAAATCTATGTCCTAGCTGCGCAGCGAGTTTTTTTGTCTTTAAAAAACTCCTAAGCAAGTGCTCAAAATTATCAACTTGTACAACATTTAGGTTAAAAATCGGCCTAAACGTGACTCGCTATGCAGGTAGGACGTAGCCTAAAATTGCTTTATAAGACTATGACACTGAAAACTTACAAATAAATCCATTACGTTAATGTCGGACTTTAGTTAATCTAAGTTTTGCTTATGTCTTTAAACATTCATATATAAAAAGTAACATAAACCAAAATATAAAATAGTAAACCATCCAATCGAACACTGAGAAATGATCAAAATAAACATTACATAAAATAAGCACGTCAAACAGCTTCGTGCCAATGTATACAGTTTGTTTAACATAGACTCTGATTTGTCCTGTACCTAAATACACAAATGGAAGAGAAAGCATCTCAACGTGTGCAGCCAAGAGTGTTGTCGAGATTCTAATAGTTGCTTGAAGCAGTCTTGAACTGGTTAGGTATGGTAAGCATTCCGTGTTATGAACAGCCAATAATCAATCGTTAGTAAGTGATGCGTTCTGCGGAGTAGTGTGTAGCGCATGCCGCGTCGCGCCATTCGCGGGTCGCGGCGTCTGTGGTCCCCATGCACGAACGGGACCTACTCGTTCGATCTCATTTACTTTCATTCCCTACTCAGAAAATTCAAAAAAACGTATTCGATAAAACCGTTAAATATTCAACTACGGCCTAGAATAAGATAATATTAATATGTACAAGAAATCTAATAGAATGCGCATTGTAACAATGAATGACATTCTCAGAGGTAATGAAGTCCATAACACCCTAGCGGCAAAATGCCATCGAGATGAACGTAGACGAGCAGCCGAACAGACGGTACACAAAGACAGATGAAGTGAGCGTGATCGCCCGCGGCCGGGCATGCGTCAGGACAGAACAGTACAGACACAGTGAAGTGATGAGAAGCGTCGGGCGCAGCCACATTCAACGGTGCGTGCGCGCGGCCGCCGCGCAAGCAATGTATGACCCATGCTACTACTGCCCGAGCTCTACGCCGATTCCGACGGGGCATTACGTCTGGCAGAATTCCTTCTTACACGCATACGCGTACCTACACGTGTCAGGTGGAATGAGCAGTTTGATAGTGTTATACCAAGTCGGAATCGGAGTAGAGGGGCTGGCGGCCGTCGGACGTCACAAGGGATCACGTACACCGTCACTCGCACGAACCAACCCTGTAGGGGAGCACGAGCGGGTGCGGGCACTAGTAGTCGCTTACCGAGGGTCTAACGGTCCGTTGCTGCTGACCAAACAAGCACAACACAGTACAAGTCAGTACTACCCATAATGTATGCATAGTAAATGGTAGCTGGGGAAGTGGGGCTCAAGTCTGGAGGCAGTGGTTATGGTTATATTGGTTTGCCAACTTGGATGTGTTCAGACATACCATTGGCAGGGTTTAATAGTGATCATTAGTAAAAATTGTGCTAGTGTGAGAATAAATTAAAATTATCATGTTAAAAAAGGGAATTCATGATCATGTTTAAAGATTATGGTTACTTACTCTTGTTAATAATACAAACTGAAAAAATATTTCTTGTTAAATAGCCTTGTTGGAGAAGGTATACTTATACACTTTTACAGTAGTTATTACATTTAAATGAAAATAAAAAATAAATCATGTCATAGTTTCTTAATATTATGAGAATTTCATCATCCTAAAGTGGACGAGTTTATAACAACAATGTTCAATTGAAATACACACACTTAGGTGAGATTACCTGTAAATTCTCAAACTTCCGACATGAGGTAACCTACTTTGGCAGCGAGCTGTATCAAGTTAAACACTGCAGTAGAAGAAGTTGCAGTCTATGCTATAATCGTGACGTAGCGTACTCTCACAGGGTAGTTGGACTATATAGTTAGTACTACTACGCTTTATTGACTGGTCGTTAGTGACTCGCGGTTGATTATTTGAATTGAATTGTATAACACATATTTTATTCTCTGATAATCAATTCTGCAGTTTTATTACTTAGATTATCTTTAAAAAATACTTTTAGTTAACTTTTATTTACAGCGGTAAAATCTAAAACAACCCTTTTGGATGGTCGAAATATAGTAAGTGATTCAGATCACCAATCGAGCAGTCTACCGTGAGTAATGGAACCTAAAGACAATGTCACATAGCGTTCTTCCTTTAAAAAAGTGTGGGTGTAGGTCTCGGCGCAGTGCATACTTACGCCTGGCTGTAGACCCGGACAGCGAGAGCGTGCGTCCGAGTTCACCCTTGACAGCCCGTAGAGAGCGAAGGATGTCGTCTGGATCGCGGCGCACGCAAGAGGAGCGCCGCCGCTCGCTTCGCCTCCCTCCCGCATTCGCGCCGCTACTGCTGCCCTCAGCGCCTGCGCCGCCCTCTGCGCATAACACACCATGCTCGCGCGCATACTTACCAATACTTGGTATGTCATCATAAGAGACCGAGATTTATGAACCGTTTACATTTAGATTATTAGCAGACGATGGCTTTTCTATCTTCAAGCGTGATAATTCTACTATTATGGGAATGCGATAATTAGTAGAAGTTATGTATGAGAGAGGTTCACTGAATACATAATGCTAAATCTGAAGCAAATATCCGCTCATTGCTAGCTGAAGATGATAATTCTATCGTTAGATATTACTGAACAGATAATGATGGTTATTGCTGCCTGGCAGGCAAAAAGTCTGTTATCTACACATTCCTTCAATAATTTTTATCAAACCATTTAATTTAGAAAACAGTCAATAATAGTGGCAGCATGAACGGAACATACGTATACTAACCTTTACGGAGTATCTAACAGTATTAAAAAGTCGGGTAAACAGCTGGTCAAGTATCACACCTTCATGAAATGAAGGAATCTAGTCGGCTTACCTCAGTTCCATGAATCAATGAAGCTGCTCATTTTATAACAGAGTAAACGTCACCAACTAATAATGGTAATATTTGCACTACGCGGATAATCAAATATTTCATGTCGAACGCTAAAATATTACAAATAATATGAACGAGTATCTACGTGAGGTGAAAGTGTACACACAGTATTTTCATGTTAATAGCGAGTGATTTATTGATAATGCGACAGGAAGAAGGGTTTTTTGGAGTTCTACAGGGTGAACAACAAAAACTAAGTACAAACAATCATGCCATTTCTCTATTTGTATGATTGACATGATTGTTCAACTGCACATATAACTAATGATATTGGTAAATAGTGTAACTAATTATTGCAAACAAAAAATATAAATAAACACTAAATATTCGTCGTCAAAAATGGATTTTCGACAACGATAATCCGGGCCCTGGTTTCCTTCAATCTAGGAACGAGTTAAGGTCTATTTCTGGTCAGATTTCTATATTTTTTAGTATTCACAGACTTTTAGCATTGACTTGTTGCATTTCATACAGTTTTCAGACTAATAATAATAATAATAATAAAAGCATTTATTTTCTCCACAATCTTAAAAGTACTATTAGAGCTATGGACATAATTTGATTAGAGACAACAATAAAGTTTGTGAGAGACTGGTGCCTGAACTAGGCAGAAGCCTGTATCTCAGAAGACTCACACAATTGTTTTGATTGAGATTAAACAATATTAGAAATCAAATTTAGTTAATATTTTGTTTATTTATATTGAGACAAACAATGTGACCCGTTCGTAGTGTAACAAATTTAAAGAGTGTAAACTAGGATTAAATTCATTGACAAAAATATAAAATAGGAGCCAGTAAATTTAATAACACAGGGGTTTCAATTTTTTTTTTCAAAATTTTCATTCAATTTGTTTAATTTTGTGATTTTAAGTTATAGAGCTAAACATTTTTTTTAAAGACTTTAATTGATATGCCTGTAATTTGAAAATAAAATGACTACCAATATATTCTTCATTTGAGAATAAAAATATTTTCTGTCAAACTTAAAAAAAAATAGTTTTTTTTACCTTTCTCCGCCTGCTGGAATGAGGAGCGTCTCGATCCAGGCAACGATCTTGAGAAGTCCTTTCCAAGCTGGTAGACCTCGACCTCAAGCGTCTCGGACTGCGAGGAGCCGCGGCGGCTGCCGGCCACCCACGCGGCGTCAGGGTGCAGCAGCGACGCACACTCGCCGATAGAGTCTACATCATCTGATATGATAACATCTGTTACACGGATTAAGGTGCCGCATCGGGTATACGGCAAACCTTTTACTTGCGTTTGATTATACATATAAAATTGTATTCACTTTCTTCATAAATACAGATAGAAAACAAGTCCAACGTCACCCTGTAAACACAGCATTCAGCTCCAAAAAGTGTATTCCATAGTAGCCATTTTATGAGAGAAGTAAACTTAATTTAAGTTAAAAAAATGATCTGAACTTATTCTGCATGATTATGCAATCTTACAAAATAAATGACAAAATATCCCATTTTTTCTTGTGCACTTTTTGGAGCGCTACTGAAAATATTAATGTTTCATCTAAAGTTGTCAAAATTAATAATTTTACTACTAGCACAGAAAAACAAGACAGCCAATAAAACATATTCAGAAGCAAACTGACAGTATACCTTAACATTAAACGAATACAGATAGTTAAATAGAAACATATTTTTCACCATGCAATTTTATAATATAGATAAAATATTTAGAGGAAGATAACTAAAATACCAAATAATGTAGAAATGACTGAAAAATAAAGAGGTAACTTATGAAATAGTGATATTTTTGTAGCACAGATGCAATTGACTCATAATCCAACTATTCATTTCAATATTGTTCAGCTTAAAGTTAAAATTTAAAAATAATAAATATTCAGTATAAATATACATAACATCATTTAATTTTGATGTGTTGTTATGCCTTATATTTGCATAGCAGCTGTTCTTTGTCCATGGTAGTACTAACTTACAAGTATTTACCAACCAAAGATAAAATATTCTTAAAATATTATTCATTTGAATCTACCAACTTCGATTAAAGTTATTGATTTAAGGTCTTGTAATTGAATGTGTTGGGTATTAGGGACTACTTGCAGTATTTTACGATAGGTATGAAGTTTTAACTGAAAAATGTTCAATTTATTTGAAATATAGGTAGTTAATCGAGATAAAAAAAAATTACTTACTTAGTTAGGAAGAGGTTTTTTAATATTAACTTATAATTTATACTGTAATTAAAGTAAGTAATTCTAATTCTACTGAAAATTGATCGTGAGCTAATCTCACAGGCCCGCTCACCTTGTACGGTCAGCAACGAAAACTCCTAAACGGCTATAAATAGTTAAAATTTAGTTAGGTACGTCCAATTTCCTTGTAAATAATACCCAGATTAAAATTTCAATCAATAATTATAAGTTGTTAAAACCCAATATCCATAACTTATATGGATTTCATAATCGAGAATAAGAAGATAATCTTTGCACGCAAGTTTTTGCAACATTGCTCTCTTAAATTACTGACAATGTAACGTCCTTCTTAAGGTAGGTATGCCACATACAACACATAAATATATTCATAGGTTCTAAGTAGTTTATTTTTCACACTATAGTACAATTAATGGTGTAATTAAAAAAGCCACACCAGATCAACATAAAGATGCTAACAGAGAATTGACAACAAAGAGAAACAGCGAGAGCAGTAGAGTGAGCAGATGATAAAGCGGCCAACCATGAAATTTGCTGCAATGCTATTATAACAATAGTTCGTCTTTAAAAACTTTAAGCGTCAGACATGCAGACATAATAAAATGATAACAATACCAGCCGGCATTCGGCCGCCCGGTGTCCTAGTGGCGCTCTAGACTTTAATAAAAGATGTAAAGTTCCTAGAACTTTTGACGACACGATTGGCGTAGTGCGTTGTAGCACGGTTTCTCGCCTTTAATTCCGTAGTGTCCCGGGTACGATCCCCGGTCAGGTCAATTGAGGAAACGATCTTTTCTAAATTGGCTTGGGTCTGAGTGTGCTGGGAGACGCCTCTACCTTAATTCCTTGTCTGGTACCTCGTAACACAGGGATATTAATCCCTACTTCAAGACCATGACAAGAGGTGTGTAGTTGTCTGGCGCTTTTTTAAAACTACTTATTATCTTGTCATCAAAATGCCTTTAGGATCAACAGCGTATTCACGGTTTGGCCCAACTGTTGCAAATCTTTTAGTCTCCATTTTTAAGAACTTTCAGACAAGCGTCAATGCAATTTGACCCACTCATTTATGATCATAATACCTATTATTCACTCTGCTTGTACATGTTAGGTAGTCGTAAGCAATGATGACCAAGGAAAATACGAATTATCGATACACATTCATGAAATATTTAAAATAGACCGAGACACGTAACGGGCTTAAAAACCGGAACAGTATTTCGACAGAACACTTTCCAGATAAAAGTAAAAAAAAAAAAAAACCCTGCAGTGGTGCACTGTTGGGCTTCTTTGAGGTTTTGTGATATAATATAATGCTTCGAGAGTTGGCCGCTTTATAGAATGATACTCGTAGGTTGGTTCCGTTGCTGGCCGTACCGGAGGTAGAGCGCTGGTCGGCGAAGTCGCCGCGGCGCAGCGGGCGTGCATGTGCGTGCGCGTGCGCGTGTGTGTGCGCACCCGTGAGCGAGCCGCGAGGAGACGCCGACGCCGAGCGCACGCCGCGCTCCTCCAGCGTCCACCACACCGCCATCTCCTCAGCAAACGCCTTTTCCACCTCCATCTGAGCACAATAGGACATAAGTTACAAAAATGAAGCGATAACAATAAACATGACATCTGGAGCTAAACAACCCCTTTCTTCGCTTTTTTTCTGGAATATCCATATTATATAAAACTGTGGCCTCATTATACCAACAGGTGCTTATATTTCATACAAGGGTGAACTTCTAGTCATTCAATTCAACAATACCAGTCATTGGACAGTACGCAATAATAAACGAATTATTAAGGTTGCTTTAAAACTTTAAACACTGCAATGTACCATCCAAACTTTGCTTTATGACAATACTATATACTACAAAACATCAGTTATAGATGGCAGGATTAGTTTGAAAATATTAACTTTTCGCGACGTCCTCGAGGTCAGCGGTCTTTCTAGTGAAAAATAAAGAAATTGGTAAGTTTCTTCACAGAGTTTTTACCATTCTTTTGCTTAGGTACGTTCATTCTGTGTGCTTAGTTTCTTACACAGTGAAGTATTATTGTATTTTGTATGGATTGTAATATGAATTGGTACTCTGAAATATAGTTAATAGGTTATTGTAGACTGTCCAATAGTTCGATTTAATTTTGTTTAAAATTCAATTATTGGCTTATACCACCTTTTTATTGTTAATCATAATCATAACAATCATAATCATTTATTTACTCACCATAATAAAAATATACAATGAAAAGAATAAGTACAATTTGAAGAACGTGCAATGAGAACAATAAGTACAATTTGAAGATAAGCACCTTCTATTAGTCTTTCGACAGGGTTGATCGATTGAACTTGTTTTGTTTTAAGGATTTGTTTTTATTTTATTTTGAGTTTAAACTTAATAAACATCTACCTATTGCTATGACTGATTACTAGTTTTGTTACTGAATGTGATTAAAAAAACTTTATTTTAGATAAAATTAAGTATTATATGACACTGTTAAAATGTCCTAATAAACCTACCTAGTTACCTATTTAAACAGTATTTTTATTTAATTTAGGTACTACCTTCGAAAGCAGCTATTATTGACTTTTTCGAAGATACAAGCACTATAGTGGGGTTCCCTACTTGAAATCGAATATCAAATGCTCGAAAACGTTTCCTCGAAGACTCATAAGATCGACAAATCATGAGCTCGACAGTTCACTACATTGATCCATCAAAATCTCGAATGACGTGAGCTCGAAGGATCGAATGCGTGAAGACGTTATCTCGAAGCATCATTTCTCGAATGATTATAAGAACTAATTTCAGGCCAAAAATTTGTAAAAAATAAATAAATTATATACTATTTATGTGTTACTAACGAACCTTCCTAATTAAAAAAATAATTATCAGTAAAGTGTTACTATAAAAATTAAAAACCACATATTATAAACATTTTTTTTTTAAATTTTCATTATATATATTTTTTTAGCTTTTATAGTAACAATCATTTTTTTATTACCTGTGTCTTAACAAATAGTTGCATTTTGTTACTAAACCGAACAAACAAAATATATTTTTTCTGCCGAACAGCCGCGTGTTTTTCCAAATAATCACACTATTGTACTAAACTTCCGTCACCTCCTTTCGACGAACGCGTTCTAATTGGTATTGTGACGATGTGGCATTTAGCTCAGCGATCATTTTCGCCAAAAAATAACATCATCTAGCTTTTCGATGTAGAGCTTGAAGAAAGTGTCAAAACCATTTTGAAGCTCACAAAATTTGAAGATAGATGGCATAATGCCATTAATTTCTTGAAATATTTCTGAACACAATTCATTTCTTGAAATATTTCGTATAGGAACAGTTTAAAGGTGCGATTTGTTTGCTCCAAAACTACTGGCCCGATTTTAAAAATTATATCACTAAAAAAAGCTACATTATCAAGTATTGACATAGGCTATTTTTTTAAATTGGCCTTTTGACGGGAAAGAATACGCGGGCGAAGCCGCTGAAGGACCGCTAATACCATTCATATAGTATATAATTTAATTCTTTCTTACAAATTTTTGGCCTGAAATTAGTTCTTATAATCATTCGAGAAATGATACTTCGAGATAACGTCTTCACGCATTCGATCCTTCGAGCTCACGTCATTCGAGATTTTGATGCATCGATGTAGTGAACTGTCGAGCTCATGATTTGTCGATCTTATGAGTCTTTGAGGAATCGTGTTTTAGCATTTGATATTCGATTTCAAGTAAAGAAAGTAAAGTGCTGTCCGATGACTAAATTCTACTGTCCAATGACTAAAATATTGTCCAATAACTGTATATTGGGCTACTATTTTTTAAATAATGATAGTTTTTCGCGTCGCGATACATGAATACGTATTAAACTAATGAAATAACATAAATTTTAACTATAACTTATCAACACCTTCATAAGCTGCTTAAGTGTCCAATGACAGGAAGTTTAGCCTACTTAATTAGCACTTATTCGTACAAGACTATACTTTTTGGAAGTTGTAAAAACCTTTTATACCTCCTTCAATAAAATTACAAAAATATCATTTATTACACATACAAGAACACGGTCATCATAATTTGAATTTTCACACCACATGCTCGACAATGCCGAATTATATGTCATGTAAACCTTACCGAAAGCAAGACATTATATCTCTTGGCTTTAGCCGGGTTATTATGTTCTATTATAACCCGCTGGTCAATAATGTGATTTTCACTTTCATAATTCTTATTGCTATGTCCATAAAGTCTAATTTCACAAAACAGAATGTGTCCTCAGCGGGCGCGGCCAACTCGATTTTCGAAGACCGAGGCCGTGGCCCACTAGATTCGCACTGAGACGAACTTCATTTGTTTGTCAAATCGAGTAGGCCACGCCAGCTGAAAGAAGTTGCTATAGCCGTAGCTAGTACTACTTTAGAAGATTCTTTAATATGCTGTAATAAACACTATCTACTAAGCCTGGTTTTTTATTGTCTCGGATAAAGTGAGAAAAGTAGAGTATACACCACCGGGATAAAACTGTTTTTTTCTTGGGCGCTTGAATCCCTCACTGCACTCAGGACTCAATCTTAATTCCCTCGCTTTGCTCGGGAATTAACTTATAACACCCTCGCTGCGCTCGGGAGTTAAATTTGGAGTCTTTCGTTACGTTCAGGATTCAATGTAGCGCCCGTGACATAAAACAGTGCTTTATCCCCTTGGTGTATAATCTACTATTATTCTATCATAACTATCGTAAAAATAGGTGTATAAAACTACTACAACAAACAAATGATTCCTCAAAGTCAAAATACCTTAACTACGGCCTGAAAGGTATATTTTTATCATTGTTAGTTTTAGGCAAGCAATGTACGGGCGCAGAACGATGTCTTTTGTAGAAACGTAAGAAAGTAGCTACAACAAATAAATAAATCAGGAATGTCTACTTAGGTTTGCAAAGTGCGCTCCTTGAATAGTTTACGATAAGTTTAGCGATAGAATGCAGGGCATTCAGTTCACGGAAAAGCATTCCAGATCGCATGCATAAATGCGCCACCGGTCTTTTAAAGAATATAACTAGTTTTATTCAGGTAATGCCGGTGCTGTTAAATTTCACAAGTTTACGTACGCTTGCGATACGAAATCTCAAAACTTTCCTGCTTACCAGCCAACTATAGATCCACCATATGACAGAAGCTAGTGCAGTTTAGAGTTCTACGCTGGATGGACTAACTTACAGTGCATTCGCCGATAAGGACAGGTTCGATTCCAGGACATGCGTCCCAGAGGGTGAGCTCCAGCGCACGGCCGGCCAGCAAGTCAGCCGTTAGTCCCCCGAAGCCGAGCGTGGCGTTCCACACCGGGCTGCACGACGCCGAAGCCGGGTCTGTCTCCACCGGAGGGCAGGTTTCACTGTAAATAAAATTTTCAAACGTGTATCTTTTAGGTTTCTTTCGTGTCAACAAGGAAACCGCTACTAATCCGTGCGCAAATGAAAAGCCAACAACTCGATCTAAGGGAAAGACTTAATAGGCAACGCTTGATTCTCATAATGATAATCTCAATAATTTGGATGTATAATCCCTCCACTGTAAATAGGAGTAGAAATAAGACAAACCGAGGGGGTTTGTGGTACAAAATTTGCAAGTCATGTTTGCTTTTCCAGAATGGCGGCCATACTATGTCTAAAGCGCAGTTAAGGAAATGTATTTAAATTAATGTTTACAGCGAGGGCAGCAGGCGTATCCTGGCGAAGGCCTCGGGCTCATCGCCGTAGCCGAGCGTGTGGTCGCGCGGCGGTAGGTCGTCGGCGGCGATGAGCACCACCACGAGCTTGCGCAGCTCGCTCTCGAACCACACCTGCAGCTGTGCGCGCGCCGGCGCCCGGTCGCGCATGCGCTCTGCGCGCTCCTGTTCCTACACACGCATAAACCTTTAGTTTTCCACCTGTTACTCACAACTGCTAGAGCAGCTTACTCATGATCCAACAAGCAGGGTAACGCGAGGTCACTGCAAATACGAGTAAAAAAATACGGATGTTCGTGAAGTGACCCGAGGAAGTATAACGTTAAATTTGGCGTTTGGATTGCCATTGAATCGCAGACGCTCATAACAAATCATAAAGCACGAGAGCGATAATAATTTAAGTTTTCAGTCGCGGTAATTTGCTACAAGAGCGTCAGTCTGAAACCATAGCACCTTGCGTAACCCTGCATACAGGTACATGAGTAGGTTGCTCAAACGCAAACTGCCGACTACACCTTTTAATCATAAAATTCAAACCAGCCTTAAACCACTGCATAACCAAATTGTTCTTTCTTTTCGCTCCGGTATTTAACAGCACCATATATTTTTTAATGCATGCTTTTAAGTTCTGCAGCGCTAAGAGAATTTAGTATAAGCAATGTAATGTATCAGTGACTGGTTCAGTTTTTATGTACAAGAGGAGAAAATGATCGACAGGATTATAAATTCACTCTGCATTCAAGTGCTTAAAGAGCGTTTTATACTATCAATCGATCATTAGTCTGCAGTTTGCAGCATTTTCTTACAAGCAGTTTTGCAGTGCCATTAGTGATTTCGGACGGTACATTATTTTCATACTACGGTACGACTATGACTCGACTAGTGGCATTGCGTACTATTGGGTTACTTTAAATCACACATTACTACGGAACAATAAGAACACCATGTGTGAACTTATAGGCCAAACAAAACGATAACATAACATAAGAAAATATTAAAAAAAAACCTCGAATGCAATCTCTAATTTGGTCTTAACGTTCGGGGAATGCATTGTACGTTTGAGTAACATGCAGCAACCATCAGCTATTATTAATATTGTTCATATACAAGAGAGGAAATAGTATCATTGCTCTCGTCGAGTTTGCTTGCAGCAATGCATTCACATCGCCACTGATATTAACAAACTCATTTGTGTGTTCATCGTCAGTTTAACTTGCAAAATATTTCATTAAATTAAACATGCTTCGGGCTGAGGCATTTCTATTAAACATAAATCAATAATTAAAATCGGACGCTTTCATCCGCCATGCAGAAAGCGGTATCATGCTGATACTGGTTGACAAGCTGCATGTACCTGGTTCCTAGGATTCAATTACAAAAGTTCATTTGTGAAGAAAACACTCTATTGGGCTGTGTATTTTTATATACTAAAAATAAATTTAAAAAAATGCCTGATACATTAGAAGGCCTATAATATTCAAAACTGGCTATCATTATTTGTCTACTTTGAATTAGCTCAGACCAAAACGTACAGGTGTGTCTACAGTCTCTATTGCAATGGGAACCAGGTGTAAAAGTAGATAATGTATAAGTTATAACATATACTATAACATTTTTGGTAACCTAAATTAAGCATTTACATTATGTTTAATCTTCTGGAAACTAATTTTGTAATGACTTACTTGACAATTAGGATTTTGTAAATAGTATAGAATGTGATGTGTACCTATTGTAGAGCATAGCGTGACATGTGTAGCATTCGTTCATATCAACATAGTAATTGTGAAATATGGATATCAATGGATTTCAATGAAGCAGGAACGAAACACATGAATAACTTCACCATAGCAATAATTGAATATATTTTTGAATAATCATTTAAATATTTCATTAAACACAACGTATAATTAATTAAACTTGTGTCACACTCAGAGGCTTCACGTCCTATACGGTGCTTTCCACTAGATCAATATGCACATATCCACAATGTGCAGTTCATGCAGTTCTTAACGAGTCGGAACAATCAACTACTTGAACAAGAGCGGAGCGTATGTACATCGTGTCTGTGTGGGTGTTGGTCGCATTCGCTTCACGTGACGCAAGCGATCGGTCGCGTCGTGCTGCCTGTCGCCTGTCGCTCAAGGGGTTCGGGCGCGGGCCGTGCGGTTCCGTTCCAAGCCTATCGCTGCGAGCGCCATCGATACGGTGCGGCATCACACTACGCTAATCAACAGCAAGATCGGTAACAGGCACTTGATGCGCAACATATGACGGTACAAAGGGACCGGCGCGTCCTCACCTCGTGCTGCCGCGCGCGTCGAGCCGCACCCTCCGCATACCTCACTCATACCACCACTTGTGTGCCTTCACTTTATGTGAATGGAGTGAATTGTTTGTGCCAGAAACTCTAGCTCGCTTGTGATTTAAACAATGTACTGGAACTGTCGTCTGGGCTAAGCTTTAAGCGGCGGCGGTTCTAGCTTAACTACGGCTTTAGTTGTATGGTCTGGTGACAACACTAATCATCCACGGTATCCTATTGATGAAAAACCATCGACATCGGGATTCTTCCCCTAATCTACCATCGAACACTAAAACTTTGGTTAGCGTTTGTCTAAACTTACTTATCGCTATTGATTCGTGAATATTTGTCAATATCCCGATCGGTCCCTAACTTTGAACTCCGCCCGGAGCCGTTGGCGACTTTATGAAATTGGTCGGGTGATAGAAAAAATAAAAATCTGAAAATAAGTAGGTAGCATTTTTTCACACACTTCACTTAGGATAATCATTATATTAACGATAACGTATAGCGAATAATATAGATAACAAATAAAGTTAAAATATACGTCGGTATATAAATATATCAAGTGAACAAAGTATCCCTTTCTCTGAACAGTAAAGGTTAACAAAGTTAATACATCTACGCTAGTAAATAGAAATACTAATTCTTACAACTAGACTAACGTGGAAGATGTTCGACTGATTAGTGCTACAGTATCACAGCAGATCAACGAAGACCAGCCTCTGCACTCCATTTCTTTATCCAACCCCGATGCGCATAGCTAATGGTTTTGTAATACATAGTGGCCTTTAAGCAGCGTAAATTAACTTGTGTGCAACAATATGTGAGCTTGGACAAAGAACGTCGGTGGCAGAGCTGCGGTGATCGCGAGCGTCGGCGCCCCGATGTCGATAATGACAGGAAAAACATTGAATACACCAAACGACACCACGATCTCTTCACCATACCCTGAAGATATGGTCAGTACATCGACTCAACGGACGAAATCATTGAGTTACATTATGTTATTTTTATAAAACAGCCTTGAATTCGAAATACTGGCCCCTCTTCAGTTGTGTTCTCACACAAAACCAACTGCTATTTAAATAATGGATTCCACTTGAGTTTACAGTTAGTGGATCATTCCTTATTAAAGCGACGAACTGTTTATGTTTGGGCGTGTGAAATCTGATTCTATTTACGGAAGTAATCAGATAGATGGAATGTAACGAGATTAACAAAGCTCAAGTCAAAGTGCGGCGAGTTAGTGAAACTATAATAATAAGGAAACAAAAGTAATGTTTGATCAACTAAATGTTTTTATTGAACAGAAAAATCAGTTTGAAGTATTACTGAAAGGTAAAAAAATACATTACCAATTTAGAATAATGTCAAATCGTAGTAATCAGGGATGATCCATTAACTAAGCGAGTTACAAAAGGGTTCAGATCACAGGTTTAGATGGGTGATCCGTGAAGCGCAGAAGAATAGGCACCGAGTGACAGTCTCTACAGAGTTTATGAGGGGCGAGGATCGGCCCAATGTCTCATGGGTTCACAACACATATCGTTACAGTTAAAGCCTATGTATGAATATTATACCGGGGTTTTCGGCAATTTCCGTCGGGTCGGCGACGATGGTGATTTGTCGGTATCCGGTTCTGTGAACCAAAATAACGTGCGTTACACTACGATAGTTCTTAACCATCGTGAACAACACAACAGTGTAATGGTATCGGCACTTAAAAAATAAAATACCCACCTAGGTAAAGTATGTTCATACCTCTTAGAAAGAAGAATATAGTCATTAAATAAAATATACTACCGTGATATTGAAGGTCTTGAAGAAGAGAAAGACTTGAAAAAATCATGGTGCAGTAGATAATATTATTAAAAAGTGATAGAAATAACAAAAGTAATATGCCTGTAGAGTAAAGATAAAGTATAAGAAGAATATGAAAATCGAAAACAAGAAGTATATTTAATTACAATGGTTAGAAACATGGGAAGAAAATAGAGTATTGCATCAATAATATTGCAGATTAGGTCTAAATAGGGCTGAAATATGTAAATCTTCTACAAGTTCTTTTCAAATAAGCTAAGCCTTACTTTTTACTACTAATCAGAATAACAGATATCGTACATTGCGATAATACTATAATATTTAATGGGCCTGTAAGATAATTTCTATTTACATTGATGTCTGGGTAAGATTTTCATTGTTGCAGTACAATATTAGTGGGGCCGGACACTGGGCCACTAGTCTCGGCCTCTAGACCTGGCGACTAGTGGTTGAGCTGCGCCACTAGACGTGTTCACCGAACGCGACTTTTAGTTGCTTGACGGCGATACTGCAGCACCGCATGAAGCTGGCGACATTGGCCAAGGGTTCGTGGAAGGCCCTACAAGTAGTTAGTGGCTCGGACGCGGCCTATTAATTGTCTGAAAAATCTCGCCCGCTAGTTGTGGCTGTGACTAGTAGCCCAGAGTACGCAGTACTGGGTAAACAAGTGAGTGATGTATAAAACTAGTGACGCACCGTGCAGGGCGTGGTGGAAGTGCGGCTGCTGCGGCGGCGGCGGCTCGTCGTGCGGCGGGCCCGGCTCCACTAGCAGCTCCACGCTGTCGCCGCCGCGCTCCAGCACCAGGCACACCTCCTCGAAGCTGCGCTCCGTCAGCGGGACCCCACCCCATTCTAGTACCTGCCCGACAATCTTGCCCAATTCATCGAAATTCCCTTAGCGCTACCGGCCAAGATATTTGCAGTCACCTCCCCTTATTCATAAAAAAATAATCTTTACACACTATAAAGTTTCTTCTAGTCTTAGCGCTTTCCACATTTTAAAGTAAGTGACTGAAGTACTGTGAAAGTGCTTTTTAGTTTTTATGAATAAGGGGGCAGACGCTCCACCACGGCATATCTTAGCGCGTGGTTGTTCAAAGGCAGAAGGAGAAAGTGACTCAAATCTCGATATTATTTTGACCCGAATTCCTAAAATAAACAATCAATATAAGCTATATTATTTTATAAATTAATATAGCATGAATAAATTTATAACATAATAATACAAAACTTAATTATTCATGTAAAGATTGAACATACTTGAAGTAAACCTATTTAAGTACGACTAAGTAGCATACCTTGTCTCCTTGTTGTAGCCCTGCCAGGTCAGCGGGCCCGCCTGGTACCGTCCATACTATGACAGCCTCTCGGCGACCGCTGGCGTCCGGTTTGCCACCCACCACTCGCATGCCAAAGCCTCGTGCTGATGTGATATCATTTTAATTGAATTTAAGTTAATAGTAACTAGACGTAAAGAAAAAACTAAAATAATGCCTGCTACGGCGGTGGCTACATTCGTAGCAAAATCGTAGCAGTACAGCAACACAATACACACTACGAGGGACATGTACTACGAGTGTGTTAATCATAAAATAAAACATTTTTTTTACGAGTATCAACATTAATTTGACACTCATAAATGAGAAGCCCTTATAGTCCTGATAGGTATATTGTAATAAATCGGAAAGTGAGCTATACTGTACAAGATCACCTAAAATTTGAGTGTCTTCTCATGATTTTGTGGGACTATTGACAAATGTAATTTTAATTACGCGGCGACGGATCCCTTCACGTTGTTTAGGGTTGGTATGTCATGCATAAACCGGGTGTTCTTTGATGTGAAGATTTCGCCTCAACGAAAGTTGGCGAGCGGTATCGTGGATGACAATGTTAATGGCCTCGGCGTCAACTGACATCTGCTTGGCGGTGGCCGTTTTGTCGTCGAACATATTCGTAACATACTTACACCGATGTCCTTTGTCGTTAGGGTCTCGTCGCAGCTGGACGCGCCTGGGCGAGCTGTCGTCAACGTCATGAATGACGATCTTGATGGCCTCCGCGTCGACGGACATCTGCCTGGCGGCGGCCGCGGCGGCGGCGCTCGCGGCGGCTGACGAGGAGTCGTCCGACCCTCGCGACGCATGCGCCGCCATGGCACTTAGCGCGCCTGTGCGCTGTTGTAATGCTGCTATATCTGGCCTAGGTTCGGAAGGGAAATGTGGCATAAATCATCTCTGTTGCTTTGACGGTACCTATATTAATTTATCAAACGTGAATATGCCTATGAAATGGGCAATTAGGCAGCTACTGGAACTGGAACATCACCAATCAGAAGTCAAATCAAATGCTTTCGCTATTTTTTATATTTGCAAAAAGGTGTGATATTTTACTCACAGCTGACTCCCCCGTCTCCTGATGGGCCGGTCTTCGTCCACGCTGAGGCCAGTGATTTGTGGCGTGCTCTCTGGGTCTTCTGCTCTGTATGAGCCTCGCCTTGACTGTGCTCCTCCGACGACGTCCACCGCTGAAGCTCTGCACGAATTATTTTAAGCAATTAGTTTGATATTAATAGGCTAATTTTAAAACATATTTTTGAAGACAATTTTACTAAAACTTATTTTTTCAATATTAGGAAAATCTCTGTAAATATATGTTTGGTAACATACATCGGCCTAATTAGTGAACCTGTTAACAATACGTCAGACATCCGGCAAGCGCCAATTTAAATACTAAATTACCTTTCTCGTTTGTCCCCCCTTGCCCGATTGTGTATTGGTTACAATGACTTTCATGAATGTAATATTAAGCTTTAAAAATAGTAATGCACCTGTCAATGTTGTATACATCGTTTTTACATTGATCTTGATTATTTAAAGGGACCATGGCGAATATCATTGCTGTTAACAGTAGTAAAGCAACTAGCTAATTATTTCAAGGGTCCTACCTCCTGGACATAGGTGGTGGCGCCGCTAAAGCTGGTTGAGCCCCGGGCGCGGGCTGGTCCTCGTCGCAGGAGCGCTGCCGCGGCGAGCGCACCGAGCGCCGGCGCGTCGGCGTCACGGCGCTCGGCCGGCGCGACGTCACGTCCGGCGTGCTACTGCCTCCGCCCTTCAACTGCCACCGCGGGCAGCGCGGTTACACACGGTTTATTGGAAGGACATTTACATGCAAAGCTCAGATGCACCAACATTCCGATGGGTTACAGCTCAGTCAGTAATGAGACTACGATTGTTGCACATTTAGCAGTGTTGTTTGGTGAGAAGAAACGCCCATTCGCGGGATATGTGAAGAAAGTTTTAAAGCATATAAAGCAGATGATTTAATAGGAGCGGGGCTCGGGGCGAGCACAAAATGCATGACGCTCTTTGAACGTGCGGAAGGCGCTTTTCATAGCTCGTGGAGCGCAATATATTTCTTTGCCACGCCTCCGGTGTGCCCCCTATGCGCTTTTAATATTATCTGCTTTATACCGTTCAATAAAATCAGAAAATAAAACAAAGGACAACACATAAATAATGCAAGAACATTCACTATAAATATGTGGTTTGCTGTTAGTAAGGTAATGGGTGCCTACATGGTATGCACATTCAGCACAGGCGTTTGATGGGACGTGGACACGTAGGTAGACCATGACAATAATCAGACAAACACATGAAAATAATAGAAAAAGAAATATAAGGAAAATACATATCACTAGTAAGTTCAGTTACTTATAGGACTTCCAAAGAGATAGGAGCTGTGTTACATGAAGCTCGTGATGTTAGCTTGCGATCACATTGCAGTCACATTTATTCAATTGGTTTGTGGTAAGGTAGCGTTCCTGTAACATGCTATTTATAGATTGTTTATTTACTAATCATCAATAAAATATGACCATATAAAATGATTCTAGGCACAGGAGTGCATTAACTTGGTACTTTTTGGTTCAATGATTAAGAAATATCTCAAATAGTATGCAAGACCCGCTGCAAACATTACCTTTTCTAGTTCTTTCAAGGAAGCCGGTGAGACGTCGGAATGCCTGCGTAGTTCTGGCGAGCGAGGAGGGGCTAGTGCGGTGCTGCTGCCACCGCTGCCGAGGCGTGCCTCGGAGTGGCGCCGCTGCAACGCGTCCAGCATGGGCACGTCGAGCAGGGAGTCGGTGCTGTCCTGGGCGGCCGGCGGCAGCCGCGGGGCCGCCTTGCGCCGACACACGGAACATCGCCACAAATTCTGCAGGAAATCACTAATAACTAAGAGTATGTAATCTAACATTTATCTTTTGCACTCGATTTTAAGCAGCACTTGTACTGTCGGTAGTAAATTATAAACTTAATTATGAATTATAATTTTTATAATAGTCAGTAAAAAATTTAATCAATGTAATGCCGATTTCACATGAGGGCATGCCTGACAGTGAGCACAGAATAGTACTGCTACAGTATTACTTTTTCTATGGTACTGCTACTGTGTGAACGTACTTGCCGAGACAGGACAGCACTGTCGTGCCAGTAATCAAGACAGGACAGTTAATAGCCTGCCGGTCTATTTTTTCGGGCCAATTGGTTACCCTCTTCACCTCTCGCACTAGACTGTCTTCCGACTAGCCTCGTGTGAACGCTATGGCAGTGCAGTGTGTAGTAAACCTTCATATTGTTTATTCCTAAATTAGAAACTTTTAATTCTGTATGTCTTGAATGTCCTATATCATTATCTGTTATTCTGCCGATATGCCGGTCAATATTATCTGTTCTGCCCCCCCGCACCCAATTTCACACGAGGGCAGAACAGTAGGACAGAACAGTTGAGGGAGGACAGTGACGTCCACACTGGTGGGCAGATAACATTGACAGGAAAATTGACAGAATAACAGATAATAAATATATGACACAAAAACAAATGTACCGTTTCCCCTTTAGTCGGGTGGTAACATAAATTTAGAGAGAAATAAATAGAGTATTTAAGGTATTTACAAAATTTAATTAATCACTATAATTTCAGGGTAGTAGTGAGCTTCATAAAAGCAACCGAAAACGACACCAGGTCTAGTAGGTAAAAATCAACACCACTGTCCTTTTAGATGGCCGAAGTGCAGACTCCGACCCGACGGCAGTGAAGGGGTTAACTTTTGAAGGCCCACCAGAAGGCGTGTAGTAAGTCGATAGGTCGCGGTGTGAAACGTCTAGTTTCTAACCGGAAACGGGGACCCCGATATCGGGGTAACACAATCACAATTTAAAATAAATACTGATTATTATAGTTCACTACACTCTCGTAGCCGGGAGTGTGTATTTTTTTGTGCAGCGTAGTACGTCCTTGCGATTTAGTAGTATCGCTCGGACTGCCCAAGGCAGATCTCACCGGCGATGCTCGTAGGATGGACTCATACCTCGACCGAACCTGTTTCCATATCGTTTCTCGTAGCTCGCGCGAACAGATATTTTAATAACATACAGTTGCGCCCGGTTTTATTTATAGTTAAGTTTTTATTTTATTGTAGTTGTTTGTTTTTATAATTAAGGATAAGTTTATTAATATATATTTTTTTGTTATAAGTTCAGATAAGTAGTTGTTAAATTTTATTAATTTTATTAAAGTTATTATTAGGATAATTTAAGATTATTGTAACGAACCGTTACATACCCCCCTTTTTAGATTAGGATTTTTTCTAGGAAAAATCCATTAAAGCTAAATGACAGCTAAGTCAGCTTAAAGTCCTTAACATGCCAGGTCCCTAAGTTGTGTCCTGTCATGTCTTCGAGTTCAAAAACTAGTTTAGACTTTTTTTCAATAATCCGACATTTTAAAAATTTTGGAGCTAATTTTTTTGAAAATCTGTTGTCTTTGTCACTCTGATAGAATTTTCTTTTCCATACTATGTCACCTACGTTAAAGTCAAAATTTTTACGGCGAAGGTTATAGTTAGTACTGTTTCTAGAATGTGCCTTAATGAGTGCTAGTTGGACTTTATCAAACCACTTCCGTAGTACGCCCAAATTTTCCGCGTAGCTGTCCCTGGGTGTAAATACAATTTGGTTCTCAAGATCGGGGTCTACATAGTGGGAACCGCAACTCACGAGCTCACGGCCAAAAACTAAGAATGAAGGAGTAAATCCTGTCACTTCATTCACAGCACTATTTAACGCAAACTGAATCTTGGGAATGTTAGTGTCCCAAACCCTATGATCTCCTTCAATAAAAGTAGATATAGCCGTAATGATAGTTTTGTTGTAGCGCTCTACGGTGTTTATTTGCGGAGTGTACAAAGGGGTATAAAAAACGTTAGGAATTTTATAATTTTCGAACAAGTTTTTCATGGTAACGCTAGTAAACTGTCGTCCGTTATCCATTAAAATGGTGCTAGGCACACCATGAACTAAAAAGACGTTTTCCTCAACGATCTTTGAAATAATATCCGCTGTTGCTCGTCGGATTGGGAACAACAAGCAGTATTTAGAAAAGCAACACGTGATTACCAATAGGAAGGTATTTTGCTTCCTAGATACTGGTAAAGGTCCAACAAGATCCATGCTCAACATTTGGAATGGCCTACTGCAGTCTTTAGGCCGGCCCATTATGCCAAGTGTTGAGTGGTTAAGGTGTTTATGGGAAAGGCAGGTATCACATGCAGAAACAAAATCAGCAACGTCTCTTTGCATGCTCGGCCAAAAATAATTTAGAGAGACACGTTTGTGCGTTTTAAAAATGCCGAAATGACCCGAAGTAGGGTCCGAATGATTTTTAATAATTATATCTTGTCGATATTCTACTGGAACCACCTCCTTCCATTCAAATTCCCTAGTCAGTGGGTTAATAGATTTAGTATACCTAAACAGCTTGCCGTTTTTAATTTGGTAACTTAAAAAGGAAGTGGGTGATTTTAGACACCCTTCAAAGATATTTAAATACAAGGCATCGTTAGTTTTCCGAGCTGGCGAGTCTGTCTCAGAATCGATAGCAGAAATAGGAACTGCGCGTGACAAACTGTCAGGCACCACATTCTCAGAACCCTTACGATGTCTGATATCGAAATTGTAGGCCGAAAGTCTAACACCCCATCTGGCAAATCTTCCTGTTGGGTTATTTAGGTTGAGAAACCATTTTAATGAGGAATGGTCGATATAGACTGTAAATTTGAGACCATTCTCCAGATAGCAACGCCAGTGCTCGATAGCGGTTAGCACTGCTAACGCTTCTCGTTCAGTGGCACTGTAATTGCGTTCTGGCTGAGAAAATGATTTACTCATATAGGCTATGACCCGTTCGTTGTCATTGAGCGTTTGAGTGAGTACTGCTCCCATACCGTAATCACTCGCATCGGTATGCACTTCGAAGGGCTTAGCATAATCCGGGCAGGAAAGAATGGGTGTAGAGATGAGACAAGTTTTTAATTTAGAGAAAGCGTCGTTTGCCTCTTCAGACCATACAAAAGGTGGAGCGTTCTTACCTTGGCTCGTCAATTTATTAAGGGGATTTGCTAGGGTACTGAAATTCGGTATGAACCGTCTGTACCAGGAGGCAGTACCCAGAAATCACCTTACTTCCTTGCGGTTTGTAGGAGTCGGGTAATTAATAATAGACTCCACTTTTTCTGAGTCAGCCCGTAAACCGTTAGAGTCTACAACATATCCCAGGTACTTGAGCTTTTACCATAGGGGCCAGGGGGCCCGTTATATGTAGGTAAATCAGAAGGGGTGTGTGGAATGAAACGTAGACATTAGGTAAAACTTGCTGAATGTATTGATCCGATAAGTTACAAATACAAAACTTATAAAAGGCGTGAGTTCGAGACGCGGATCCCGATTAGACTGGCGTCCGTACCTCACAGGCACACAGAGCAGGCCGCGTCTCGCTGACTAAGCTAATACAATGTGTCGCTACAGTACTTCCCTCGTTTTGAAAAATTTGTGTTATACTTACAAATTTAAAAAAATAAAATTATTTTACAATAAGTTGTTTTGCTAACCCTATTTCTCAACTGTGTAGTGAAGCTGAGTGACAATTATTTATGTCAACTATAGGTAAGGGTTACTAATAACTATGTACTGAGCGACGTTAATCTAAACAAATTTAGGTGAAAGTTACACAATAATAATTGTTGTGTTACATAAAAGAATTAAAAGTAAATAATAAATGTACGAAATGAAAATAATTACACAAGTAAAGCTGTTATAATTCTAAGCAAGTTAAGGTCGAGTTAAACTACTTTTTACTAAGGGTAGTTCCGTAAAACTAGGCTCTGCCAAAAAATAATAATCAGACTTGGTCTCTGCAGCTTCGTCTTACGAAACGCCAACAATACAGCAAAATAAAAAAAAAATACAATAAAATTACTCGTACCTTAAAGTGTCTAGAATTATGCACAAACACTCATCGTGTCGACGAGCAACAGCTGCATCAGCGAAAACGACGCCGCACAGGGCGCGTGTATGCCGCTTATCGTAAGTATTACACAATGTTGCATAGTATACTAAAAGTCAGTAAATTATATCTGAAACTAACATATGACATTTATTAAATCCATTACTGAATACAATAAACATTTAAATATGAACTCTGAATTTCACATAATTATACATAATTAGTGTTTGCTTGTTGAACAGTTTGCTGTTGTTGTGTACGCGTAACAGGACCGGAATCTCCATTTGGGAATACAGCTTGTTTTCTAACCCATTTCCTTACTTTGTTCTGAACGCGTTTGCTAATGAAGCACAATAGAATTACAGCTGATAATACTCCAAGTAATAATAGCACTGTTCCAAAAATTTCTAGATCCTTATATTGGTTACTGTTATTCACTTGACTGTTACCAATTAAGATATCTTGTTTGTTCTCTTCCTTACTTTGGTATTTACCCATTATGTTAGATATGGAATGAACAACCAACTTGATTCACAATAATGATTATAATGAATAACTCTAGAGTACCTAAAATGAAATAAAACGATTGACATAATTAATGATTACAAAATGCGTGCTTACTGCTGAAATCGCACTGGCCTCCTTATGGGCCTGCCACTGCTTGTGGTTCGAATGTCACTCTGTTTGTTTGTTGCACACTTATTACTGTAATTAACAATATTATTTCTAGAGTCTAAACTTTGTGTCCTAGGTACTGGAATAGACTGGTCATTGAGAATATAGGCCGGCTTCAGTCGGTCAATAGAAATGTTAACATTTTTACCTAATCTCTGTACACTAAAATACTTTTTACTTCGTTTAATAACGCTATAAGGGCCTTGATACGGTGGCTGTAAAGATTTCCTAACCGTATCGTCTCTAACGAATACATGTGTACATGTTGCTAAATCGCGATGCACAAAAATAGTTCGCGAATTTCTGTGTTCTGATGACTTAGGCCTATACTTCTCTATAGTTTCTCTTACATTCCTTACGTAATCATGGTGAGTATAATCTGTTGACTTAGAATTGCTGTAAAAATCACCGGGTAACCGAATTGTTAATCCGTACAAGAACTCTGCAGCGCTTACACTAGTTTCGTCCCGTGGTACTGCTCGTAAACCGTATAAAACTGTTGGCAATTCGTTAATCCAAGAGCTTGACTCTGTCAAACGTGCCATAAGGGCTGATTTTAAAGTTCGATGCCATCTTTCGACCGTCCCGTTGCTCTGTGGGTGGTAGGGTGTGGTTCGTAACCGATTTACGCCTAGAAACTTCATGAGTTGTGCAAAAAGGTTACTTTCGAACTGTCTACCTTGGTCGGTTGTAATTCTCAAAGGGCAACCAAATCTAGTGATCCATCCCTCGTAAACAGTTTTGGCGATGGTCTCAGCGTCAATTTCTTTAGTAGGGAAAGCTTCTGCCCAACCTGTTACCCTATCTATCATGGTAACACAATACCTAAATCCATCTTGAGTTATAGGCAAAGGGCCAATGATGTCCGCGTGAACATGTTCTAACCTTCCGCATTTGTCAAACTGACCTAAACCTGAAATTGTGTGACGACTCACTTTGACCTTCTGGCACTGAATGCACGTTTTGGTCCAAGTACCTACGTCTTTATTCATGCCTGGCCAAAAATACCTATGAGCCATTAAGCGCCTAGTTGCTCTTATGCCAGGGTGACTTAAACTGTGTACTATATCGAACGCTTGTTTGCGATAATCTTTGGGTACGTAAGGTCTAACATTTGAAGTTGAAATGTCGCAATATATCTGTTTATCACTGCCTGGTAAATATACCTTTTTAATACTTGCATTACTACGTGTTGTTGGTAACAATAACTCTTTCAGTTCATTATCTACATCCTGTGCCGATGCTAACTCTGTATAGTTAATGCTGTTTGGACAAGTTATTGTTTCGAGCCTAGACAAAGCGTCAGCAACAACGTTATCGCGTCCGGTCACGTATTGAATGTCAGTCGTATATTCGCTTACAAACATTAAATGCCTAACCCGTCGTGGTAAGTCCTTTTCATTAGGTTTCTTTGTAAATGCATAGACCAATGGTTTATGATCTGTGAAAATTGTTACTTGATGACCTTCAATACGAGACCTAAAGTGTTGCACCGCAAGGTACATTGCCAATAACTCGCGATCGTATGTACTGTACTTTCTTTGTCCTTGAGACAGTTTTTTAGAAAAATAACCTAAGGGCGCGAACTTCCCGTTAATGTTTACTTGTAGAACGGCACCGATGCCTTCGTCTGACGCATCCGTCATCAATGCTAAAGGCGTGTTAGGCGTTGGGTGGCAAAGCGTGGCAGCTTGTAGCAAAACTGTTTTGCACTGCGAAAACGCTTGCTCAGCCTGAGGTGTCCAATCTATGGGAGTTTTGTCCTTTTTCTTAGGGCTATGAATAAGCTCGTTCAATTTAGTTTGAAAATGCGCAGCCTTGGGTATGTGAGATCTATAAAAATTAACCATGCCCAAGAACCTTCTGAGCTGTTCTACTGTTTCTGGTTTTTTAAAATTCACTATGTCGTTGACTTTCTGTTCAGCCGGCTTAATACCTTCGGGTGAGACTTGGAAACCTAAAAACTCTAATTGTGACTGCCCGAATTGACACTTAGATAGATTGATAGTGATGCCAAAATCATTTAACCGGCTAAAAATAGCGTCTAAATGCTTTCTGTGTGAGCTCAAATTTTTACTGGCTACTAAAATATCGTCGATATAGCAAAATAAAAAATCGTTTCCGTGATCTACGGAACCATCGTCATTCATTACCTCAATTCCTTGTAAAACTGAATGATTCATAAACCTTTGAAAGGATTGCGCAGCATTTTTCAAACCGAAAGACATCCTGGGGAATTCAAAAAGTCCAAACGGGGTAATTATTGCCGTTTTCTCAATATCCTCAGGGTTGACTAAAATATTATTAAATGCTCTATTTAAATCAATTTTTGACATAACTACTTTTCCTGCCGAAATGTTAGTAAAATCTAATACTCGCGGAACCGGGTATCTATCCGGTTTAGTTATTTTGTTAAGTGCGCGATAGTCGCCGCACGGTCGCAACTGACCGTCTTTTTTTGGTACTACATGCAATGGACTTGCCCAGGCTCCCTTTGACGGCCTGCATATGCCAAGTTCCTGCATAGTTTTAAATTCGTCATAGACTTTTTATAACGATCTGGCGGTAAAGGACGTGCCTTAGCGTGCACGGGTGGACCTTTCGTTTCTATATGATGATATATAGAATGTGGAGGGTTATTCCTAAAACAAGTCGGCTTTAATATGTCAGGATAACGCGACAACAAATCATAAAAAGGATGACCGGCGTCTATAGTTCCTAATGATGAGTCATTCCAGTAGGTAATCTCAGCTATAACACTTAAATTAGTAATTTGATCGACTAATTTACGATTACTTAAATCAACTAATAACTTGTGCTCTATAAAAAAATCTGCCCCTAATATGGGTTGCTTCACATCTGCGACTATAAAAGTCCACTTAAATGGTCGACGCAAATTTAAATTTAAAGTTAATGTTTTTGAGCCAAAAGTCTTAATAACCGTTCCATTAGCTGCGTATAATACATAGGAACTAACACTGTCATTTTTAGGCACAAACCTGACTGGAAGAACTGAGACGTTTGCTCCGGTGTCAATCAGGAAACGGATTCCCGACTTAGCGTCCAAGACTATGAGGCGGTTGTTTCCGTAGATAGCGCAGGAGCCCGCCGTTGCCTGCACTGCTGTTAGTTTTCCGACGTTTGGTTGTCCGTATTTCCTTTCCAGCTACATGGTTGATAGCACTTCCTAGCCTTTTCACCGAATTCATAGTGGTACCAGCACTTCTCGTGAGGACGTTTCAACGGCGTAGCGCTTCTTTTATTTGAGCGACTTCTTAAACGTTGATTCCTATCCCTTGTGTCAACTTCCAAACGCGATAATCGAGCGTTGACGTTTGCAATTTCTGCTAATATCTTTGCTGTATCGGTCTCTTTGTTTTGCTGAGAACTAACTTGTGATACACTTGCACTAGTGGATTCCATTATTTTGTCTGCCACTGCGGCTAATTTGTCCAACTCTGTGACTTCTGTAACTGCTAGCACAGTTTGCACTGCAGACGGGAGATGAGTTTGCCACAGTACCTGCAGCGTGGCATCTGGAACTCTGTCCTGCGCTAGCTCGCGCATGCGACGCAGTAACTGTGACGGCTTCTGCTCTCCTAACTCCATTTCACCAATGAGTTTTTTGATCTTCATGTGTTCCGACTCTTCAAAAATATTAAGAAGTTGTGCCTTCAGATACTCGTACTTCTTGACTGCAGGAGGGCTAACGAGGATGTCGGTTACTTGCGAAATGACGTCTCTATCCAACTTTGTGATGACCAAGTTGAATTTGGCTTCATCACTCAGCTTCTGAGATGCTAGTATGGCCTCCATTCGGATAAACCAAACGCGGGGCTGTTCCCGCCAAAAACCAGGTATCCTCGAAGCGACTGTAATTTGAGCCAACTCACTATAGTCTTGCAGTAACGATGTTGAAGGTGTTGTCGGCTGTTGTGGTGGTGCAGGTGGTGCTGGTGGGGCTGGTGGATTTTGTTGGAACATTTTTCTTGATGTTGTTAACCCTGTCGTCCAGTGCAGGGGAGTCTAATGGGTGCAAACCGCGTGGAACACAGCGATGACGTAATAAATTCCACGCACCGTATAATTGTTCGAAAAGGGGGTCACCAGTTTACCATAGGGGCCAGGGGGCCCGTTATATGTAGGTAAATCAGAAGGGGTGTGTGGAATGAAACGTAGACATTAGGTAAAACTTGCTGAATGTATTGATCCGATAAGTTACAAATACAAAACTTATAAAAGGTGTGAGTTCGAGACGCGGATCCCGATTAGACTGGCGTCCGTACCTCACAGGCACACAGAGCAGGCCGCGTCTCGCTGACTAAGCTAATACAATGTGTCGCTACAAGCTGTTGCCTGAAAAACTGACTCTTTTGAAAATTTATTGTTAGATTAGCTATTTTCAGCTTTTCAAGAACACGCTCAAGCAGGGAGATATGCTGCTCGAAGTTATCCGAAACGACGATGACGTCATCAATGAAAACGAACACCCTGTGCTCGATATCAGGTCCATAAAATAGGGCATCGACCAATCTTTGTTGGGTAGCAGGTGCGTTAGTTAAGCCAAAGGGCATAGACTTGAATTGGAAGGTTCCACGCGATGGAATGTAGAATGCAGTTTTTTGTTTGTCTTCCTCCCTGATCAATATCTGCCAGAAGCTTTTAGACAGATCTAGACTTGACAGATACTTGGCATCGCGTAGATTGTCGAGAATTTCTGCGATATAGGGTAGACTATACGCATCTTTTTTAGTCACGGCGTTAAGCTTCCTGCTGTCGAGACAAAACCTTAATTCGCCGTTTTTCTTAGGTGTCAGAAGAACTGGGGACGACCACGGGCTCTCGCAAGGCTCGACCACGTCCTCCCTTAGCATGTCATCCAGCTGCTCAGTTAGAATGCGTTGCTTTTCTGGAGACATCCTATAATACCGTTGACGAATGGGAGCAGCATCCCCAGTGTCAATGGCATGTTGTATTAAGGTAGTGCGACCTAAACCGCGTTTTTCGTATGATAAATCATGAAACTGAGATATCACATCATCAGCTACGGTCTTTTGTTTTAGTGACAAATGGTCATAAGAACATAAATTATGCGGTATTGGCTCAAGATTGGAAGTTTGGAAATCGTCTGAGTCACTGTAGTAAATTATGCCATCAAGATGTTTAGGAAAAAGACCAAACAACCTCCAAAAGTCCATGCCAAGGATAAGTGAATGTTTGATACTGGGTACTGTAGGTTTTGAGTATCTGTGACTGGTCGTTAAATTTTATTGGGAGATATAAGGTTCCTTTCGATTCCAATCGTTCGCCACCTGCAGCTATGAACTGAGTGGTATCAGTTTTTTGTAGTTCAAAATCAGCTTGCAATAGGAAATCATGACAACCATTTCCTAATATAGTTGTTGAGGACCCAGTATCAAGAAGTCCAATAATCGGTGTATCGTTAACCGTGACGGAAACATAGGGTCGGGACACATTAACATTGCTATTGTGGATTGAAGAGACAGCGTTATAAGTGGAGAAGGAAACAAGAAAATTTAACCACTGGTGCCAATCTGACTCACTAAAATTTTTATGTGAGTAAGTGTTTCTAGAAATGATGTCTTTCCAATCCACGCCTATTAGTTTTTTTGATTGTCACTGTCGACGGGGTTACACTTAGGACAATCAGGAAAGCGATAGTCCTTTTCACCACATTTAAAACAGACTATGTTACGCTCTTCCTTACAACTTCTAAGGTTGTGATCATCAGTTCTACATCTTGGACAATATAGGGGCCTAGATGGTCCCGCAGTGACAGCGTTCACTGTAGTATTTTTATTAACATTTTTTGTTCCTTTTTTGCTTGAATTATTATTAGTACTGTGTTTATATTTAGTTGTTATTGATGTTAGGGTAATTAATATTTTGTTTGTTTTCGTTTTCATTTTTAGCGTTATATTTATAGTTTGTATTTACATAGTTACATTTGTATGCAAACTCGGGAGCAAGTGTGCTGTTAGATGCCTTAGGTGGTTCATGGAAGTGTGAGAATTTAGCTTGCACATTTTCGAAGTTGCGGCATGTTGCCACAAGAGAGTCAATGCTGTTGATCTCAGGAGTAGCGGCCAACGTATTCGCATAACATAGTCGAATATAGTGTAAAAGAATCGGAATCTAACTTCTCGGTTTCCGATAGTGGTTTGCTAAGACGAGAAAATAGTCCGTGCATGATCGAGATGTAAATGGTTATATTTTCTCGTTCTCCTTGTGTGCGCGACCTAATCTAATCAGCGAGTCGGTAGTCGTAGTCGCTACTGCAAAAATCCTGTTTAAGCAAGATGCACAATTCCTGCCAAGAATTTATTCTATTTTTGTTGTAACGATACCAATGAAGGGCATCACCCGTGAAAATTTCGTAAGCCAATGAGATAACCCTATCGTAAGATACACCACGAGATTCAACAAATTCCTCCACCTTTAGGATGAAGGAGTGAACGCAGCCTTTGCCCGAATACCTAAGTTTTCCAATGTCTGCTGAAAGATTGCGCTCACTACAAGAAACAGATATGGTAGTTGGTTCTGTAACGGCATCAGCAGATGATGCTGGCGGGGCTTTATTTTGTGAAATCTGAGATTTGAACGCGCTCAACTCTTTATAGTACGAGTTAAAGTTCGACACACAGACCTTGTAAATATCAGCAATTTCAGGTGTATTTGTTATTCTATTCATCCGGTGATACAGGTGATTTAGCAAGCTCTCTGCTCTGATGTATGTATTTTTGTCAAATTTAGATTTTAAGATTGAAATAAGGTTATGTGTTTTAAGAAGTGACTCTTTCACAAACTTTAAGTCATCGCTTGGTTCTAGATGTGATTCAGTTATATCCTCAGAAGCATTTAGCTGTGATAATTTTATTATTTGTTTCCGTAACTCTTGAACTGTATCACCGGACCCACCACGAAGCTTAACCTCATATTCTAATTCAGCCTTTTGTAGGGAGAGAAACTTAATTTGGTGAGACATCATGTGCAAGTGATATTGGGTATGTGTTGCAAATAGCTTAACTAAAAACAACTACTAGTGATTTAGAAGCAAGGTGAAATAATGTAACTGCTAATGTGCGGTCTCATACGATAACTGCACAATTAAAGATGGCAACCGATTGGTGTGTCTAAAATTGGCATGTATATAGACACAGGGCGTTATCAAAATTATATACAAAAAATGACCACACAATAGCAACTAAAATTAGCACAAATCGGTCTTAAAACTAGGTTTATAGCCAATATCAATAAAAACCATTAAGTGCCAAAAGATATCTGGTAACGTTTCGGTTGAATTTATACCCGTTGTAAGGCGCCAATGTACCGTTTCCCCTTTAGTCGGGTGGTAACATAAATTTAGAGAGAAATAAATAGAGTATTTAAGGTATTTACAAAATTTTATTAATCACTATAATTTCAAGGTAGTAGTGAGCTTCATAAAAGCAACCGAAAACGACACCAGGTCTAGTAGGTAAAAATCAACACCACTGTCCTTTTAGATGGCCGAAGTGCAGACTCCGACCCGACGGCAGTGAAGGGGTTAACTTTTGAAGGCCCACCAGAAGGCGTGTAGTAAGTCGATAGGTCGCGGTGTGAAACGTCTAGTTTCTAACCGGAAACGGGGACCCCGATATAGGGGTAACACAATCACAATTTAAAATAAATACTGATTATTATAGTTCACTACACTCTCGTAGCCGGGAGTGTGTATTTTTTTGTGCAGCGTAGTACGTCCTTGCGATTTAGTAGTATCGCTCGGACTGCCCAAGGCAGATCTCACCGGCGATGCTCGTAGGATGGACTCATACCTCGACCGAACCTGTTTCCATATCGTTTCTCGTAGCTCGCGCGAACAGCTATTTTAATAACATACAGTTGCGCCCGGTTTTATTTATAGTTAAGTTTTTATTTTATTGTAGTTGTTTGTTTTTATAATTAAGGATAAGTTTATTAATATATATTTTTTTGTTATAAGTTCAGATAAGTAGTTGTTAAATTTTATTAATTTTATTAAAGTTATTTTTAGGATAATTTAAGATCATTGTAACGAACCGTTACACATTCAATCCATACAGAATTAAAAGTTTCTAAATTTAGAAATAAACACTATGAAAGTTTACTACACACTGCACTGCCCTCGCGTTCACATGAGGGTAGTCGGAAGACAGTCGAGTACGAGAGGTAGGAGGGGTAACCAACTAACCCGAAAAAAAAGACCGGCAGGCTATTAGCTGTCCTGCCTTGATAACTGGCACGACAGTGCTGTCCTGTCTCGGCGAGTACATTCACACAGTAGCAGTACTGTTCTGCCCTCGCTGTCCTGCCCTCGTGTGATTCGGCATATTAACTGTCCTGCCTTGATTACTAGCACGACAGTGCTGTCCTGTCTCGGCGAGTACGTTCACACAGTAGCAGTACTGTTCTGCCCTCACTGTCCTGCCCTCGTGTGATTCGGCATATTAACTGTCCTGCCTTGATTACTGGCACGACAGTGCTGTCCTGACTCGGCGAGTACGTTCACACAGTGGCAGTACTGTTCTGCCCTCACTGTCCTGCTCTCGTGTGATTCGGCATATTAACTGTCCTGCCTTGATTACTGGCACGACAGTGCTGTCCTGTTTCGGCGAGTACATTCACACAGTAGCAGTACTGTTCTGCCCTCACTGTCCTGCCCTCGTGTGATTCGGCATATTAACTGTCCTGCCTTGATTACTGGCACGACAGTGCTGTCCTGTCTCGGCGAGTACATTCACACAGTAGCAGTACTGTTCTGCCCTCACTGTCCTGCCCTCGTGTGATTCGGCTTATTAACTGTCCTGCCTTGATTACTGGCACGACAGTGCTGTCCTGTCTCGGCGAGTACGTTCACACAGTAGCAGTACTGTTCTGCCCTCACTGTCCTGTCCTCGTGTGATTCGGCATATTAACTGTCCTGCCTTGATTACTGGCACGACAGTGCTGTCCTGTCTCGGCGAGTACGTTCACACAGTAGCAGTACTGTTCTGCCCTCACTGTCCTGCCCTCGTGTGATTCGGCATATTAACTGTCCTGCCTTGATTACTGGCACGACAGTGCTGTCCTGACTCGGCGAGTACGTTCACACAGTGGCAGTACTGTTCTGCCCTCGATGTCCTGCCCTCGTGTGATTCGGCATATTAACTGTCCTGCCTTGATTACTGGCACGATGGTGCTGTCCTGACTCGGCGAGTACGTTCACACAGTGGCAGTACTGTTCTGCCCTCGATGTCCTGCCCTCGTGTGATTCGGCATATTAACTGTCCTGCCTTGATTACTGGCACGACAGTGCTGTCCTGTCTCGGCGAGTACATTCACACAGTAGCAGTACTGTTCTGCCCTCACTGTCCTGCCCTCGTGTGATTCGGCATATTAACTGTCCTGCCTTGATTACTGGCACGACAGTGCTGTCCTGTCTCGGCGAGTACGTTCACACAGTAGCAGTACTGTTCCGCCCTCACTGTCCTGCCCTCGTGTGATTCGGCATATTAACTGTCCTGCCTTGATTACTGGCACGACAGTGCTGTCCTGTCTCGGCGAGTACGTTCACACAGTAGCAGTACTGTTCTGCCCTCACTGTCGTGCCCTCGTGTGATTCGGCATATTAACTGTCCTGCCTTGATTACTGGCACGACAGTGCTGTCCTGACTCGGCGAGTACGTTCACACAGTAGCAGTACTGTTCTGCCCTCACTGTCCTGCCCTCGTGTGATTCGGCATGTTAACTGTCCTGCCTTGATTACTGGCACGACAGTGCTGTCCTGACTCGGCGAGTACGTTCACACAGTAGCAGTACTGTTCTGCCCTCACTGTCCTGCCCTCGTGTGATTCGGCATATTAACTGTCCTGCCTTGATTACTGGCACGACAGTGCTGTCCTGTCTCGGCGAGTACGTTCACTCAGTAGCAGTACTGTTCTGCCCTCACTGTCCTGTCCTCGTGTGATTCGGCATATTAACTGTCCTGCCTTGATTACTGGCACGACAGTGCTGTCCTGTCTCGGCGAGTACGTTCACACAGTAGCAGTACTGTTCTGCCCTCACTGTCCTGCCCTCGTGTGATTCGGCATATTAACTGTCCTGCCTTGATTACTGGCACGACAGTGCTGTCCTGTCTCGGCGAGTACGTTCACACAGTAGCAGTACTGTTCTGCCCTCACTGTCCTGCCCTCGTGTGATTCGGCATATTAACTGTCCTGCCTTGATTACTGGCACGACAGTGCTGTCCTGTCTCGGCGAGTACGTTCACACAGTAGCAGTACTGTTCTGCCCTCACTGTCCTGCCCTCGTGTGATTCGGCATATTAACTGTCCTGCCTTGATTACTGGCACGACAGTGCTGTCCTGTCTCGGCGAGTACGTTCACACAGTAGCAGTACTGTTCTGCCCTCACTGTCCTGCCCTCGTGTGATTCGGCATATTATCTGTCCTGCCTTGATTACTGGCACGACAGTGCTGTCCTGTCTCGGCGAGTACGTTCACACAGTAGCAGTACTGTTCTGCCCTCACTGTCCTTTTGTGAAATCGGCATGGAACGTTAAAATATTTTTGGTCGTCCATATAATCTAAAAAGTTGATAGATTATTGACTATTTCATCGTATGGCTTCCCTAAGTACAAACCGTTTCAATGCGCGTATAGCATAGGAGAGGACCTCTTTTGTGTCCTTCAAAAGATGAAGCTTAACCTTAAAGGCAATAGTGAACAGACTATAATGAATCCTAGAGTAGATTTAATGGTTCAGTTTCAATAGCATTTTAAGTAGGTACATAATCGTGTAGAACTTGAGTTTAAATTATAATAAATTTGAATATTTGTAATCAGTCATCTGGGGACGACGTCTCCTCAGCGTTAATGATAAAACTCACCTCCATAAATCTGTGAAAATCTGCAATTAATTACGACACTAATGTGGGTCTTAGCGATGCGATTTATGTTTTACACCCGCACCGCTTTAAGGCGGTTAACTGAACTCTCAAACTCCCTTTGAAATAAATACCTAGATGTGTGTACGTTCCAGCTAGCCCCCAGTTCATTAAAACACGTAGTATTACAACAGCGGGCTTAAAACTTGAATGACGTTACATCCTTAAAATGAAGATGGGTAGTTGACTTTTACATGGGGGTGCATATTTACATAACGACCGTTTGAACTCCATCCATAAATATTATCACCGACCTATGTAATATGATTTATCTTGTAAATAACTTGTTTTTTTTTTTTGTCAAGATGACCTCACTCCACTTGTATTTTCTTTCTTGTTTCTATGTGACATTATGTTATTAGTTATTTACAAGAAAACATGGCGAGTTTTAACACAAAAAAGGTATTTCATTTTTTTCCAATTAAATGTAACGTGAGGCAGTAGCCAAGTTTGCCTTGGAGAAGCAGGATCGTAGTAGTGATTTTGCATTTTGCAAGCGATACACGTGGCACACTCTCATGGCATCAGTGATTTGGAATTAACTGGTGTACATACCGCATCCTCGTCGCTCGCAGGCTTAGAGTAGGAAGAACAGTCCTCGCAGACGCGGTGCTGACAGCCATTGCAGGTGTGATACACCTCTCCTGGTATTAGCGCTTTGAGGCACACTCGGCATGCACCAGCCCTAGATGGGGCTTTTCCCGCTTCGCTGAAACAGGACTTGTAATAGTAACTGTTTATTCATGGATTTTACTATAAGTGTATAGCTACTTCGAGACCATCAAGGTAGGTATAAAAAAAAGGACATTCAGAAACACATGAATAAATTAATTAATATTCGTAAACGTGACTTTTGAGTCAAATTATTAGGCATCTAGAATATGGCGCAATGGCAGCGATCCTGCCTTTAGCGCCGGAGGTCGTGGGTTCGATCACAATCCATGGCCAACATTCTTGTGACGAACATTAGTGTATCTTGTGTGTCTGGGTGTTATTATTTATTGAAGCATTTAGAAATATGTAAGTATGTTCAATCGTTCATCAGTCTCTGACACCCATAGTACAAGCTCTGCTTAGTTTGGGGTCAAAAGGCCTTGGTGTAATTTGCCCCAGATAATTATTTATTTTTAATTTATTTATGGCTCTAATTTCATGACGCAAACGCATTGATTTGCAGAAGCTTGATAGTGTATTTGATGGGAAAAAAATATTCAAGTGAAATATTTAATTTTGATGCATCGTATGATCGTAGTACCGTTCAGTCTTGGCTGGGGGAGGCGGCGGCTGGGCGGGCGGCGGCGCCGGCGCTGGCTCTGCCACCACTTCTGTCTGCCGGGGACCGAGCTTTTGCACTATAACAACAACATGAAAATAATGCACGTTAGAAAACTCATAGACATACCTATATTGACATAGGGGTGGTTTTGGTGACCTGCCAAAAGTGGTTATAGATTACAAATCCTTATTCATTAAAAATCAAACAAAATCAATAAAACTTTAAAAAAGTAAATTAAAAATTTAACTATCTAAAATAACAGTTCTTTCGAATCGTCAATAACATTTTAACTTTAGCAAATGATATTAAAGATATACATTACATAATATGAATACTATCTTTATATGCTAACTATATAAAATATACTACATACATGGAAAGGATGGATGAAAGGCGATTAACGAAACAAATTTACAAGGCGAGGGTGGATGGAGCTGTTGAAAGGGGAAGGCCCAGACGGACGTACTTAGGACAAGTCCTTGACGTGCTCAGAAAAGGTCAGGTCAGGAGTACCCATAATCGACGAGCATGTATGAAAGGATTAATGAGAGTGGAAGAAGCGCAAGAGGTGTGTCAGGACCGAGGCAAGTGGAAAGATGTGGTCTCTGCCTACGCCGTTGGGAAAAAGGCGGGATGGTATGTATGTATGTATGTACTACATACATATAAAGCTTAGAGCATTCAGACCAATGCTCTAAGATATAATGTAATCGTAAAAATATAGACAATAAATACAATTCAGTTTAGCTCAGATCATAGCCCAGTCAGGATAAAACTATCTGTAAATATCAAAGAATGTCGAAATAGAAAATTCAAAAAACTTGTGAAACAGTTGGACAAGGACACAGTCATTGCTAATAGAAAACAGTTTAGACTAGAACTTAACAACTCATTTGACTTACTTATTACACATAGTAACGAAAAAATCGTGCAAGAGCACTTTGATACAATTATAGATATATATAGCTAGAAAAAAGATTAAGAAGCAGAAGAAGAATACTTGTAAATTATAGCAATTAATAGAAGACAGAGAAAAAGAAAGAAATGATAGAAATAGTAATAATTTTAGCTTGTTAGATAGAATAGTGAAACGTAGTATAAGCAAAGACTTACGCTCTTATAATCACAACTTAATTCAGATTGCTTTAGAACAGAATCGATCTCCAAGAACTGCCAAACAGGGAATGGCCAGAGGTAAGTCCTGGATCACTTGCTTACAAGACGAACTTGGTTCAAAACAAAGCAGCCGGGAAACAGTTTTGGTACAAATTTATACACGAAACTACATTTAAATGAATCGAACTCGAAACAAAACACAGAGTATCGTTACTCGGATCAAATACTCGTACACAACATAGATTATAGGGAAGTCCACGATGCACTGACAAGGATGAAGTACAACAGAAACCCAGGTGAAGACGGCATAACAACTGAAGCATTAAAAATTGGCGAACCAGTATTACTTTCACATTTTAAAAATCTTTTTAACGAAATCCTACGAACTGGTCAATTCTCACACTTGTTTTATCACCCAAATATAATTGTGTTGCACAAAAAGGGAGATAAAAGCGATATAAATAATTATAGACCCTTCAGTTTAGTTTCACATATGTACAAACTTTTTATTAAAATATTAGATAACAGGATTGCCGGTGTATTATACAAAAACCAGCCACCGGAACAGGCGGGCTTTCGACAGGGTCTTTCAACTATGGATCACCTTCAAACTCTTAATCAAGTCATTGAAAAACACATGGAGTACAACCTTCCTCTTTACGTAGCATTTATAGACTTCTCAAAAGCGTTCGACAGCATAAATGATGACTCCATAATTACTGCTCTGAAGAACCAAAACATAGATTTTTTTCAACATTGGACGACACGATTGGCGCAGTGTGCTGTAGCACGGTTTTTCGCCTTGGCTTCCGTGGTGTCCCGGGTTCGATTCCCGGTCGGGTCAATTCAGAAAAATGACTTTTTCTAAATCGGCTCGGGTCTGGGTGTGCTGGGAGACGTCCCTGGCTTATTTCCCTGTCTGGTACCTCGTGACACAAGGATATTTATCCTTACTTCGAGACCATGACAAGTGGTGTGTAGTCTGGCGCATATTTATTATTTATTTATTTATATTTATAGACCCGGTAATACATCTACCTCCTACGCACAATATACAATAACAGTACAGCTTCTATCAAGCTCGAACGAAAAGGTTCCTTATTCGCTGTCGAGCGAGGAGTTAAGCAGGGCGACCCACTTTCTCCTATGCTCTTCACCGCTACTCTAGAGGAGATATTTAAAAAGTTGCGAGTAACCTGGAGCGATAGATGTGTTCACGTCAGCGGAAGAAAATTATGTAATCTTTGTTTCGCAGACGATATTATCTTGTTTTCAACAAAAGCAGCTGAATTGGCCTGTATGCTTCAAGACCTAAGCATAGCGAGCTTGGAGTTTGGACTAAAGATGAATATGTCAAAGACCAAACTAATGACCAATAGTACAAGAAACTTTCCCAAACTACTGAGATTTATTTTAGTGGCTCCCCCGACCAACCTCCCGGTTATGCAGAAAGGCATACTATTCCTAGCACACCGTGAAGTGTACCAAGGACCATCTGCGGTAGGTCCCGCCGCCACAAAGCACAATGCATTACACATTATGGTACTCATAGGCGAGTAGCCCGTGGCATTACCCACTCCCATTTATCCAGAATGGTACCGGGGCAGTTTTAGTCGCTCACCACGCGCATCCAAAGAACGCTAGCGTATTCAATCCCCGCTGGGGACGTCAGAGAAGCCAACTACCATTTCTCCAGAATGGTGCCGGAGCTGTATAGCGCGCTCACATCTCAATGCACTGCCCTACATCTACCCTTAACTACAGCAGGGTGGCCGGATAGGCAATCTAGCGGATACCCATCTCCTTGCTATCCAGGCAAGTACCGGAGGAGCGGCAAGCTGCTATGAGGGTTCCTCACTAACCCCGCATCTAAACACTTAGGGGCCCAACGCCCTAGACCAGTGAATTTAGATACTCGTTGCGCGCGAGGAGGGACGCTCGGTACACACTACCGAGCAGACGAACATGCCCCACCTATGGAACTAACCACATGCCACCACGAATCCAACTCCAAGTTGGGGCCAGCCTTAAGAAAGGCAGAGTTGGGACCCCCCAACACCCGTGGGACCCTTATCCAAACAGCCAGACCCGTAGTTCCGGCTGCGAAAACCCTACCTACCCGAGTGAAGTAGATAGGGACAAATAGTACAGAAAAGGTTGTACTGGTGGACGGCGAAAGAACGCAATACGTCCAGGAATATATCTATCTGGGCCAATTGGCCGCCGTCGAGGCACGCCAAGACAAAGAAGTTGCGAAACGCACCGAAAATGCCTGGATGAGCTATTGGTCCATGAAAGAACACATGAAGGGTAACCTAAAACTCTGTGTCAAACGCAAACTCATGGACGTGTGCATTCCGACCCTCACCTATGGCGCTCAAACCTGGTCTTTAACAAACGCACAGAAATCCAAACTTAAGGTTTGCCAAAAGGCCATGGAGCGTAGTATCTTAGGTGTAAAACTAATCGACCACGTTACTAACACAGATCTACGCTCCAAAATCAAAGTAGCCGATGTAGGACAAGCAGCAGCCAGGCTTAAGTGGGATTGGGCGGGACACATTTCTAGCATGCCGAATGATTTGTGGGCAAAATCAGCTACCGAGTGGGCCCCACCGAAGAAGTACCGACTGTGATATACCTACATAATGTATGTGACATGAGAGACGCGCGGGCGCCTTGTACTATTTAACGCTATGCACGGATATCAATAAATCAGTTATTCGCTAGTCACCGACTTGTCATTTGCTCCCGTAATTAGAACCCTAAAGACATTCCATTGGCGACGAGAGGGTCAAAATGGCGGACAACACGCGTGCTATCGGGAATATAAAAGAATTTTGCCCAAGTACCGATTCATGGCCAAGCTACATTAAAAGAGTGCGAGCATTTTTTGTGGTAAACGAAATAAAGCCAGATGTTCAATCAGCGTTCCTCATCACATTAGTGGGAAATGATACCTACGATCTCATGACTGTGTTGTGCAGTCCGGCGGAACCAGAACAGAAAACATTCGACGAGCTGGTAAGCGTCGTGGACCACCATCTGAACCCCCAAGCCAGTGACATGGCAGAACGCATGAAGTTACGAGCTTGTTTACAAAACCAAAGTGAATCAGTTAGCGATTACCTATTGCGTCTTAAAAAACTAGCTATGACGTGTAAATTCAAGGGGCAAGAATCACTAGAGGAAAATCTACGAGACCAATTCACATATGGATTGAGAAGTGAGAAATATAGGCAGCGATTATTGACCGAGCGGGAGCTTAGTTTCAAGAGAGCGGTGACATTAGCTACGACGTTGGAGGCGGCGGAGCTCGAAGCCAAGTTAGGCGGCGGTAACGGCACGGCCGGAGAGGCATCTCACGGCGATGTTTATGCAGTGCGTTCTGGCGGCGGCAGCCACGGAGGGCAGCGCGGAGAAAGAGTGAGTCCGCGACGCGGAGGCGGCGGCGGCCGGTGGGCCTCACCAGGAGCCAGCGGCAGCGGCACGGATCGATGCTTTCGGTGTGGATCGCGGCAGCATTCAGCTGATAAGTGTATTTATAAAAGTGCAACCTGTTATAAGTGCGAGAAAGTGGGCCACATAAGCCATATGTGTCGTTTTACAAAAAAAAGGCAATCTAAGTTATTCCAAGTGGACGAAAGTGATTCGGAAGGCGATGTCGGGTCTCCCACTTTGTATAGGTTAAGTGAAGCGGAGGAGGCTGATGGGCCTTGGTATTGTAAGCTCAATGTGGAGGGTGTCTTGTTGGACATGCAGGTTGACAGCGGTTCCTCGGTAAGCGCTATTTCTAAAACTACATATAACAAACTGTATAGAGGTAGACCATTGCATAAATCGGATAAAGTTTTAACCGTTTACAGCGGAGAAAAAATTACACCAATAGGGACAATGCCGGTGAATGTCGTTAACAACGACAAGTTATTTACCTCGAAATTGTACGTCATTGATAATGGTAACTGTCCTCCTATATTAGGTAGAAAATGGATGAAAGAGTTGCAAATATCTTTGCCTTTCGTCGGTCATGTTTCTAGTGACGAAAACAATAAAATTTTAAACGAACTAATGCGTAAATATAAAAATGTATTCGAGGAAGGTATTGGTACATTCAATCGCGGCACCATTAGCTTGCAAGTGTGTGAGGGAGCGGTGCCGGTGTGGAAGCGAGCGCGAGTAGTCCCGCACGCGCTGCGCTCCGCTGTCGACGCTGAGCTGCAGCGGCTGCAAGCCGAGGGCATTATAAGCCCGGTAGAGGACGTCGGGGGTTGGGGAACACCCATAGTTCCCGTAAAAAAACAATCAGGCAGCATCAGAATCTGTGGCGATTTCAAAGTTACGGTTAACCCAGTTTTATGCGATGACAAATATCCCCTTCCGCGGATTGAGGATCTGTTTTCTGCCTTACAGGGGGGGCAAACCTTTAGTAAAATAGATTTAAAAAGTGCGTATCAGCAATTTCTCCTAGACGAGGACTCTAAAAAGCTTTGTACTATTGTAACGCATAAGGGAAACTTTGTGTATAATAGATTACCGTTTGGAATTAAAACGGCATCAAATAAATTTCAAAGAATAATGGATTCCTTATTTAAATTGAACCACGTGACCGTGTTCGTCGACGATTTGATCATCACAGGGGAGTCAAGGCAAAAACATATTGAAAATTTGAACAAGGTATTTCAGATATTAAATGACTGTGGTCTTAGAATCAGCGCAGAAAAATGTTGTTTTTTTCCAGGAAAAAGTTTCTTATTTAGGCCATCTTATCGATGCCGAGGGGCTACATACGGAAACTAAGAAAATTGACGCCGTTCTTGCTGCAGAACGACCCTCTAATGTACGTGAACTGAGAGCTTTTATAGGCTTAATAAACTATTACTCAAAATTTATTAAAAATTTTACTAATGTGATAGCACCTTTATATGTTTTATTGAAAAAAGATATACCATGGGCTTGGAGTGATGAGTGTGAGACAGCATTTTTAAAAATTAAGGTTTTGTTAAAAAATTCAGAAGTACTAGTCCATTTTAACCCCGAGCTCCCCTTGGTATTGTCGTGCGACGCGTCGCCGCGCGGAGTTGGCGCGTGGCTCGGGCACGAGACGGCCAACGGCGTGCGAGCCATAGTGCACGCCAGCCGCGCGCTTACTCCGGCCGAACAAAATTATAGCCAAATATGCAGGGAAGGGCTGGCTATCATTTTTGGAGTGCAACGTTTTCACGAATATGTTTATGGCAGACATTTTATTTTAGTTCGCGATTGCAAGCCCCTATGTTCAATTTTCGGGCCAAAAACAGGTATACCATTGATGATGGCGGGTAGGCTGCAGCGATGGTCAATCATATTGAGCGAGTATAACTATACTATCAGGTGTGTAAAATCAAAGGATAACTGTTTAGCGGACTGTTTATCACGAACGGCGAGTATAGTTGTCGATGAATCTTTGAAAGATGTCAGCCAGAGTGTAAAGGACAAGTCACCGGTCGAGGCCAATATTATTAATTTTATCAGTGCCCCGACAGCAGTTGACTTTAAATTGATTGCCGAACATACGCGAAAAGACACGACTTTGAGTAAAATTTTAGGTTACGCTCTTTATGGTTGGCCCGCCAACAAAATTATATCTGACGAATGTAAAGAATTTTATAACAGGAAAGATTTCATTACATCAGAACACGGATGCTTGTTGTTTGGCTACAGAGTGATCATACCAAAATCATTAAAGAACGTAATGCTAAAAGAACTGCATAGCAGTCATTTAGGTATAGTTAAAATGAAGTCTTTAGCGCGTACATATGTGTATTGGCCTAATATAGATAAGGATATTGAGAATTTGTGCAGTTCATGTGAAGTTTGTGTGAAAGAACGAGACAATCCAGTTAGAAGTACGTTAGTGCCGTGGCAGTGGCCGGCCACGCCGTGGTACCGGCTCCATCTAGATCATCTGGGTTCCTTTGCAAAATGCCAATATTTAGTGGTCATCGATGCGCACTCTAAATGGATTGAAGTTTGCCGAGTAAACTCCGTAAACGCGGACACGACAATTAGGCATTTACGAGATATTTTTGCACGGTTTGGGTTGCCACACGAAATTGTCACAGATAATGGGCCTGCCTTCGTGAGTGAAACGTTCTCAAAGTTCATGTTGAAAAATGGTATTTGTCATAGATTAATATCTCCCAGACATCCTAGAAGCAATGGTGCCGCAGAAAACGCTGTAGGTTTGGTAAAAAAGTGTTTAAAAAAGGCTGCGCACGAAGGAATCGCTGTTGATGTTGCTTTGAGTAGGTTTTTGCTTAACTATCGTAATTCCATTCAGAGCACAACACAAAAATCACCTAGCGAAATGTTATTGGGCCGTAGACTACGCTCATGTTTAGACTTAGTAAGACCTAGCACTAGTAAGATTGTGATTGACAATCAATTGAAACAGATGGATATTTTTGGAGGAAAACAAAGAGATCTGGCGAATGGGGATTCTGTTATGTTTAAAAAATGGCAAAGTAATAAAGAAATTTGGGAAAAAGGGGTGATAATGGCTAAATTAGGAAAAACAATGTATGAAATACAGTGTAATGGCGAAAAATTCAGACGTCACATTGATCAAATATTTAAATTACCTCTGAGCAGTGATGATAACTCAGCGCAGGACTATGAACCGTTATTTGATGAATGTCAATCAGAGGCGCGTAATAATGATACGATGACGTCAGCCGTCCCTCAGACCACACATTTTAATCACCAGTGGTCAGAGCGCGGGGCCCTGACGCCACCGTCTGCACTACCATTCAACATATCTCCTACTTCTTCACCTAATACCCAGTGGGGAGACTATGTAAACACTCGTCCTAGGAACAGACGCCACTCCCCCCAATCTGAGTAATATCAACAAAATGATAATAGCTATGTACCTACTGTTATATATTTTTTAAGTAAGCTTAAAGCACCATTATATTAAGTAAGTATATTATGTTATATAGGTAGCAGTGTGCCTTTCTTCTAAAATACCTACTGATTGTGTGTTGTTTACAATTAAGTATGTAGTTAGTTTTATTTTTTTATTTTTATTTTTTGTAACATTGTTAAAAATGTTTTTTTTTTTGTTATGGGAGGGGGATATTGTGATATACCTACATAATGTATGTGACATGAGAGACGCGCGGGCGCCTTGTACTATTTAACGCTATGCACGGATATCAATAAATCAGTTATTCGCTAGTCACCGACTTGTCATTTGCTCCCGTAATTAGAACCCTAAAGACATTCCACCGACGATCTGGCAGACCACGACGGAGATGGCGTCACGAACTGGATGCCTTCGCGAAGGACTGGCCTGAATAGTCTAAGGAAAGATCTGTGTGGAAGAGGGGAAAAGAGGCCTTTGCCCAGCAGTGGGATCCCAACGGCTAATTAAGATAAGAAGAAATATAATGTGACTCTACCGCTGATTCCACTGAGAATACCCGGCGATAAACTCAGTTTTTACTTTTAAAAAAAGGTGTTCTACAATGCAGTTCAGTAAATTATTTTCTTTTTGTAATTGTAACCAGAGTCTTACAGTAAGAGCAATAATATCTTATTTAGGGTTTATACGAGTATTACGGAACCCAAATGGTGGTGACTTGAGCAAACCAGTTCCCGAAAGTGGCACCTGTTCACAAGTTGACGTATGCATGATCCAGCCAACGTTTAACTCAATTATAGTTTAGGGAACCAAACGACCCGTATGTACCCATCCCAACGAGGATGGTTCCAAAATAATCGAAATAAGTGTCTTGGCCCAATCTGACAATTGGGTATGGAAACAAAATTTTTTTAATTTATTTTAAATAACTTTTACTATTTTAAGAAACTTATTTGAATATTTCGTTGATCTAGCCGGTGGTTTATTTTTTATTTATTTTTAAACATTGCGAACTCATGACGTCACAAATTCACTTAGTGTTCCCACATGTGTTTTTTCCCTGATGCGTGGTAAATTCATTATGAGGAGAAAATTAATGATTTACTGCACTTACGATTGAAACAGAGCTCGCCGTTCATCATGTAGAATCTCACGAGGATGAGAAGTAGACTTCAGATACAATTCATTTTGCCAAGTTCTGCAACCAAGCCCTTCCTGAAAGGGCTGGCTATTATAGCGAATGGCTATTTTAAGTCCTACCTACTCGTCTGGGCAATGGGCGTATATTAATGTACTCATTATTAAAAATAACTTTGTGGAAAAATATATTTCACCTGGGGGAATTTTAAATCTGCTATCTGGAAACTCCATTAATACCATGCAGTTGAATCACCTAGCTAAAAATATCACGTATGATACAGATCGCGTCATTTGACTGGTAGATTATTAACCAATCACGTGAAAGGACGTTTATACGACCCAATAGGTTTCAATTGTGAGATGTCAATTTGATTACCGTCAAGAGTCCAATAAGAACCTTAATGTAATCTTTGCAGACATTAACAATCTGGGGTCATTCATTTGACCCCAGATTGCAAACGTATTTAATAAAAATATCCTAGATCCTTTGCCTTTAAAATGTTAAATATCTAAATAAGGTTTAAAATACAAATACCTCGAAATGGTTTTCGATTTAAGACGTGTTTGATTTTTGTTCTCATTGAACTCTTAATACATTGATAACCAGCGTCATGGCTTTGCTATGACATAGCAGCTGAGTGGTAACCATTTTGGTAGCTATGTCACGCATATATTATTTTGAAGTTATGTTGTGTATGTTAATGTCTATTGTTATTTTTTGTGCTTTTTTTGTTTCTTTTAATTTTTTTGTTCCTTTGTTGTGTTTTTTGTTTATTTTTATTATGTTATGTGTGAAATAGTTTGCCAAAAAAATGTTTTTCTGTTCTATTTCTATAATCCTAACAGCAGTATTAAACATGCCGGTATTGACGTGGTAAACAAAAGAAAATATGAATTGTGCAACCACTTTAGAGAATTTTGAAGACTGCAGTTACATTGATAGGACTGCAGTTACTTTAATCATTCTTGAAAATACACACATCAACATGGTCTAGGGATATTTCAATGAAACCTAAATAACTAAAATTCTATTAACTTTTTGTTAAGACACCTACACATTAAAATAAACCTTGTTTAATAGTCTACCTAATCTGATAAATAAACTTTAAGATAAACTTAAATTTAAAAAAACATAGAATAAGAGGAAAAACTCAGACAAAATTTCAATGTGAACTTTATTTTTGAAACATCAAAACCTAAACAAAACAACTATTTTTTTTATATAAATTGTTGAAAACTTAAAATTAATAATCCATGGATCCACCTAAGACTCTCCTGACACATCTGCAGCGGTTCTGCATACTTAAAACAAGGGTGTCAATATCCTGTTGTGGAATACTGTCCTAAGTCCTGCTGAAATGCAAGAATAGCTGGTTTTCATGCACAATATCTTCAGGGAAATTCCTAAGACCTCTTCTCTGAAGCATATCCCAGGCATGCTCAATAGGATTTAAGTCAGGGGATTGTGCAGGTCAGTCTTAAGCTTGGATATCATGCTGTTGTAACCAACTTGTAACGATACGCGCCGACACGATGTGGCCGGGCATTGTCGTGCATTAGCTGGAAATTTTGTCCCATTTGCTGTCTGTGGGGCAAGATAACAGGCTCTAGAATCTCATCTCGGTATTTTAGAGCAATCATATTGCCTTGTATCCAAACGAGGTCCGTTCTACCGCCGAGAAAAATTCCTGCCCAAACCATAATCGTGTATGCATGAACTTGTTGTGGGTGCTGCAGTCGATTCCAACGTCCAGGTTCTCTCCAAACGCGTACGCTTCGCGAATCAGGATGAAATCCAAACCTGGATTCATCAGTGAAAAGCACAAGTGACCATTGAGAATGGTTTCAGTTTTCGTGTGCAATAGCCAATTGTAATCTTCTTCCTCGATTGCCTCTCCTTAGCGCTGGTACCCGAAGTGGTCTACGAACACGTAGGTTGACTTCATGCAGTCTTCTTCTCAAAGTTTGACCGCTTACCAGCAAACCATACTCTCTCTGTAGCCTTTGAACCAATTGCATAGCCGTTACATTTGGTTGACTTCGTGCAGCATTTACTATGAATCGGTCATGTACATGTGTTGTAATGCGTTCAGGTCCTCGGTGCCGTTCCATCACTTCCCCCGTGACACGATAACGTGACCAAAGCCTGGATATAACGCTCTGACTGGTCCTCATGGCTTCAGAAACAGTAATTTAGGTAGCGCCAGCTTGAATCATGCCCACTGCTCTTAACATTTCGTTCCTGGTCAAGTGTCTGCGTGGCATGATGAAATGAACACCGGAGATGCGTTTGACAAAGATTTATAGAAATTTATGGAGTTTTAATCAAGTTAGAAGTTCGTGAAGATTTACTTCTTTGGAAGAAGTTCAGTTAATGCGAATTTCATCTTAAAACAAAACCTTTTATATACAAATTTGAATTTAAAAAAGGAACTTAATAATGTTTTTACAATGTGTCATTAATAGTTTTTTTGTAAGGCCAGTACTTTTTAAGTTATTTAAAAAAGTTTTATATATCCCTAGATCATGTTGTTGTGTGTATGATACTTAGTAATATGCTATTTAAGATGAGGTTCACTCTTCTTCCCAAGGTCATATTTTAATCATCACGCCTTTTTCCCAACGGGGTAGGCAGAGACCACATCTTTCCACTTGCTACGGTCCTGACACACCTCTTGCGCTTCTTCCACTCTCATTAATACTTTCATACATGCTCGCCGATTATGGGTACTCCTGACCTGACCTTTTCTGAGCACGTCTTGGACTTCTCCTAAGTACGTCCGTCTAGGCCTTCCCCTTTCAACAGCTGCATCCACCCTCGCCTTGTGAATTTGTTTCGTTAAAGTCAAAGTCAAAGTTTTACTGCACTCATGGGTTGACAAAATTGTTACGAAAAATTAGTACCTAACATGAACCCTAAATTTCATCCATCGCCTCATCGCCATCATCAATTAATCGCCTTTCATCCATCCTTTCCATATGCCCAAACCATCTTAGTAAAAGTAAAGTAAAAAATATCTTTATTCATATAGACTTATAAAAAGTACTAAGACAAGTCATATACAAAAAAAAATGTAGCAAAAATATACTGAATAAAAATAAACTTACATAAAATAATACTATGATAGTTCATATCATAATTAAATATAATGTGACTCTACCACCGGTTCAGAGGTTGTTTCCGATCGAGAAGACTCCGGCAAGAAACTCGATGGTTACTCTTTTCAAACTTGTTTTTATACACAAAAATTGAATTGGCAGAGTAAAGTCATAACAAAAAAGTGTGCAGAGGAGCAGATTATACCTAAGATGACCACAAATTCTTATTATTTAAGAAATCCTCAACACTAGAATAACCTCGCTTTATTAAATTAGCTTTAATTTGTGACTTAAACTTGTGAAGAGGCAGTTCAACAAGAGTTTGCGGAATCTTATTAAAATATTTTACACATTGACCAACAAATGATTTCCCTACCTTATGCAGTCTTAGACTGGGAGTTACGAGCTTATTTTTATTTCTGGTATTGAGTTTATAAACATCACTGTTTTTCTTGAAGAGATGCAAGTTTTTACGGACATATACTACATTATCAGAAATAAATTGAGAGTACACAGTTAAAATATCTATCTCTTTGAATACTTCACGAAGCGAGTCGCGTGGTCTAAGGTTGTAAATGGAGCGGATGGCTCTTTTTTGAAGAACAAAGATGGTGTTGAGATCCGCTGCCGAGCCCCACAACTGTAGACCATACGACATAACACTGTAAAAATAACTGAAGTACACTAATCTTGCTGTTGCGATATCAATCAGGAGCCTTATTTTTCTAAGAGCATAAGCTGCCGAACTAAGTCTTCCTGCCAGAGCAGAAATATGCGGACCCCACTGTAACTTGAAATCGAGAGGAATTCCTAGAAATACAGTGGAATTCGCAATCTCTAATGGCTCGTTATTCATGTTTATAATGGTATCGACCTGCATCATTGGATGCCTCATTGGGCATAGAAAATTTGATACATTTAGTCTTCTTAGCATTAAGCAGTAAATTGTTACTCGTGAACCAATGCAGTACCTTAGAGAGAGTGTTATTTACGTCGTCAAGTGCTTTGTTACTTCTATCTACGTTAAAAATCAGAGAAGTGTCATCAGCAAATAATACGATCCCACATTGGTCTTTGACAAAATAAGGCAGGTCATTTATACAAGCATTCCCATCTCAATTTTTGTGACAACATCCTCCTTCACACCACATCGCTCTCTTATTATACTATTCCTTACTTTATCACGCACTGTCACTCCTGCCAAACTTCGCAATGCTCTCATTTCCACTGCATTTATCCTACTTTCATCCTTCTTTTGCCATACCCAACTCTCACTTCCGTACATAAGCGTCGGCACTAACACCCCGGCATGAACAGCCAGTCGCGCCTTCTCTGACACCTTCTGGCTGTTCATAAAAGGCATGCAGCGCTCCATTTAACATATTCCCTGCATTCACTCCTCTATCAATATCACCCTCATGCCTTCCATCCCTCGTGAACCTAGTCCCCAGATAGACAAATTCTTTCACTTGTTCTACCTTTTCACCTCCAATCAAAACATCCCATTCTGTCATATCCTCATCTATTTTAATATGTGAAATATATTTTAAATTGTTTCTTTGTTTATGGGAACAACTAGTTTGAAGTAATGTAGGCCAAAATTAGTTGTTAAAATAAATGTATTTGCTATAACACACAAGATACAAAATCATATTTTACGAATGTGACACTACTGAGCCATTTAGCAATAGAATATTGAGTGGTGTTTTCCAACTGAATACACATTTCGACCAAATATCTTTCTATCATTAGACATAAATTAAGATTATTAGATCTTTTACTAAAAATACCAAAAGTATAATGTATTCTTTAGGTTTAAAGCATTTTCTTCTTCTATTTCTTGATATGGAATTAACTTAAACCTACATTTTAATAAAATTAAGTCAGAGTTACATCCATTTTAATCATTAACTTTTGAAGTTCGAAATGTTACTGCTTTGGGGTAGGGCGAATAGAATTATCGATTGCTTATGAAGTAAACCCAAAGTCATTCAGACTCAAATTACATTCAGTTCATTGTTATGAGATACTGAATTGGAATGAAACCGAGGGAATTCAAATAAGTTCGCAGTTTGCGTCTACGTTCAGGGCAGGAATCCGCTAACAATGCGTGCCGCCTACTGCCGCCGCCTCGGGACCCGCACACTTCTGATATTTCGCTATGAATATTGAGATTATGACCATAAATTCCACTGCTAACTTCTCACAAATACTTCGACGCCTACTTCACCTTTTTGTTTTTGCCACTTTTACAATATTTGGATGTTTGCAACGAATGTTCGTTTAATAAACCTATAAGAAAGGCATACATCTGAATCTATTTTATTTCACAAGTTTATGCCGTATTTTATATTTTATGCTTGTGTAAAATAAAGGCTAATTATACACACATTCTCGTACAGATATCACGGTCTTCTTCCCACCGGGTTACATAGAGATTACCCTTTATTTTCACTTGCTACGATCAAGGTAAAAAATCAACAGTTTTCATCGTTATTAATTTATGATTGAGGAGGATCTGCGTATAATGTTTAGGATATGAAGTTGTGAATTATGAATGTGTTAACATCACAACCTGCGCGCCTCAAAACTGGGCTACTCAGGTCGACCAAGTTTTATGTTTGGTAACTGCAAGTAATTAAAACAACTCATGTTCAAAATTAACTACGATATGAGGGCACAGTTGTGAAATTGAGTTAATATTCCAAAGATAAATTATCAAGGCACCTAAAACTTACCGTGGCAAACATCGCCCCGCCCGATTTCCTGACCGGATACGCGAATAGTTTGCGAAGTGGAAAATTATTACGTCTTATCTTGTACAGAAACGTACGAAATAATTTCGCAGGTGTGTACTTTATCTAGCGAAACTTTGTTGCGGTCATACAAAAGTTTGGCTGTACGTAATCATGACTACGTGATATTTTGGCTTTTTCGCCCTGACGCAATGACGGGTGAGTCCTGGCGCGTGATAAATGTCTATTGTGCAGGCATGGAACATAACGCTGATACGTTGTTTAACCCTGTTGGCTGCGAGGCTGGAATGTTGATTTTCTGCCGCGCGCATTTTGGTATGCTGCCAACACTATTTATCACCTTTAAGTTTTATATTCTACGAATTCTTCATTCTTTAATAGAAAATTCCGTAACGCAGAATTCCTATACCAGTATTTATTGTTAATAGAAATCTTTAGTCACCGAAATCCATTTATAGCTACAATCTTGTTGTTAGCATAATCTTTCATTCTAGCATGTTATAGATAATCATATTTCACACTTTCTAATTTCTGATTGATCAAATAAAGAAGGACAAACTCTCATATTTCCGCTAAACTGGCGTCTGCTCTATAAGTAGACTTGTCTAGTTATGCTGGCATATTTTACACTGCTAGCCACCGTCAATTCATCAATGGCAAACTTCTTTTCGAGAACAAATCACTTAAAAGCTAAGATAGGCCATGAAACGCTGGTCTACATGGTTACTCGTAGTTACATATTCTAATATAAAGCTGCACAATAAATTGGAAACAAACGAATCTCTTGAAACAAACACAATTTAATTTCAAAGCAATAACAAAGTTTGGCGGGTTTAATTAAGAGTTAGATTAACATAATTGCAGGGTCAAGTTTTAGATGGAGACGCTTTGCTAATGTTGGATTGATGGAGTTAGCAGAATCTGGTCCCTACCTCCTTATTAGAACTGTAATTACAAACAAGTCGGTAGCGATTGAACCTTTAAAAAAATGGGTCCCCTACGTAGTTTCGAATGCCGCTGTTGCGACACACGCTGATGGGAATTTTTTTTCCTCTGCCTCATAGGTTCAAAAGCTTATGGACTCGAATGATGTAGTCGCGAAAGACGCTGATTCGAAAAACTTTTTCACTGCCTCATGCGCTCGAATGCTTGTACTTCGATTTATTACTTCATTAGTCATAATGTATGTAAAAAAATATTCATCTAGTAATTAACGCAAATCGAATTGAATTTCCAAACACAATTCAAAGTGGTTGTTTGTTTCACTTAGATCAAAATATATGAAGAAAAATTCAAGCGGTCTAAGTGTGCAATATGGCGCAGATAGTAATTTTGCGGTACAAATGCGATGCTACGTAGCGTTTGCCTATTTACCTGCGGAAGATATACCAAATATATTCAGACAATTTAAAGATACTCCCATCCCAGAAGAAGCCGAAGACGTTACTAGATATTTTGAAGAGTATTATGTTTTAGGACGACTGATAAGTCGCAATATAGATGACAAAATTCACGTTTACGCTTACAACCACTTTTTCCACCGAGCCTATGGTATATAAAAAGAAATCCACGTACTCAAAACAGTGTAGAAGCCAGGCATCGCCGCTGGAATTATTTGTTAGATAATAAGAGACTTGGACTGTATGGATGTACGTATTCGAAAACTTATTGAGGAACAAAATATTACGGATCATAAAATCGAAAAGAGTATGGGTAATCTACCTCAGACACCACCTAAAATAAGGCAAAGGGTTGCAGAAAATGCTATTTCAGCAGTTCTGAACAAGAAAAGTACAATGGGCACTCTTGAATTTATAAGAGCTTTAGCTTTAAATACTCGTTTATACTAATACTCCCTTAAGTGCAATTGATTCATTTCGATAACAGATACCGCTTGAGTATATAATAATTGTTTATAAAGATCAGTCAGGATTTTGTGTTACACATAGAAAATTATTAAATATGTAAAATTTAGGTACTTTTTTTTTCACCTTTATAATTTGTTAATACTAATAAATGTTGATTGACTCCGAATATGTTGTTTTTTTAATTACTAGATGAATATTTCTTTACATACATTATGACTAATGAAGTAATAAATCGAAGTACAAGCATTCGAGCGCATGAGGCAGTGAAAATGTTTTTCGAATCAGCGTCTTTCGCGACTACATCATTCGAGTCCATAAGCTTTCGAACCTATGAGGCAGTGGAAAAAAAATTCGCAACAGCGTGTGTCGCAACAGCGGCATTCGAAACTACGTAGGGGACCCTAAAAAAATAGGCTCTACCTCTAAGTAATAAATTTAACTTCAAAAAGTTTTCAGACAGCACATAATTATCATGCCGACGTACCTATTATTCGAATTGTTATTTCATACGGGTATGTGCAACGTATAAACCTTAAAAAAATATATACTGAGAAAAAGTCAGTTGAAGGTAGGTATATATTTTCAGTAGCGTACCTATATATTTTCTTAAAGTAAGGGTAGTCAGAGTGAATAAAGAGGCTTAATTACCCACTTTTTTGAGAAAAGGACGATTGATTACCTGTAATCTCTTATTCAGCTTAATTCAACTATGAGTATTAACATAGTTATCCCTGTTAATGGTTAATTTAATGGCGTTTTTCACACCTTTAATCACCTACACGTAAACAATGTTTAACTAGCGGAAAAACTCACTTGTTACAATTACACTGTATAGGGCATATTAACAGTGTAGCAAACGTAATAAATGCCAGGGTAAATGGTTAGAGTTCACGCGAACTTCCGGAACTAAGGGACGGCTGTATAACAATAGCATAACATCTATACCTATACTTCGCACCACAGTGAATATCGTGATTATATGTCGCTACACATGCACACAATGTCACAGTTATCGTTGTAGTTCTAATTGATTTTCACGTCAAATAATAAATGCGAGTCGGTATGCTGTGCAATTTTGTAGGTGTAGGTATGTTGACGTTGGTCGTTTTATGTTACAGAAACCTATACATATAAGACGGCTAATAGTATATGAAAAGATATACAAAGTCCACTAGCAAAAGGGTTGCAAAGCAATCCTTCTGAAGTAAGCTTAACCTTATCTGAGGCCGTAGCCATGAGCAACACACGTAACTATTAAGTAATCCGTGGCCCTAGTTTGTGTAGGTCGAATATTGGAAATTCCGCAAGCAGAGTGGTTGCTATCAGAAGCTTACCTTTATCCTGGGCGTTAAGAAGCGACGAGGAGAGAGTCTGGCGCAGCTTCCCAAATGTGCCCGGAGGTTCTATTTGCCCTGTCACTGCATTTGTGCTATCCTCCGTCGCCACCATCTTAAACAAAAATATGACTAAGTTAATTCTATCAAATTATTGCAAACGGAAATGTATTTTCCTACCTTTCAATATAGGAACTTAGAAATAAACTGTTACGGCAGTACGTACCATAATAAAAAGACGGTGAATTAGTGATGTCAATAAAAATACTTAGCGCTAAAGAAAAACTCATGTTGTGGAGAGCGACGGTGTGGAGCGATAAAACTCTTCATACAAAAATAACGATTCAGTAATACTGTCGTAAATTTTATGGAGAGCAACAGATGGAGAATGAAATACATCAGAGCTGGGAAAATCAATATTCTCGTCTCCCGAACTCGACAGAGGAGCGTTTTTATTGCTTCGCTCGCGATTCATCTCCAACTTTTTGCTCAATAACAGGGCCCTCGATGTTGAGTGCTATGGTTCCGACACTCCTGTTTTAAATTCATTTTTCCTTTGTTAAAGTCATAAAAGCCTCGGTGGTCGCGTGGTAAAAGCACCAACGCTTGAAATCTAGGGGGCCTGAATTTAAATCTTGAAAAAATTTAAAGAAATTTCCTAACGCCTTTTGTAAACGTTGCTAATAAGCCCAATACCCAGTGTAATAATGTCAAGGAATCACTGACCTTGAAAATACAGTCTCTACTAGTTTCAATGTGACTCACCCTTACCGATTCTACTAATTGTATTGAATAACCTCTAACTAAACCATGTAACAAAAACTGTGAACATTATTATGAATAAAGTTTAATATTATAATATAACCTTTGTCTAGCAGTACGGAGGGACTAATTATTATTAATACAAAATAAATAGCTAATATATAGCTCATTATAAATACTGTCTTTAAAAGAAATATACCAGTGGTTTGGAAATAACCTTGCAGCGGACGTATCAAAATGAGCGCTCGAAGATAGAATACAAGAAAGCCGGGAGGAAGGATGCTGTACCGTGGTAGAAACGATACTTTAGAGCAGCCGCAGGGATCTCACCTAAATGATCGTCGGCTTCCTTCCAGCCTCGACAACGCTGGATGTAAAAAAAATGGTACACGGGATTCGCATTAAATTTAAACCGGCCTATCTAGTGAACAATAACTAGTGAATTTGTTTAGGTAGGTTCATGGATATTAAATCAACAATGCTGCTGCCTCAGCATATACCTATGGGACGGCCTTTTAGGCAGCGAAACGCGTTGACCCCAAGACCTTACCCTATTCTGATGTTATTGGATTTGTCAGTACAGACTCGTGTCTTTGCCACTTCACAACTCAAATTGTAAACTAACTTTATTTGGCGAACAATGTAATGCTACACGAACGAAAGCACCCACCCCTCGAGACTTTCATTGTTGAACAACTTTTTATCGAAGTTCTTGAAAACAAACATGATTAGTCTCCTCCGTAAACAATCACGTTATTTAGCAGATCCTACAGGATTATGTTTTAAACGGGTAAGTATCTACTTGTGTACCGAGGTAAAAGTTTACCAACAAACTTTATTAAACGTGATCATTAACGGAGATGCTTTCACTACGCCTTCGTAAGGCCTTTGATATGATTTGTTATCCTTGAAGCCTTCTTTATTTGGATGTCACGTCTATTTTTGAAAAGTTGTCTCACATTTTTTGTAGTTCCATGACATTCTATAAAATAAACGGCATTTTTATGGTAGGTGAATGGATCAGATAAACAACTATGCACTGAATTGTGATGTCCAAAACTAATTACGAATGATAAAGGTAATGGGCGCAATAATTTATGGCATTTAATGACACCGCCATTATTTTTACCGGCAAAACATGGGAAAACGTCAGGATGGTTGCTGAGAGTGGACTGGCTAGGGTTTCATTTTGGCTAAACGAAAATCTTTTAACCTTAAATATACAGAAAACTAAATATATCTGTTTCGGACCATATCAAAATTCTCAACCGGACCATAACTACAGCGTTAAAATACATAGCTGCTTCTTCCCTCATCTTATATGTAATTCCGAGAATCTACAGAAGGTCAGTTCTATAAAATATTTAGGGGTCTTGGTGGACCAACGGCTGAGCTGGCACCCACACATGGAACTAACTTCGTGCAGGGCCAGAAAACTGATATGGATGTTCAAATCTCTTAGGCATTTAATGAGTAAAGTCCTCTTAAATAAAATCTATCTAGCCCTAGTGCAATCGGTCATTACCTCATCATTTCAGCCGAACGACGCCCACTGCTGGGCATAGGCCTCCCCCAAGGATCTCCACAACGATCGGTCCTGCGCTGTCCGCATCCAGCGGCTTCCCGCGACCTTGACCAGATCGTCGGTCCACCTTGTAGAGGGCCTGCCCACGGAACGTCGTCCGGTACGCGGTCGCCATTCGAGAACCTTTCCGCCCCAACGGCCATCGGTTCTCCGCGCTATGTGTCCCGCCCACTGCCACTTCAGCGATGCAATCCTTCGAGCGATGTCGGTTGTTTTTGTTCTCCTGCGGATCTCATCATTTCTGATTCGATCGAGCAGGGAAATACCAAGCATCGCTCTCTCCATTGCTCGCTGGGTGATCTTGAGCCTTCTTATGAGACCCATAGTAAGGGACCACGTCTCGCTCCCATAGGTCATTACTGGCAACACACACTGGTCAAAGACTTTTGTCTTGAGACACTGAGGTATTTCGGACGCAAATATATGCCGGAGCTTCCCGAACGCTGCCCATCCGAGCTGGATTCGACGAGAGATCTCTTTCTCGAAGTTGGACTTACCTAGCTGGACTGTCTGTCCCAGGTAAACATAGTGGTCAACAACTTCGAGTGTAATGTTCCCAACGTTAACTGGAGCGGGTGCAATATGGGCATTCAACATGATTTTTGTTTTGTCCATGTTCATCTTAAGACCCACTCTTTGAGAAGCATTACCGAGATCTTCGAGCATTATGTTCAGGTCTTCCAAGGTCTTAGCTATAAGAACTACATCATCGGCAAATCGCAGGTGTGTTAGGTACTCGCCATTGATGTTGATGCCGCGTCCTTTCCAGTCCAGAAGCTTGAAAATATCCTCCAACGCAGCCGTGAACAGTTTCGGAGAAATAACGTCTCCTTGTCTCACGCCTCGCTGTAGTTGGATCGGATTAGAGCTCTGGTTCTGTAATCGGACCGACATGGTGGCGTTCTGGTATAAGTACCTTAGCACCTCAATGTACCTGTAGTCTATTTGGCACCTTTGGAGAGACTGCAGTACTGCCCAGGTCTCAATCGAATCAAAGGCTTTCTCGTAGTCCACGAACGCTAAGCAAAGTGGCAAGTTATACTCTTCGGTCTTCTGTATGACTTGCCGCAGCGTATGAATGTGGTCTACGGTACTATAGCCTTTTCGGAACCCTGCTTGTTCGGGAGGTTGGAAGTCGTCAAACCTGCGAGCGAGACGATTCGTAATGACTCTCGAAAACAGCTTATAGATATGGCTCAGAAGCGAGATGGGTCTGTAGTTCTTCAAGAGAGTTTTGTCACCCTTCTTGAAGAACAGCATCACATCGCCTCTGCCCCATGCCTTTGGCGTTTTTCCCTCGAGGATGACAGAACTGAAGAGCGTCTGGAGGACCTTAAGTATCGGCTTACCGCCCGCTCTCAGGAGCTCGGTTGTGATTCCGTCACCACCCGCCGCCTTGTTGTTTTTAAGCTGCTTGAGAGCCATCCTAATCTCGTACAGGCTGACGTCCGGGATATCTTCGGTATAGTGTCGGGTAAGCTTGGCTCTAGGATCTTTAGCCTTGCTTTCAACAGGGGTTTGCGTGGAATATAACTGTCCATAGAAACTCTCAATCTCCCTCAGGATTTCAGGTGTTGACGAAATGATGCTACCTGCCTCAGTTTTCAGCCTCGTCAATTGGCTTTGCCCAATAGACAGATCTCTGGCGAACACTTTGGAGCCTTTATTCCGCTCAATTGCCTCTTTAATACGCTGGGTATTAAATTGGCGAAGGTCGCTCGTCAAAGACTTAGATATCTGTCTATTGAGTTGCCGATAACGATGGGCATCCGCTGAGTTCTGTAGCCTCATTTCGTTTCTCTGATCCATGAGTAGGAGAGTCTGACTGGAGAGTTTCTTTGATTTGGGACGGCGGGTTTTAAAGTGCTTGGACCCTACCGTACGGACAGTATCCACCACCATGTTGTACAGATCGTCCACATCGATGCTGTTCTCAAGGGCTTCGAAGCGGTTTTGAAGCTCGAGCTGAAAGCACTCGGGGTTTTGAATTTGAGCCGGTATTGGTCGGAGCGTGGATTTTATCAGTCGCGCTCTCTCAAGCTTTAGGTCGATATTCAATGTGCCTCTGACCATGCGGTGATCGCTTCCTGTCTTAACAGCGTTGATCACAGTGACATCATTGAATATATGCTTCTTCGTCGACATGATAAAATCGATCTCGTTTTTGACTCTACCGTCCGGACTGATCCAGGTCCATTTGCGGCTTACGGGCTTCTTGAAGAAGGAGTTCATCATAAAGAGGTTCTCCCTCTCCATGAAGTCTGCCAGCATCTGGCCCCTGTTGTTCCGTTGCCCAAATCCAAATTGCCCCACTCTCAACTCATCACCGCAACGTTGCCCCAACTTTGCATTAAAATCCCCCATCACAACCGTGTAGTGGGTTTTATAGCTATGCATGGCTTTAGAGATCTCCTCATACATAGCCTCCACTTCGACATCGTCGTGCTTTGAGGTCGGAGCGTAGACCTGAATGACATTCAGCGAATATCGTTTCGATATTCTGAGTATCAGGTACGCTACCCTGCTCGAAACACTTCCGATAGTAATCACGTTGTTGACAAGGGATTTGTGGACGATGAACCCGACACCACCTAGGGACTGTTGGTCGCCCTCCCGGTGGTATAGTAAGTTACCGGATTGCAGGATTATCGAGTCCTCCCCCTCTCTTCGGACTTCAGATAACCCAATGATATCCCAATGTAACTTACTAATTACCTCTTCCAACTCTATGAGCTTCGCGTCGAGCCTCAGTGTGCGCGTGTTATATGTTGCCAGGTCGAGTCGTCGTTGTTGGCAGCCGGATCTTACCCGGGGATTCCTAGCACCCCCTGCCCCGCCGTTACCATAGCCGCTGCCGTAGCTAGGAATAGCAGGGCCGCCGGGGACTGGGGGCCGATTTCCTGGTTGTGCAGCCATTTTGGGGGGGTTTGCCATAATCGCCACGCTTGGCAGGCGGGTTGGCGATCGCAGTATGGCCTGCTGTTATCCGGAGACGCTGCTGCCCATCTCCTTATGGCCTCATTACCTACTGCATTCCAATATGGGGAGGAGCTGTCAAAACCAACTTCTCGCAAGCTTATGTGAAAGGAGAACACACAAAAGAGCCAGAAAAAAAAAAGAAAAAAAAAAGAGATCCCTCATTAAAGTTATGTTTTTCAAACCTTCGAGGTTTTCAACTGACTCCCTCTATATGGAGAGTTCAATGATGATTTAATGATATTTAACTGAAAGCAGATAAATATCATAAAACTTTACCTGTTGACCAGAAGCTTTTAAATAGAAATGACATTGTGGCTCGTGGACGTAGCGTACGCACAGTTTTTGCTCAAAGGCAATAAATACACCACTCAAGCTTCGTTTTTGTAGAATAAAATAAATAGGTTATTAAAAATGTACCCTATGAAATCACAAAGTTGTAAACAGACATTGACGAAATGGATAATGCCACTAACATATGATGAGGTTGAAGACCTATTATTAAGAATAGTATAGACTATTTGGTAATCCCCTTGGAAGTGACTCCCGTGTGGGTGGTACTCCTAAACTGATCCCAAGGTAATAACCGTAGGGCTCACATGAGGTTCACACCACTGGCTATGATTCATATCGGACCACACTACCTGTCCTGAGTAGCTAAATAATACACATGCACTTTAGAGTGGTTAAGTTGAATGTGATACTAAGTTTTATTATCTTCTTCAGACTATTTTAAGGAATTAAAGGAAACACACACCACAAAGCATATTAACAAAAGCAGGCACAATATATACCACTTGCACACACACACATTCTCTCTCTCTCTCTCTCTCACACACACACACACACACTCACACTCACACCCACAAACACCTTCTTTTTTTTGTTCTCCGGGGGTGAAAATGCCTTACGCACTATCCCACTGCCTAGTTGGGGCAGTGGGGTAGTGTGGGGCTCTCCGCCAGTAAGAACGGCGGTATACCCACTAAAAAACACCCGGGTATATTCTCACCGCTATGGAATACAAGCAATAGCATCATGGAGCCTTACGGATTACCACGTCGCCCCAGCGGTCGGCCCAGCCTACGCTACGGGGGCCTCCTCACGCTACGGGGACATCCCGGTATACTGGACACCCCTAGATGGGAGCACCATGGAATAGGCTGAAAGCCCCCCGGCTTACACCACGGTGCTACTTTTAGGGAGCAGGAGGAGGACGGGCAAACCGCCGTCTTCTTGCCCCCACCCATCTGCGTCAGAGAGGGGCCGACAGAGGATCATCCTCCCGGGCCCTCTCCACGGTCTCCTTCCGCGTCATCACCTCCTCACAGAAGGAGATCATTGCCGCCCATGCCTGCTCGCTCCTGAGCATGGCCTGTAGTAAGGCCGGGAGCGAGACGGTATCCATCAGAGTGCGGCGTTGATCCGCCCACGCAACGCACACCTCAAGCGTGTGCTGGGCGATATCCTCGTCGGCGCCGCACTCGTGACACCTTGGCGTTGGCTCACGCCGGGCGACTTTGTGCAGGTACCTTACGAAGCAACCGTGCCCCGAGAGGACCCGCACCAGTCGGTACGTGAGGGGACACTCAGGAAGGCCTTACTACTTGCGAACACTATAAAATATATCCCTTTGTCTAATTTGTTAATTTATTTAAGTAAGCTATCTTATTTATAAAGAAACTCTTTGTTATATTAGATATTCACATTATTAAAGATTTACACTAAAATCCTAGATTAACACCTGCGGATGAGGAGCGAGGTATTCCCAGCTCAAGTATCTTTGATAATTACCGGGAAGCCCCGTTATAAATAAATAAATAAATAAATATCCCTGGACATTATTCCACACAGCGCCATCTAGCCCCAAAGTAAGCTAATTAAAGCTTGTGTTATGGGATACTAGACAACGGATAAACATACTTAAATACATTTTCTTTTGTAAATACATACTTATTATACATAGGAGACACCCAGACCAGTACAAACAGACATGTTCATGCACACAAATGTTTGTACTGTGCGGGGATCGAACCCGCGACCTCTGGTGTAGTAGCCAACTTCTTAACCATTACACCAAGTCGGTTATCAAAATTGTAATGGATTTTTCCGAATAATATTTTTTTTTAATTTATAATAATTTATCATAAATTAACTTTGTGGCGGTAAACTAAGCCCTCAAACAGAAACGACAATTAAAAATGAAATTGATGCTGTTCCGTCACATGGCAGTAGAAATGAAAGGGACAGCTATACACGTAAGGGCCGCTCAACTTCGATTCTCGTTCCTGGATTCAGGCGTTAGAGCCTGTACTTACCGCTGTTCGCTATTTGCTTTTCCCTAAAGGAAACAAAATTGGATAAACTAATACAGCTGTTTTAGGTTGTACGACTGTCTAGAGCTCTAGAATAAGATCATTATTTGTACATTTCGAATGTCATGTTACTTCATATACTTCACCTAACGTTAAAATATGTACATACACTTTCAGTTGGTTATTAGATTTCGGACCTGTCTTCAGAGTCAATTGGTAGTGTGCTTGGGAATAAATAATAAACACAAAAAAGTTATAAAATTGTAAATTCTGCGAAGGGTCTTATTCATCGTATTGGCTGACAGGAAAATCTAGCCTACGATGCGAGGTTGGCCGCACATTTCGATTAACCTGTGTACTGGTAGAGATTTTTGAGATAAAGTAGGTCATGAACACCGCTTGTTCATGACCCACTAGGGTGCGGGGCGGGGAGGGCGCGGCCCAGTTTGACCCACTTGTTGCCTCAACCCGCTATTTACATTACAACTCTAATTGCTGTTGGCACACGGCAGGTGTAGGCCTTTACTTTATTACCACCCTCGGGTCAACCTTTTCTAATTTCGTAGTCAGTGCTACGAAGATTGAGTATGACGACATCATTATTTTACGGCGTCCGTTACTGGTTACGGTTTTTTTGCGAATTTTTTTTTCATAATGAATTTGAGTTCGAAGCTGTTCTTTTCCGGTGAACATTCCTTAAATGAGGGGGTTGAGGACGTAAGAGCACTCACGTGCGCGGGCGGAGGGCGCGGCGCACGAGACAACACAAAGGAATGTAATTACGCGTCACCGACACACGACACGATTGCTCTTTAGTTATTTTAAGCCTGTAAATAGTTATACGAGTCACTTGTTTAAGCAATGTCTACTGGGGATAAACACTCTCAGTAATTTCCAAAATTAATGTCTGTGATACAGGCTGTATATGAGATATATGAAAAATATTCAGAGATAGATTTTCATCAATCTCTGAATATTTTTCATATATGTAACATATTAATAAGTTCATATATTATAAAACTATTTATTGGTATTAATGATACTTAATACAAGCAGTAACTCTTTACTTCTGGTGTAATTATTTAGTTATAAGTATATTTTTTAATAACTAACTATAAAACTAGCTTAGAATTTGATACTGAGCTTAGAGGTCAGCAGCTCCCTGAGACATCTGTAGAAAGCCAGTGACGACCGATAATCATGGTTGTATTGTGGTGTACATTATATATTGTAGTCATGTGTTCCAAGCCAAATAAATATTTTCATTTATCACCGTTCATAAATATGACGTAACGATTCTTGGTCGAGCGTAGTGACGTAATGTTTCCTTAGGAATAGGCCATGACTAGAGTAATGTTTTGTAGTTTAAGCTTTATTGATATAAGTTGACAATTAGGTATGAACGCGCACATCAGTCGAAAGATTGTCCATGTGAGTATTATTATGTGTTATTTTTTTGATTCGGCCTCTACTTGATTGGACGGCTTCAACCTATAATATTCCTTAGTTCTAGTGATTTTTTAACAAACTTAATAGAATAACCAATTCGATACTGTTTTATAATACGAGTATATACGCAAACAAATAACACTGCCAATAGTACCATCTTTATTCTACTTAGGGCCCTGGGCACTTTAAGATGATGGGGCCTTTCTGACTTTTTGTGCATAAGAATCTTTATTGCAATTTGAATCTCTTTTGTTGAATCAATTTTCTTAAAAGCAATATTAACACTTTAGGTGTATTGGGGTAGGTTTTCTCATTACGTTTTTAGGTCTAATTAACCGATTGGATTATGAATAAAACTTTATATTTCGATTAAATAAAGATCATAGGTGTAATGACATAAACTTTTAACAGTAATTATGCTTTACTTGAAACAAAAATCTGTCGTATTCTAGGGCTGTTATTACTGTGATGAATTATGCATATCAGAATATGCGTTCATTATGTGTCAACAAAAATATATGTTTGACGTTTTGGTCGTTTCTTTCTGCAACTATACTAAGCTACAGAGATAATAGCTACTTGATGTTGATACGGTAAAACTTTTTCGTAAATCGAGGTAGCGCGCTAAATCATTTTATAAAAGAAAAAAGATTGTATTTTCAAATGTGATTCATTACGTGTCAATACAAAAGGTTGACTTTGATTTGAATGTATTGAAGAGACTAAATTATTTTCCGGTGGTCGGAAATTAGGCGCTTGAAATTTTGGATTATGCGCTCAAAATACGAAATGACTCTTAATTCTTAGTTTATCTTGTTTTAATGTTCTAACATGAAAAAAAACCTGGTTCTAGGGGGCCCTCAGGTTTGCAGAGCCCAAAGCGCTTAAAGGCATAGCAGGGCCCTGGGGCCTTTATTAGACGACCTAAGAAAGTATAGTTTATCAATACAGTTAAGGTATTTGGTATGTACCTACTTATACACTGATAATTTTTTCTGTCTGTTCGAAGCAGGATATAATATATATAATCTCTGTATTGAAAGGCATATTACGTGTATTTAGTTCATAACGCAAAAATAAACTGGCAAATTTGGTAATTTAAATAGAAACATTGTACCTATATGTAAAGTTTGAAAATATACTAATAAATTGTAGATTTAGGAACTTTCTTCAAAAAACAGTTCTATCCTACGCTCCCTCTTCAGCCCCGTTTGTTTTTGCTTAAAAAGGAGAGAGCGATGGGGCTCTTCTGCATTTGGTTATAGTAGGGAAGTATGAGTGAAATCAGACAGACATTCGTATTTTTTTGTAACCTTTAAAATTGATTTTTACTTCATCATATAGCCTCCACATCACGTAGTGTGTCTTATTTTTTCCTGACGGTAAACAAACATCCGGTATAAGCAGAGCTACAATGTAATCCCACGCAATGATATTATATCACCCGATTACTTAATACGTAATAATTTGCTCGGCATATAATAGTTAGTAAATACGAGCAATATCAAGAATAATGCTTACGTCGTCGTCGACCAGTTCTTTTATTTAGTAGAACTCGGGACAGGACCTCTGAAAGCCAAGCACGCAATTTTTATATAGTGACCAATTTAATTATGGCTAAAATTTAAAGTGCATTTATTGCTTTAAAGAACGAGGATAGTGAACCTGATTTTTTTCAAGAACATGCAGGTTCATTACATGAAAACTTTTTGAAATTCGTTAGGCAGTTTTTCACCGTAAAACAAAGAATTTTATCCAGTTCGCATATAAGGCGATTTCGTGTGAACGCGAGGGCAGTGCAGTGTATAGTAAACCTTCGTAGTGTTTATTTCTAAATTAGAAACTTTAATTATTAATTCTGTATGTCTTGAATGTCATATATTATCAAATATCTGTTATTTTGCCAATATGCCTGTCAATATTATCTGTTCTGCCGACCCGCGCCCGTGTGAACGTCACTGTCCTCCCTCAACCGTTCTGTCCTACTGTTCTGCCCTCACTTTCCTGCCCTCGTGTGATTCGCCATATTAACTGTCCTGCCTTGATCACTGGCACGACAGTGCTGTCCTGTCTCGGCGAGTACGTTCACACAGTAGCAGTACTGTTCTGCCCTCACTGTCCTGCCCTCGTGTGATTCGGCATATTAACTGTCCTGCCTTGATTACTGGCACGACAGTGCTGTCCTGTCTCGGCGAGTACGTTCACACAGTAGCAGTACTGTTCTGCCCTCACTGTCCTGTCCTCGTGTGATTCGGCATATTAACTGTCCTGCTTTGATTACTGGCACGACAGTGCTGTCCTGTCTCGGCGAGTACGTTCACACAGTAGCAGTACTGTTCTGCCCTCACTGTCCTGTCCTCGTGTGATTCGCCATATTAACTGTCCTGCCTTGATTACTGGCACGACAGTGCTGTCCTGTCTCGGCGAGTACGTTCACACAGTAGCAGTACTGTTCTGCCCTCACTATCCTGCCCTCGTGTGATTCGGCATATTAACTGTCCTGCCTTGATTACTGGCACGACAGTGCTGTCCTGTCTCGGCGAGTACGTTCACACAGTAGCAGTACTGTTCTGCCCTCACTGTCCTGTCCTCGTGTGATTCGGCATATTAACTGTCCTGCCTTGATTACTGGCACGACAGTGCTGTCCTGTCTCGGCGAGTACGTTCACACAGTAGCAGTGCTGTTCTGCCCTCACTGTCCTGCCCTCGTGTGATTCGGCATATTAGCAGTACCATGGAGAAAAGTAATACTGTAGCAGTACTGTTCTGCCCTCACTGTGTCACGTTACGCAGGGTAATTGAGGTTCCCCGACGTAACGGAAGTAGCTTAGATGAAGGAAAAGAAACAATGAGTTGGATAGTAAGTGGGTAGGTTTATTCAACAGCACCCTACCTACCTAGCCTTAAAATTAAACTAACTATAAAAATAAATCGGTGTGATCCGTGAGCTCACGGGGTTGGTCGTAGGACGGAGTCTGGAGGGAAGAGCTGAGGCAGGAGTTGTAGGTGCTCCAGAAACAGTCGGCAGCAGGAAGGATGGCAGCGAGTTGGACGGCAGTAGGTAGGACGGCGACAGGCAGGGCAGCAGCAGGTAGATAGGCAACGGAACTTCTCCGTTAGTTACTTGTTGGTTAGAATTGATGGTTTAGAATCCGCAAGATGACTCCCTCGCTGTTCGGTAAGCCGTCCTTTTATACCATTTTTGGTTCGCTTCTAGAATTCTATTTTCGTTTAAACTCGAATTTGTTTTATGGCATTCTGCCTCTCCAAAGAGTCAAGGTTGCTTCATTTATATAGTTCTTTTGACGTCCCACTGGTGCTCAAATCCGACGTTGAATAATCAAAAATGACAGTGACAGAAAAATATAAACAATTAACATTATACCTTTTTCTATTCTATTTAAAGTGTCACATACATTTATTGTTTAAAACCTTTTTTTATTTCATAAGCCATACATTGGTGATTAGGTGCTCTGCTGCTGCTCTGCCATCGATATACAAACCAGTTTAATATTACAAGTAAAAAAAGGTTACTTATTAAAGAGGATACAGCACGGGCGAGAGGATTGAAAAATATGTTATAACCAAGTCTTTACAAATATGGGATTCAACAATTAATTTCAGGTACATAATGTTATAAAAAGGACCAAAACCGTGCTAGAAGAAGTTTAGAAAAACGTTTCGTCAGAAAAACTCCAGAAAAACTAAAGGATATTGTAAAATGTGAAGCTTTATAAAAACAAAGTTATTTATGCAAGAAACTAATAAAGATCATAAGTAAGTAACTAATGTGTACACAAAAACCCTACAACTGTCATGCCCTCGTGTGATTCAGCATACTAACTGACCTGCCTTGATTACTGGCACGACAGTGCTCTGTCCTGTCTCGTCGAATACGTTCACAAATGCCGATTTCAGACGACGGCAGGACAGTGAGGCAGAAGAGTAAGACAGAACAGTTGGGGAAGAACAGTGGCGTTCACACGGGTGGGCAGAACAGATAATATTGACAGATTAGCAGATAATTATATTTGACATTCAAGACATACATAATCAAAAGTTTCTAATTTAGAAATTAAACACTATAAATAATAAATAAATATGCGCCAGAAAACGCACCGCTTGTAATGGTCTAGTAGTAGGGATTAATATCCCTGTGTCACGAGTTACCACACAAGGAAATAAGGCAGGGACGTCTCCCAGCACACCCAGACCCGATTTAGAAAAGATCGTTTTCTAAATTGACCAGACCGGCGATCGAACACGGGACACTACGGAAATCAAGGCGAGAAACCCTGCTACAGCGCACTACGACAATCATATTAAGGGTAACTACACACTGCGCTGCCCTCGCGTTCACACGAGGGCAGTCGGAAGACAGTCGAGTGCGAGAGGTGGAGGGGGTAACCAACTGGCCCGAAAAAATTTACCGGTGGGCTATTAACTGTTCTGCCCTGATTACTGGCACGACAGTGCTGTCCAGTCTCGGCGAGTCCGTAGCACAGTACACAGTAGCAGTACTGTTCTGCCCTTCACTGTCCTGCCCTCGTGTGAAATCGGCATAAGTATATGGGCCACAGGTGAGACAGTAAAGAAGCACAGAGTAAATAGAAGAGCTAGTCATCCAATTGCTAGGCTATGGAGCTCTACCAAGTATGCCGTTCTCCTTTGGAATAGAATTTGAGGTCGTTAAACTGAGCATGTCACTGATGTCACTACTATCATTTTAACACTACAGTGCCGGAATTTTTCAATATTCATAACCCGAACTGTAAGTCTACCACGAGATGCCACTTTCAATTCACGTTATCGTTCGCGTAAAAAATTGTATTGGGATTTGACATTGACATGTTCTGTCATGTCAAATCCCGGGATACATTTTTTTACACGAACGAGAACGTAAATTTAAAGTGGCAAATCGTGGTAGACGTACTGCATTCAGTCTCATTAGAATTTAAAAAAAAGCCAACACGTCGATTCACAGCGGCATCTACATACGTACGAAGAGTAACTAGTCGACAAGTATGTAGTGTTTTTTGTAAAACTAATTTACACAGACATGGAATAAGAAGATTAATGATTAAAATACTATTAAATCTCTCTTTACTGGAGAAGATTAGGAGTTTCTACATGTGACGTGTTCATGAGGATAACCTGAGTACCTCCACAGCTCAGTAGAAGAACATCTTAACTTGGAATGTTGGATACATTTGATTTTTTTCGTTTGGATAACTATTATTGTTTTTTATCATTTTAAGTCAAGTATTATGTTTGATAATATCAACTATTGTGTTCAATCTTTTCAGTTATGATACTATCTACAACATGCTGAGCTAGGTACAATTCAAAATCTCAAACTTTTTTAAGGTTTTACAGGTTTTTAACGCAACGAATAGGTACCCATTTTATGAATTACATCACTTAGATTGAAATAATAAAATAGCAACGCAAAAATACTTACATAAAGAGGCTAGCTAACTGTGAATGCTAAAACAAATGACCATCTTGTTTAACCCATTGTCCCCGCCCTACCTCAAAGAGCGCTTTGAGTTTCTGCAACCGACCCGGGATCATGGTATGATGCGATCAGATAGAAAACTTCATCTTAAATTTCCTCCTCATTCCTCTCACACCTATACAAACTCCTTTACTGTGCAATCCATACGTTTGTGGAACTCCTTCACTTTGTCCATCAGACAGTCACAGTCCCTTCCTGTCTTTAAAACTAGAGTGAAAGCACATTTTCTTACTCTTACTTAAATTATCTCTTCGTCTTCTTGTTTCTTTCTATTTTCCTCCTGTTGTTAGTTTTATCCTGTGTCTACTTTGGTTATTTCGTTGTTATTATTACAATGTCCTGTTCTGTGTATATGTATATATTACATGGTTATATAATATTTTGTATTTATTATATATAAAATTATGTAATTTATTTATTAGTTAAAATATTTTTGAATCCTTTTTGTATTTCTGCACTTATTATTTATTTATTTATTCATTTATTCTTCATTGCACAAAATTAATGATACAATTAGCGGACTTAATGCCAAAGGGCATTCTCTACCAGTCAACCACACGATTAAACAGATAAATTAAACACGGTGCACGAGATTAAACTAAATAAATTACTTTTGAAAACAACAACAGATGCTAATTATTATAAAATAACAATACAACAAAATAAATAATATATAAATTCAATATAAATCGATAAAAATAAACATACATAAATAGAAGTCATAATATAAATAGAACCAACCAAACCAAGAATTGCTTGCCACAAAAAAAAAATCACATAATAATAGCCATATAAACCCCTCAGAATAACCTCGTATTAACTTTGAACCACATTCACCTAACAGTGACTCAAGGACCCATCCCTAATGCGTGACCACCGATCCGTAATGCTTTCGAACAGCCACTTTAAACCTGTATTTACTAATAGATTTTCTTATTGGAACAGGAAGTTTGTTCCAAAGACGAATCGCAGATACAGCGAAAGAACTAGACATGAAACCGGAAGAATGAGAGGGCGTAAGAAGGGAAAGAGTATCTTCAGAACGCAACTGACGACAATGTGAAGAATGAAGAAACTGAAATTTACTTTTTAAATAAGATGGAGAATTAGGATCAAAAAGAATAGAAAAGAGAACATTTAAAATTCGAATGGACCTACGCTGCCGGATAGGCATCCAGTTAAGTTTAGAGCGGAAAATGGAGACGTGGTCATATTTGCGCAGTCCGAAAATGAAACGTATACAATTATTTAGAAGTCGATCCATTTTGTTCAAAAGCTCCTGTGAAACGTTACTGAGACAGACATCACCATAATCAATCAACGGCAAGATAAGGGCTTGCACTAGCAGTGTCTTTGTAGATGACGGCAGAAAGTTCTTCAGGCGATAGAGAGCGCGAAGAGTCCCAGTTACTTTCCTGCTCACTTCACTAATATGCTTGGTCCAGCTGAGAGAGCAGTCCATATGAATGCCAAGATTTTTCACACAAGGGGAGTAAGGAACAACGATCCCGTCCATTACAATAGGTGAAACTGCACTCATATCAAGCTTCACCAGTTGTCGTGAGCCACCGATGATTATGGCTTGGCATTTGATAGGATTAACCTTGACTCCGAATTTGGCAGACCACTCAACAACGCACTCCAGATCGCGGTTAACTTATCCAATAGCGCTATTAATCTCAACAGTCTTTCCCTGCTTGTAGATCTGTAGATCATCTGCGTAAAAATGGTGGGGGCATCCAAGTTCGCCAGCCAGAACGTTTATGAAAATTGAGAATAGCATAGGTGACAATATGCCACCCTGAGGGACACCAGTATCCAAACCTGACCAATCAGAGAGAGATTGTCCCACTCGAACAGCTTGGTGGCGATCACGGAGATACGAAGAAAACCAATCAAGCGCTGAAGGGGAAATTCGGAGGTACGAGAGCACAGCAAGGAGAATGTCGTGATTAACGGTATTAAAGGCGTTAGAGAAATCAATAAGAACAAGTACCGTTAGGCACGACTCCTCCATGCCGGCTCTGATGTCATCAATGACCTTTATGAGAGCAGTGGTGGTGCTGTGCACTTGACCATTTCTGTCATCTCTCCTCTTCCTGTGGTAGGCTTGGAAGAGATTGCTTTTAGCAATAAGACCAGGCGGTTGACGGCAAGAAAATTGTTGTACAATTTAGGCAAATTGTACAACAATTTTGTTTGTATTCCTTGTTTTTTTTCCTTTGTTTTTGTGCAATAAAGAGTATTTATCTTCTCTTATCTTCATTTCAGGGTGTCGAGCATTTTCAAACTATCTTTTTAGAGTAAAAACTGTAATGAAACATTGCTGCAAATAAAGAAAAGGTGTCGAGAATACAAAGAGAAAAACTAATTTCAGAGATTTACTGCTTGGCAGCGTCTTTTATCCGAGACTTAAGGCTACCCTTCAGAAATCACATTAAGGTAGTTTGAGCGCGGGGCGAATGAAACTACATTCGAATAAATCTAAATCAGCAGAGGACCGAGTCTCCGACCGAATCCACTTTAATCCGGCCCTCACGCCCAAGAGCTCACGTTGACATAACAGCGCTGTCCTAATGCGGCAACCGCTTACAAATAAAGTTAAGATCTGACATGATCCGTGCACTGCCTACCCAATTACCTGAACCGTACGATCAACACGGATCGGTTCTAGTTTTTATTGTGCGCCTCTTTCCAAAAGCGCGCTCAAGCGTGAGGGATGGTATTTTAGTCCGTCAAGTTTTCGTTACGTCACGTACTATATTGCCATGTATCTGTTACCGAATACAGACATCTATTTTACGAGTTCAGTGGGCTTAGAGGATATTTTAGGATTGTTTAGGATACAAGTGTAGCTCAAGTGCTTTCAGCCTCAGCCTTCACTTGACCTGATTTTTGTTGTCTTCGTTTCTGATTATATGCTGAACAGGTTCAGGTTATATTGGTCCTACGAGTACATTTCTTATTACCGATGTAATCTTATTCTATCGTAATAAAACTGGTCACGTAGGAAACAATAATAATGAAAGGGAATTTGTTGGGTAATGAGGCGGCAGGGATGAATAAATATTACATAACCGCTAAATAATCCTTGCTTAGTGCGACGACCGGGATTCAAAATAGGTTTTGTTCGCAAGCGTGGTCCCCGGCGCGGTGGGCTGTTGCACATAGAATAGAATACTACATTGTATATGCACATACCACAGCAGCGCTACACACGCTTCATAAGTCGTGCATTTTCTCCACAACAATAGTTGATATTACTTGGATTATAAGAGGAAGATTAATTTGTATTCTAACGTGGACAAATCTGTACCATACTGGTACAAGTAAATAGAAGCATTGATGATACGAGTAGTAAAATCAGCTAGTAAATAAATCATTTGACACTTAAATAGAAACTAGAAAAATTCGACACGATCCTAGGACTCAAGTGGGATCCGAGCCCGCGACCTTCCACAAGCCGGATCCCGCTTGACTCCTAGGATCAGGTCGATTTTTTCTAGTTTATATCTTTGTGTAGAAATTAGTGCATTGTTAAATGCTAAAAATAAAAATTCACTTAAGTCATTAAGCATACCTTATAAATTTTTTACCTTAAGTAAATAACCTACCTATAACAACGGTTTTGACAGAGCATCAAAAGCTACCTTCTCGTTCAATCCAATCATTGGTAAGATATCATGATGAGAGAGAACTCTGACATCGTTGAGTAGCACAGTAATTGCGTATGTGTGTTCGATATACAGAATATTACTTGCCTATTTGCCAAATTAGATTTGACTTTGCTGATACTATTTGAATAGTGAAATAGGTAGGACGCCTGATAAATGCGGAATGCCTATCAGAAATAAATAAAATGAAAAAGATCGCTATTCAGGCTCAACCGTATCAGGTAAAATAACTGGTCCAATGTTTGTTTCAATTCACGAGTATTTTAGAAGGCATTGTTTTCATGAATTAATATCTGTTATTTGCAGCCGTATGATTTTCATTATCTTGGCTTAAGCGGTTGTTGCAATGCAACTCAGTAAAATTATCTCTGAAGAAGTGAAATGGAATAATATTACTTTTTACCTTCCATCTAGCCTCCTTAAGTCTTGTTTTCTTTGATAATGCTCAGTATAGCATTACTTGTAGTTACGAGAAGACTGGATATTGGATGCTTGAGTAATGACATTTATCTTCGAAAAAGGAACTCTCAAATCTAATTTCACATAGTATTAGGTATTCCTTTTCCTTAGCAAAACTCACTGCCTAATCCTTTGGAGGGGGGCTCGTCTTACCAGGCTTTCATCCACGGTCGGCCACGCGCCTTCGAGGCATCAATATTTTGCTTCAGTTTGCAACCGAAGTTCGGTTACTGAAGCTATAGAGGTTTCATAGGGTTCAAGCGGTCCCAAGTTCAACTTTGGCTACAGCCATCTTTAGCGTTGTGTTCATTGTAACGTTTGCAGCTAAATCGGTGATGGAAAACAATTACCAAATTTAAAGCAATCCGGATAGTAAAATTGATTGACGTATTGTATATAAGTCCGCATTGCATACAATTTAAATTACAATTAATGCCAAAATGAATTCTCTACTAGTCAACTAGGATCAAAATGTTAAATTATAGTCAGTGAAAGTGATAAAACAGATGAAATAACTTTGAAAACAACATCAGGTCTTAATTATATAAATAAATATTCAGAGCGACAATAAATGTAGGTACATATACTTGTACCTACATTACATGAAGGGAAATTAGACCTTTTTCTAGAAAAGGGTAATAAAAAATGTTATTTCCCTCAAATTCAAAACTATCAACCAGGAGGGGCCCAAAAATGATAGTTTATAGGATAATGACGTTCTAATATTTTTACGAAAAAATATCACTATTAAAAAACTACTGAAGTCATCATCATCATCATCATCCGTGCGGTCTATCCCGGTTGTGAACCCACACTAGTGTGTGGGGTACCAGGGTCCGCCTTTCTTATGTTCTTGGCCCACTTCACGCGGTCTTGTGCATCCTCAGTGGTGAGTTTGTTGGCACGCATGTTACCCTTAACGACGTCGAGCCACCGCTTTTTGGGTCGACCTCTTCTACCGGTACCTGGCGGGGGCGGCATGGCCAGACATTTGTTGACCGCGTAGTTTGCCGATCTCCGTGAGACATGACCATACCAACGAAGGCGGCACTCCTGCAGCTTGTCTGCGATGTCACGAACACGAAGGCTGCCGCGGATGTGGGTGTTACGCACGCGATCTTTGCGTGAGACTCCGCACATCCACCGCAGCCCCTTTATTTCCGTGACGCGCAACTCCTGCTTGTGTCGCTCTAGTAACGGCCATGTTTCACTGCCATATAAAAGGACAGGCCTAATGATGGTTTTATAGACCTGCCCCTTCAGCTTGATCGGCATTTTGGAGTCACAAATGACACCAGTTACCTCACGCCTATGCGGTCGGACTGAGTTTCTGTGGTGTTGCAGGCCATGTACTCCGTCTTCGCCACAATAAGTTTCAGACCGCCGTTTTCAAGTGATTTTTTTCACTTATTCACCCGTTGTACCAGCCATGCCCTGTCCGAATCTGCTAGCATCCTAGACCACATAAGCAACCAGGGTGGTTGCTCATGGTGGTCTAGGATGCTGTTTGACAGAACGTCTAATATTACGCTGAACAGAAACGGGCTAAGGCTTCGTGCCTTGGTGTACTCCAACGGTGATAGGGAAGGGAAGCGTGTCACCAACCGCAGTCCTAACTATGGAACTGGAATCGTGGTACATGTCCCGGATAATGTCAATAAAGACTTCGGGAACGGCCCTGGACCGCAGCGCCCAGCCGATCATCTCACGAGGGACACAGTCGAAACTTCTGCATGTCTAAGAAAAGGAAATGCAGAGATGTATTCTTCAGTCTGTATCCCTCCATGAGCGTTCTCAAGGCAAATACGGGGTCCATGGTCCCGCAACCCCGTCGAAACCCACACTCCGAGATTGTGCACTCCTGTCGGATCCGAGAGTCTACAATGCGCTCGAGGAGCTTCATGGTGTGGGACATCACCTTTAAGCCGCTATAATTGCTGCACTCCTGCACCGAGCCCTTGCCCTTGAAGACTGGCGTGATAAGTCTCCATTGGTCAGGTATCTTCCCGGTAAGAAATATGCGGTTGAAAAGGTGAGTAAGTATGCCCACACCACAAGAGCACATCGATTTCCAGGCTTCGATAGGGACTCCATCGGGTCCGACAGCTTTCCGGTTCTTCATGCGGCGAAGAGCCGACTGGACTTCATCAGGCGTTACCGGGGGCACTAGTCCATGATTTGGAGGGAGTTCAGGTGGCTGCACCTCTTTGTGCTGCTTGTTGAGCAGCTCGTGGAAGTAAGAGCGCCATCACAAATAATCATACTTTTTGCAAGCCTATAAAATTAAATCATTTAAGATATCGCGCTATGTGATCAACATTAGTGGCGGTGTCGTATTGTTATATACGCACGCATTTCCACAAATATTTAATTTCTTTCAAGTCCTATACATTGTTTAGGTCAGTTAAGTCATTGCATTTCTTTGTAGTTTCAGATTTTATCGTATTTTAAGTAATAATCGTTGAATTATACACGTATCATGTTGGCCTACTGCACACTCCCGTTGCTGTAGAAAAAATGCAGTGCCATTATTTCAAACTTTTAAATACTAATCTATATGTCTCATCTTTAAACAAATAACTAAGGATCCCCTCACTTCTAGCAAAGTTTACCCATTAATCCATCAAAGTGACCCGGTTTGGATTAAACGAGAAACCTTCTTTTATTAAATGAGATGAGATTTTAGAATAACTTTTAGTTTCCAAGAAGAAAATGCGAGTTAAAGTTGGCCTAAGCTTGGACTACACACATCAAAGTTTGATAGTCTGAAGATTTTTCTTTCATTGAGCTGTAAGATGTATCTTCAGCCCGAGCGCGTCCACTGCTGAACCGGTTTAAAAGAATAACGTTTTTAAAACGTGCCGTACGGTTCCTTGCATAGCATTTTGTTCGGATCGCGAACAAATGGGAACATTTTATGAGAACAGAAAAAAGAGGCTCGTGTTGTGATAGAAAAAAATGTTTTTATGTATCTAAGAATGAAAATATTTGGTGGCGATAGATCTATTCGTCAGATGATACAAGTTGATGACAAAATGTAAACATTGCTGACAAAAAATATATATATAATATAATTCCCCAATATTCTTTAGTTCAAACTTTAACGAAACGACCCGTGCCTAAGCTGCGTGGCTAGGAATTATTATTCCTACTTTTGTTTAGAACCTAATTAGTTAGGCACTATACGTCCCTATACTTGGAATTAAAAAAGAAGTAGTTTTACTTTTAATCTATCCTGATTTTTAGACCACAGACTAGTTACTTTTGCTTTTTTAATTGTATTGCGTTGTGACTCTTGAATTTCTGATTGATTTCCGCTTCTTTGGATCGTCTATGGTTTGCTGGATGCTTTTTGTTCTCTCTACCTTCGTAACTTTTTCGCGGCGAATGGCACATAATTTCTTCATGCTGATTATCAAGAAAAGTGAATATATCTGGAAAGACAATCCACCAGTTTACCCTGCAGGGACCACGGACACTATTATCGTGGAATTGTGTATATTTGATCTAAATGTAAGTGATACACAAGTGGATGAGATTCAGTGGTTGAAGGCGTACCTGGACTGGTTTAAAAGGTTAGAGGAATCTTTCAATATTCAGTGTCACGCCTCTGCCTTTTTTCTAAAGAAACGATAATGCTATTTTCAGTTATTTAGGGTGTCTCTTTTAAGTAACTTAATTAATAAAACTCAAACATAATTTTCATAATTTCGCTCACCGCCTGCTGACGGCTATTTACACGCCGCAGCATCACTAATAAATGGTAAAAACCGGTGAAAAATGGTTAAAAACGTTATTTTGAGCGAGAAAGATTCACAATTCATCCCTCTTCTAAATCGTTACGTTCCCGTTTGGACGGAAACAAAACCAATACGTTCCTAGTAATTTTGGACGAGAACGGTTTGAAAAATAAACCGCTCTTCAAGCCCTGCCATAAACCATCCAGGGGTCCTTTCTAGGAACATTCATATTATACGCAAACGATATGAAAAGTTCGGAACGTTTTAAGCACGTTATTTTTTTAAACCGGTTCCGAGCCCTGATATCAAGTCCACTACGCTACTCTTGAGATGTGCTTCTAGTTACTTAACTACAGATGTGCTACTGGCTGCAAATCATAAATCTAATCCCGCTACCACCAGTTGCAATGTTGATTAAAAAATATTGCTCGCGGTGAAATTGCAATCGGCGTTTGAACCTATTTTTACCTACATGGCGCAGCTCGTAGGTAAAACTAGGTTCAAACGCGAACGAGCAAAAGCTCATTAAAAGCACGCACACATTTCCGCTTCGGAGGACGTACTTATTAAGCATTTTAACGCAAATTAGAGAATTGTGTCGAGGACTGCATAAATATTCACCGTTGCATACCATGCGATGATGCAAATTTAAAAAGTTCCGCAAAAGTTGGGAATGAACCGAATTAATTACAAACTGCGAGTTTGTTTACTCTTCTCCAAGTGTTTAGGTGCCTTCGAATTTATAAGGCTAATAATTGCACAGATATAAAACAGATTGGTAAGCGGTCGGTACATACACATATTAATAAACTCGTTGTTTGACTTTGTGAGCACGAGTAATGTTGCAAATACATATCAAGATAATTAAACTCTATCACCAAAAGCGTATGGAAAGATTAATTTTGTTATATAATTTTTGGACCTGCATTATAAAATATTATCCAATAACCTAGCCCGCCATGTCGTGGTGGTAGTTGCACACACGTGATGAGCGTGACTCAAACAATTCCGAAACATAAACACACCCCCTCATTACACTGCTCAATCTAATCAACGTTTCTATAAATGACACACACACACATCGAATAAAGTTTTCATAAATGTACGTACACATCACTTGACATGGCCACCACTGAGGCGTTACATACATTCTACCATAAGCAAAAATAGATAAAGCGTGGATCTGGAGAAAAAACTTTTGAATCGTTTTGTTTCTATCCTAACGTAAATCTTTTCTTACTTACATGGGTCACATAACGGAACAATTAATCTACTTGATAAAAAACAAAGTAAGTGATAATAATGCAGTCTCAAAACACTGTTTAAGTGTTTACAAATAATAAGGGTGTGAGAATCACAAGCAGTTCAGACATTAAATAGAAAAAAACGAAAAATATTAATAATTAATAGATATTCTTACAATGAAAATGAGAACATAACAAAGGTGGCATTGCAAAAAAAAACTCAAAACAGAAAAGAAAAGAAAAAAATGGCATCCCGATGTCTAGAAAAAAGAAGGACCTAACTCAGCAAATCCCTTTGCCCGATAGGCTCAGGTGTTGATTTTCAGTAGTATCTGCTGAGTAGGCGCTCGGACATGAGTAAAAAAAGCATAACATATAATGAATGTACATACTCGTAGATACAAACAACATACCATCACGACTATATTGCAAAAAGCGTACTGAGAAGCTTAACTGTAGCCATCATGGTGACCGGAACAGTTAGAAGCCCACATTTCAAAAAAGTCATCCGTCACTTTTTAGCAGTTGAATTTTATTTAACACAAAACTGTTAGCAGATGTGTTTTTTCCAATTATCAACAACTCTTCAAATTGCATTACATCGCAAATTCATTTCCTCGAATAGTCTTTACCATAAAACTCAATTCACCGAATTTTATTTCCACATTTTGTTAATTTTATCGATGTTTTGTCATACCGATCTTATGGTTGCCATAATGCGATTTCCGCGAATGTTTTATATTACAAAATTGTTTTTTTACTAAAAGTATAAAACGAGATAGCAAATTAATCAAAAACTAATGCTATTGAAAAACGACTCTACGTGACCACCTTACACCTAGAGTGTAATTCAGAGCCGCGTAGGCGCGAGGCGGACCGCGGGCTGAGGACTTGCTGAGGAGCAGAACTGCGAAAATTAGCACGCGTGTAACCGCCGGAGCCCCGCAGCGCCGGCGCGCGGCGCCGTGACAGAAGTCAATTATGCTGAATTGCAATATGCATGCAATTTGCAATTTTATTACTTATTACAAGTAGAGACATTGATATTGTAACTACCCATTACTTTAGAAATCAATCAATGAAACAGAACTTGAATCAGCCAATATCAGTTATGAACATACTTCGAAGAAAAGTGTAATTGATTTTATAAAAATTCTTATGAAATGTGTATTCGATGAATGGTTGTTCGGGTAAGAAAAGCTTAACAGAAAAGTTTTTTCGATGAAACGTTATTCGTTAATATGAAACAGCGTGGATTAGTAATTAAGCAATTTGAAGAAAAAAAATTAAATTAGAGGAATAGTTTTCTGTGAATTTAAATTCGTTATTAAAAATTTATCTATTCTAATAGCGTATTGGAACCCAACGTGGTAGGTGGTGAGCATTCCGCTGATATCCGGGATGTTTAGGTATTTTATCAGTGTTTTCCATCAGTGATATACTCGAATTTAACAATGAACACCAAAACGGGTCGGCCAGATTTGAAGTCGGGACCACTCGGGTTCAGAGCCGGAAAGCTAAACCTCAAGACAACGACACTAAAAAATATCTCAATAAAAAATAAAGTGTTGAGTAAAAAAAGCACGTTCATAGACTATCTACATAAATAAAAACATTATTTAACAATCGTTGCCGCTTAGTGAGATGAAGATGGCCAAATTAAAAAAAAAAGAGAAGAACCGAGGTAAAGGTTTTAACGGTAGAGGTAGGTAACTCACGCTTGGGAATATTTTGTGGAAAATTTTGTGAAATAACAAAGTAGAACACTTTTGTGCCAATGTAAAAAACCTTTGTTTAGAAAAACAAAAACTTTTAAAAAGTGTTACGAGAATGGTAATGAGAGTACGCGACTTAAGTAACGAGTAGAATCTTTTTTATTTCTCGTAAATTGCTTGCAGTGCCCCTGTTTACTATTCAGTTAGTTTCAGAGTAAAGAAATGCTACTGTGTTTACTTATTATGCGGCGCTACGGCTGTTAGGCTTTCTGCTGCTCGCGCTCGTGTGCCACGTGTCTGTGATTGCCACATATTTTTTCATCGCTCATCTATTGTATTGTATACCTTACGTAGTGTATATCATTTCGGATAACATTTTTAGGCATACAATTCCTGATAAACCAAAACGCAAATGTTTTTCCTAATGGTTATGGTTAAAAAAGCTAAAAGAGTCGTTTAACTAGTTCGATTATAGAATAGTGACATAACACGCAGTTATCTTCTAAATTATATTTACTGCTGAAGAAAGAACTAGACATAGTGATTGAAATTCTGCGACTACTGACTTCATTCCTTAAATTTTCTACCACACCAAGCATAATTTCTCTCAAAACTCTTCAGATTCGGTGTCGTAGTCAGCCTAACAGGTCTAAGACTGAAGTGTGATTTCTTATGGAACGTGACAAAGTTTTCGAGTCATTTACCTTTCATTACTCATTATGAAGTCCTGTATTTCGTAGTAAATGTCACGCAGCACAAACGTTGCCTAGTAAAACTGGATTTGTCAATGGACCTCTTGTTCAAATTTAGGATTACCTATTTGGATCACTTGGCCACGATTTGGACGTAGGTATCTACAGGGCAACAACTTCGAGAATGGTGTTTCCAACAACTTGTTGCGGGTAGTGTAACATGGCTGTTTGACAAGACCTTGTACAGTTAACCCTTCGCGCGTCATTACATATGATAACGATGAAATTACTTTCAGATGCACTTAAGTACTAACTATAGTTTGGCGCACTATCACGGGTTTAATTGCTTTACCGCTATTACGTTACTTGTTGAGAAAATCTAAATAAACACTAATAAAAGAAGGTAAACGAACTCGTAAATATTGGATTTATTCAGATAAGATGAGTTTCAAGTTTTCAATTACATTCAAGAATTTTATCTTTTCTATATTATAATAAGAGGCACGATGCAAAGAAAATGAAATGATGTTTCGTAAAATCTTGGAAGGTAGGCCAGGCAGGCGTACAGTTTTTGATTTCAGTCTGTTCTGAAGGGACAGATAATAAATCTGTCAGTCTCAATAATTGCCGAACAAGGAAAACGAAAATTGGGTAAATAAATTAAATGGAATTTCCGGGATTAATATTCATTTACACAGAAATAGAAGAGGGCAGAGTGGAATCAATAGTCGTGCCAGCTCCCGGCTTTGTTATCGGGGGCATTTGTCGGAATGTGCTACTTGTTAAAATAAAATAATGGTACAGGTTATTATCCTACTTCTGTAAGTATTCAAAAGACGATGCATATGTTGTAGGTAGAAGTAAATAGGTTCACACCCGCCTATAATCACCATTTTTTGGCCATTTGGCTGAGCTTAACGTCTTTGCCTAGATCTTGGGGAGGTAATGACCTTTACTTTGTATAAAAGAGTGGCAACACAAATACAAACATACATACTCACAAACTTTCGCATTTATAATATTTGTAAGAAATATACAAATATGCATGTATCCTATATCATTTTATTATTCAACATCAATTAACATTGAGTTGCATTGGCTGATAGGGTGTATTCAAATGTCGAATTGACACCGCGTAATCTGTGTTGACACATTTCCGCCATGATGTTTTTTGTCGAGTGTTGCAATTCTGCTCATTGGATATCTTGTTTGAACCAAGTAAATATAGCTTTCTAAGGAAATTGTATACTTAAAAACTGTTCCACGTAGTTTTTCCTATTTTTTGGTATGGTGTACATGGACCTGGCCAAGACTTCAAATATTTTGGGACATCTCCTTTAAATCAAGGTCCTACGGTGAAAATATATATATGCACATATTGGGGCTTGTGTGTATTGGGGCATGTATGTTATAAACACTTCTTAAGAAATAAAAAAGTAGAAATTCAAGATGTGTCTGTAATGAAAGTCTAAATAAATCCTCGGCACGGCAAAGGATCGCTACAACCTATGGGCAACAAAATACTTCCGCTTATTACGAGTAGTTAGTAAAACCATGGTTTTATACGGGTGTTTTTTTTCAAGGGGTCAAGCCAAAGGGGGGTGATAGCTCCCATGTATTAGAGTTATGACTTTATTTACGAATATTTGAAAATTTCTTGGTTGTGTCACTTTCTCGGTCACACTGCCACTGTTAAGATAAATGCCTGATTTTTTTTCGAATTACTGGATAAATAATAGTTCTATTTGATTCTGAAGCATTTACAATTTCACATACATAACGCCCATCAAAACTCTAAAAAAAAATATAAGGTTGAAAAAGTTAGAAAGGGCGTTTTTTACATGAACCTTGCAGGACGTTTAAAAAAGTGATATATTTTTTCTTATCGAAATCTTTTTTGAAAACTTCACTACACTCTGAACTATTTACCATGTAAATTTCAATGAGTTACTTCAACGACATCATACTTAAATTTTCATTCAAAGTGTCGGAACTGTAAAATTTTCCTGATCAGTGTTTCAACTATAACTTGATTACAATAAGTTTTTTAAATGGCGATTTTCTAGTTTCACATAGATCTGAAGCCGTTTCAAAAAATATATCGAATCTACTAATCTAAATAAACGATTTTATATCTGTATTCAGCAATAAAGTGGGTTAAAAACGTTTTATGGGTTTTTTGTACTAAAATGTTTGTAGTTTACTTATATATTTAAAATGATACTTTGATCGAAAAGGTGAGTATCAGATGCTGTTGAAACAACTAATTGAAATTTACAAGATAGGTAGTTGAGAGAGTAGTATAGTTTTTAAAATTGATTGGGATGAATGAAAAAGTTTGTTACTTTTTTTTTACGACCTTCAAAATTCAGGGAAAATACAGGACTTTTAAATTTTTTAATTCATTTTTTTTTAGTTTTGATAAACGCTATGAATGTAAATGCTTCAGAATCAATCAAACCTAGTATTCATCTAATAGTGAAAAAACAAGCATTTCAATCTCAACCAAAAAGCAAATTTTCATAAAATCGAATAATAAATTATAACTCCAAAACTACATATTATCACCTACATATTAAAACATGGGGGTGAATCAATAGTTAAGGTACTTAGCTGTCACCCCGCTTCGGCTTGTGTGGGATAATTTAACCAATTAAGGCCAGGTTTCCACCAAAGCGGAGATGAGAAGAGATGTGTTTTGATAACCAATCAGATTGCGTTATTTCTACGTCTGCCTGTGAAAAGTGGATATAACGTAATGTGATTGGTTAACAAAACACATATCTTCTTCTCTCCGCTTTAGTGGAGGAAACCGGGCCTCAGTGGGGAAGTTCATAATTAGGCTGCCTGTCCACCGAAGCTGAGCGAGGCAGCGGAGCGGAGTTTTGGCAACTTTCAACCAATGGGATTGCTTGAAGGCCTTCAACCCTATATTATTTTTTCTCTATTGAAGAAGAAATTGATTTATATATTTTACCTTACTATTATGAAAGAACATATCGAGGGGCACAAACTTTATATGGAGCACATATAGCTAAAGTATATTGGAGCTGAGATATTAGGTATTGTATTTTTAACAATTGAACTAGACCAAGGAAAAGGTATTAAAGCGGCATTATTTATAATCCTTATTACTGGTTACAAACATGCCATGCAATTAGGATTCACGAAGGCTAGTTTTCGATGGTCAGGTGCAATATTAGGCCAATAATGTTCTTGTAATGTGGGTAAAAAGACTTTCAGGTGTTTTTCCCATTTAATGTATCTAATTACGACGGTTAAGAATCAATACCTCCTATTTACATATTGACTATTAGATAATGTCCTTTTAATGTCATTAACGTTAGGGTCGTTTTTCGTGATAGCTCGTGTTCCACCTCCTAATGCCAAATACTAAACATCTACTGCTTTGTAAACAATATTATCATAATGGATCTCTAACTTGATGTATTGGTAGATGTACTTTTATCAGAAAAATATACCCAACAGGTACATCTTAAAGCGAAAAACCATTTTCTCCTTTCGGCATCCTTTTAACAGCTGTTAGGTGAGATTAGCTCGATATAGTTCCATTTTAGAACTATTATTTTAGTGGAACTAAGGCATAAAATAATACTTTAAGAAATCATATCTCGGCTCGAATATCACTTAGAACAATTCTGACCACTCAGATATGTTTCTTTCTTAGTGTGCTAAAAAACAGTAGTAAAATTATTGCTGGCCGCTAATAAAAAAAATGACGCCACGGGTCCATACAAAGTTACTTAAACCCCTTTGAAGAACTATATGAATAAAATATTGAAACCCCTGTAAAATTTACAATAATAAGTGGTTAACTTTATGTTTTTTGTCGAAAAACTTAATCCTAGTTTACAGCATTCAAGTTTCTTACACTACGAACGGTCACATTGTATAGACGACACGGTGTGCGTAGTGCGCTGTAGCACATTTTCTCGACTTGGCTTGCGTGCTGTCCCGAGTTCGATTGTCTGGAACTTCGTTACACCAGGATATATTGAGTGCTTTCTTCGAGACCATAATTAAGGCTAGGGCGCATATTTTTATGATTTGATTTATGTTGGTTAGTGGAATACCATAACAGATACTAAGGGAATTGCTTATAGCGCAATTAGCGCAAATAGTTTTATAATAAAGGTTATTTATTTCCTAAACTAACTTTAAGAGCAAAGAATTTCAAGGTCGAACGTTTTCATCATATGTATAAGAAAATGGTTTACTTTAATCGCGCACAAAACACATTGCTACTAAATGGTATACCGAAGATGGTCATCGCCAAAGATTAGGTCTGTATGGTCATCCTGAGCGATTAACCTAGGCGACTGGGATAGGTTCCTACCTAGTAGGATATTGTTCGGTGTGACCCGAAGCAAAATGATTATGATAAATGATAAAACTTGATTATGATAACAAGGTATAACTTCGGATTTAAACTTCGTATAAAATAAACCTTAAAGTAATGAGTGAGTACGCGCGGCGCTCCTGATAGCTCTATGCGTACTGATTTGGTTAGAGAAATATACAATATTGGTAAATGAAGTCAAAGTGTAAATGATGACTTGACTTAAACTGGACGTTGCTCGTACATATATAATAATTATAATAAAAAAGTGTTGAATTAAGTAAAAATAAAGGTCAAAAACTCAAGGAATTTAAAACAAACAACAACTAGCAAGTAACAGAAATATTGGAAATAACTTAGGATGAAATCATGTGATTTATAGGTAGTAACGGCAACAAACACTGATATGTTTTTCAAAGAGTTGAAACAATGCCTTTGTGAAGCCTGTTTCGCTGCGTATAATCAATTTATGCATGCCAATATCTACCGGTGCAGCGGTATTAAGGAGTGGGCGAGACTTTGTGCGCAGGGCAGTCGCGTGGGCGATTCCTATTTTTACGGGTATGAATATACGCTTGTGAGCGGAGCGAGTCAGTACCCTAGTCCTGTTCTAAATGAAAAAGAACCGTTTGCAGTTGTGGTGGAGACACGTGTAACGAAAGTTCAATATTTGACATTTCCGTTAAAAGGCCTTCACCAAAACAACTTGTTTTAAGTTTTTTTTTTGACTTCCTTATTCTTAAATCATTACTCACCCTAAAAAAGTTACAAGTAATTAGCCTAAGGGTTAGCTTTACGCGGCGGACGTACAGTGACCGACGCGTGCACTACAACAATGCGTTCACGATTCTGGTGGGGCTGCCGCGATATTGCAGCGCATCTGGGATGTTTGCAGATGCGCAAGCGGTGCGCCCGCGCCTCTCTTCTTGCGCGGAGTTGCGGCAGCCCTAATAGGCTTCTGAGCGTATTTAAATAAATACTGTTATGGAACTGTATTTTTTGTGTAATGTACAGAGGCGTCCACATAAACCTTTACAAAAGTATAGCAAAATGGGTCTTATGTCAGCGGCATAAGGTGCCCCCATGTAAAGGTTGATGTGAACGCATCTGTACTAACAAATTGGTATTAGAATAATTATTTTTTACTAACATTATATGAGTCATTGTTGTAACTCGAAATAAATTATTTGATTTATTTAACAAATTGAAGAAGAATTTCAAACTAAAATTAAAACCCCTGTAAAATAAAATTACAATCATAAGTTGCGGGGCCGTATTTTATGTTTTATGTCGAAGAATTTAATCCTAGTTTACAGCCTTTAAGTTTGTTACACTACGAACGGGTCACATTACTTATAAATTAGAAAGGCGGTGCGCGTCAACCATTTTCCAGTTACCGACACCGAACACTTTTTGAACGTCATGAGTATGTGATAAGTGGAAGCAACTGGACACAAAAAATGTTTACGTATGCGCAGGGAGTGGATGATTTCATACTAGTTATATAGGACTCAAATATTCATCGGTAGCTTGTATCTGACACGAGAAACAAAAGTGTCCCGTGTTTGCGCGCTGCCTTAGTAAGATGGACCCGCAATGTCTCTTGCCGGGGCCAGTGTATACCTAGTTTAGATACTGACACAAATGAGGATTTACGTCTTGTTCAATCTACCATGTTTGACTCCATATATCTCATTCATGCTGATAATTTATAACAAGTTAATGACCCAAACTGTTCTTTCAATTAGTAAAGTCTTACTACGTCATGAAATGGTATATTATAGGGACGTAATAAGTAAAACCGTTATTTAGTTTATCAAGTTCGTAAACTGGCAATAAAATACTATCAATTTTATTGTTTGTACGTGACGTAGATTGCTCGGTTTTGTGGGTTCCCTAAACCGCAGCAAATTGCTGACCGATAAACTTGTTACTGATGTTAGAATTTATTTCAGAAAGATAAGGAAATTTACATTTGGGACATAATACTAACGAGTTAACTTCTGTTTGCCCTTTAAACTAAAAAGTACGAAATAAAGTGAGAAACAAATCTCCCCACTAGATGATCTGAGCGCGGAGGAGGGAAGTTATGGATAGAGGAAGTAAATACAAGGCTGTAGGTGTATAGTTACAGTACTAAGGGAAGAGGAAGTATTGCACCAAACTTAACACACTGGCATAAGGTTTCTTCGCGAACCCTAAAGGGCTCAAGAACAAACTTCAGGTGGCAGAATGGACATTTCGAAGAAATAATTTCAAGCTCAGCTCAAGTGGATCAGGCGATCGAGGTGCAGGGTAGAGAAGAATGGCATAAATAAGCTAGAACAGCTAGTATGCTACACAAATGAAAGTTTGCCATACACGAAGAGAACTCTTCATGTGAATTTAATAAACCTTTACGGAATATGTACATGCAAACCGAAAAATAGCTATAAATTCAGTATTTAAAAACAACAAAGCCATATTGGAATGTCATGTAGTATTATAATAAGCAAGTTATGTTCTTTAGTTTATTAAGTTTTGCATCCTTATCAATGCAACGTTTCTCATTTACACATGTGTCTCACTACTATTTGCAACGTTTTTTAGAAATAATATCATGTACAACTAATCACATAGTTTCTCGCTAGCAAAAAGGGACCACGCCAGAGAGCTTTGATTAAACAAACATCCAGTTGTTAGAAGTACCTCAAAACGTCAGAAAGTTATTTGATGAAGGTTTAAATATCAATTACCAATACTGTTATGTAACGCGAGTGTATACCAGGAGTTGCTACTACTGGTACTGCTGTAACTCTGTTGGGAACACGTGTTGCGTGCGTTCACGATTAATTGCCAGTAAAGGATATTGCAGGAAACCACCCAGCAACTTCTAATACTCTTAGGTACTTATTTGGAATAGTCTTTTAACGAATATTGGTTTTTGACTTTGACCACCGTTCTAATAAGAACTGTTAGGTAAGACGGGTATATGGTTTTATTACAACTAACTCAGTTTCTGATGTTTCAGCCGTACGATCAGTTAAGAGCTATGCGAGTCACCTTGTTCTAGTGTCAGAACTTTGCACCAAGTATTCACTTGATAACATGTATCAACAAGAGAAATGTTATTTGAGTATGTACGAGTATGAATGCAGTTGATGCCGCATATTTACGAATTCTAATCGCAACTACGTGACTAGGACTGTATTTACAGAGGACAGTTAATTGCCTACTAATTGGTGTTAATTGGACCTAGGTAATTGCTACAACAACAAGCTTTATAATTTATCCCATTGTCCTGACTGAATCAATTTGTACTTTAAGATATGCGTGTGATATAAGACGTTGTCCGAATTTATACGTTTCTAATAAGAAACCCTCCAGAGATCCCTTACTTATCCAATCCGACCAATCCGCTTAGGCTTTAGACCAGAAATATCCTATTCACGTTCATACATACATTAATGAACACAAACTTAGGCGTGACGTAATCTTGTGAAAATACGAATTTTGTTCAATTGCTGTTATCTGTTTTTAAAACATGATGATAACACTTGCGAATATCAAAACTGGACTCTCCAACAAAATACGCAATCCCTAAATAATTTGGCACTAAGAAGTAAATTTATGAATAATTTTCAATTAACATCGTTAAAAGCAAAGATTTGGTAATAGAACAAAACGACTACGTACATTTTAGCCTTTTAAGTAAAAGCCGTAGGTTTCACCTGGCATGAATTACCATTTTAAAAGAAGAAATATCCATGAAACATTTATTTAGCCACGTTTCGTTCATTTCGAGTCCTTTGTTTTCGCTCAGCGCCGAGAAACGAAGTGAAATTGGTTTTGAAAGTTCCATAAAGCTCAGGGTAAACATTTTTGCTCGATAATTCGTTACAGTGCGATGAATTGCAAAGACCATATTATTTGTTCATCTCTCACAGATATGGTTGTTCTAAAATTGTAGGTAAAATATGCATAGTTATGTATTATACACAAGAAATCATTGGTAAATAGTTTTGAGCTGTTCGCTAGTGAATATCAATCAAGTATAATTTCATCCATTGCAAATCTGAAAATAAACGAAAGGTGCAATAAATATCCCCTGATCAAATGCAATACATTAAAAATCAAATACTTTGATATCATTATTTTAAGCAGGCTAGGCCGCCGCGGCGCCGTGCGCTTCTGGTTGAAAACGGGTTGTCACTGTTGTCAGAATTGGTCAACAGTTAAATCAGAACAGTTTCAGCTAAAAAGAATAACGGAATTGCACGTAGTGAATGGAAGTGGCCTTTAGTTGGAAAGGCTGCTTAAATATGCACGCTTTGATATAGCTCCACCTTTATGCAGCAGGCGAGCGCGCTGCCGCCTTCCACTGGCCAAACACTCGATAATCTCTCGCCCGCGCTCGTTTTCGACTAGGATTGGTGGAGATTGCCATAGCGGTTGTGGCGACAGGATTTGTGCAAAGGTGTGGAATTACTTCGCAGTGGTTTTAAATTTTTTAATATGCATATTTTTATCCACACTTTTTACTCTTATATTTACACACAACTACAGCTGTGGATTTCGTTCGCATAGCAATGAGAGGTCAGTTTATGCTGGAGGTACCAGCTTCGGGTCTTCTCCAATATTTTTTGTAATGTTAAGAAATGTTCAAACGAAACCTACTAAGTTCGTGGGTAAATAGATACTTTTTTGAGAGCTTCGTGGCCTAGTGTTTCAGCACCCGAGCTCAGATCGTGGATCGTGTGGTCCCGAGTTCAAATCTGGCCAGAACCAAAATCTTTGTGTTAATTGTTAAATGAACGGAAAACATCGACAACAAACCAAATCACCCCGGATAACGGCGGAAGGCTCTCACCACCTACCACGTTCGGCTCTAATACCATTGGTGAAAAGTCTGAGTGTTCCGTTCCTCATGACGGCACAGTCACTTGCCTCTGACTACCACGCTTGGGATAAAGGCGTGATGGTATGTTATGTTATGTTTTGAAAATCCCATTAGTCGTCACTCGGCACTACTCGGTACAGTGCCTCGGCAGAGTTAAGGCAAGAGATGATTAAAACCCAGCAAAACATTCTAATCAATAATACAGTTGTGATGAAGGTAGAAGTAACGTACATAATCAATAATGCGTTACACGGCCAGCATTTAAATACCAAGCTCAGTTATCGATTAGGGTATAAAAAATACATACGAAGAACGAAGGCCTCGGTGTTGTCATGAAGCGTTCTGCTTATGACTGCAAGGATTTTAAAGGTGACTGACGAATTAACAACACGCAATAGTAATGTGACTTATGAGATAAAATACGACAAAATTACTACCAAAAAATCCTTATTTTAAAAGAGTGGACGGTTGTAGGCTATTTTAACCACAACTTAGTGACCCTAGAAAAATCGTAGCGAAAAAAAAATCATTACCTAACAAAAGTGTGGACGTAATCAGCTCGTACGTTCATTATGCCCAATTTTGTGAGTAATCCTAACAAATATTATGGTCTTCACTGATTAACGGAGTACTTATTTCTAGAATAATAACTGGATGTTCCTGAGCATTCGGATATATTTTAAAATCAAAACAATTAGTGCAAAGTTAAGGCGGCTCAACGAGTATCATAAAGATTTAAGCTAATTAATTGCCAGAGAGATGCAGTAAAAGTATTTATAACATATTTGCTCGTAAAGGGTCTCTTATTTCACCAATTTCAATAACGTAATGTATCTCATTACGCACTTGTGCGGTAATGTAATGTAAAACGCACGAGTTTTTTTTATTATGGTAAAACGTACGGTTTTGCAAGATGCTCCGTCTAAAACGAACGGTACTTTTTTAAATTTTAGCAAAGAGTTTTTATGTCAGAAAAGAGGTCAACATTTTATGAATAAAATTAACTTTGGGAGATGAAATATAATAAATAAACATTTAATTCTTTCATTTATTTAATTTTGACAATAAATTACAACCATCTGTAACAAAAACACAGAAATATTAATTTACTTTATTAGTAATACTGGCTGTTTGTAATGCCTTTTGCCTTAAAAAAAGCGCTGATGCGCGCGCATCGCTAATTTATGAACAAGTAAACATTTTCTAACTGCTCTAGCAAGTGATTAAAGATTTTATTTGTTTTAGAAAGTCCGATTTTTATTTATTTCCTCTCAAATATGTTATAAAACGTCGTATGACATACGTGCGCTTTGATAATTACAGCCTCTGCTTTCTTGTAGCCCTCGCCTGCGGCTCGGGCTAGCAATATCGCCTCGGCTGTAATTTTCAACTTACCGCACTTATATCATAATGTACTATTCCAAATTTTCCTACTTTGCTCACGACCTTAGCCAACAAGAGAAACAAAACCGGTATTAACTGAGCTATACAAGCGCCCGGAAGGCAGAAAACACAAGCTTTACTATCCGCTCTCTGTAACGAGCCCTATTTTCGCAGTTTGTTGTACAGTTAATGTTGCATTCCTTAACCTCTTTATTCATAATTATTATTATTTGGAGCATCAGGCGGGAAACAGGCGAGATTCCCTGATAATATGTTGAGGCTGATTCTTTAGACGGAAATATAGCATTGTGAACACAATAATAACAAAATTTCAAAGATATGAGTCTTATTGAGTTTCCTGAATTGAGATAAAAACTTTGAATTATTAGGCACGTATACGTACATAGATTAACGGAATACATAGAAAGAATCGAAATCCCTCATACTGCCACTATCTCAGTTCCAGCTCAATAAATCCAATACATACGAGTATAGTTTTTGCAAGATGAGAAGTTTTAAGAGCCAGGGTCAAAATACATGTCCACAAATTAAGGGTTGAATCTGCAACTACTGCTATAAATCTAAATAACTCTGAAACTCTGACGATAACCCAATCCAATACCCTACCAAATTAAAGAATAGTTAAAGTCATTTTTGAATTGTTGCGAGTGTTTTTGTTTTTGTTGAACTTAGTGCAATTTTTCACATGATGAGTTTTGTTTTTGGCCGGTTCTGTCAAGTAGTTATAAACTTCATTTCAAAAACTCAGAGCGAAAATAGTAGTGACCGCCTGGGTCACGCAAGTTTAGGAAAACGGCGGTCCTTCTGTAAACTCTATATTTTGTGACAAAATGTAAGTACAGGTGTCGCTAGTATGTGTCCAGCGATGTAGCAGGCGGTACATTATTGCACAAAAATTCTCATTTTCTTGCAAACTAAAATTCGCATTTTCTAGTCCACAAAAATTGTTGCCTCCCTGTAAGAATAAGCTTTCTGTTTTGCGGCTTTTATGCAAGATGGGACGGAGTAAAGTCTCAAAGCGTTTCGGACTCATATTCTGGGACATAAAGCTATTCGGTAAATGAAACTGTTTCTAATAAGTCTTTGACTGCCGAGACACTAAACATAATAGAAAATATATTGTTTGCGGTTACCGGTTACCCTCGAGGCGTTTAACGTGTTTGAATTGAATGACGTTGATAAAATATTCTTGCTGGTGCTTACCATCGACGAATACTATGCAATACAAATATAGCTAACATAATATATTTTTTTTTTTTCACTGTCGTTAGTAGGAGAATATTCCGAACCTTACTTTTTTAATAAGCAGTTTACATTCTATTAAATATTTAAGTTCATGTGTCGCTTTTTTGAACCAATTCTTTCCTATAAACTATTTTTTAGACCTTTTGGTTTACTGATAGAAAATACTCTCGTCGTCAAGTCTTCAATTGTAAAAGAATGGGTAATTGTGCGATAAAGAACATAACTTTTATTTAGCGCCGACGCTACAATATTTCGCGAGCAGCAGTTGAATCATCACGAGCTACGCAGCTACGGTTATCAGCAGAGCGCTACGGTGGCGCTACGGCGCTACGAGCTACGCACGTTGCGAAGGGGAGAATGTAAATGTACGTAAACGATGATACCGAGCCCTCTACATTATGGGCATTTTAATTTTGCGATTTCGATGGAAATTTTGCAAATCCTCATGCTATGAGATAGGATTTTTGTGTAATTTGAATCCTAAGCGATCCCCGTCACGAATAAACATCGGAGTTATCGCTGAAGATCGCTGCTAACGGCTCTAATCTGAGCGTCCGATCCAAATTGTACGTGTTTATAAAGTAAATTAACGCCTTTTGTACGTTTTATTTTATTGAAATTACGAGTAAAAAATGGATTTGAGATTCATTTCTCTTGTATTCTTTTTCTATCGGATCCTCATAAAGTTTTCATAAACAAAATGATGTCATCATAAGCTTAATGGAGTTTGCAGCAAAAAAATATCTTTCAATAATAATATATCTCAGCAGAAAACGATTCATGACCGTCTAACAATCAACCTAAGAATGAATATTTCAGCCCTCTAAATCGTGAATGAATAGTTATTTTCATTAACAATTGTAATTAATGGATTTATGGCCTATTAGCGCAATGGTTGCGGTCCTGCCCATAGCGCCAAAGGTCGTGGATCAGATCCTCACTTAGGACAAACATAATGTGACAAATATTTTTGTTCGTTCTGTGGCTGGGTGTTATTATCTATTAAATTAAGTTTTATCGGTCGATCACACCTATTTATATGTTTGTTACATAATCAAAAAATATAAAGCAGAACGGTGGACGCCTAGTAGCTGCAAAAAACGATAAATGGTCCCTGATGGGTACGGTAAAAACTCTACTTCGTCGGGTCATGATCGGTGTCAGATGTCCCAGATATTTGTTTATTTTATAAATATAATATACTATTATTCGCTTACAGTTTATACTACTTAAAAAGTTATAAAAAGACTTGATTAAAATCAAATCAAAATATGAACAGCCGCCATGGTCTTAAATGCTCATAAGTTGTTTTCAGAAGCCGCAAGACGTCGCCGGCAGAACACAATATGCTCTATAAAACAAACCGGGCGTAAATCTTTAAAACGCTAGCGCAAGGTGGCTTTGAGAGCGTCTGCGTGATAACAAGCGATATGTAGACAGAGGCGAAACCCGAGGATATTGTCCCGAGGTGAAAGAAAGACTTTTCCGCTCGGCGAAGCGTTAATTCATCAGCAGGAAGCGCTCGCTGGCTCGTGCCCTGATACACCCAGCCACTCTGCGCAAGTGTGAGTACTAAATGTACTTGCAGTGAGCATTCGAGCCGCTTGTGCTTGCCAATCAATATCACCCACTGGCAAAGTGGGTGTACCTGTATTGTATTTGCATTGGTTTTTGAACGCATGCTCTATAATAATACTACTCGTACCTGTTCGGAACTTTCCGGTAATAGTATAATCCGATCACGGATCGTTGATTTTGGCCCGGAATTCTTAGAAAATGCCTAAGTTAACGCAAGAAACCACTTGGCACCTAGTTGTGTTGTTATGGGATCGGTAAACTAAACACCTACGTTTAAATATAGTTTTTAGGTATTTGAATACCTTCGGCAAACAGTTACCTGATTAGTTGAAATAAATGTAATTAGCCTGGTTCACAGAAAAAACCCCCTTGTTTTTCCCTAAAAATAACACATGCCACATTTTAAAACGATGAAAATATAATTTCATAATTAGGAAAGCAAAACATGGAATTAAAAACCATGCTCAGTGAAATAGAGATGTTTTAAAAAAAATGTTTTGAAAGGGTATGTTAGTGTTTTCCTCTTTCGACGACACGATTGGCGAAGTGCGCTACAGCTCGGTATCTCGCCTCAATTTTCGTAATGTCCCGGGTTCAATTCCCGGTCGGGTCAATTCAGGAAACGATCTTTTCTGAATTGACTCGGATCTGGGTGTACTAGGACACGCCCCTGGCTCAATTCCTTGCCTGGCACCTCCTACTTTGAGACCATGACAACTGGTGTGTTGTCTGGCGCATATTTTATAAGTTCTTAATTGCTGCTTAGGTTCCCAGACATTTTTACTGTTTGAGGTACAAATATTTTTTTTCATAAAACGCTGATAAGTAGGGAAACGATAATAACTCAGAACTAATAATGTATAATTAACATTTTGAGAGGGAAAAGATAATTATGATTTGTAAAGTTACCGGGAAGGTTTTTAATAATTTCGAGATTCTCTGTATTTCAGGCCACAATTACGTTATCACGATTATTCGGCATAATTAATGAGATGCCTTCTAGCAAGCGTAATATCGTCATTGTGTTCACGGTTAGGAATTTATTGAAAATAAAAAGGTTTTCTTACTTTAGTGTAGGATTGGAAGCAAAAAAAGTATTTAGACTACTTTTCAAAGTATTGGTACATGTATACAATACTATGAACTAAAATTTTAAAATAGGTTGAAAATAATATCTTGTTTTTGTGACGAGCTAAAATTTCACTTAAGAGCGGTATGGCGGCGTTAACCACAAGGAATTTTAATTAAGGCGTCATAGTAATAAAATCGTGCTGCTCTCTCGCCCTCTCGACCTACGATTCTAAATTTAATTTACATATTTCTTTTGAAGTAAGGCTGCTTTATGACGCGCGTAAACAAATACACGAATAGCCGCGCTCAGTCGTTTATTCAGAGTCTTTGATTGGTTTCCAGATATTTATATGAGAGATTATAAAAATCTACAAGGTTCTAAGTAATTTATTTTGGAGTTGTGTATCGACTAAACGAATATTTAACTGTCAATTTGCCAATGGCTTTTTGGAAAAGCAAGCACAATAGAAATAAAGAATCTTATCGACCTAATAATTGTACACCATGGAAGCTATTTTATCTTTCTTCTTGTTTTTATTGCAACTGTTTTTTTGTGTACGAAGTAATGAATAATAGCCATCTGATCCCAAACTAAGCAAAGCTTGCAGTATATAATTGGCATCAAGGATACATACTTTAATAGATATCAGCACTGAGCGCCTAAATAAAGCACAAACAATTTTATTGTTCGTCACAAAAATATTTGCCGCAGCCACGTCGTGTACTGAAGCCGCGGCGCAGAACCTAAGATCTCTACCTAACGAGGCAACGAGTCTATTTAGATACTACTATAACATAGAATATTTTTGCAATGAGTGTTATCAATCAATATATTCCGTAACATGATGTGATCCTGATATTAATTAGTGGAAATTGAGTGCTACAACTAAAGACATTGAAATTAACATAGGACTATACGAACCTTTAATTCGTTTTTATACCGCCTAACTTGATACTTCATGCATAAGTTTTTACACTTGTACTTTCCGCTACTTAACTTAATTGCATACTTTAAAGATACTGTTTTCTTCACTGTGTAAATAATTTAATTGTAATACTTCTAACACTAAAATATTTTCTAATGTTTTGTTTCTTTGATTCTTAGCACTCTCAATGTTTGCAAGTTACAAAATAATACGTAACTAAAGATCAAGTGGTATTTAGTTATTAGTTTTTTCATACAACAACTATAAGGGTAGGAAATGAGTTCGATAGAGTTTAGCAAGTCTCAAGTTATTATTTCAATTCGAAATTAATGTGCTCGTTCAGAATATGGAATACAATTCAAATGGATAGGTACTTTAATATACAAACAATCAGTTTATTATATCTCCAAAGCAACTTTGTTGTAGGTATTTGAATATTTTAAAAGTAAAAGCATATTCGAAGCAATTCTAAAATTTCTATCGACGCCAACGATCTCTCTGTGCCGGTTTGGTCTCAAAAGGTATAAGAAGCTTTTCATGTTGTCTCTATTTGTACGTTCGTGTATCTTTATTTTTGACTCGAGAGCCGCGGTAGGCGATGCCTACCTGTGTGATATGTTCTCTAGACCGCTCTACGAGAACTGTGACAAGCACCTACACTTGTGCCTGACGTAACAGAAACTTGGTATGAATAAAAACACCGGAAATAGGTTACGGATAAAATTTTCACCTACCGAAACTGAATCTTAAACCAGTTTCTGCTCTATGTTACGATATTGGTCCGAAATACATAAAGTAGATAAACCATTTGAAGAGTTCAGAATAGTGTAGAGCTTAACTTATTTTAGCTCTCGATCAAAGTTAGATTGTAACTTAAATACTATTTTGCATATTGCGCAAGCATATAAAACTTGGCTTAGGTATCACTATCAGCCACGAGACGATACTGCTAATCACAGATTACTAAATTCATTTTTAGAGTGGCCGGATGTAGACTGCCCCTCTCCAAAATTGTGCCACCCTTATTCCAGGTGATTCCCAATATAATTTGAATGATTAGACGAGGGTTCGATTTCCGCTCGAGATCACCAAAGTTTGAAATTCAATATTTTCTAGTTTTCTATCTTTAATACCAATTTTGAAAAATGATTATTTGCCTAAGCATATAAAAATAAATACGTTATTTAAGTAAAACAAACTTACCTTTTTCATGAAAGACATAACATTTGTGGGCAGCATGGTGGCGCTTTTTTGTGTCCCGCACTTGCACTCACATCATCACTGCACACCACGCACCACCGCAGTCGATCAGTTCAGTCGGGGATTAACACGCTGCCTCCGAAACACGACATTTCAACACTAAACCAACACTCGACTTGTCGAACGAACGCACTATTCCACTTCCGTAACAAACCTGAAACAAAAGAGCAACAGATTACTTTTTTAATTGAGATCTCGTGGATGAAAGCTGGAAGTCTGAGCTAAAAATAGATGTGTCGATACGGACCTAACGGCTGCATCCGACACCGCGACCGCCCGGGCGCGCAGCCGAGACCGAATGAACGGCGCTTCCAGGCCGTATAGGCGTTCAACAGGTCCCCACTTTGTTCATGAAGTCGTGGGGCATACTCAATACTCAATTATTTATTGCATTTCACAGTGTAGTACAAGATCTTAAAATATATTTAAATAGTGCACCATGAACCCTGTCGGGCACAACAAAAATGAAGAGGAGGAAAACCATTGTTCATAGAAAATTAAATTATACTGCAACAAAATAATATTAAATTATATCTAATTATTACTTAGATACTCGTCTAAAGATTATAATTTAGGTATTCTTATAGATTATTATTTAGGTATAAAGAATATTTTTATTATATATTTATATTAATAGTTTGGTTTTTAGTCTTACTATTCACTCTTCAATTTATTTTAAATGTTTTTATCTTCTAAAAATTATTTTATAGTGTAGTAGTTTTTTGTATCAGTATATTTTTGTCATTAAAAAAGTTCTTATTGTTATTTATGTTTCTTATGGAATCTGGTACCTAGTTTATTATTGATTTTTACAGACATTACTAATGGGCTGGAAGGTGTTTCATTCTAGAGGTCGGTAGTGCTAGTTTATTTCTGTAGCGAAGTTGATGTTTTATAATATTGTTATCTCGTGTTGTATATAGGTTAGGGTATTTACGATCGAACTTGCATATTTCTAAGATATAAATGCAGGGAAGAGTTACGATTTTATATTTTTTTAAATAGGGTCTACAGCTATCAGTGTTGTCTATGTTGGCTAGTATTCTTATAAGTTTTTTTTGCATAGTTAGTAAACAAGGTACGTCGGTACTACTTCCCCACAAGATAACGAGCCACGCATATGCATAGGCATAGTAAGAAGTGATCGCAGTGGCTAAGTCAGTGGTTTTTTTAATTTCTCGTAATGCATACGAAAAGCTGCTCAATTTACATACATAATGTCTTCTTTAGATCACTTAACTACTATATAATGCTATATAAGTGCGAGTATAATGGTAGTTTATAAATGCGTTTTAAGGCTACATGATCCACTATTGCATATAAGTATACGTATAAGATAAATAAAAGATAAATAATCTTTATTGCACAAACAAATACTTACAGCACGTAAAAACAAAAAAGTAAAAGTACAATTTAGGCGGTCTTATCGCTACAGAGCGATCTCTTCCAGACAACCTTCGGCAGAGAGATTTAAAACAGAGGACGAGTTGGGCTGCGCAAAAACTATGGAAAAAATAAATGAATAGTAGTTACATTTGACCAAACGATGTGACGTCATTTCTAATAGGAGGCATCATATCATTCGGGATATGTAAATTGTGTATTCGGAATGTTAAGCCAATAGATCTCAAGAGAGTGTTGGCTGTCTTTAAGTTATCTTAAATTCTAATGCATTAATTTGCGACGTCATTCAGCTTAAATCAAAATCTAGATTTATAACTATATAGTAACTTAAAAGAAAGTAGATTTATTGAGATACCAGAAAAGGGGTTTACCAGCCTGGGAAATCTTTAACAAACACCTATGTTTTGAGGGATTATTTGCTTGGGTTTTTCCATTTGAAATACTTATTAAATTGTAATTTCGATAAAATTTTAATTTTCATTTGCTTTCTACACCCTATTCCAAACTAAATAATCTACTGTTATTGTAGTTACTTTAAATTGGGTAACATATTGCCGAAATATCGTACGAAAAAGAAAGGAATCTTGCTAACCTATTAAAAATGCACTAATGGCATCTTATGGTCCCACAGTAAGAGTTCTTACATACGGGACGGCAAATGCCGTCGACATCTACTGTCGACAGGCGTTGACGGCAAAATGAACTCAGCCAAAGAAATTGGTTCCGAAATGATAGATGTCGACGGCATTTGCCGTCTCGTGTATAAGAACTCTAAGTGCATAGCTTATTTGCCGTGGATAATAAAATGAAACAATAGTTTTCTAAATATAAGAGAAATCGCGGTTGGATCTTATTGTGAAAATTAACAAAGGTAATAAATGTAACTTTACAAGCAGTGATCCAGTTTATCCATACGAGCGTGCAGAGAGCTCTAATGCGCTGGTCCGCCTTGCGCGGCGAACGAGTATCAAGCGAGGGCGCGACAGTCTGCAACTGGATAAAATTATATCTCTTCCATTATGTACAGCTCGGTATAAGCTTCCGCAAACGCTGCAAATTGAAAATTCATAGAACAAGTTGGGAGGTAGGAAGGCTATACGTGCCCGAGTAAAACGTTCCCTACCTGCGGCACGCCAGCAAAATATGTCACCCGAAACGAGCCATCTCGGACTCGCTACCTGGGGAGATTGCAACGCTCTCTGAATCGATACCCGGTACCTCAATTCGCAAATGCAGCGCGATATAGATTCTAGTTTTATATATTAAGTCGCGGGCTTTTGCAACTCTGATGTTGCCATTTGCGATATTAATGTGGGATAATGGGGTGCGCAATTAGAGTCTGTCGCCTTGTATAATAGTATACATAGGCAGCCGTGGGCGGTTAAAAAGAGTGGCTTGCTTTGTGTACAAAACAAAAAAGTAGGTAGCCAAGGTAGGTGCATATTAAATGAAAGAAATACGCTAGAATTTTTGTTATGTTACGCTTTGCCTATTAAAACGTGTTTATTGGAGTCTAAGAAACTATTTACCGTACATCGCAATTTGGCATTTTACGTCCTGCACGTCGAGGTGCCACTTTAAATTTACGTTATCGTTCGTGTAAAAGAATTGTATTGGGATGACACATGACATGACATGGCAATGTCAAACTCCCAATACATTTTTTACACCAACGATAATGTAAATTTAAAGTGGCAACTCGTGGTAGTCTGAACAATGTAGAGCTATGACAAATACAGAAAGGAAAAGAAATTTAACTTGTACATAGGTATCCCACTCAGTAGGCAGTCACCGACCGAGACATGGTTTATAAGCAGGTTTTACCTAGCCGTACCTACTACGGGTGCGCTTTAATGAGTTATTACAAACTCTACGGGCGGCATTATATAAATATTTAGCTGGCACATTGTGGGTTTATTAAATCGTGCGGGTAAGTCGATTAGAGGCGGCTATCTCGGCGCTGCGCGGGATTATGGCGGATAATTGGGGAGGACTCCAGGCCGAACAAAGACTTAAATACTTTTGTCTTGGTACTAGCCGTGTTCCGTCGTCCTACGCTAATTTACACTGATTGTTTGAGCTGGGAATTCGCTGACTCTACGCCTGCGGGAGGATGTTATCTACAATAAAAGAAAATCAGTAGTAATAGTACCTAAGTCAGTTCATATCGAAAGATAGGAAAACAAACAAATCTTGGCCACCTGGGTGTTGAGGGGGATCCCTGCAGAATTTTAAAATCTTAACGTTGATTTTAAAAATAATGATTCAACCGTATCGAAAACCGAAATAATTGCGTATTCTTCTAAAACTTATACGATAATATAATGTAGGTACAATTATTGTTATTGTTGGAGTCGGCGTCAGCCAAGGAAACACTACAATATACCTATTTCTCACACGTTTACGTATGCATGTAGGTAGTTACAAACCTACATTGGCTGACACCGACTCCAACAATAACAATAATTGTACCTACATTATATTATCGTATAAGTTTTAGAAGAATACGCAATTATTTATTTACTTTTTAGTGCTTTGTATAAGAATAGTTTTTTTTGAAGTTGGTTTTTTTTTTTGAAAATTTTTGTTTATTTCTTGATTTTCAGTGAATAGTTCTTATTTATTTTATATATCGAAAAAGTATCGTCCAATTGCTCCTGAGAATTGAAGAGTTCCGTTACTTTGTCATGGATCCTATAATCAGAACCTAACACTCATCAAACTACCCTTGAAGTATATCCTTTCCAATAAAAAAGAAGCATCGAAATCGGTTGGCGTGTTAATGAGTTATTCTACATTTGTCGCGCATATGGTTTATCTAGATTTAAGACTTATATGGATTTCCCATGAATGCCACTGTCAGAACTGGACCAAATTAAAATGGGACCACAAGGGCACCATCAGCTTTCAAATAAATAAAGAATTATCAAAATCGGTTGGCGTAATATTAAGTTATTCGTCCATTTGTCGCGCATTTTGTCTATCTAAGTAGATTTAGGACTTATATGGTTTTCTCATGGATGCCACTGTCAGAACTAGACCAAATTAAAATGGGACCATTCGGGAAGCACCAGCTTTCAAATAAAAAAAGAATAATCAAAATCGGTTCACCCAGTCGCAAGTTATGAGGTAACAAACATTAAAAAAAAAACATGCAGTCGAATTGAGAACCTCCTCCTTTTTTTGAAGTCGGTTGAAAAGGGCTGAATTCTATACGGTTATGGAACTCCATAGATTTACTAAAAGCGTATTGATTTCGTCACGCCTTGGGGACGAATCCGATACGGTTAAGGAAATACGCCTCCTGTATAACGACTCATGGTGACTAAAATTACAAAGCCGAGGTTACTACATACTGCAACACACCCCGCGCCCCTCCACTTTGTCGTTTAGAAATGCGGGCGAAATCAAAGTGCATTTCTTTCTGGGCCACCTTGTGAATATATAGTATATGGGTAAATATATGGTCTAATAGTATAAGGGTAGTATTTGTAAGCAACAGAAAGCATTTTCCAGTATTATAACAAAAAACATCGACTGACTAAACATTTATAAAAATCACTGACCGGTGAAGTTGTAAAAGCCATAAAGCAGCTAACAGCAATAATCAAAAGTTGAGCACACCTCAAACTGATACAACCTACCCTGTCCTGTCTCCTGTCACATTTCAATAGAAATAAAAGGGACAGCTATACATGTAAGGACTTTGATTATCGTTTCAGGATTCGGGCGTGAGTCATACAAATAGAAATGTAAAAATGAAACCTTACTTTTACAAAATGCTTCATCTAGACAACACACCTCTAGTAATGGTCTCGAAGTGGGGATTAATATCCCTGTGTTACGAGGTACCACACAAGGAATAAGCCAGGGGCGTCTCCCAGCACACCCAGACCCCGAGTCAATTCAGAAAAGATAGTTTCCTGAATCGACCCGACCGGGAATCGAACCCGGGACACTACGGAAATCGAGGCGAGAAACCGTGCTACAGCGCACTACGCCAAACGTGTCGAACATATTAAGCAAGTGTTTCAGTATTTTGTTATTATAATACTGGTACTCTTTCTATTATTCATTCAAAAACAACGTTATTAATGCAACATATTATTTTATTTTTACCATTTTCGTCAAACAAACAATAATTAAATTACATTATTTGAAAGTAACTAGGTAGAACTTATACTGGCTGTCTCATCAAAAAAAATGTTGGTAATTTGTCTTTAAAAGTAACTGTTAGAAATTAAATTTACAAATAAACAATATTTTTCTATACTCCATTCATTATTTACAGAAGTAAAAAAGGTTTTTTTAGGGACACTGTGATAAAAGTACAATAAACATTATTACTTTTAGGATTTATGCTGAATTTATTAAAATCTACTGATATAGCAGCTGTCACACTTGATTATCTCATTTAAAGTAAAGTAACTTCAGAATTTATGAGGCTTTTGCTTGAAAAAATGTTTTATCTCGCATCAAACTATAAATTGTCGGTGTAAAAACCTAAAACAAGCAGGGGTTTTTATCCGAATAAATTTTTACTGTCACTATAACTTTACCAAATCTAAAATGCTACATAATCCCTTCATACGCTGTGTCAGAAGGGGGTTTTAAATTTTGCCAAGTTATGTCATCGTCAGGAGAACGTTGAATGCAAAGTCGAATGCAAATTGTCATTCATTTTAACACCCCTGCTTCTTATTTCTAATGTTATAATAAATGAAGTATAAGTATTCATAACACAATGTTTAATAACTGAGTGATGGAAGATATTCAGTTACAGAAACGGTTTTTTTGAGCACAATATTAACAAAAAAATATATTAAAATAAATAACATTACCGCCGAAAGAGATGAATATCCATAAAAGGGTGAATTACAAATGATTACAGCTTCACTATATTAAAATAAAATAATTATTTTTTACTTTAAAATACCAGATACAAGTTAAATTAGACTAAAGTGTTGGGGAGAGAACTTATTATAAGCTGGTATCTATATAACATCAAACTAGTGAACTGATGGGAATCAATAAGTAATCCGATAATTGATAAATCTACATAAGTTGACACTATTGTTAGCAACAAAATTATTTAATTGCAGTTGTGAACAAACTCTTAAGATTATGATAGGCTGATATGATATTACATGCATAACCAATTTGAATATTATCAACAACACACCATTGTTACATGCCATTCAGCTTCACTAAGTAGTAGATGAATATATGGTCTGGTCAGTAATAGCTAGGATATAATATGGTTGTTTTTAAACTTCAAATAACATAGAATACAGGCGTTTGAATAACATGTGGGGATCATAACAATGTGTTGAATTATTGTAATTATATGTTATGATTCTATTGAGGCAATGAATGAATACTTTTTTATTTTATTAATACTCAGTAATGTTCATAATTAAAATAATTAGAACAGTTACATTTGGTGATTTTGCATATGGCACAAGTTTTATTTGTGTTTACTATAACATGTGAACAACCCTAGGCAACAACTAAGTGAAGCCAAAATAGCAAATTACATCAATACATACAGCAGACACACAAAAACATTTCATTATTCATAATAATAATTTCCTCAAACCAGCGCTTTGTCTACACACAAGGTCCACAACCAGGCCAGTTACAAAAGGTAATTAATGGTTAAGGTTGGTACATTTTTACTATCAGTGTTGTTTGATTAACCATTTGCACACCATAGCATTATCATAACAATGAAAAAATGTTCAGATATAAGAATTTTGTGCGCATAGTAGGCTAAGTTACCATGGACTTTAACACATTTAAAATCAGAATTAGGAGCCAAATCATTGTATTAATAATTATAATCAACATCATACTGCAGAATAAAATAAATCTCAACATTGTGAGTCACGTATCCCTTTTATGTACTATTACTTGCTTTTAGCAGATAACTCGCTTAGTGACAACCTGGCCTAAATAACAAAAATTGATTTGAGCTAACATTGTCTTTACGAATCTCTTTCAATTACAGTCAAGAGACGTAAATAACAAGTTACACCATCGTTAAGAATACACACAGCTTTCAGTTTATATTGAGAAACTTTCACCACTCAGCATCACCATTGGCTTTCTGAAAGACATAGTCTTTTCCCGCTAAATTCATTATACCATCTTTTAAGTAAAATTTCCACTTGTTACGACTGCGAGTTATCTTATCATATTGACATACAACCACATTGTCTGTGTCAAACATATCACCAGGTTCTTCATCAGAAACATCATCACCTGAATTGAGTGGTTCTTCTTCTGGTCCACCACTCTCATCTCTCTCCTCTTCTTCCTCTTCCGCTCTCTCTTCAGCAGACTCCTCATCTTCATCCTCATCTCCGGCACCATCTTCTGAGCCATCACCTGCATTTGATCCTTCATCATCTGATGAATCTAGAGCTCCATCCAATGAAAATGGTGCAGCACCACTACGGCCGCCCCCACCTCCATCAAACTCATTTTGTTGACCTGCTAGCGCAGAATTTATGTGTTGTTGAAGAAGAGTTGCAGCTAAAGGTTGGGGCAAACTGATTGTTGCATTGATGATAGGACCGGTGAGAACCTGGTGTAGTTTATTACCATTTAGAGCCGAAGCAGGTATTTGTATTGTGAAAGATCGAGGCTGGGAGCCTGGCACACCAGGCTGAGCAGGTAGGGTGAGTTGCACAGGCACTTTATTGTTGGGATCCATTACATGATGTGGATGGGCACCTGCAATATTGGATGTGGGAGCACCGTGTTCAACACCAGAGTTCTGTTGACTCGATCCTTGGGCCATGTGTGAATCAACAGTCCGTTTAGGTATCATATTATTGCCATTCGCCTTCTGGAAGCTTTGCAGAACCGGCGGCGGCGGCATCGAGGCCTCCGGTTGAGGCGGGTCCATGGCTCCACTTGCTTGTAATTTGGTTTTCCATAACTGTTTCAGCTCTTGCAGCACCTGCTCGTCTACGCCATCATCCAAGAAGCAATCTCGCACTCCAGCTATCACGTCGTCCACCACAGTGTTGTACAACTTAAGCACGGATAACTGACTCATCGTCATCTTATTGATATTGGTTAGGCTGCAGTACAACTATATGAAAAGACCTCAAACTACTGTGCCTTCCAAAATTCACAAATTTCGCTAAGATGATAGCTTGAAAACCCAGAAGTGCGTATTGACTTTTGAGTTCACATTTCAATTCCAATGTCAAGTGACACTCAAGATTACACAGCCATTAAATTATTCACGCCCTTTGAGGATCAAAATTCTCGTGCACTAGGCGTTAATTTCACGTACACTCCATGTCTGAGAACAATGACTAAATTCCAGGAAAATATTCAACATAAATTTTGACAATTTACCAATAAAACATAACCTACAAACAAAATAGAATTTGCCAGACTATAAAATGATTTGTCTATGGTCAGTCTTTGCTACGCATGCGCGGCGCGACTACAGCGCCACCCCACCCTATCGTGTGCCGGGCGGGCGGTCGCTGTATGCTTTTGTCAAATCAAATCATGAACCTTTTACGCCACGGTTTTATGAGTTTGCGCTGTACGTCCGCCATAAATCGATATATACCAAACAAATCAAAACACGACCACGTTGAATTACATACAGTTAAAAATACTTTCAAATTATTTGCAGTGTCGCTAAAGCAACATTTACGGAAACCCTTTACGTCTCTAACCTTTTTGACTTTCCTGATTCTTCTGTAATCTGTGCTTTTTTGTCTGTGGGTGGATATATTTTGAAAAGGTTTGGTCTGCCTGCTGAAATGTTATTCAAAAAAATGTTTTCAATGAAGTACACATCAAAGCAGACAAGACAATCAGACAGACAAGAGGATAAAGTAAGTTAACGCTCACGCAAACGACACTACGACACCGACCCCCTTATTCATAAAAGATAAGTTAAAACAGCCTTAAATCACTGTTTTCACTATGGTAAAGTTGTCTTTATGCATTGTTTAGGTGTTTAAGCATAAAAGCGTTGTGATAATTAAGGTTTTGTTGAAAAAATAAGGGATGATTTACATTGCAGTAAACTAAGGTAAAGGACTTCTCTTTCGAAATTGAACGAACTATCGACACTTTCGCAGATAAAATTTTCTTTCTACCATAAAAACGAACTGTTGTACAATAAAAACTAATTTGTAATTGCTTTACTTTTGATGCAAAATACACCTAGTGACCACCATCACCATCACCATCTAGTCCATCTACACACATCAACATGGTCTAGGGATATTTCAATTAAACCTAAATAACTAAAATTACATATATTAAGTTTTTGTTAAGACACCTACACATTAAAATAAACCTTGTTTATTAGCATATCTAATCTGATAAATAAACTTTTAGATAAATTAGAGATAAAAAACTTAGAAGAAGACGAAAAACTCAGACAAAATTTCAATCGCAACTTTATTTTTGAAACATCAAAACCTAAACAAAACTACTTATTTTTTATATAAAAATTGTTGAAAACATAAAATGAATAATCCGTGGATCCACATAAGACTCTCCTGACACATCTGCAGCGGTTCTGCATACTCAAAACAAGGGTGTCAATATCCTGTTGTGGGACTGTCCCAAGTCCTGCTAAGATGCAAGAAAAGCTGATTTTCATGCACGTATGTGGACGGGCATTGTCGTGCATTAGCTGGAAATTTTGTCCCATTTGCTGTCTGTGGGGCAAGATTACAGGCTCTAGCACCTCATCTCGGTATTTTAGAGCAGTCATATTACCTTGTATCCAAACGAGGTCCGTTCTACCGCCGAGACGAATTTCTGCCCAAACCATAATCGTGCCACCTTGATATGCATGAACTTGTGGGTGCTGCAGTCGATTCCAACGTCCAGGTTCTCTCCAAACGCGTACTCTTCGCGAATCAGGATGAAATCCAAACCTGGATTCATCAGTGAAAAGCGCAAGTGACCATTAAAAATGGTTCCAGTTTTCGTGTGCAATAGCCCATTGTAATCTTCTTCCTCGATTGCCTCTCCTTAGCTCTGGTACCCGAAGTGGCCTACGAGCACGTAGGTTGACTTCATGCAGTCGTCTTCTCAAAGTTTGACCGCTTACCAGCGAACCATACTCTCTCTGTAGCCTTTGAACCAATTGCACCGCCGTTACATTTGGTTGACTCCGTGCAGCATTTACTATGAATCGGTCCTGTACATGTGTTGTAATGCGTTGAGGTCCTCGGTGCCGTTCCACCACTAACCCCCGTGACATGATAACCTGACCAAAGCCTGGATATAAGGCTCTGACTGGTCCTCATGGGTTCAGAAAACGCAATTTGGGTAGCGTTAGCTTGAATCATGCCCACTGCTCTTAAAATTTCGTCCCTGCCCCCCGATTCAGAACAAAGTTATCGACCGATTCGGTTATTTTATTTCTGATCTCATCTTTTTAGTATGGGGTATGTCTGTATTATTTGTTGCGCACAAACTGAAGGCCTTTGGCTTTTACATATAATAATATTGAATGCAACCGTTTAGCGGGTGATTTATCAGAATTAAAACCAATTTACCGAATCGGTCGATAACTTCGTTCTGAACCAGGGGGCTGGTCAAGTGTCTACGTGGCATAATTAAATGATCACCGGAGATGCGTTTGACACAGATTTATAAAAATTTATGGAGTTTTAATCAAGTTAGAAGTTCGTGAAGATTTACTTCTTTGGAAGAAATTCAATTAATGCGAATTTAATCTAAATCAAAACCTTTTATATACAAATTTGAATTTAAAAAAGGAACTTATTAATGTTTTTTAATCTGTCAATAAAAGTTTTTTTGTAAGGCCATTACTTTTTAAGTTATTTAAAAAAGTTTATATCCCTAGACCATGTTGTTGTGTGTATATATTTTTTCGATTTTCCATAACGCAAGACCCCCCCCAAACTAGCGTGAATGATAGTAGATTACTAAAATGATCATGAAATTCAAATAAAACAATATCTTTAGGGCTTTGCTGACGCTTTAAAGTTTAAATATAAATTTTTTCGATGAAATTTCGAACTTTCTGGCGCAAATTGCGCTTTCTGAAGCCATGAGGACTAGTCAGAGCGTTATATCCAGGCTTTGGTCACGTTATCGTGTCACGGGGGAAGTGGTGGAACGGCACTGAGGACCTAAACGCATTAAAACACATGTACAGGGGACCGATTCATAGTAAATGCTGCACGGAGTCAACCAAATGTAACGGCAATGCAATTGGTTCAAAGGCTACAGAGAGAGTATGGTTTGCTGGTAAGCGGTCATACTTTGAGAAGACGACTGCATGAAGTCAACCTACGTGCTCGTAGGCCATTTCGAGTACCAGGGCTAAGGAGAGGCCATCGAGGAAGAAGATCACAATGGGCTATTGCACATGAAAACTGGAACCATTTTTAATGGTCACTTGTGCTTTTCAATGATGAATCCAGGTTTGGATTTCATCCTGAGTGCTAAGTGCGAGTTGCAGTGAGAGAAGTGAATGACTTCACCATCGCGTTTTGCGAGCACGTAAATGTCAATTAGTATGGTATCGAGTCAGCGCTATCTAGCGGCGAATTCGGGCAATATCCAGGCCGCTAGATGGCGCTCACTCGATGCTATACAAATACACGTTTTTTTTCTCGCAAACGCGATGGTGAAGTTATTCACTTCTCTCACTGCAACTCGCACTCGGCACTCTGATTCGCGAAGAGTACGCGTTTGGAGAGAACCTGGACTTTGGAATCGACTGCAGCACCCACGACAAGTTCATGCATATCAAGGTGGCACGATTATGGTTTGGGCAGGAATTCGTCTCGGCGATAGAACAGACATCGTTTGGATACAAGGCAATGTGACTGCTCTAAAATACCGAGATGAGGTGCTAGAGCCTGTAATCTTGCAAATGGGACAAAATTTCCAGCTAATGCACGACAATGCCCGTCCACATACGGCGCGTATCGTTACAAGTTGGTTACAACAGCATGATATCCAAGCTTTAGACTGGCCTGCACAATCCCCTAAGTTAAATCCTATTGAGCATGCCTGGGATATCTGAAGATATTGTGCATGAAAACCAGCTTTTCTTGCATCTTAACAGGACTTGGGACAGTATTCCACAACAGGATATTAACACCCTTGTTTTGAGTAGGCAGAACCGCTGCAGATGTGTCAGGAGAGTCTTAGGTGGATCCACGAATTATTCATTTTAAGTTTTCAACAATTTTTATATCAGATTAGATAGGCTATTAAGGGTTTAATTTAATGTGTAGGTGTCTTAACAAAAAGTGAATTGAATTTTAGATAATCAGGGTTAATTGAAATACTTGACCATGTTGATGTGTGTATTTCGTTACACACGAATGGTCGGGTCGCTGGTCGCGCCATCTACAATTAGCTTTGCGTTTTGTTCCCCATTGTCACAGAGCAAGTAATTTAATATCTACTCCGCCATTGTGGCAGTATCAGTTAGCAGTGATGTGCATGTATAATCCGGCCTTGTATACAATGCCTAGGCCATAGAGAACATTATATAGACTGATATAGAGATGTCAGTCCCGGTTTGCGATTATGGCGACACCGAGGAAACGCTTATAAACACTTGCCGAACTATGTCTTAGATAAAGATAACCATAGCTACACTGCACTGCTCTATAGTAGGTTAGGTATAGGAGACATATGCTCGATGTTTTTGCTTTCATTACACCATGTTTTAATTACGTAAACCATTTAAAACATGTAAATGGTCAAGAGTCGATCAGGTAAAATAAAATTTTGAAAATTGATTTTTACATTTGCATATAGGTATACTATTCCCGTTGCATCGAAATCATGTGAACAGTCCTCAACTCATTTACCTAAATTACACAACACTTTTGATTGGCTTTAACAGATATTTTCGCCAGTAACCAAATCACAAGTCAGATGAAGATCCAGTAGGAAATGCAGTAGTCAAACGAATAGCGCAAGTTATCGGAGTTCAAGAGTAGGGAGGACGTAGTTTATTATCACTAAAAGCAACCAAAAAATACGGAGAAACACTTTCGCGTCGAGGAAACATACGGAAAATGTTGTTTGTTTGTTAACGTCTAGTAACTTAATGGCTGACAGTAAATACATTTTACACATCGACTGCATCAATTAACATAGTAGGAACTACATTTTGGCAGTTTTTATTTAATTTTATTAGGAGTCTTCTAATATGTTTAACTTTCACCTAACAAAGTTTCAAATGTCTCATATTACTCTTTCTCAAGTTTTCACTTAGAAAAAAGTCGGATATTATCAGAGCGCGCGATTAATACTGCAGGTAGGTATGTTGCGACGCTGTCTGCGGGGTGCACGCGGGGCGGGGATGCCTGTGCGCCGCGCGGATCTACCAGTTCATACTTAGTTAGCGGGAAGTGAGCACGCTCCATATTTCATTCTTCCAGTCGATAGAATTAATACAATTAATGCTGTTCTAAGTATTGTAATTATGTCTCGGTCTAAACGAATGTTAGATTTAGTGCAGCAACATATTTTTGCGCAAGATATTCCAGTCCAAACAAATTTAGCCAACACTCGTGTTCAACCACGTTTAGAAGAAACACAAATTCGTAAGTATAAGTGTCTTTAATAATTTAGTTTCAGCATATACATGTTATAAAATAAGAGATTTTTACTTTCTATCTTTTTGAAAACATTATTCTCACGAAAGTGTAATAAACTATACTAGGACAGTTAACATTGCAGTATGTGCCAGATCCGACATTGTTAATGAGTTTTCATTTTGGTTTTTGTGTCGGATGTTCCATATCCTACATTATTACTTGTTTAGGTTTCGTTAAATGTTGTCGGATATGGTATAACCGACTTAGTTACGTGTTCATCTCAACTTAGCATCTGTCGGATATGGAACTACTGACTTTATTCTCTGTTTATCTTTTAGAAGCTTTCGTTGGATGTGGTAATACCAACATTATTATTTGTAATTCATAAATAGTGCTAAGATGTATGTGGCAATACTATAATTATTAATGGTAGAATTTCTGCATAATAAGGTATAGTATATGCCATTTATTATGGCAAACAAGGTAATAGAGATTTACGTTTACTCTACTGGACTCTAATCTCTCTATTCTACTTACTGTTCTCTAATATACTAAACTTCAATATTATTATTTTCGTCTACTTTCGTTTTTGTCTATGATAAGGGTCGAGATTTTTATTTGGCTTTGAATATATGTATCAATAAGTATCATATTGTTTAAAATCTCAAATGCCCACATTGTATTGTTTTATCATTTATAGGAGATGAATCTCCACTTCCTGAAGGGTTTCAAGAGGATCTTATACAGTTACAAGACCTGCTAGGAGATGTATTCAGCAATAGCAACAAAGACCTATCAGAAAACAGTTCTTACGCCTTAGATCCAGTGACCTCAAACATTACACTGCTTACCCCCAATCCTGACGTACCTACCGTTGACGCTCGTGATAGTTCTGAGGAGATATTAGACACTACTACACCGATGCCATCACCTATTCAGTTACACGAGCAAATCTGTGAAAGTCAATTTTGTGCTTCGTGTGTAAATCGCATTACAATACCACAGGTAGATTATGAAAACATAGGAACACCAGATGGTTGTTCTGATGTTTCTACTGTCAGTAACGTTCCTACGCCATCTTCAACAGTAAGTTCCAGGACGAAAGCTTTTAAAACTGATAAGGGTAAAAAACGCCTAAGTCATAAAGATAGATGGTTGTCAGTTCAGAGAAAACTAAAGAAGAACACCGGAGAAAAATTTTTGAACAAAAGGGGTAAAGTAATAGAAGAGAAACAGTTGAAAGATGCGTGTACTGATAAATGTCGATTAAAATGTAATCAGAAGCTATCTCATGAAGACCGTTTACGTATTTTTAAATATTTTTGGCTTTCAGGGGAAAAAAAACTGCACTGGGAATTTGTCTTTTAATGACAAATTCCCAGTGCAGTTTTTTACCAATACCAACATTATTATTTGTAATTACACTGGGAATTTGTCATTAAAAATACAAAAAAAAAACCAAAACGTCGTCAAACTACCGAAGTGACAAAGCATAATAGACAAAACACATTTCAGTATTTCCTTCCATATGCTGATAAAAAAGCAGTTAAGGTTTGCAAGACTATGTTTCTTAACACCATATCACTAAGTGAGCGTGTAGTAAGCACAGCATGGAAAAAATACGACGGTAACACTGTGGTGGAAGAAGATAGGAGAGGACGATATGAGCATAACAAACGCATTTATAATGATGACATGGTCAGGAGTGTTTCTGACCATGTGAGATGTTTTCCTGTTGTCGAAGCCCACTATGTTAGAAAAAATTCTAACAAGCTTTATCTAGAAGGAGTGGCAAGCGTATCCCGCATGTTAAGACTCTATTGTGAATGGTTTGATTCCAGTAAATATGCCTCTCAAGCACGAACTAAAAGACAGTACAGAGACATCGTTAATGTTAATTTCAATCTGGCATTACATAAACCAAAGAAATATAGATGTGACACATGTCATGTGTTTGAAAACAAATCTACTGGTACTACCACTGAAGAAGAAAAAGAGACATTTGCTAAACATCAAGTGCGTAAAAATATAGCTCGTGATTTGAAAAGAGCTGACAAACAGGAAGCCAAAGTCAACAAAGAGATCGTTGCAGCCACGTTTGATTTTCAGAAGGTTTTAGTGACTCCCTATGGTGATGTTAGCGTACTGTACTACAAAAGGAGGCTGGCTACTTTAAACTTCACTATTTATGATGTGGCAAGCAATATAGGTACTTGCTACATGTGGAACGAAAGTATTGCTAAGCGAGGATCAGTCGAGGTGTCCAGTTGTCTTTTAGATTTTGTTCAGCACCATGTCGAAAGAGGCGTCAGAGAGTTCAGATTTTGGTCTGACAATTGTGCTGGACAAAACCGAAACAGAATTGTTTTTTCGTTCTATTTGTTCGTTGCCAAAAAAATTCGGAGTCACTGTGACTCATCGTTTTTTAGAAAAGGGCCACACTCAAAACGAGGGAGACAGCGTCCACTCTACAATTGAACGGTCTTGCCGCCATAAATCAATTTGGGTACCCGAGGAATGATATTGTTTAGTTCGGTGGGCCAAATCTGAAGGTAACCCTTACATAGTTAAAGAGGTAAAGCAAGAGGATATCTTCGATTTTAAAGCGATGCTAGTTAATAGAAACTGGACGAAAAATACGGCAAATGAAAAAGTTATGTGGACCGCCATAAGGGAGGTCAAAGTTAAGGCTGAACAGTATGATCGTATAGAGTACAAGTACGATTTAGATGATGATGCAAAAACAATCATTGTAATTAGAGCGAGTACGCGAAACAGACAACGTTTAGCAAATGAATTTGATTTGAAACGGGCTTATGATGGACATTTACCAATCAATAAAGACAAACACAAGGATTTGACAGATCCTTGTAAAACTGGAATCATACCTGAACGTTTGCATGATTTTTATTTCAGCTTGCCTAAAACTGACAATAATAATTTAATTTATACCCAAGATGATGATTCGGACTAATTATTTACATTTATTTTCTTTTTAATTATAAAATAGGTGATGTACCTGCTAATGAAACAAAGTGCCACGATTATTAGGCTGTGATTAAAGTTATTGTAGAATTATTATGGAGTTGGAAAAAAGGACAAATGTTTTTTTTGTTTATTATTGAAATTTACTTTGACAAGATTGTTTTTTAGTTTTTTCCGATTTGTGTTGTTTTTTTAGAAGTATTAATTCATTGTATTAAAATATTGTTAAAATATTGTTTAAGTTGTTAAAGTTTTGATTTTTAAACAAATCAAGTAACTTTAAAATCCTAATAATTAATATTTTTATTTAAAAAATAATTACTTGCCGCAATGAAAGTTCCTGAGCTTTTGCGATTAATGATAGAATATTTTTTTTATTTTCCTGATTAGTTTATAATAACTTGAGATTTTTCGAAGTGTTTTAAGTTTAAAAAAGTTATTTAGTTTTTACTTATGGAACTAGCTGATTACGTTATTTTGTTACTAACTCTAAGTCGTTTTAATTGTGAGCTAATGATGATAGCTAAGTTGTTAACTCATTTGATTTATTACGGGATTATTTGTTAATTAAACGAAACATATTATATTACTAATACTTAGATTGTCTTTTTATTAACATTGTTAGTAATGGGACCTTCTGGTCAACAGGATATGGGTGAAAACAAGATAACCTGAAAATGAAAAAGGCTACTAGGCTAGGCTAGGCTTTGGTAACTGAATTTAACAAAGTTCAGGCATGTGGTAACTCTGTGATAGTGAATAGACAGTCCGGTGAACAATGTGAGATGTCCCACTTCCAACATGATCGAGAATTAACATTCCGATAAATATTGTAGGATGTTCCACTTCCGACAAAAACGAATTAAAAAGTCCCATTGACATCGTAGTATGTCCCATTTCCGACATAGTTAACTGGTTTTCTTACGGTTAATAACGTAGCATGTGCCTTTTTTAACCTTTTCAACGTATTTATATACCTTTTGAACTTTTCATTTCTTAGAGAATTCAAAACTATTACACCGTACCAAATTTCGTTTCCATTTATGGTTTTAAGGAAATTTTATTCTTGTAAAACCAAAATAGCGAAATTAGAGCGGCCATATTGAAAAGTAACGATTTTTCACTTACGACGTTGTTAATTGCTGCAGTCGACATATTTTAATTGAGTTTATTTGAAAATCAGTAACAATCTTACTGTAAATAACTAAATAGAAGTTTAACACTCAAATAAAATCAAGTGTTCAGAATCTTTCTTGTAATATAAATTTGAATAAAAAGTTTTGAGGTCGAAGAAAAAATGCGAAACAGCGCCATCTAGTGATTAAGGGACAAATAATGTTCATTTATGCAGATTTTGCTTGTTCTACTAAGTGAAAACACTGTGGCCTAGGCCATTGTATAGAATGACTAAAACGTTCAGCCAATTTCACAGAATAGGTAATAGTACTGGAATCGCCTTTTGGCATACATTTTAGGTAGGAAAGATAAATCGATTCGTATGTTTTTATCAAAGTACTTATACAACGGCAGAAAAGAAAAAGAGGCCAGTTCGTTCGTTCATGTCAAACTTACATGCTCGTCACTTCGCTCCGATCCCACGTTTTAACATTATTGATACGTTGGCTATGATTCCTCAATATTTTTCAGGAGATCGATATTTATAAGATGATTTTATAAATAAAATTATTGCTATATTTTTGTTTAGCATAGAACTTAGGTATAAAAATTGTACAGTATTAAAACAATTATAAAACCTAAGCTAAAACTTATAAAAACAATGATTTACAAAAATACTATAAAAACCATAACCTAGAATGCCGCCGGGCAGCTTAGCAGGCAAGTAGGCCTAGACTACCTGTGGTTAGGGCTGCAGAGAGAGAAAGCTCCTGACTAGTGTTGCCTAAAATCGGTCTTGGTCTTGCAGTCTTGGTCTTGTTCTTGCATTTTCGCAAGAACAAGACCGCCTAATTTTAGCAAGACCAAGACCAAGACTGACCGTGCAAGATTTCAGCAAGAACAAGACTAATTCTGCGAGACTCTTGCGTCTTGCAGTTAGGACTAAGTGTCGTTTCAGGGAGTATTGAAGTTCGGGTATACGCTTAGGGACTCCAAAAAATATTTAAAAAAATTGGAAAATTGGACTGATTAAGATGAACATGAAGACGTAATAGACTTTGAGAAACTGTATGTATGTCCCTCAACGTCATTTGGATCTGGATCTTGTCTTCAAGGCTTAGATGTCTATCTATCGCTTCTACAATGGGGAATGCTCTGACGAGTTATTCCAGCTTATCCCACCCTCACCTTTCCACTCCCGTACCACGCGTGCTGGACTACGGCGTCACCCACACACAATTCAACATTTGTTGGCCCGAACTAAAAGGTTCGGTGACTCGTTTCTTTGTCGTACCATCCAGACGTGGAACGCTCTTCCAGCACATGTGTTTCCTTCCTCTTATAGTCCCGGGTTCTTCAAGCGGGGCGTGAAAAGGCATTTCTGCAGGCCTTCAAGGTGAGGATGGCCAGCCCAGTGATTCGTTTGAATGACTGGGCTTGTCAACCTCATATCTGGACCTCACGACCGCTTTCCATCAGGTGGAGTGAGGTCATCTTGACGGGCAATAAAAAAAAGAGATTATTTCCTAAAGCGTCATTATTAATTAGAAAACATAGAAATATGCTGAGTGATGGGTCAGCCGGATGGTTACTTTATATTAATTCGTGGTCAAAAGAATTAATTTAAAGTAATAGTGATGTCAAAGCTATTGTGTACTGTTCTGTAATTTGATTTGTGTTGTTTTTTATTTAAATGAATGTTTAATTCAATAAATACTATTCTGTAATTTAATTTGTATAGTATTTTATTTTTTATTTAAATTAATGGTATATTGTATAAATTGTGTAACTCTTTTATTCCATTGCATATAAGGTGAGGCCTTGGCTGTCTATCTATTGCTTTCTAGACATTCAAGGGGGTCCAAACATACACGTCAATATTTTTTTAGCTTCTGTATAATGTATAATGTTCCTAAAATTGTTAAAGTTAAGTTAAAAGTCAAGTTAATGTCATTAATTGGTTTTATTATCTGTTTTAACCATCTTTTAACACATGTAAGCTAATTAAATGTAAAAGTTTATTATGGAACAGACTGACTCCCATTAGGTCACGGTAGATAGCTCAGTTGGTTAGAGCATCGGCACGGATCGCTTAGGTAGTGGGTTCAGACGCGGTGGCAGACAATTTTTCGAATTACTCATTAAATGTTTAGACATTTATTAATTTGGTTGGTCTTTACTATGGTTATGTTAATTCAAGCTCAAATGTACCTACTGTTACGTTGTTATAAGATATAAATGAACGTTTAATAAATAGCAATAGGCATAAAGGTAATTGCGAGACTAGCGAGACTCTTGCTGCAAGACCAAGACCAAGACCAAGACTGGGAGCGCAATACCAAGACCAAGACCAAGACCAGTTGTATTGGCGCAAGACCAAGACCAAGACTGGCTGGGTCTCGTCTTGTTCTTGCATTTGGGCAACACTACTCCTGACAATGCGAGCCGTGTCCGGGAGCACCGCCTTCTGCATCTGACCCTTGATCCAGCCGCTAAGCGAGAGCCTCTCAAGGTGTTTGACGAGGCTCTTCGCTATTAAGTCGTTCGCCGATACGACTATCGGGACACTGATCGTCGAATCAACATTCCACATGGCGGTCACCTCGTGAGCCAAGTCAAGGTACTTGCTGAGTTTGTTCTTCTCTTGCTATTTTTATTATTATTTACTTCAAAAAGATCATGATGAACTAGCCTTGCACCAATGCTTTTTACTGCGACTTGGTTCTTTAATAATTTTAAGGGTTGTCTACTGTGGGTTGAAGAAAGAAAATTAAAGAAAACCTATAGACCACCAACAGTGTGTGTTTTTCATGTGACTTCAACTCCTCAATTTCATGCAAACAGTGGTCTCTTCTCTACGTTGTCTTATTAGAGTACCGTGTAAGTTTTGTTCATTTTTGAGGTAAACTTAATAAATGAATAAAAGAATAGGTATTTATAGTGTCTCATACTACGAGTAACATCACCTTACCCTGTAGCTTCATCTATGGGTGTCAGAAACAGAAAAACCATTTTTGAATATTACAAAAAAATGCATAAATTTTACTGGCGTAAATATACTGGGTGAATATTTGTACCGTAGGTAAGTAAAATAATATATCTTACTTAGTGTTATTATTTATTTAAGTATGTAGATATTTAGAAATATTTAAGTATGTTTAACAGTCTCTGACGCCCATATTACAGGATCTGCTTAGTTTGGGGTCAGATGATCTTGGTGTGAATTGTCCCAGATATTTATTTATTTAGTAAATGTGTAGGAAAGAAAATAAATCATGCCAGATACTTTAGTTTAATTTAACAAGATACTGGATGATTATTTATACCACGATGGAAATTATATGGGATACTTTAGGTTGAGCTCCGCCCAAGATCCGGAAGTCCCGGGTTCAAACCCAGGTCGGGCCAAGTGAGTTTTTGGATTTTGCGGAACATAGCCCGGGTTTGGAACCCGCATTTACTACATTTTATCGTCCATCATACAACTGGTAGCACAGGCCTCAAAACAAAATTTTAAGATCAGTGTGTGTTAGATACCAGTGATTACTTACGGAGCTGAAACGTGTTCTCTGGCTATGGGCCTCAGAAAGCTCAATGTCAAGCCCGCCTGCAAGGTGGACGGACGACTTGATAAAAGTGACTGGATTCCGGTGGATGCATATACGAGTATCTTATAATAACAGTGGGTATTAAGAATTTTCTATGGAGTGATTTAATTATTTATATAATAGTTTGTACACAAATTACAGTTTTTTTAAACAGGAAAATAAGGATAGCTTAAGTACAGGTGAGCTTATCTCCAAAGAGAGATTTCTTCCAGCAGACCATGATGCAAGGCAAAGCATAAAACAAAGTGATGGATAGACAAAATTGTGTACATAAATCTAAATGTCAAAATTTCTCTAAATAGACTAGCTCACTTACAAATAGACATATATTTATGGTATTGGTTCCATCGATTTAGTGCAGATGAAAATTAGCCTCTGCAGAATGTGAAGCATGCAACGCGGTCGGCCGGCGCTTCAGTGGCTATTTGCGAGCGATCGATACTTCCAGAATGTCACTACCCCTCACCTGGCTGGCCCGGATCTCAGACCCCACGATCCGATCTCACACCGAAACTATATATACCTATTATTTGCATAGGCTGTTTCCGTGAACTGCTTTGTTCTGTGAGTTAAGTCAAATGCTTTCTACATAAAAAAATAAACCCGATTGGCCATGTAATGAGCTGCTTCACAGGATAATTATTTTAAAGCTACTATGACTACCAAGAACACCAAGTGGTGTTGCTACAGAAACCAATAAAACACTATGTACAAAATCTAACCGAAGCTACAAATTAAGTAGATAGGAAGGTACTCGGATAATGATGGCGCGGTATAGCACTGAATAACTGGCTCCAGTGGACCGAGCTGATGAACAAAGGCTGCATGGCGGCTTTGTGGCCACCCGAGACGCACGAATCCGACCGGACAAATAATTGTGACCTCTCGACCACTAAATGCGCTCTAAATTGCTATTAGTCTGCGGTACAGAGTATAATTACTCTGGCAAGTTGAAACCACCATTATAATTTGCACTGAATTCAGACGGCAAGCTTCATTCTGAATATAATGTATGATTATGAAGTGCCTGTGTTAGCTGTTACATTTAAAGACTACCAGTGTTAATATCTTAAGGATTTGGAAAAACAGAAACGCTAATATTTTTATCATCTAGCTACTACGAGTTTAACTCGATAGATGACGGATCAATCCGCAGCGTAGTAAGAATGACTTCAAATGTATATCAATGTACAAAGGGGTTTGAACATTTGTGGCATAGGTCACCAGCCGCCATTTTGTTTTTTTCCTCGATGTTTCCGCGCACGTTAAAAGTGGTATAAATGGATAGAAGACACATGAACTAACAAAAAATGTCTCATAATATGGTAAAGTGTCACGTTTCAGAGTTATTTGAATGTAAAGATCGATTTGAAAAAGATTCTATCCTTAAAAATCTACGAATTATGAACCTTTTTGTTAACAAATAACAGACTTTAGGACATTTGAACAGTCTGTTAACTTCTTCCGCAATGTCCCCCCCCCCCCACATCCCAACGTCGTCTGGAAGAAATCACTAGAAGCGATAAGGTAACTATTTGCTATAAGCAATAAGGTAACTATTTGCTATGCTGCCACAAATGAAATTGTATTTTTCCCAAATGCAATAAAATATATTTGTTTTGATAAATAGATTTTCATTTAAAGTCATCTTTTTTCATATCGATCTTTACCTTTAAATAACTTGGAAACGTGACACTTTATGGTACCCTAATACCAAACTTTTTTTGTTTGTTTACGTCTCCTCTACCCTCATATATATTCATTGGGCGCGGAAACTTCAGAAAAAAAATTGCGGAAGGTATACAAAAATGTTACGTATTATGTATCATGTATTACAATCTACAATTATTACGTACGTTTATTTTTTAATTACAATTAAAACTCTCTTGATAGGTATGTATGCTACCTACAAGCGCAATGTTTTTTTAACAGTAAATTCAGGCTACTTTTTATTCATTTTAATTTCATAACCCCATTTATAAACCTCTCATAAATTCAGGGATTTTTACGGTCAAATTATAACGGTCATTTTATTATTCTACTTTTAACTGAGCTCGAACCTTTATTCTCCGATGAGCTCTTTGTCTTCAAAGTCAACTAAAGTTTTTTTGCGAGAAATTAAATTGTAAATGGGGCAGCTCATTCATTTTACAGTCAGAACGTAGGTAGGTACTTAGCAGGATTTGGAGAGGATTTGATACTTTTTGCTCAACAATGGCTTGTACTAGTGTCTGATTGATGGCTTCTGATTGCGAAGAAACTCGATTTAATTTATTCTGCTAATTGAATCTTATATTAGAAGCTCTCCCGTCAATTTCATTCCTTAAGATGCCTGTTTTAAATAAATTGGTACCCTAATAATGTTTGTTTTGTTTTAACAATCATATTCAAGTCGATAGTTGGCACGTCATTAATGAGTTTTGGAATTTGAACCTAAATGAATTTGAGTCTAACCTGGCCGATAATAAACTATAAATCACTTCTGTTAACAAACATCAAATCAAAACATGAACCGTCTATTCGTGAAAAGAAAATACTTTCCGAGCACAGCGTACCTAGCTAGCTTAGAATATTAATAGTCAAAAGCTATTTTTAAATCCGTATAAACTGAGGAGGTTCCAGTCGAGCTCTTCTTTATCGATATCACGAGGGTCTTAGTTTCAATCAGGATTTCGGATACGACCCTTCGTGACATACGATGAAAGAGCTCACTTAACTCAAATTAATAATTTGTTGGATACGTCGCTTACGTACGCCCTAATCCAGAAACGGAAATCAAAGTTGAGCACACTTCAAATTGATGCTATCCTGTCTCATGTCAGCAGATGTGAAAGTTGAGCTACCTCAAATTTACATTTGAGGTAGCTCAACTTTGGGGGTCGTTTCGTTGGATTCGGGCGTTAGTGGTACAAAGGGAGACTATTGGAGATAGGTACATAATATGTATTAGAGTATTCGACCTGACACAATGACCTGTTGTGAGAGTATAAATGCCTCTCAACTCAAGGAAATATGCGTTATAAAATCCGTGCATTACTTTTCTACTCTTTATTAATGTATAAAACTTTTCGTGTATTATTTTAGGTAAGTTAAGAACGTGCGTACGTGTTTTTTTGTTTTTCCCTTGTTCAATTGCTTTTCCCAATAAGTTATAGTATATGAGAATTTTTTTTTCAGTGGAAAACAATGAAAATATAGAGCAACACAGGTGAATGTCAGACAATTTTAATTTCTGTGATGAGTAGATAGATAGGATAAGGTCACGAGGCACGTGCTCTTTGCGAGTTCACTTTTTGGGTCACAATCAAAACACGATACCAGGTTTAAGTCATATAAAAATATACAACGTAATGCAACCTTATGATGTGATTCATTTGTAAGGTCAGCGTCAGTTGAAACATGACATGACAATGTCACATCCCAATACAATTTTTTTACGCGAACGATAACGTAAATTTAAAGTGGCAACTCGTGGTAGACGTAAGTGCTAAAGCTTTACAATTATAATAGGTTTAGAGACACTGTTTATCACAGATACCGAGAAGTACGGATAAAACTTATAAATCCGATTAGTATGACGAGGGTTGTGTATATTTTAGTTTATTATTGACGAATTAACGTATAATCCAGCCCACTAAGCTAAAAACATGACATTTGGTAGGTTGGGTTTTTATGACCTAAGCCGGTAGAGATTCAATGAAAATGAGTATAAAATTTCATTCTTAAGCTGGCAATGTGATACAGGAATCTAAGTATTTTTTTGTTTTATTTCTAGACATACTTATGTATAAGTGGAGAACTTTGTGGTGCCTTCCTTCATTAAATTTAGATGATGTTTTTTTTGTGTGCATGTGAATTGTATGTTTTTGTGTTCTGTACCTGGCGAATCAACTATTTTCTATCTAGTAGGTATTTTAACGCCCGCGCGGGAGGCCTAGAAGAAGGTGGCGAGACGAACTAGATATGTACCGCAGGGATTGGCCAACATTGGCCCTGAATCGTGTGCGATGGAGATTGGGGGGGGGGGGGGGGAGGCCTTTCCCCTGCAGCAGGACGGACCGGGCTGATTAAGATTTAGATAGGTATTATATTCTTTAGTAATACTAACTAACCGTAAAAGTGGCACCTACACTACACTGCGAGGAAACAATTTTTTCTTAGTCGTTTTTGCCGACACGTGGAACTTGTGTAACAGTCAGTCTGGCGAACCCGACGCGTTAATACAAGGCTGTTACATATTCCTCCCGCCTCGCGCGGTTTCATCACTTCACAATATTCCAGATGCGGTCCGGTCCCCAGGCGGCGAACGAACGCGTAAGACCCATCATTCATATTTGAGGTCGCATTGTGATTTTATTTTTAGCTGGATTTCAAATCCACATTTAGTTAAAACATTCGAGTGAAAGCAAAAATCTGTACCTTCAGTGAAATGGGATCTAACTCGACTTAGATCTAAATGGTTTTTATTAGTTATTATAAATCTCTGAAAAGTTAGCTATTTTTGTATGTAATCGGTATATGTCTACGACGCATAGAAAGGAAAATAATTTTGAGCCAAGTAATATAACTAAGGCTTTGTGAACCCATTTAGAGTTTGTCTTTCGTGATTATTGATACATGTCTACTTATAACAAAGTGAACCGAAGTGTTCGTTCATTATTTTATTATGAAAAGCGGTATGCCTCGTGTTACTACTTCTTACACGATTGAATTTGTTCAGATTGACTTTGTGTATAAGAATACAAGATGACTTATATAAATATACACAAGAAAAATATGTACCTATTGTAGGTTGGTGAAAAATAAAGTAACTTAATTTACAGCATAAAAAGTAAAAAAGTTAATTTTACTTATTTTGTGTTTATTGATCTATTTGTACTTATATCGTTAACCACAAAATGTTCGTACATGTGTAAAACGATATAAGTTGCTTAAATCAAAACATTTGAAAATCACAACAAACAATGTGGTTACGTAATTGGTGAAAAGTGATATAGCTTAGCCCGAACATCTCCCGCGCATCTTTCTCCCACGCTGAGTGAGAGAGACAAAAGCAAGAATTCACGAACGTGAGGGTGTAAGGGCAGCTCCACATAAACGTTTTGGATTTTCCCTTGTTAGTGCCGCGCCTAAACATCGGCGGGACGGTAGCGTCCCGCTTCAGACAAGATGCCGCAATACGTAAGTTATATCGGCTTACACGAATTTAATGAGAAATGTTGAACATATTTAACGTTTCATCTTAGAAGTTACATAATTTTATACAAACCTTAAATCACATTTACAGTAAAGACTCAATTAACCAGACTAACATTTTGTTGTCGTTAGGCATTCGCATGATTAAAAGTCTGAAGAAAAGCTTTATGTACATAAATCACGTGGTGACACGGCACAACAGAGTAGAACAATGACTTGTAACTAACTAAAACAATAACGAATCAATTTACCACTGCACTTTGAATGAAAATACGTTTTTATTAGATAAAATATTAAAACTGCTGTTGTTTTATCACATCCGCCTTAAATAAATAAGTTCGTTTTTGCAATGAAACCCTCATATACAGGCCCTCTCAGACAAGCCGAGCTAGCTAGTTCAGCGACATTTGCTGTCAGTAAAATAGGGTTATTAGCAGATGTCGACACTGCTTGTTCGGCTTATTTCAGCTTTTGCCACTGTATTATGCCTAACGACATTCTAATATGACGTTAAGTGGTGGCTATAGAATCTATCTTCATCCTTCAGAAGCGAGCAATCAGATCCATCTATAAGCTTCGTGCACAGGCCTCTCTTTAGGGATCTTTTGAAGGGGTTCCTATCTGTGTGTAGTAAATACGAGGGTCATTCAATAAATACTTAGCCTACAAAAAGTAAACGAAAATTTTGGAATAGTGGCAATTTATTTTTCAATATTGTCTCCTTTTAGTTCGATACACTTATGCTCCAACTTTTTTAACCCGTCCGAGAAATAGTTTTTGTCAAACTCTGCAAAATAGGCCTCCGTGGCGGCGATGACCTCCTCATTTGATCCATATCTATTCCCGGCGAGTGATTTTTTCAGATTAGGAAACAGAAAGAAGTCACAAGGGGCCAAATCTGGAGAATACGGTAGATGGGGCAGCAATTCGTAGCGTAATTCGACCAATTTGGCCATGGCAACGGCAGACGTGTGAACCGGTGCGTTGTCGTGGTGAAACAGCACTTTTTTCTTCGCCAGATGGGGTCGTTTTTTCTTTAATTCGGCGTCGAATCGGCCCAATAAATCGGCATAGTAAAGCCCTGTAATTGTTTTACCCTTCTCGAGGTAATCGATGTAAATCCCACCTTGTGAATCCCAGAAAACGGTGGCCATAACTTTTCCGGCCGATTTTACAGTTTTCGCCTTCTTTGGAGCACGTTCCCCGGTCTGGATCCATTGTTTTGATTGCTCCTTGGTCTCTGGTGTGTACCAGTGGATCCAGGTTTCATCGACGGTCACAAAACGACGCAAAAACTCCGCTGGATTCCGCTTAAACAGCGCCAAACACGTCTCCGATGTGGTGTCACGGTTGCGCTTGTTTTCCGGTGTGAGTAAGCGCGGCACCCATCGCGCCGACAGCTTTCTCATGCCGAGTTCCTCGTGAAGAATATGATGCACTGTTCCTTCTGAAATGGCTACAGTCTCAGCTAGCTCCCGAACCTTCAATCGGCGATCTGCCAATACGAGATCATGGATTTTTTTAATGTTTTCCTCCGTAGCAGCTGTTTTCGGTGCACCTGGACGTGGTTCATCAAAAACCGACGTACGGCCACGTGCAAACTCGTTGAACCAATTCTTAACGGTGGCCATCGATGGAGAAGAGTCACCGTACACAGCATCCAAGCGCTCTTTGATTTCTATGTTTCTACGTTTTCCCTTCCAAAAATAGGAATCGAATCACCGAACGATATTGCTCTTTTTCCATTTTTGTAAAACCGATCGATACGTTCGCTTCCATAAGTTGTCAAATTAAAACAAATGAAGGGATTGGAATGAAAATTTTAAAAAAGAATTAAAAAAGAATGTGCTACACTGTGGTAAAACTCTTTTGAAACTACAGCGCCCTCTGGCGATGAGGCTAGGTACTTATTGAATGCACCTCGTATTGCATTGTTAAATGCTAAAAGTCAAAATTCACTTATCTATTTAAGGAAATTGGGATTCTTACCGTAGCTTCTCAATATAGTTGTAACTGTTAACAGTACACACAGCGTTAGCGTGTATATCTCTGTGTTTCCACTAAAAACAGATATATACACGCTAAGTTAACTATGAATAAAGATAAAATTGCGCTTGCATTTGTAAGACTACAAAAAGTTTTAGGATCTTTTATGAGGCACCTGTACACTACTACATCAAAATTCCTCAGGCAGTTGTAAGTTACCGCTGGATAGGTTCAAAAGCCACGATAAATCTATTTGATTTAAAAAGGGCCTACCAATGATTACCTCTCTGCTCAGTGCGAGATCAGTTAACTCTTATAATAGTTATTTAATACCGAACTTAAGTGTAAGGACTATATTTTTTTCTTTTTTGTATTTGTATAAATGACTTGGTTCATCCTATTGTTCTTTATTCTATAGCTTTGGTGAACTTATTAGGCTCTTCTGTATGATGATTTAGTAAGAATTCAAGCATTTTTTTAACATACCAATTGAACTTATTCAAATCAAGTTTAAAAGAGTAACTGCTGAGTATCTCGCTGGGTCATCTCAGATATAAACAATTGCTTATGTTTGTATACTGTTTAATAGATTAAAAAATTCATATTAGAGAGGCTCATCAGACTTGTTGATTGGATGGAGCTATGTTGTGAAGAAATGTGACAATAGTTGTGAACATCGTTCTCAACTTATGTTAAATTAATAACGGTAAAATACTGACAGTGCTTGTTATTTCGATAAAACGACGCGTATTCTCAGTGGGATGATGGGCACAATGTACACTCTTTTTAGGTAAGCTTTATTTTATCAAATGATGGTTGTTTACAGTTACCATACCAATGGTAAAGCTTGAGTAACAATTTTAAAGAAATATTATATATATTAACAAGTGTCAATATTGTTTTCATTTTTTGAGATACCTCCATTTAAGCAAATAACAGAGCTTAACGACGCAATCTCTGGCCCGGGGTTCGATTCAAGAAATGGCCATTGTAGAAAACAAACTTTTCTATGTCTCGGGTCTAAAAAGTTGCTGTGAAACCGTTTTGTTTCTGATATTTACTATACAAGTGCTTCAGCCTTATTCTCTCAGTGAGTAATAATAAATGTGATAATGTATGTGATTTAGTCCAACATTATCCATGCTATATTATCATAATCATTTATTTTCAGGCAACAAAGTACATTTAAAGATCTTAACTAAACATAATCGGCCCATAGATAAATACCTTAAAACTAACATACATATAACACAATATTTAATTCACACACGTATAGTTCATCAATTATTATAATATTATGTATTGATTAATAAAATAACGATTTCAGATCAGGGAAAACATTTAAAGTATAAATAATTAGATTTCAGTATCAAATTCTAGCTAACTCTGTTCCAATTAGCACTTTTATCACTACACACATAATTATTAAGATATTTGGTACGTTTTGAAAGTGAATTAGATCAGTTTTCACATATTTTTATACAACTGATTTGGTGTATATCGATATAAATAATAATTATTAGACGATTTGGGCTACACTAACCTAAAATAATGATTGAGAAGGAAGGCCTGAGATAGATATGCTTGTTCTACAACTTTTTTTAATAGTAAAGAAACAAAGAAATATCGGCAGAAACCATATAAAATGTATCACTTTTGGTGAAGTCAATTCAGTGTGGTGTAATTTGATTTACGTTCCATTATATCACTTTACACTAATAAAAAGTTTCGTGGTGAGTGATTTTTTTGTTTGTCTTTAATTTAAAAAAAACCACATGCACTATTTCTCAAACTGGCACATTAGCTGATTATTTTTAACATTATCTTTCAACAAAAAAATATTCCATTAGGTTATCTCCAATAGCCACGAAGCAGGATTTTTATTAACTTCTAATGCGATTTCCTAAAAATCACTATTTTCGACTGAGATCCCTTCTCACGGAAGGTACATAAATATTCCATGCATGTACTTTATTTTAAGGGCAGTTAAAACGCTTGCAACATCTGCCCGGGCTTTACGAGAAAATATGGGATTTAAAATAATTACTACTGCAGAGGTTCTAACTCGAGAATATGATGGGCGCAGAGCGTGAGTGCAAAAAAGGGTACGTAGATGTAGGGTAGTCGATCTCTTATTTCACAGACAGAACTTTCATAGAATTTATTTTCGCAGAAAATGTTCTATAGAAAATTCAGTCCATATATTATAATTTCGAATATTATTGTTTCATCGACTATTTACTTCATAGAATATTCAGTCCACATATTTTACTGTCGAATATTATTGTTTCAACGACTAATAACGTTATAGAAACATATTGCACAGAAAATTATATCCGTTAGGTTAGGTGAGAACTGTGAACACATTCGCACGAGCCGAGCGAGCGTAGCGAGCGAGTGGCAGAACCGAATGTTGTCGGCAAATGAACTTAAAAAAAAAGTGGCAAAAAAAATGATATAAAGGAAGTACACAATGTAATAAGAAATTGTCCCTTGATAGAATAAATATTTTTCTTGGTAATAAGTTTAATAATAGCTAAAAACTATGAGCAAAAAAATTATGTGATTTGTTATTCTATGATAATTATGAACATTCTACATTTAACATAAATTTTATTTGTGACAAAAATCTATGATTTAATTTTTTTTATTCTGCGTATTGATTATTCCATGAAATGATGATTATGAGAAACTATTTCTGTGAAACGAAATTCTATCTAACCATTTTCTATGAAACCACGTACCTACAACCATTGCTTGCGAGTAGGTAATCGATATTGCAATCAGTCAAATAAAATAAATAAATAAATATGCACCAGACAACACACCTCTTGTCATGGTCTCGAGGTAGGTATAAGTATCCCTGTGTTACGAGGTACCAGACAAGGAATTGAGCCAGGGGCGTCTCCCAGCACACCCAGACCCAAGCCAATTCAAAAAACATCGTTTCCTGAATTGACCTGACCGGGGATCGAACCCGGGACACTACGGAATTCAAGGCGAGAAAATACAAAATATTTTGGCGTCCAAAATCTGAAGCTTTTTTGTGTTATCACCCCTTCTTGCTGCGTTTGTCATCTCGAACGATCTATTTTCGACCGTCATACAAGAATCCCTAGATTTTTCAAATTCACTTTCATGTTTCGGATATATAAAATCAATAATCACGTATCATTCAATATTTCTAATGACAGAGGCCTTGCCTCAGCAGTCAAGTGGGACAGTACCTAAATCTACACCGGAGAATTTTTCAATCCGTAAGGAAGATGATTTAATTTAGAAAGGTGACGTAGAAACTATACAGATTTTGGTGATACCTACATTTCTAAAAAAAATTACCAATGCACCCAGTTTCTAATAGACATGAATAAAATAACTCAACACCTGACTTGAAAGCCGACGTTTGTATAGTTGTGCATGACGACTGAGCTAACACTTTACGTTAAGTAGGCACGTATTTGTGAAACTTATGTCACACAATGGGCGAGCGCAATATAGCAACATATATCCTAAACAGGTATACAACTAGGCCATAAAAGTTAGATGAGAGGAATTGAATTACGAAGATAACAAGGCAACAAAACCCGCCATTGTTTAAGCTGACAAACAACTAGTCTAAACTATGACTAAGGTAATATGTTGTTATATGGGAAACCGCAAGTCTGTCCGAACTGGTCATAATGCACGTTGGTGCTGTTAGGGCGGGTGGCTGTGAACTCGCTGTTAGAATGCTGTTGAAGCGAACACAATGGCAAATGGAATGGGCTTCGCGCCCGAGCTGTATATAATGAAGCCGGCTTCCGCTGCAGGCTGCAGCGAGCCTCGTGCGGTTAACGCTGATGTGTAGCCAACGAGTACGCATAAGTCTTAGACGTAAACACACAACAGCAAACATTCCTTAAACAACCTATATTATTATATGAACTATTTAACAACGGTTTGTCAAAGAATCCATAAGATTTTCTAGAATGCATAATTTGACATTTTTATGATTTTAGGAACGTATCTTAATTTGTATGCCACAAAGGCACGATATGTTGAAACCTAATGTTCATTTATTTATTAACCTGTTTGCACACATGTTTTGAACAAATAAATACATCTTTATCTTGATCTTTAAAGGGTCACCTGTTTTCTTCCTTACACTAACTTCTTACATCATTCAATGTAGTTCAATGTTCAATGTTCCAGACACCACATATTCATACCAAACTTATTGAATCTGTATTTTGCCTCGTAAATCTTTTAAGAAAGTACTGAGTGTAGGTACTCTGGGTTTAAAAAAAACACTCGTTACTGAGTATTAAATTTACATATTAATTTTAACTAAGGATAATATTTTCTCATTTCGAATAAAATCTTGCATCTCCTAATGTGAAAAATTTGCGTTTATGGTCCTTTAATTTATACACTGCGACTTTTTGCAGCGATACAAACGAAATGCAGCATCGAAACAGCCACAAAACCATAACCAAAAAAAGTAGCGATAGGTATAATCGCGATGCAGTCAAACGACCGTTTGTATCTAATAACGGTTACATGATGTTACAACGAGAATAAAAAATATGTCTAGACATATTAATACCAAAGTTTCAAACGTTCCGACCAATAAAATTTCATACTTTCAAGATGTGATAGTTACTTGGTTCATGTCCATGTATTTTTCCGAGGCATTTTTCAATTTAATTTTTCCTATCGCCAGTCCACGTTAAGGAAGTCTGTGACATTTTTCGTCGGTTAAAGAACAAAAATAGTTTTGGACGTGATGAACTGCCGCCCGTGCTACTAAAAAAATGTGCGGACGAATTAGCTTTACCGTTAGTAGTTTTAATAAACCAATCGTTTAAAAACGGCGTTTTTCCAGATTTGCTCAAGATTTCAATAGTAAAGCCATTATTTAAAAAAGACGACCAATATAGCCTTGCTAATTATCGACCTATAGCGTTGTTATCTACCATTTCCTAAATATTTGAAACTGCAATGTCCGACAGTCTTTACTCTTACTGCGAAAAATTTAAAATATTTAATGACAAACAAAATGGGTTTAGGAAAAACAAATCGACGACTCTTGCTGTTTATAATTTCATACATAGTGTTCTTCCAATTAATAATGAAAAAAAGCGCGCGATAGGCCTATTGCTTGATATGAGCAAGGCATATGATAGGGTTACATATGATATACTGCTCTCTAAATTACATGGTATAGGTGTGAGAGGTTTAGCTAACAAATGGTTTGCATCTTACTTGACTAACCGAAATCAATATGTTGAAGTAGAACATCACAACAGTCAATTAGGCCGCACAACAACCGTACGCTCACAAATAACGAAAATGACAATGTCAATTCCACAAGGGAGTGTGCTCGGATGTGTTTTGTTTTTAATCTACATTAACGATTTAACACAAGTAATCGACGTACCCTGCGCTCTATTTGCAGATGACATATCCATAGTAATTCATGTTGAAAATAACGATACTTAGGATGTACATAACATAATCCAAAGCACACTATCTAAAGTAAATATCTGGCTAAACGAACATAATTTAGAAATAAACTTAAGTAAAACAAAATTAATTGAATTCCGTCCTCACCAAAGAAACCCACTAGATTTAAATGGCAAGTTTAACCAAGAGAAAATAGAATTAGTTGATAACTATCCCCTCTTAGGAATAACAATAGACTCTTATACAAATTGGAAAGAACACATAAATAAAGTTGCGATTTGGCTATCAAGATTTCCTTACGCATTAAGAGAACTTAAAAAAATATCAGATTATGATTCTGCAAAAAGCGCCTACTATGCCTATGCACATTCTTGACTGACTTAAAGCATATTGTTATGGGGAAATAGTAGCGGAGTTGCTAAACTATTCCGACTGCAAAAAAGATGTGTATGGATTTTGGAAAATTTAAATGTTATGGACAGTTGCAAACCACACTTCACCAGGTTGAATATATTGACCCTACCATCATTGTACATATATTCTGCTTGTGAGTTTGTAAGAAAATATCCCCATTTCTTCCCATGTCACCAGCGTCCCCGAAACCTTAGGCCAAAAATTAAATTAGCCCAACCAACCTGCAATTTGGAAATGTTTCGTAGAGGTCCTCTCTCGTTGTGTGTGAAAATTTACAATAAAATACCCGACAAAATTAAGTACCTATGAGAGTAAAATAAATAAATTTAAAAATTTATTAAAGAAGTACCTTATTGAAAAATGTTTCTATTCGCTGCAAGAGTTTTTAGATGGATAAAATAATAATGTATGAGTATTGTGCTAATGTTATAGTTAAGTAATATGAAATAAATCTAAATAATATAAAATAATTATGTGAAATCATTAATAAAATTTAATTAACCATTAATAATTATAAATAGATTATAAGTATTTGCTGTGCTCTTGCAGGGTCATATTTCTGTCCAAATATATTTTACTAACATCTTTGTAACAACATGGTTTAAATAAAGACTTTGAACTTTGAATTAATATATAACCACTGGGTAAGTTTTGATGTCCAAATATTTCCTTAATAGTTCGAACTTATGAAAATGTTTTCCTAGGGTACCTACTAAACTTGTTCCACTACATTGCAATCAAGTAGTACACGGCTGAAACCAATTTACCTTGCCCTTCTGTTTATTTATACGCGTAAGTAGTTTGAAAGTGGAACACTGAGTATCGGTCCTGAATAAACTTACTAATGGAGCTGTTTAAGTCCCTTCACGTAGCGAAGCCTGGGCATGCCTTGAGGTGCTCGGATGCCAACTAGCGCCAGCTACAGGTGGCCGAAGCCCTCGTCACACATAAACCGAGTGGCCAACTTTACGAGGAACACATAAATTTCAGCTTTATTTTCTCAGAGCTCGGCAGAACTAGTTTATGTTATTTTCTTTCTTAGAGTTTAAGTAGTTAATCCACAGGGAACCATAACACCTGCGTTATCTGAAATTAAATTCTGGGGTTACGCCACTTTATTTTCCTTAGCAAGTTATAAACAGATAACAGGAGTATATTGCATTGGCCTTCTTCAGTATTTGTCAACATTAGAAAAAAAGTTTACGCCTGAAGGTTCAAAACCTATGAAGGACGAAGTTATTACTTCATAGACCAACTAACAATGATTTCAAAGGAGAACAGCGAGCTTGGTAGAGCTACAGGGCCCAGTATTTGAATGATAGCTCGTATTTATTCCGTGCTTCCTTACTGTCTGTCTCATCTGTAGCCAATCTACATATCAGTCAATTTATGACACAGACCACACGGTCCTAATCAAATAAATAAAAACATAGAATAAATAAATATAAATATGCGCCAGACAACACACCCCTTGTCATGGTCTCGAAGTAGGGATAAATATTCCTGTGTTACGAGGAACCAGACAAGGAATTAAGCCAGGGGCATCTCCCAGCACACCCAGACCCAAGCCAATTAAGAAAAGATCGTTTCCTGAATTGTCCTGACCTAATTGCAATATTAAAACTCTAAGGACCAATATAAAAAGCATTTAGTTGACAGTGTTGGCACTGAAAACAAACTGGGCCGCTCAATTACCATCCCTTAGGGTTCGTTATGTGCTAGGATGCGTCGCGTGGGATGTGTTTGTAAAGAACTAATAGAATCGCTTTCATTTTTACCTAGATTCGCGATACTATTGGTTCTTAACGAACACATCCCTCGAACATCTCTGGTGGAAACGCACCTATAATCTGAAGGTTTTCAATTTTTTTTTTCATTATTTATGATAAAAGTGTGTGCCACGTTGTGGAACGCCATTTTAAAAACGTAGTCGTCGTTGTAGGCTTGCCATCATATTCGTCAACAAGACGCCTTCTGTCGTTAGTTAGCGTACATCAATTCAAGCCTACTCAAAATCACATTGGCTCAATTCGATCTGCAGCTGCGTCAGCTCTGACAGTTGTCCAGACAACAATTTGTTTTTTTGGGTTGCTTTCAGCAGCAAAATCTGCGTGTTTAGTTGTGTATTACTTGGACTTTTTATCTCGATCGATTCAGACGATCATAAATACGTAATATGCAGGGTGTTGCCTCACTGATGCAGCGCATAAGGACCAGCACGAACAGCCTCCTGGGCACTGTAGCAGAAAGGGTGGATAGCCCGATAATTTGCCATCTCACGGCTACTCACGTTATTCCTAACAACTGGGGAGCTAAGTAATTAAGTACCTACCTACACTGTAATTTAAATTTAATAACTAACATAAACGTAAGATATAATTGTTACTAACACATATGGATCATGGTCCGAAATAAATGATATATTATTATTATTATATTATGAATATAAATTTTAACTGATATGAATCTTATATTTTAGGGTAGAAACCTACTTCACGTATTTCAAAAAGTTATTATATGTTTCAAGCTGTTTGTTCCTATAAAACATAAGGCCTACACTCCTTTGCATCAGCAGAATAAAAATTTACTGCTGGTTTTTCCTCGTTCAGTAATAAAAGTTTTTAAATTTAACGATTGTGATGGGACTGGACACCTTTTTTTCTTTTTTTTGTTTGTTATCCGGGTGATAAATGCATTACGCACTATCCCACTGCCTGGGTCGGGCAGTGAGGGAGTGGGAGACTCTCCGCCGGTGAAGCTGGCGTCATACCCACTAAAAATACCCGGGTATACCTCGCCGCTATGGAATAGGGCGACATGGAGCCTAAAGGATTACCACGCCGCCCCAGCGGTCGGCCCAGCCTATTCGCCAGGCCTCCTCACGCTACGGGGGCATACCGGTATACTGGGACACCCCAGACGGGTGCACCTTGGAATAGGGTGTGAGCCCCCCGGCTTACACCCCAGTGCTAGTTTCAGGGAGCAGGAGGAGGACGGGCGAACTGCCGTCTGCGTCGGAGAGGGGCTCATCCTCTCGGGCCCTCTCCGCGGTCCTCTTCTGCGTCATCACCTCTTCGCAGAAGGAGACCATTGCCATCCAGGCCTCCTCACTCCCCAACATGGCCTGAACTACGGCCGGGAGTGAGAGGTCCCCTCCCATGGCGGCCACAAGGGTACGGCGCTGCTCGGCCCATGCTGTGCACACTTACAGAGTGTGCAGGGACGTATCTTCATCAGCGCCGCACTCGTGGCACCGCGGGGTGGGCTCCCGCCGGGCGATCTTGTGCAGATACTTTCCTAAGCACCAGTGCCCGGAAAGTATCTGCACCAGCCGGTACGTCAAAGGCCACTTCTCCTGACGTACCCACCGGTTGAGGACCGGCCGTATTGCGTCTATGGTGATGGGACTGGACATCTGGACTTTGCATCGTAGCGTAAAATAATTTTTTATTGAAATTAAATTAGAAATTTACGTCACAAAATATTAAGGTACGACACATAGTCGAATAGCGTTTAGCCCGAGCTCGCAGGACGGGTTTCATGTCTAGTTGACTCTGATTTAACGAAAATGAACTTGAGTCGGGGGGTAGTAGTATACCTATAGCGATGATTTGATTTCAATATCTTCAAATACATTAATTTGTACACAAAAAGAACGGTTGGAGACCGTAATGATGTTATTAATAACAATAAATGTGGGTACAAATTAGCAACGAAATCCTTTACCTCCCGTGCTAGTGTTTGACTGAGTTACGGCAAGGTAATGATTGTCGTCACAATAATAAGGTACATTTTAGAGCAGCGCGTAATCCCTTCACATGCAGAATAGAATTGCGCGTTGAGTAACCAACAAATTTGCATAGTACAAGCGAAAAAAGTACATGGTACGTTGCAATATGAGAAAACTAAAACTAAATCAAAATAAACTGTTATGGTTAACTAAACCAATACTAAAATACGATTCGATTGGGTCAGCCAATGAAAATGTTAATGTTAATTAAAGTTAAACATTTAAATTATTTAGGGTAATTACATGCATATATTTCATATAGATAACCTGCTAACATTATAAATGCGAAAGTTTGTGAGTAAAATGTAATATGTATGTATTTGTGTAAAAACCAATAGGCGGATCTAGATGGAACTTGAGAGTAATACGGCTTATGCGTAATAATAACATTAATAACACACAGGCTACCTTAATAGTACATTATGATATAAGTGCGGTAAGTTGAAAATTACAGCCGAGGCGATATTGCTAGCCCGAGCCGTAGGCGAGGGCTACAAGAAAGCAGAGGCTGTAATTATGAAAGCGCACGTATGTCATACGACGTTTTATAACATATTTGAGAGGAAATAAATAAAAATCGGACTTTCTAAAACAAATAAAATCTTTAATCACTTGCTAGAGCAGTTAGAAAATGTTTACTTGTTCACAAATTAGCGATGCGCGCGCATCAGCGCTTTTTTTAAGGCAAAAGGCATTAAAAACAGCCAGTATTACTAATAAAGTAAATTAATATTTCTGTGTTTTTGTTACAGATGGTTGTAATTTATTGTCAAAATTAAATAAATTAAAGAATTAAATGTTTATTTATTATATTTCATCTCCCAAAGTTAATTTTATTCATAAAATGTTGACCTCTTTTCTGACATAAAAACTCTTTGCTAAAATTTAAAAAAGTACCGTTCGTTTTAGACGGAGCATCTTGCTAACCCGTACGTTTTACCATAATAAAAAAAACTCGTGCGTTTTACATTACATTACCGCACAAGTGCGTAATGAGATACATTACGTTATTGAAATTGGTGAAATAAGAGACCCTTTACGAGCAAATATGTTATAAAAAGATTTTATGTAATTTGATCATAATAAATAACGTTAAGTAGTGTAAATCGGAAAAAATCCTATAGTATAAAAATTATTATACAAGAATACAATGTTTGAATAAATAAATAAATAAATAAACTATCCCTGGACATTATTCCACACAGCGCCATCTAGCCCCAAAGTAAGCTAATTAAAGCTTGTGTTATGGGATACTAGACAACGGATAAACATACTTAAATACATTTTCTTTTGTAAATACATACTTATTATACATAGGAGACACCCAGACCAGTACAAACAGACATGTTCATGCACACAAATGTTTGTACTGTGCGGGGATCGAACCCGCGACCTATGTATACCTATATATGATTTATTTTCCCACAATAAAATTATAAAATACAAAATGCAGTACAAAAAATCACAGTGCGAATTTTCAACATATTTGAAAATATATATTTATACTACACAAATAAGTTTATATATTTATTCTAAATAGATTTTCAGTGTTGCCAAAATCTTGGTAATTAAAGAACATTTATAAGCAAATTGGTATTATTTCTGAATGAAACACCGTGTAGCTTGAACTGTTACCTGACTGAACCGTAGGCAAACACAAACTGGCTTCAACAATGTTTAAATTTATAAGTTGAAAGGTTAGCCTGCAGCCGAGCGAAGCTTGGAGGTACGCAATTAACACGATGAAGACATTCCGTATCGGGATACACAACAAACAAACCCTTCTCTAACGAAATTAATATTACGAGTACGACATTTACAACGTGCCGTATGAGGGCACCTTATCCTTTCTTGAATACCTAAATAGAAACGCCTTTATTTTAACTCATTTTAAAATGGTTAAATAATAAAACACCGATGTAAAACTGACAATTTCATAATTTTTGGATCATTGATGATGTATTAAATATTTTTAGAATTCGTCTCCAGCATTGGATGCTAATTAAATGTATTTTTATGCTATAAAACCTAAATTAGATTATGAAGTTGATACTTTAGCTTCATATATACATTGAATTTATACAGAATAAAAAAACAATATTTTTTTTTGTTACCTAGCATGGGACCGCAATTTAGCCTGACTGTCAAACATGGAAGGTTGTTTAATTTCTTTCTATCTCTTCACTCTTAATTTGAGGACTAAATTGTAAACCAATAAAAAAGAGAAACCTGTAAAAATATATTTTCAGCAGTACGTATGAGATAAAAGGGAAAGGATACCGCTTCGTGTTTTTAGATGGAATTGAATGTCTTAGGCAAAACGGTAAACTAATGTAACTGATTAACCGATGTTGATGAATTAAGTTGTATATGTCTAAGACAAACTCCCATAAACGCATAGCATTCAACATAAAAAATGGAAATACATCACTCACACACGTCGCCATAGTTTCACGTTGTAAATACACTGTAATTAGTTATTTGACGGAACTTGTCACCACAAAATGTGTAACAAAGAGTTTTGTTTTATCAAGTGAGAGTATATCAGTCAATGTGAGGTGCTTTGGAGGCGGCAGACGGAGTGAGGAATAAATAACTTCATTAAATAGGACCCTCTATATTCGGCGTTGGCGCGTAGTCATGCTACGCAAATTGGCTTTTTATCGCACGACGCGGGCGTTACGCGAACGAGCCTGTTTTCGAGACAATTTAAACCGTTCTCAGCAGCGCCGATCTACGGAACCCCTCAACAAAACAAGAAAATAAAATCGCTGCTGAAGCGCCGCTGCGTTCGTACGGCGCGTAATATGGTTTAAAAGCAAGCCATTTACATATTAAAGGCGATGTCGAAATCATTACAGGCGAGGAAAGTATGAATTCTTATGTGTGTTCGTGAAGAGGGGTTGAATATCGGTCGACGTAAAGAGAGTCTCTTTGTGTATTGCTTGCTCTCCGTTTTCAGTACAGTATCGTCCTAGCTCCGTGTGATGTAGAACAGAAGATGAGGTGCGGAAATGACAGCCCTCGCTCGTTAATGGCGCGCAATCGGGCGCGAGTGATTGCTAATCTGCCGGCGCTGCACCTGAGCGGCGCAACGGTTATTCTGGGCCTGTGAACGTATCACGGTGATGCATTGATATGATTCATTTATCTTCTAAGTACATCTTCAAATACGTCATAATATCCAGGCGCAGATCATTACAAATGTCCATCACATTAGTGTTTGTTTCGGGATCGAACCAGCGACCTTGGACAGGCCCTCGACCGATTGCTTCCTTAATTGAAATTATAAGTATGTATACGTCGGTATCTTATAACATTTTAAGTAATTATTTTTACCTATGATATACCTAGTTAATTACTTTTGATTTTTTTAGCATTTAACTTAGCTATAGAAAACTAGAAAAATTCTAATTTCGGCCCTTGAAGATATCTAACAGGATTTAAAACCGCGTCTTAAGGTACTTACTAATATATTATAATGTACTGTTATGTTTTGCGGGGTTTATAAAAGGATTATTACTTTAGAAAACGGTTTTATACATAGTTATGCCTATTAAATGTCCCAAAAAACTACTCTCTAAAATTGGTAGATCAATAAATCAAACCACGAGTAGAGTGTATAAGTAGTATATTTCTAAATAACTGACACTAACTATATATAATATCGAAGAAAAATCTTAACACCGCGATTCAGCGGTCAGCGGCCAGTACAGAAGCGCTACGGAGCAGCGCCATCTAGTAGCATGCAACTACAACTAACATTATTGTAAGCAATAAGGTTAACTTTGAACATACCGCCCACCATGGACGGATGGTCCATAAATAAACTTGACTACAAACAAATCTGGAAACATTGACAGTGGGTTTATAAACAAACTACATCACTATTAACTTTAATGAGAAAAAACATAAACGAAACTTTTTCTTGACAAACCTTTTGTCTAGTTCCAGGTTTTTTTTTAACAATAGATACTTCTTACTACACATTTGCTTAAACATAAATAAAGAAACAAACATAAAAAAAATATATAATAAACATAACAAAAATATTACTTCGAATTTGCTTAAACAAATAAAACTCCTTCTTGCAAAACTTAGCATCTATCTTAACTATTTTCTTTTTGAAATAACAGTAGTTACTACTTGTTTTAGTAACATTTCTTTTAGTTGTAACTGTAAAACACATTGATTTACATTAAAATTCTATCTAAGGTTACATACAAGGCAAAATGATGGCAATACTACAACAGAATTGTGAAACAAGTCCTTATCAAAATCCAAATGAACAACCACCACAAAAAATATATATTCTGTACTAACATAACTATATATTTACTGGCAAAACACACAATTTTGATACGGGTCGCTTAATAGTGGCACCCTTACATTTTAGACTAACAACACGCGTTATTTGGTCCGAACCTGGGTGTTTATCCGTCACAATACCGTAAAGCCATCTAGCTGGGGGAAGATCATCTTCTTTGACCAAAATAACATCGCCTATCTGTGGTTCTGGAATCTGGTTTGACCATTTATGACGCTGTAAAAGTAGTGTCAAATACTCCAGTGACCACCTACGCCAAAAATCTTGAACCATCTTTTGCGCGTGCTGCCACCGCCTGAGACTGTTCACATTCGAAGATTCATAATTCGCATCAGGGGCAAGCAATAACGGTCCACCAACGAGAAAATGTCCTGGAGTCAGCGGATATGGATCACTAGAATCATCGCTTACTCGTGTGATAGGTCGCGAATTGAGACAAGCCTCAATTTGAGCTAACACTGTGGTGATCTCCTCGAACGTAAGAGTAGATGTGCCAACGACCCTCCTTAAATGGTACTTTGTGGACTTGATACCAGCTTCCCAGAGTCCACCAAAATTAGGAGCATGGGGTGGAATAAAGTGCCACTCGGTTCCATTGGTGCCTAACCAATCTGCAATTTCTACACTAGCCGACCGTTCCACATCTAGAAGCGCTCTTAATTCACGAGCTGCTCCGACAAAGTTGGTGCCATTGTCACTCCACAAATCCGAACAGTGACCACGTCTGGCCACAAATCTTTTGAATGCAGCGATGAAACCTTCCGATGTCAAGTCACTAACAGCTTCTAAATGTATTGCTTTCGTTGACATACAAATGAATAAGCAAATGTATCCTTTCGTGGAACGATGACCTCTTCCTTTAGCAGTTCTGATGGCAATTGGGCCAGCGTAATCAACTCCACTATGCTGAAAGGGCCTGCTTGGATTAACCCTGGCTGATGGCAGCTGCCCCATGAGTTGATTAGAGGTCTGTGACGAATAACGAGTACAAGCTACACATTTGTGAATACACGATTTGATAGCTCTTCTGGCGTTAACAATCCAATACTTAGAACGAATGTAATTCAACATCAGCGAGTACCGCCATGAAAAGTTCGTTCATGAGCGTCAGATATCAACAAATCAGTTAAATCAGACTTATATGGAACTACAATGGGGCTTATAACATTAAGAGGTAAATGAGCTTTTTGCAGTCTGCCACCCACCCTAAGAATCCCGTCCTTATCCAAAAAGGGATTAAGACTGCGGATCTTACTCCTCTTACTAATTTCATTATTATTGCCGAGGCATTTTATCTCGCTTCGGTAATATATTTTTTGAGTCTTACGAACAAAGGCTCTCAAGGTTTTCTGTAGCTCTGAACAAGTAAGCCATTTGGGAAAATCAGGAAGTGGTTCTTTTTTCACCCGTGCTTGTGCTGCTTTTATAAATCTTTGACAGTATGTCAACACTCTGATCAGACGACGCAGTGAGGAAAATCTGGTGAAAATTGTTTCTTCGTCGACGTTTGTGGCTGTGCATACAATATCTTTTTTGGCCCTCTCTTCCAACTTTACGTCTTGGTCGTATTTCAGTGGACTGTATTCGATAGCTGTTTCTTGTAACCAAGATGGGCCATTTTTCCACAACTGAATTTCAGATGGTTTCGATGGCTGAATACCACGCGATGCACAATCAGCAGGATTTTCACCAGACCGAACATGTGACCATTGTTTTCTGTCAAACAGTGAAAGAATCTCAGAAACCCTGTTGGCGATGAAGGTCTTCCATTTACTAGGGTGGCTACTTAGCCATGCCAATACTACTTGGGAATCAGTCCAAGCATGAATGTGATTGCGCTGAACTTCTAAAACATCTGATACCTCAACCAACAACTTCGATAATAAGACAGCTCCACACAACTCTAATCGAGGTATTGATATCTGCTTGATTGGTGAGACTTTTGTTTTCGATGTGATAATGCTAACATGTACCCTTTGTTTGCTATCTACTACTCGAAGGTAAACTACAGCTGCATAAGCATCTGTCGAAGCATCACAAAAGCCATGCAATTCCACACACAAGTCACTAGAGGTGGTATGTATCCATCTAGGAATGGTGAACTTGGTGAGGTTTGTGAGTTTATCCCTGTAGGTTATCCACTCCTGCAACAAATTAACTGGCAATTCCTGATCCCAATCCAACCCAGTCATCCATAATTTTTGGATAAATATTTTTCCTTGTATAATAGACGGTGCAATCCAACCCAGTGGGTCAAACAAACGTGAAATATCAGACAGCACTTTCCTCTTCGTTACAGGTGTGTTTAACTCTGGAAGCTGCAATGTGTACTCGAACGCATCTGTTGCGTTGTTCCAAGACAAACCCAATACCTTTTTGACTGCATTGGTTTCTTTCGGTGTTCCTATTTCTATATTTTCTGTTTTTTTCTCAGAAGAAACACCGACCAGCTCCTTAAACCTTACATCACTTGAATCCCACTTTTGTACTTCAAATCCACCTTTGTTCATCAATCTATTCATTTGTTTGTGAATTTCCAGGGCTTCCTCGATCGTGTGACAGCCGGTCATTAAGTCATCTATGTAGAAGTCCTGCATAACTCTTTCAGAGGCCATTGGGAATGCTTCACCTTCATCGTAGGCTATCTGATGTAATGTCTTGACTGCGAGGTAAGGAGCGCTAGCAGTACCAAAGGTAAGTCTTAATAACCTGTAATGCTGAATGCCTGTATCACCGTACCATAATATCCTTTGGAAATCTGCGTCTTCATCGGTCACTTTAACTTGTCGGTACATTTTAACTATGTCTGCTAGAAGAGCAATAGGGTGTCGGCGCCATCGCATTACAATATGTCTCAAATCCATTTGTAACGAAGGACCTACAAGAAGGTCACTATTCAATGACACACCATTAGTTCCAGAACAGGATGCATCAAAGACGACACGAACTTGAGATGTGCTTTTGTTTTCTCGAATGATAGCATGATGAGGCAGGTACACTGCATCAGGTTTCATCTTTTCTTCTTCTGGAACCATTTCCATGTGGCCAAGCGTGAGATACTCTGACATTACCTTTGAGTATTTTTCCTTTAAATCGGGATTTTTGCTAAACTTCTTCTCAAGATATTGAAATCTTTTATTTGCTATAACTTGTGAGTTGCCGTATTTGCATTGAGGATCCTGAGAGCGGAATGGTAGCTTAACTATGTATCGACCAGTGATGTCCCTTGTCGTTGTATTTGCAAATAAATTTTCGCATTCCTGCTCGTCTGGAGTTAAGAGCTTCTTACTCGTCACAGCTATAGGCTCTGATTCCAATTCCCAAAACTTCTTAATTAAGTCGTCACTGTCAACTGTAGAGTGCATGCTAATGACAGAACTATTGTAACACGACTGGGAGCTATCCATCGATTCAGAATACACCTGACCAGACAGTATCCATCCAAGCTTAGTATTCTGTGCTACCGGTGTACCTGGAGAACCTTTGATTATGCCGTCGACTAAGATCTGACCAAAAACATCAGCTCCCAGTAATAAGTCAACTTTGTTAGGTGTGTGGAAATTAGGATCAGCTAACTGAATACCTACAAATAGGGGACATAAACTGAATTCCAATTTTTTAGCTGGTAAAACGGATGTCAGTTTATTCAAAACATGAGCCCTGATGACTACAACGAAAGTAGGATCATGTAATGATTGAAGGTTGAAGCTAACTGTTGATTTAGATACAATGGAGTCAGCATGCTCACCAACGCCAGAAATAAGAACCTTGCTAGGCGATTTATACAAACCTAGTAATTGTACCGCAGATTCAGTTATAAAGGACGCCTGAGATCCTTGGTCTAATAGAGACCTAAGCGTACAATGGCATCCAGACGTGGACTCCACTCGAACTAGCGCAGTAGCCAAAAGAACTTGACTTTGAGTATTTGAATGATAAGCTACAACATTATCTACTTCATCATTTTCGGCATCATCATTTTCATCTAAAGATGAAGAAGTAGTAGCTACAACGATACTATTGTCAACGGATGAATTCACAACATTATTTTCCGTTGATTTTGGAACACTTTGAGGATGTAAAAGAGAATGGTGTTTCCTCTTGCATACGCGACATCTAGAGGATTGACGGCATGCGAACACGGAGTGATTTGGACCCAAACAATTGTAGCAAAGACTATTGGTTTGGACGAAATTGCGGCGCGTTTCAACATTTTCCTGCGCAAAACCTTTGCAATTGCATAACTTGTGACCTTCTGAACAAAAGACACATGATGTGGTTGAGGTGTGATACACTCTGGTATTGACAATACTGTTACTGTTATTACTTCTAACTATATTACTTGGCTTTATTGTTTTAGCTGGTATTAAAAATTCCAATGAGCGAAATCTACGTTCCAAAAATTCTTTAAACTGACTCATTGATGGATGTTCATCTGAAGTACTAATGTTAGCCTCCCACAGTTTTCGGGACTCCGAATCCAATTTCAAACTTATCAGATAGATTACTATAACATCCCAGGAATCTGTACAAAGCCCCAAACTTTTTAAGCCATTCAAACAGTCAGTTGTCGTGTCTAATAAAGATTTTATCGAAATGGCAGATTCTATCGTTGTACTTGACTGCCCAATAAGACGTTTCAACAAACAGTTAGACAAGAACCTTTTGTTACTGTATCTCTTGTTCAGAAGTGCCCATGACTCGGTATAATTTGCCTCAGTGACTGGCACATGCCTTAATAGCTGTTCAGCTTCGCCAGTCAAATGAGCTTTTAAATAATGCAGTTTATGCACATTCTCTAAACTTGTATTGTTGTGAACTAGCGATACAAACAAATCCTTAAAAGTAGTCCACTCGGTGTATTTGCCACTAAATATTGGAATGGTTATCTTAGGTAACTTGACATTAAAATTTGATACAGCCGCTACGGAAGCCTGAGCTGTTTGTTGCTTGAAAATTGTAGTAGATTGCACACTTAGAATCTTACCTAAAGCCTCCTTCAATTCAGTCTTATAATCATAATACAATTCTAGTGTACTATCATATACATTTTCGGTGTAATAATCAGATTCTTGGTACTCCGAACAGTCAATATCCGTAATGATAGTGCGATGCGTATCAGTAAATGACTTCCACTGATCCTCTAAATTTTCTAACCGAGTCTCTATGTAGGCTTGAGTTACGCGATCTTTTGGAGACTTTTTGAAATTAATTTTGCCCTTTTCGATAGTGGTTTTGACATCGGTTTGCAAACTGGTTAAGGCCTCCATTTTGCGTTGTAAAATATTTAGGATGGACCTATCTTATATAGAAATCAGAATATAAACTTAACCTTCGTTGGAAAGTAAGTAATCTTCAAGCAACAAATTTTAAAAGCTAAGCAATTTAATTTAACAATCAAATCCCAATCACCACATCAAAACTTTGAAATATTCTAAGTCCAGCGTAAAGTAAGCAAAATTTTCTAAGTGTTTCAGAAATTGGACGCTTTATAAAAATTTGGGCATAGGTTCCCCGTTGGTACCAATTTTCTTAAACTATTCTAAGTTAATAAACTACAATTTAAAATTACAAGTGTTTTTAAATTCTTACAAGTCCATAACTTCCAAATAATTAAGCAAGCTTCACGTTTATTTACTTGAAAACAAATGTCAGTAGTAAATCACTCACGGTTTATCCATATGTTCACTCTCACCACACTGACTGATCCAAATCCGCCGGGTCCAGCCGTTTGCTTACTTCGTCGCTCCAAATGAAATTAGCTGCAACTATCAGCGCCAACTTTCGCTACCACAATCTCCAACATGAACTTCTCACGCGTCCAAACCACAGCAGTCGACCATTGGGTCAACTGGTCGCCGTCGTATAACCCAGCTGGACACAATCCTCTAGTATGCCTTATCCGGCTCGAAGGACCAATATTAAATGTCCCAAAAAACTACTCTCTAAAATTGGTAGATCAATAAATCAAACCACGAGTAGAGTGTATAAGTAAGCGGTCAGCGGCCAGTACAGAAGCGCTACGGAGCAGCGCCATCTAGTAGCATGCAACTACAACTAACATTATTGTAAGCAATAAGGTTAACTTTGAACAATGCCATTAGTTTTATCACAGTGACCTCGTGACGTCATAACCAAGAGCTCTACAATTATTCGTAGCACATCGTACCTACTTGTCATTTTACACACAACCGTTCGTGCCTTCATCAGTGCTATTGTATAATATTACAGCTATTATTTCACTTTGCTGATACAGATACTCGTCCCTATTATATCGCATTACATGATAAACAGTTGTGCTTGTCACATTGTTATGTAAACCACATACTACGTAAAACTTATCCTACAATAAATTAGGTATCTCAATTTAAAGACTATAAATACTATGAAATTATTTAATTTGAGTTTATCTCTACGAAATTAGAAAAAAAGTAAACTGAGATTTAACCAACGCGGAGTTCTCCAAGAGGGGCTTGAAAAGGTTCTTGCAAGAGGTGCAAGGTTCGTTCTAACGTACATGTGTTGCTACTGATAATGCATGTGCTTATGGTCTGCGATAACCGTATACCATCAGGTGGTCCGCATTATTGATTGCTACCGACGTCGTACCTCTGACACAGAGTGTTCTATAGCAACACAAGTGAGCAATGAAAATCACGTAAGCACGACCCTTAGCAACTATTTCGGATCGAATCCTACTGTGTCAGGTCTTGTAACTTATATTTGTATGAGTATATCTGAACAAAAGAGCCAAATTATAGCTTGATCAAAATAATGGCTGGTGCTCCCTCACCTAGAGCATTTTCCTGTAATGCAACGTTACAGAGTCGAGCATTACATCGGTGAGGGAGGAGAACCGCGCATTACAGTGCGCAAACTGTAATGTTGCAAATTCGAGCATTACATCAGTGAGGGAGGAGAACCGCGCATTACAGTGCGCAAACTGTAATGTTGCAAATTCGAGCATTACATCAGTGAGGGAGGAGAACAGCGCATTACAGTGCGCAAACTGTAATGTTGCAAATTCGAGCATTACATCAGTGAGGGAGGAGAACCGCGCATTACAGTGCGCAAACTGTAATGTTGCAAATTCGAGCATTACATCAGTGAGGGAGGAGAACCGCGCATTACAGTGCGCAAACTGTAATGTTGCAAATTCGAGCATTACATCAGTGAGGGAGGAGAACCGCGCATTACAGTGCGCAAACTGTAATGTTGCAAATTCGAGCATTACATCAGTGAGGGAGGAGAACCGCGCATTACAGTGCGCAAACTGTAATGTTGCAAATTCGAGCATTACATCAGTGAGGGAGGAGAACCGCGCATTACAGTGCGCAATTTGTTGTTAAAATGTGTAATATTTTGATAAAAATTCCCTGAAGTTAGGTAAGGCAGAATTATAATGTAATGCTCTAAATCGAATCTGCAATGCAAGTTATAGGCAAATGTTCGTCATTTCTGGGAGGCAGTACTGTATGATGTAATGTTACATTACAGGAAAATGCTCCAATTGAAGGACCACCTTTAGACAAGCCACCCAAACCACACTTGATGAAGATGAACCTACGTTATATGTTGAACTCCTTTCGAGTTTATTTTATTTCGTTCTGAATCGCTTAGAAATGTCCTTTTTTGGGTACTCTATGACGTAATCTCGCTTATGAGAACTTTAACTATCGTGTACTCATCTTGTAACCTAACTTTGAATGAAACTGATAACCACCTCCGTTTTTAGTAGGTAGGTAAAGGTACGCGGGCAAACAGGCTATGGTTGGTTAGTATTTGACTTGTCTGGTAACTTAAGGTCTAAAGTTCGAAAGCCCAAGCCTTAAGTCGCCCAATTGTACAATGCAATAAAGAATAAATTAAAAATGTCCTCGAAAGATTTGAATTTTTACACAACATTTTAAACGGGAATTTTGAATGTTTTTTATTAGTATATAATGCTTTTCACAAGAATCACGAGGTCCAATAATCGCATTTTGACGTGGGCTTCAGTGAGTCCTATCATTTCTACTAACAAAAATCTCGAATTATGACGTGAGAAATAAAACAACAAATAACACACAACAATACAGATTAATTCTTTTTCTGGTAATCTTTCTAAAATAATGACAAAACGCGACAGTAGCGGACCTCGGTTAAGGATGTCATTAAAGAAAAAGCCTGTCACTCTCGGGGCTTTTTCATTGCAGGCATTTCTTTGTCGTTACACAAAATTATTCATCGCTTTGTTGCTGAAGCTGAATAAATTCAGCTATTTTTCACACTTCAAATAACATTATTTAAATCTTTTGAACAGCATTAGCTACGTATTGCCCCTTTGTTGAACAAATTATGTTCATGTCTCAAATCTTTTATTCCACCTTCAAGAACAAACTGTGCACTAAAAACGTACTAACTCACTAATAGATAGGTAATATCGAACCCCGTATGTATACATGACTTGTGTATATGTATACTCGTAGTACTTAAGGGTGGTAATATTATTGAAGCAATGATAGTTGTAGTGCCATCCAACTTCGGTTTTTGACTAGCCAACTTTGAAAATGATTGGGTTTGTGACTATTCGCGAAACATGTTATTTATAAGATAGCTCATCACTGAGTATTCTTCTAAATAAAAACAAAGTTCCAGTATTTAAACATATGGCAATAAAGTATCACTTGCTTGTGTTGCTCTACAATTTCCTGTAATTTTATAGTGCTTTAATAAATAAGATATATACATTGATATGCTGTCACAAGTAGTAACATACTCGGTATAAATCAGAAAAAACACATTCACAATAATAAAAAATAGGTAGGACCGTATCAGCGGAATGTCGGAAATATTCGAACGACTGCGAAAAACCATTTCTGCAGCAGATTCATCAATACCCACGTCACTTTGAAATGTTTTGTATGTTTTTATTTCAGGGATCGTGATGTATCGGTATAAATATCTGTTTTTTTCTATTTTTGCCGCACTTTCCTGTGTACATGGGAACATCACGCTTCAGATTTAAAAAGTAACACTAAGAATAACTTGCTATTCATGTCAGAAAAGACAACATTGTGCTGTATTAGTGGTGAACAAAACGGACTTTAGAGAGATCCTTTTTTACCAGTCCATGTTAATTAGGGTTTACATTGCCATTTAATTACAAGTAAAAAGGTTTCTTTATGTGGTCCATTTTGCCCAATCAAATGGATTTTAATGTGATATTGATCACACTTTAAAGCAATGAAATAAACCTTTGGTTTACTCATTTATTTATCGAACATCACATTAAAATAGTACCTGAATACGAATTCATGTTGTATGTTTCTTTGTTTATTGACGTCAGAGAAATAATTTAAGCTAAGTTCAGAGTTGTCTAGCAACATTCAATTCGCAAACATAACTTGCTTTTAAAAGCTCAGCTTGTATTCAATATGGGCATGAACTTACCAAGTTTTTGGAAGTTTGTTTAGTGGTCGATTTTATATTTACCTACGTTGAAATGTATTTCATTTAACCTTGTGACAGAGCGACTTTTGTTTGTTGATTTTATGCTAAAATTAATACGCTGGAAATGCAAAAAGTCAAACAGAACAAGCCGGTTGGAACGAGGGCCACCAGGAGTTGGTAATTAAAGGCTCTTAACGAGCTCTCCTCATTTGTCCCGCCGCGCTCGCCTCTCTGGCGAAATGAACAACATATATTTTTCAAACCTCGCACATTTCTCCTGCATGAAGCCTGGCCTTTTTACGAAGTATAGCATGATGTAGTGTTCATGTTATTACATTGTTATGTTAACGTTAAATGGGATGTGACAGCCTAAGTAGCCAGGCTAACTGACGGGAAAATAGGCGTCTATCCGCATCTCACGCGACTTGAACGAGCGCGTTTACTCACAACGATGCTGAGGTTTATCACTCCGCATCGAGGTAACGTTAACCCCACAACTAACCTAGCCAGACCTATTGAATTCGGTAGTTTGTAGCTCTATTAGATTGCCAATTGACGTAAAATAACTTCTACAATAATAAACTTACCTTTCAGTAATTATTATTCAGGAACGTATCCCTCCTTGAGAATAAAACACAAACTAATCTGTCTATTTTACTTAACTACCAGTACAAGAAGATTCAGATGGGGAGTTATTCCAGGATACACAAACCAATACGTGTTACCGCGATCTGTCAGTAGAGCGATGATACATACTCGTACGTAGATAACACTCTACTGTGAGTGACGTTCGAGAATTTGATCCTGTATTATAGCACCACTTATATTAGGTAAGGGTAGAGTTAGGGCCTGTTCAAAGCCACAACCGGGTTGTTAGCAAATTAAAAAGATCGTTGTAAATAAATCGATATTCTCGTAGTTGCCGAACCTCTATTTCTATTTTTAATATGAACATAAAATGTCCATTCAAATTAAGGGCATCACTGTTAAGTTAGAAATTTAGAATAGTGCCCGAGTCAAACTGTTTGCATACAAAGTTTAGAGCGCTTTTCCTGAATTTAGAATATGTAGACGCATATTTACCGGTAGGAAAGTCAAACGTCGTTTCGTATAGCAAACCTTTACAGTGATTTTGAATTAAGTTGTTAAAACGAGGCCTCTATTAATTGTGTGAAAACTTCCGTGACGTCAGAACGGGCACAAATCGTGGACGATAACATTCTCCGTGAGACGATAACGGCGCGAAGCCGCGGCCGACGAGTGACGGCTTGTCCGCGCCATAACTCCCACTTGCGATCAGAGATAAGTTTTAGTGGAAGTGGACTGAGGACAACGGCCTTCAGTAAATTCAAACTGTTGTAACCGTAAATATACAAGGGTGTTCTGTTAATGCAAAACCTCAACCCTTTTGCTAACCAGCGAAATATTTTCCATTTTTAAGCCAAGTGTACATGTTAAAAAAAACATTGACGTACTTATTTACACCAGGTTTAATAAATAAACAAACACATTTCTATGGAACATCTCAGGTGATAAGTTAATTACGTACTCGATAATTATTAGTGTTCACCCTTCAGTACGTCTACCACGAGTTGCCACTTTAAATTTACGTTATCGTTCGCGTAAAAAAATTTATTGAGATGACACAATTATGAGATGACAACGTCAAGTCCCAATACATTATTTTACGCGAACGATAATGTAAATTTAAAGTGGCAACTCGTGGTAGACGTACAGGACAGACATAAGTTTAAACTAATTGCAAAATCCGTGAAAATTGTTATAAATCTCCTCAGTGAGAGGTACTAGAAGTGAAAAAGAACTGGCAACAACAAACAACAAAAATGCACGTCACCTGCAGAAGTGTCTTTTGTTTAAATGTCATGACGTAAACCTGGTTTACATTCTCTACTCACGAATATTTTTTTTAATATTCAATAACAATTGGCAATAAATGTTGATTATCTATAAAATCTGATTTTTTATGTATTGAATGGTGAAAAAGTGCCCATCCCTCCCCTACCGCCCCTAAGTTATACCTATTTGAAAGAACCGGCCAAAAGAAAATTCATCATGTGAAAAATTGCACCGAGTTCGACAAAAACAAAAACCTCGCGACAGTGCGACTTTCCGACTCACCGAAGCTCACTGACTTCGCTTGTAAACGCATGTCTCTGTGTGCGTGCGTCAAAAATGGCGTGTTGTTCTAAGCGGGCTATCCGTCAGAGCGCCGCGCATGTCTAATTTGTGGTAATGGCTTATAACGATAAGTAACTTACCAAAGTTACCTCATAATAAAATTGACTCAATAAAAATGTGTAAACAGTTCTGAAGCCAACTATTCGTCCTACACAGAATCTACTAAATAAGCTAGGTAACGATGATGACAGAGTTAAATGCTGGGAATAGCTTTCAGCGTCACCAAAAGAACAATTTCCGGGCATTCGTGCCAGTGGCAGGCACTCAGCTGAAAATTACACGGCGACCCGCGAGCTGGCCGGTGATGGACGCGGTACCCATTACCTACAGTCAACCACGACCACAATCTACACGTTTACGTTTTGATAGCGTTACTTTATACGAGTACCATTGGTTCCCAAAGTGGTACAGGTGGACCTCAACTAGTCCACGGAAGACTCGACGGGGGTCTATGCTGGCGTCACATTTTTGTCACGTTTTGGGAAAATGGTAGAAATGTAGCTGCAGGGGAGGGGGTCCACCGGAACCAGCAAAATTTGGAAAGGTGTCTATGCGAAAAAAAGTTTGGGATCCTCTGCTTTATACCAATGTCATAAAGGCTATTTTTACCTAATATTAACGAAGCCTAAGCTTTGTCGAGTTCACATTCATTGTATGTGACAATCACAAGTGAAAAATAATATTAGAAGTTGGAAATATAAGTAAGACACTTTAATTTAAAAACTGATCATAGTTATTTGACTGTGGGAGAACCGCTATCAGTATTTAATTGTGTTTTTTTTTTCAATTCAATTCAAATATATTTATATATTTATATTTTATATATTTTATTGAAGTTTATATTTGTTTACGCCATTATTAGAATTATTGAGCTAAATGTAGACGTGGCAAAATTATTACTCTGTAGGGAATATAACCACTTGTGTCCAGATTTCTGGACACAGACTTATGTGTTTGAATTAGGACTTTGAAATAAGCAAAAAAGTATTCACGTGATTCTGACGTTAACAAATTAGAAAAACGGCTAATTAAAAATAAACAATGTGTTCAAATAAACATTCATTAATTATTGTTCAAACTCATGATAACGATTCAATTACGCAACTTATAGTCAAGCGACTACTCCTTTCAGCCGCGGGAATTATGTTAAACTAGTGCAAACACCGCAAACGACCTACCTAAATTAAAGATACGTGTATAGGTAAGTTCAGTAAAAGGGAAAACAGGTAGGTAAATCCCCCATTTCCCTATACATTGTATATGTGACCGCGCCTTGGCTGCCTTGGCGACGGACGCGTCGGTCGCGTCGATATCGAACGCGGCCGGCCCGCCTCTACTCTCAAATATTAGGTACACTCAGTTCAAAACATTTATTTAATCTTTATTACTTGATGTGGAAAATCTGCAAATAACTTAACAGTTTCTACTATTGCTGCTTAGAACTTAGATCGACATAGATCTCAGTTTCCAGGCATGTGTTGGCACCTAAGGCAATTAATATGATTGACGGACGCATGTTCATGCCTCTTATTATCTGGATACCTCCTAGGGATCCAGAAAATAAGTAGCATGAATGCCTATGTATACATATCGGCGAATTACCCGAAAAAAAAGTAATTATTGGACTTATGGGCTGATAAAAAACGCAGGCATTTGGTGGATTTTCAAAGCGCTATAGTTTAAAATGAATATATTTTAGCGACAAAATCATTTCTGCAAATCCAAATCGTGGAAACAATTATGTTTTAAGATACGCCTTGTGAACGTTAGCAAACATAGAGTTTAGCAACATACATGTCAAAGAAGCTAATTCCTTCAGATTTTAAACAAAGCGACGCTCTCAAGCATCGATTAGTACTGGCATGGCAAATAGGAGTGACAGAGGGTAACAAGTTAATTAAGGAGGCTTTCGTGTAGTAATCCGCGTCACAGATTTCACACCCCATCTGACATCTCCAAACTTCAGGACGATCGTGAACAGTCGCGTGTAAATATACTTTTTGCCTTTGGTATAAGCCTAGAGAACAGAACAATTTTGAAAGCCGTATAACATACACCGATTTTTTATTGAATACCATCATCAAAATTAGTGACTGTTTATTACTCGTATACAAGTGTTCCTTAGCACACGGACTGCAATTTCACTGCTGGAAAATGAAACAATTAATAACATTCTGTCACTTTTACGTTCGGTTACAAGGTGCCATGTTTCGGTACACTTACTTGACACATTTGAAACTTTGTGTAACAACTTTGAGTACCAAACCACTTTTTTTTCCTACTGAAGCCAGGGACTTCGTCCGTGTGAAATCGAATAAGAAAATACTACTACTGATGCTAGACTCTACAAACAGACAGACATAATTTGTAAATTTATTTTTCTTATTCATTTACGTTCATATTGTATTTGATATTCACTTAAACGAGTAAAATCTGAATAACAGTTCCTCAGCTGTGGCTGCTGTATCATTATTATAAACACGCCACGAGGCGTTGCTAAGCTAGGCCCTCCTATTTAGGATGGTATTATGTATTGCAAAATTGTTTTGAGTAATTAAGAGAGGTTTTTAAGGGGAGGTTTAGTAAGTGAGACACTCCTAGTCTAGTTAACTAACAATAAATCAATAGTCTTGGAAAATTGTTACCAAAAGCCATCCTTGGAAAACCATATTATTAGGAAACCATAACTTTCCTCTTTCTTCTTTAAATTCTTGTCATTATAAGCTAAACATTTGACACCCCAGTGTGCTCAGACTAACCCATTAAACATCCTTTTAAATACAACTGCGTCCCAGCTAGCGGTAATTTATTTACAAAGCTATCCAAAAATACACGAGGCATGCCTGCGGTCAGAGGAAATTAAGCGTCAAATTATAACATGTCGTACATGCCAACCCGTGTTTACGGCAAATCACAAAAAAGTTGTAGTTAATATGATATGGAGCGGGGCGTAAGTCAATAGCCCGCTAACGGTTATAATTCTCATATTCGGCAGTTTTATGCTCACATATCGGTCGTAACCGTAAATGAAGTTGCTTCATAGAGTTTCCTCCGGCGGCTCTTATGACTGTTATACGCCCTTGAATCTTCATGGTTCATAGTTATCAAACTTAATAAAGGTTTGTGATATTTTATATGAATAGTCACAAAGCAGATAATTGTCTTTATAGATTGAAAAGGATTCAGCATGAAAATATAATGTGAAATTCGTTGCTAGTATTTTTTTAACGAATGTGAATTGGAGGTAAAAGAAAATTGGTGATTTAGAAGGCCCTCTATTTCAGTTTGTGAACTTATCATTAACGTTGAAATTACCAACATTCAATCAAATAAAAAAGAACCTTTTTATTATATTCAGTGAAATCACCTTACAAAATCTAGTAGCACTTTAAAAGCGATAACACTTAAAACAAACCGCAGCAAATTGTAGAGCAGAGCAAAATACCCGGTCGGTCTAAAAACGTGTAAATATTTACAATAGCCTAGCAAATAGAACAAACCGCAAACTAAATTGGTTTTGAACTGTGTTTACTTACACACATAACTATTACGAGGAACTGCGCTATCAATGATATTTTACCAGGAAGTTCTCTTGCTAAACTCCGACACTACAGATGCTCTTATTGAGCTTATGGATGAAACTTGTAAGTAAGTGTTTCTCACCTAAATGGTGTTCAAGGGTTCAGAAATGAATTACATATATCATACTGTTCTTTATTTTCTGGTGACGGCATTGGTTGCCAGGACGATTTTATTTCCTATGGTATGGTAGAATATAATGGTTCTGCAATAAACATTAGGTGGTCGGCATGCTTCTTAGCCAGCGAAATCAAATAAAAAGTTTACATGATTTCATATTATAAAACAAGTCCCTTGCCGCGTCTGTATGTCTCTATGTATGTCGTAGGCCAATTGTTGGATTGGCCATATCACGAAATGGCCGGGCACTTCTTAAAACGCCGGCACGTCATGATTCGGCCGGCCATATACACCCAGTAAAAAGTTGGGCAGATCGACGAAAACAACGTATTTGTCCATATTCCCAGCTGAACGTAAGGCAGATCGTGAAGTAGTTCTATTTTGCACCGATGGTGGCGCTGTCTGTCTCAATGTAATTTAGAGTTTATATGTATTTTGTTGATAAACAAGTGATTTTTTTGCTAAAGATAATAATTATGTAATGTGTTTCTCTCATTTCTTTCATTTTTTAATTTTAGTAGGATTTATTTACTAACGAATGTTTGAATGACGTAAGCGTTTCCATTTTATTCTTAGGTTATTAAGATCAGTCTCGTTGCATAGACACCCTACTTCTGGGTGTCTATGCCACGTGACTCTTCGTACTAATATTGGAGTTGAAAATATGATGTCATGGATACTTCTGGCAAAGATTCCTGATATTAAAAAAAACTATTTATTATCCCACAGTTTGCAAAGCCCCCATAGATTAATATTTTGACTGAAGTTCACAAATTTGATAGACCTGGTAGCAGGGAAAAAAGCTATAGAAATATATATAATATATATAGAGGAGTATATATACATATAAATAAAGAGGAGTTTAAATTGTCCCCAAAATTTAGTTTGTTATTTTATCACTAAATTTCTGGGATTCAATTGAGCTGTATTTTTTTTAAGAAATAACGATTCAATATCGTTTTATGATAATAAAATTTTTGATTTTCAACCGACTTCAAAAAAAGGAGGAGGTTCTCAATTCGACTGTATGTCTTTTTTTTATGTTTGTTACCTCATAACTTTTGACTGAGTGAACCGATTTTGATGATTCTTTTTTTATTTGAAAGCTGGTGCTTCCCGTATGGTCCCATTTTAATTTGGTCGAGTTTTCATAGTGGCATCCATGAGAAAACCATATAAGTCTTAAATCTAGATAGACAAAATGCGCGACAAATGGACGACAAATGGACGAATAACTTAATATTACGCCAACCGATTTTAGTAATTCTTTATTTATTTGAAAGCTGATGGTGCCCGTGTAGTCCCATTTTAATTTGGTCCAGTTCTGACAGTGGCATCCATGGGAAATCCATATAAGTCTTAAATCTAGATAGACAAAATGCGCGACAAATGGACGGGTAACCCAATATTACGCCAACCGATTTGGATAATTCTTTTTTTATCTGAAAGCTGATGCTGCCCGTTTGGTCCCATTTTCATTTGGTCCAGTTCTGACAGTGGCATCCATAGGAAATCCATATAAGTCTTAAATCTATATAAACCATATACGCGGCAAATGGACGAATAACTTATTATCACGCCAACCGATATCGATGCTTCTTTTTTTATTGGAAAGGATATACTTCAAGGGTAGTTGATGAGTGTTAGGTTCTGACTATGGGATCCATGACAAAGTAACGGAACTCTTCAATTCTTAGGAGCAATTGGACGATACTTTTTCGATGTATAAAATAATGTAGGTTTGTAACTACCTACATACATACGTAAACGTGATATGTAAGAAATAGGTATATTGTAGTGTTTCCTTGGCTGACACCGACTCCAACAAAAACAATAATTGTACCTACATTATATTATCGTATAAGTTTAGAAGAATACGCAATTATTTCTTTACTTTTTAGTGCTTTGTTTTGGAATAGTTTTTTTTGAAGTTGGTTTTTTTTTGTTAATTTTTTTTTAATTAGGATTTTGATTTGTTAACTTTAGAGCCTTGGGCACCCTACAGAAACGATTTACCTAAGTTTCGCTTGCCAAATCGTGAAACGTTAAGCGTTGAACGATATGGCCGGTGTTAGATGGCCAGATCGTGATGTGCCGGCGTATCACGATATGGCCAACTTAACGATCGGCCCTCAACATGTAAATTCGCAATGCTCTTAACACCTACTTTACATGCGGTTTTAATTTATCAACAGAGTGATTCTTGAAGGGATTTAGTCGTTAAGGTGAATTGGTAATAATACCATTGGTGAAAAGTGGGCTTCTGAGTATTCCGTTCACCATGACGGCAACAGTCACTTGCCTCTGACTAACCTGTATTAATATTATGTATGTCTATAATATTATTAGCTATAGTTTTTATTGAACATGGTAGAGCTTGTCTAATTTTAAATGACGCGACCCACTACATTTTTAGTTTATTGAGATGTGCCGAGTGTACTTTTGCGAACAAATGAAGCGTGTTCCTAGGTCGAACCTAGGAACAACCGGCTACTCAACGACCAATTACAGTGGCATGTTTATTTGTATTGCGTCCACATTTAATATTACTATTTCGTCCACATTTCATATTTATATTTGTGTGTGAATGCGGTGGAGGGGCGCGTCATTACAGCAGCGTGGGTTTGTACTGTTTTATAGGTCCACAATGAAAATTTCATAGGGATTTTATTAAAAAAAATATTACATAAAATGTGGTCTTTGCGAACTATATATACGGATAGAGTATTAATTCTCATTAGATTAAAAACGTTACTTACTTTACCTTAATCTTAAGACAGCATACAAATATATTTTTTTGGTCAATAAATTAAATTTAAGCTTTTCACATTACAAATAGACCACATTGTTTAAGCCGATTTGATGCGGCACTTAGATAGAAAAAAATATGTAGGCTTATAATGCTTTACAACCTACCCGTGCGAAGCCAGGGCGGGTAGGTTGTTTTTTTTATATATTTAAAATGGGTTTGCGTTTGGCCTCAGCCTCGCGTGGTGTTAAGCGATGAAGAGGCCGATTGTGGACCAGAAAATGCCTATTCACTCTGGCCTTGAAGACACCTAGGTTTTAAGTATGCGGAAACACAGATGCAGGCAGAGCGTTCCACACCTTAGCGGTGCGGACTAGAAAGACGCAGCAAACCGTTGGGTGCGGATTGCTGGGAAGTCAACCATATGGGGGTAGAAGCCCTCCCGGCGTCTAGTGGTCGGTGCTAGAAAGTAGAGGGCGATATCAGGTTATGTAGTTCCTGCGCACACTCTCCGAAATACATCATAAACAACCGATAGACAGGCGACTTTACGCAGAGCTCCAAACTCTGGAGTTTGGTTCCAACGAGCGGATCGTCGAGTTAATTACATACCATTGTGATTTAGCAATAATATCGCTGGTTAACGTGATAAAATACTTACTACTGACTATATAGTTAAGTACAAAACAGTTCACGGGTTGGAAAATATAAACTATTAAATAATTAATATCCTTTTTTTATTGACAGCGTTAACGGGCTACAAGTATAATAATTCAAATTAAGACACAATAAAGTGCAGTTGTTTGCTAGTCGGAGGGGGTGGGGGGGTGGGTTGACCTCTTAAGTCCACTAACTAGTGCCAAACTGCGACAGCACTTGAGAGGGTCCTTTGGTAAGTTACGTTATATTATGTGGGTAAAGTTTATTTCTCGTAATGGTCTCAGTTCGTGCAGTTCAAATGATATCAAACTTACATCCCATTACACACACAAATATTCATCAAATGAGTTTTGTCCTAGATGAATGTTGAGGACCGAACTCATGAGTCCGTTCCTTGGCATAATAATGTACATGTGTAATGTGCAAACTACAGTTCCGAAATCTAAAAAATCTCATAGATATTATATCTTTTGTCCTAAAAAACCAGTCCTGGCATGAGTCAATAAACTAGGTAATTAGTAAGTTAGTACAGCGCTCAGCAAGTTGTTGTTGGACCCTATATAAAAAAGATAAAGCAAAAAAAATAACAAAATGCGGGACGTTAGCAAACTCCGCCGGGCATAATGTCATCCTAAGCACATATTAAAATATGCATTGGCTTTTCAAAGCCGTTGCTTGGGAATAATTAAATTTTATGTAGGTAAACAAAGGAGTAGAGCAATAAATAAATAGACTTCCCGTGTTGGTGAAATAAGCAAGTGTTCTTTTAATTCGTTTTTAATCTGAATTATCTTCCAAAAACATACCTAAAAAGCAAATAATTCTACCTAACTTGGTTGGTACTTGTATTAAAAATTCCTGCAGTGCAACAACAACACAACATTGCGAGCGCTAGGCCAGGCATATTGGAATAGTTTCGCGGGACTCTTGCACGCACCAAATGCGTGAACTTACCACTGGAAGCACTATTTGAGGGTTCAGTCAAAATTATAAAATATCTTTAAGTTATTTCTGAATATAATGTTAAATATGAAAGTTCGTTTAGATTCTTTGTTGACTTGTATAGATAATTTGTGGCTAATGTTTTGTTTAGACATTTTTGAAGCCCATGAAACGTACAGATATTTATGACTGTATGTACGAGTACATCGTTCGTTCACAATTCATTTTCTAAGCGATAGTCGCAAGCGCCCGTATAGATCTTTAGCAGTTGGTGGCGCCAATACTTAACAAACGTAATTTTTTAACTTTACGTCTACCACGAGTTGCCACTTCAAATTTACATTATCGTTCGCGTAAAAAATTGTATTGGGATTTGACATTGTCATATCATGGCTTGTGAAATCCCAATACAAAATTTTACGCGAACGATAATGTCAATTAAAAGTTGCAACTCGTGGTTGACGTACTGGAATATTATATGGCACAATCTCAATAGGTACTTTTAAGTTTTAATCGAACTTGGGCATTACGTGATCTGTTGAAACTTAGATATCTGTTTAATAGATACTAGACAACATCTCATATACTGTCGTGATCCCAGTATAAGGTGTTTTACCAGCAGACCTTTGTACCTACTGGGAAGGAAATTGAATGTAAACTGAAATGTTGTCATAAACAACATATTATTGGCTTCATTGTTCTTCGTCCCCGTGAGTTTTCGTAATACCCGATTTAAATACTGAATTTCTAAGAGAAACAAATTTCTATAGTAACAAGTCACCGGCTTATCGCGAGACGTTCTGCATAATCTGTAAGCCGAGTTGCGTCGCAAGACTCGACGCAGATTACGCAAGTGTGGAGTGTTACACGCTCGAGTCCTGTCTCGTCTTTTGTATTCATCCACAATCTCCCATCAGCCATGCCGACAGTAAACATCACTTACACTGTAGCTGAATAACCCGTACATTATCAAGTTAAGCTAAGTAAAGTTAATTAGAGACAAACAGACACCATTCAAGATTGAGAGCACAAAATATTTTGTACGAGCGGGATGCTTGATGAAATTAATAACTTTCTTACAGATGGTGTAAACGCTCTTCGCCTGCGTAATCAAGTTGAGTTTATTTAGTAAACACTGCAGACTATGAGTCCTCTAGACTTCTAGTAGCTGTATCAAAATTCAGCTCATATTTTTTGCTGTGCATGCTTTCTATTAACCAGCGCATTTTTGCGATGTAAAATTGCATTTTGCAAATGTGAGCGACGGAGCAGAGTTCAACTCGCGCCGAGTGGATAGTCGGGGGATGACGGCCGCAAAATGCACAGCGACCCATTACACAATGGAGTACTTAGATGTCGAGTTGGCCTTGTCATAGTGGGATTGAATTCAGTATGAAAAGCCAATCACTAATAAATATGTAAGTAAAAAGAATTACCTACCCCTACCTATACCTTAACATTATTCAATTAAACGTACCTTAAAGGCGAATTATGCCTTCATTAAATGGAAACCTGTGAGCATGACCCCGCGTGAATATACTCTTATGTAGTTCACTAACTTTTCCGAAACAATATACTACAAATAATAATAAAAATATATACTACAAAAAATAAAATTATGTTATCAATAATTTACAGATACTTTTCATAAAATGGTTAAAAAAACTTTAATAAACAGTCATTTTCAAACTCCAAAATGCTATAGAATAAAGATAATTTGTCTGCAGTAGTAAAAGCCTTTATTTTATTTTTATTCTTGTGAGGTTACAGGGTAGCTTCAAATACGAAATACAAAGCTTTTAACTGTAAATAATCTCGCAAGTACACGGGTGAACATTAATTAATTCCGCATCTTAGTGTACATCAAAGGTGATTTGACGAGTAATCCCCAGTGCGTATTAGAACAAAAGGATTATGCCGCTTTATAGGTAGGTACACAGGCGTGTACCAAGTCAGTGAGTCAGGCAGCGAGCCAGATGCCAAATAGTAGGTACCTATAATACAACGTATCACCCGTTTAGTGGAGTGGTTAGAAAAGCTGTTCCTTTTTAATTACTAGTTAATTCGATTAGGCTTTTCGAAAGTAGTCGTATTGGTGTCGTAGTGGACTATTTGAATAAAAATATTTTTGGCCTTGACTATTGTTTAACTACTTCAGCAATTATTTTAACATTTCTAATTGATAAAAAATACCTAAACAAAGAAGGCAAAACTTAGAGTACATTGTCCTACTCTAAAATACTCGATAAACTCAATGAGGGCAAACCATAACCCTTGCCAATTGCTTGTTAGTGTACACAAACGGAGGTTAGTAGGAAGTAAGTAGGTAAACAAAAAATGGTGCCCTATAGTTACATTAGGCTTTGACGCGAAAAACACTAACTGCCGCTACCTAAACCAGCTCAGTGCCGAGCTGAACACACTTAACCTACGGAAAATATGAGAGAATGACAATAACTTTTCGCTCGCTACTCAGGAGTTTATGACACGAAATATCATGATAACAGAGTTGCTGCTCGTCTCGTTCGTTTTTGCTGAAGGCTGCGTTTTTTGTTTGTAGTTGTCTTGTAGTGCTATTTTTGTTTATTTCATTAGGGCCGTTAGGCCAAAATCAGTTAAGGTACAATTATGTTGTTTAAACAATGAAATGCACACATAAATTTTGTGCATCACATAAACCAAATATATTATGGTTCTGATTTCTTAATTAAATCGTTACCTTTCTTTCATTCTTAATTAATTTTTAAAGTTCAAGAGTTGAATAAATATCATCAGATCATATGATGTCTAGTTAAATGAGTTTCAAACTCATTTAACCTGTACGAATTCCATCGAGACCTGTTAAAGTTCAGCTTCATAGCTTGACAAATGCTCTCCACTTGTTTGGAATTGTTTGAAAATGGCGGCTTGTACGCAATCAGAGGTCCTTTATGTCGGCCGCACTCTGAATAATCGCATTAAACCTCAATTGATACCACGGGGACGGGATGTCTAATCTCTGTGGAGCTTCTTCGTTATAGAGCTTTGTCTAACACTAAAACGTTTACCTATAAACTACCCGAAATGTAGGGATTAGGTCCTCCATCTATGCTAAAATGCTCAAAGGGAATCAGCCATCCCTTGTGTGGGGAGATTCCTGAGACCGTTACCCAGAACTACTCGCTGCATCGTTTCTACATGCCAAATTTTAAAATGTATGGGAATGACATTAGCACTGACAAAACCTAAATGGTATTTAATGTCATTATTACCAAACATTTAATAATTCGGCCTTTATACCTATTTTGCAATCGCACTGCAGTACATACACAGGCCACACCTCAACAGTTGACTTGAGGCTCAACTATAAGTAATACCTACTAGCCAGATGCTAACTCGCGGGCTTAGTGCGGATTGTTAGAGACGTGATCCAATGCTAGTGAAAAACCTTACTCTCAGATGTTATCAAACCTCCCTAAGCCATCCAACATCTATCGAAGTCAGCAGGGACCACTGCTTAGCGTACCTTAAGTACGTCCACCATGAGTTGCCACTTTAAATTAACGTTATCGTTCGCGATACAAATATAATACAACATTTTACGCGAACGATAACGTAAATTTAAAGTGGCAACTCATGGTAAACTTACAGAAGCACAGAAAAGCTTGAAAAATACATTACTATCGAGCTGGCCAGCATGATCTTAACATCGGTAATCTTTGTCAGTCCACCGACGACAACAACCCCGAGCATCTTAATTGATTACTTCAATCGTATAGTATCTATACTAAGGTTTTTTAAAAAGCATTACAAAAGTCTCTTACAGCAACTGTTAGGAACATAATACCTTCATCTGCCTAAACTGTTGAATTTAAAAATATAAGCACTGTAATTTGTGTTGGTAATGAAAACAAAACTTCGTTTATAAATACTTTCATTTGTGCCAACCTTTCCGACCCTTGAATACGAGATGAGCATCCATTAAGCAGCTTCCCGACGGCCACGCACGGGTTATGTACTGACGCGGCTATTTACGTCGACTTCGTGACGGTAGTGTTGCAACATATTATTCGAGTTTTAGACTATCAACATCAGTACTATTCACTACTATATTAACTACTTTGTGTTTTAAGCATTTACAATTTTATGTTCCAACATGTAAAACTTGAAAAATTCAACTCTGCCTTTGATGTCGAGCGGGCGTACCTATAACAAATGTTTACCATGCCAGAGCGGGCATGCAGAGCTGCGCAATACTTGATTAAATCGAGTTTATCTATAAAGTTTTAAAATGTATTAGCGATTGCTTATTTTTGCCCTATTGTTTTAACAAAAATAACCAACTCTTTCTTTTTAATAAGTTTAACTAATTACGAAGCCATAATATCACCATATCACTAAACTAACACATGTTTATTATGCTAACCAATAAATATACACGAGTATTTTGTCATTGAGGTTGGTAAATTACAAATCTGCAACACTTTGTACAGATTTCCAAAAATAACTTGAATTACTTAAAGCAACTCGTTAGAACTTTTGCTATGGGTTTCACAACCTACGAAAAAGCATAAACTTCACATCTCTGAAACAGTTAAGGTATATATTTACCAAAAAAAAATTTTTCTGTTAATACCATGTTCGTTATGATTCAATATATTTACCCTGCTAAGCCCTACTAAGCCAAGGCGATTGAAACCACCAACTAACGCCACCAATTGATTTATTTTTATAACTTCTAAATTTAAAAAAGTAAATTTTTAATATCTCAAAAAATACTTCTTTTAAAATTTTAGTTCAGGACTTTTCATTCTGCTTTTTAGTTGTAGATCGCGTTTTTGCGCAGAGTGGCCACTTTTAGCAAAAACGCAATCTAAAACTAAAGCTAAAATTACCAAGACTCGAAAATTCTACAACAGCACTAGCAGACCGGACCTCACGTCGATATATTATTAATATCACGACGGTTTCCTGTTCTGGATCCGAATAAAATACAATAAAGTTCGTACATCCTTCAGGCCTGTGCCTCAGTTTTGCGGGCAGCGGGGCGGTGGCGGCGGCGGCGGTGGCACCGGAGCTGGGCGGGCACCGCAGACCCGTTCTCGAAACCAGCCGGCACTATAGCGGCGTAGAGTTGTGTCGTCGAGATATGTGTTTTTGTTTGCGAACGAAATGGCTGAACAATGGCTACAACATTCCAAACGCTCGATCTAATGTGGGCAAATGCAGACGCGCGGACGGTCACCGTATGACTGGAGTGCACCGCTCGTCGCCCGCTCCCGCCCCGCTCGCGCTGCACGCTGCCGCGCCGCTGTTTCCGAAGGCGGGTCTGATTGATTTAGCATAAAATCATGCCACTCCCGCGCCTCCGCCACCGCCGCCCCTCTGCCCGCATAATTCGAGGTAGAGGCCTGAATGTTAGCCAAATTCTTGCTACCTACCAACTGTTTAAAATATTCTTCAAAACCTTTATGAAACGGTTTTAACAACGAAAAAGGACTTAATTGTTAACTTAGTATTTCTTTTAAAGCCACATTGATCACATGACGAACGCACCATCGCCCAGAGAAATATTTTTTCTAATTTCCCACACGAATCATGCAATTTAATTGCAATAATGTTAAAGTTTTACTTCTGTTTGTTTGACTATTCCGAGGAACAAAATACATATTTCGTACCGCGAGGCCTATGTGCCTACGAGTATATATATATGTAGTTGTAGTTGGCCATTTTTATACATCAAAACAAACTTTGCCAACAACCCAACCCCGCTATGGAACAGCAAATGGAATGGAACGATTTCAAAATCAATTTAATTAATTAATGGTTGTTTAATTTTTATTACTTTCTTGGCGCGCTCGAAATGGGATTGGCTATTTGACCGAAATTAATCCTCGAAGTTCATTAATGACAAGTCATTACTTATCGCCGCCTAAACCTAATATCTGAACTGGTTGCTGTTTTCAGGGGTTATAATAATAAATCGGGCTGGCGAAGCTCAAGAATATTGAAGGTATTAAAGTGCGAGTCGGACGCATGTTATAAAGCAGAATATAGGGTGTTGTAAAATTTTAACAAGTTGAAAGCGGCGATTCACCAAGCTGGAGGTTAGCGTTCAGCCGTTGAGCCGACCCAACCCTCTTTATAGAGGGTATTCCCAGGGCGGTGCTACCACAACCAAATCGCAAGATCCGCATATTATTAACCTGTTATTTCACACAATATGGACGGAATCTGCAGCCTGTTGAGTCGAGAGGAAGTGGTGGAAGTGTTCGATAAACATTTGACTGGATATTGCGGAAGCAATTTCAGAGAATCGCTGTTCCGTTGTGATACACTCGTAGCGACCTAACGTTTTTGGATATGATCCGGTTCATTTAACACACAGCCGGGTAAGTAAGAATTCTCCAGTATGGAGATCTTGGCTGGCATTATTTAATATCTATAAATTTACGTTCTCATACATAATTCAAAGTAAGCGAAATAACCTAACTAAATTCCATCTATTGATTTTAGGGCCCCTTATGTTTTTGATATGCTATAATAGTCGGTCGTGGTTCTTGTTTTTGTTTTAAACTATCTTATTGAAGCCTAAAAGTCATAATAAGATTTTTTTATTACAATTCCTCTTTCCAGATTTAAGATTATATCGATAGGAAATGTCTTATGATATCTTAAGCTACAAAAATTGGGACGGAATCCCTTTCAATTCCTTTTTATTATTATATATAATGCAGTTTGAAAGAGCAAGATTGATGTATCACACAAAGATCAGATATAGTCGTAAGTGGCGTGTCTGTGTTCATGATGGATGGATAATGCCGCTGGAAAAAGAACAGGTTTACGAGTAACAAGTGAATAAATTCTGCGCCACACCTGTTGTGCACAAGAAGGGTATTTTCAGATGCAGACGCGTGTAAGGTGTCAACAATAAATTTGCTTGAGACGAAATGCGCAGGTTCCGCATAGATTAAATTGAAAAATTAAATAAAAACACATAATCTAATTTCACAACTATAATTATGTACTTAGTAAGTAAGTGTTATGAAGGTGCGGGTTTGCCTGCCACAAGTATATGTATTTTGCTTAGTAAGTAATCTCAAATATGACTATGACTGTACATGATGGTGTTTTATAAGGAAACTAGCTTTCCGCCCGCGGCTTCGCCCGCGTGAACTTCATTTATCTTTCCCGCTTTTCTGTTGCAATTTTTCCTGAATTTTCTTTGCTATAAACCTCAAGGAGCCCGAGACCTTTCTAACGAATGCAAAACCGTGGAATTCGGTTCGTGCGTTCTGGAGTTATAGCGTCAGGAAGGAAAACCCAACTTATTTTTATATTATAGATAAATTTATATATTTTTTTAATAGATTGAATTTCGACATGGATATCAAATCTAACTAAAAAGAAGAAAAAACGTTTATTAAAACAGAGTCTAACGCCCCTCATAGTTCAGAAACCATTTTAAGAAATTATACATATTTTATAAGATAAGAATCTCAAAAAATATGTATTATTGTTTTTTCGCATACAGTCAAACATAGCTTAAATGCGGCACTTTCCGTCCGGCCTTCGCGCCTACCGAGTGGGCGGTGGCAAGTTGAGCGTATGCTGTGGCATACGTTACTTTTTACGCTAACTGTGATTGTCAGTAAAGTAAAAAAAACATTTATTCATTTAGGCTTGTAAAAAGCAATTATGACATGTCAAAAAAAAGGATATATAATTAATAATAAACTTAAAATAAAATAAAATCATGCATGCATCTCTTTGTGCTCAAACTACCTGGATTTTTAAGTAATACTTTAAGCTTTTAGAAAGCACTTATGACATGTCAAAAAAAGTATATATATACAATAATGAACTTACAATAAAATAAACAATGCATATGCATGCAAACTTGTGTTTAGACTGTTAGTCAGGTGAGATGGTTAATCAATTCTGAACCCATCTTCAATCTCAATCTATTACGCCCTTTGCCTGCAAACTGAACCATTAGTAAGCTCTTTAACTAGAAGTCCCAATTTGACAGCACAAAGGAAGTTATTGAACAGGTACCTGTGCCTATGCCGGAGGTAAGCTGCCTTTGTGAATAGGTAATACAGGTACTGCTCAGTTTCGCAACTGAATAGAATAGCCTGACAAGGAAATTTTCGGCGCAAAAGTTTTGACCGCATCTAATTTTGTTGGATAGAAAGTTTAGCTAATTATTTAATTAATCATATTGCCCTTTAAGAAATAAAACAGCTTTTTATTTGCGTTGAGTCTTCAATGTACAATGTCATGTTCAATGTTAAATTTTCAATGTTGCAGTCTTGCAATGTACTTTCACTGAAAGCCAAATAAACACTACCAAAAATGTATACTGTCATTCGATACCAAATAACCTCGGCCACATTTTGAGTGACTTTGGACACTGACCTCCACTGAGAACATTTGCTATTAAAAATAGGTGCAACATTAAATTAAAACTGACTACGACAGTGTAAAAAATGAATAATAGAAATAGAAATAGAAATAGAAATAGAAAAACATTTATTAACTTTAAGAACATCGTTACATTTATAAAGTAAACACGAAAGAAGTAGGCATTAACAACAAAACATATAGGTAACAGGAAAAAAAAGATCATACCATCAGACAGCGGTGTCCCGATGCCCAAAAAGACAAATGGACCTCACTCAGCATATAGCCTGGGCTTTATGGGCCCAGGCGCTGATTTTCAGTAGGCCCAGACTGAGATGACGCACGGACATTTGTGGCGGACATAAAAATAAATGGTGAGTGATTCAATATATTGTGTAGTGTAATAATTGTAATACAATACATAGACAATAGATACGGTACCGAATGTGTAGTGTGACTGTGTGTGTGTGTGTGTGTGTGTGTGTGTTGGTACAGCACAATACAGGTGGTGCTGCAACTGGAAATTAATAATAATAATCTGCCGCAGGTGGGTAGTTTGACTGTGCAGAGCGGCGCTTGGGCCCGCTGATGTAATAACTCAATCTCGACTAACTCACGCTTAAAATTAGTTCCTAAATGATTGCATTGGTGCTTCGTGATCATGCCATAATTGATATAAGTAATAGTCAAAGTAGAAAAATAAGTACAATAATAACAAACAATAACCATTAACAAATTGTATTTGGAAAATTATTTCGACATCAAAAAGGTAATAAAAGAAAATAAATAAAAAATATAGGTCGCATGTCAAGGAGCATTAAAGTGTTGTGAACGGCTAATTACGGGTAAGACCCTTGTATCCTTATTATATGCATTGAATGTATAAATTAATTAATTATTGCCACAAAGTTACATAGCATCTTCAATTTCAGGCTTAATAATAGCTTAATAGCATGTTTACATTTTATTTACAATTTGCGATTTGTGACCTGAACTTCAACAAGTAACCTAACCTAATATCATTTTATAATATTAATATCCTAATATCATTTTATATTATATTTAGAATTTTTTATGTGTTGAGTTTTCTTAGTGAAAAAATTGTGTTCATAATTATATCTCGAAGCAATCGTAGCAGAACGTGATTTATCAGTATCAAACGATAAAGACGCTAAATGGAGATGAATTTGGGCGTATCTTTCACACCATTCTCCAGCCGCTCTATAGGCGCAAGGACAAAAAGCTGTCATCAAATTATGAGGAGAAATTCTTCATGAACGAGCGCTGATATCCGGGAAAACGTAATAAACTGACGTCTTACTCCCCCTAAAGGATCATCTTAGGTATAATAGCTGCTCTATTAGCGATATAAGGAATCTCAAAGGCAAATTCAGTATCACGTATGTTTTTTTAAATACACGATTAACAGCCTCTTCTGCTTCTATTGAAGGCTAGTCATATTATACTAAAGAGATTTGGGTGAAGTGTAACGCAAAGAAGCAATTACTGCTTTGTTGAGTAGAATATTATAGCCAAAAAAATAGGCAGAGTAGGCCTAAGCATGCCTAGGCCTACTATATACCTGTCTATCTATAACGGAATATTTATAATTAAATCATTTCATACTTGTTGCTTACTTGATTTTTGTTCAATTGTGTGTAGTACCTACTCTCAAAACTATATATTATAGCTACTTAGTGTGTAAAAATACGAAAATTGGTTGTACTTGTATATTTGCCACTACTTTCAGACTCTAAACTTGAAAATTATACCAGGTACCGGTATTAAAAAACTTACAATAACGATATGTTCTCTCCAGTTCAGTAGGCAATGAACAACGTATGAAATATCTAAGTGAAAATGAAATTTATTCAATTAACTTTCATGTCAAGGTCAACATACAAAATCAGTCGAACAGTCAGTATTTTAGTCACTTACTGAGTGTGCCATATCGTTTTGATAATCACACGGTATAACCTCATTTCATCAATTTAAATTTTGTTATTGACACTAAGATTTTTTTTAATGTGACCAGTTTTTTGTCCGATCGAGGGGTTAACTATGTCTTTAATCGTTCAATCTTCATTAATTGTTCTTGCTCCCAAAAATATGAGCTATTGTTTCTGTTTGGGTCCATTGTATAAACCGCCTGCTGTCCCATATAGTTATCGAGAGCAATCTTTAACCAAGGGACCAGTTATCCACAGTTCATTAGAGATTCGAAAGGCGCCCGCACACTTACCCGATTACATCTTCTTGATTAAACCTACGACCCTTGCTTTCGTCGAAACTAAGATAACCCATAAATAGTTTCCATCAACGAGGAAAACCGAAGATGAAATTGAGAAAGATAGATATTGCAGAAAAATATTTCTCATTACTTTCTGGAAGATCCAGGACGTCCGTCCATCTATCCTTTTAGTGATGACTGTCAGGCCGCAGTGGTTCATTAGGGTATAATGAACTCACGAGTAACTCTTCAACATAGGACGTTTGTATTTCGTCAAGCAATCATTAGGTATCTTATCGAAATGTGTTATAGATTCACTCTTCTTATTCAGCCTATTTTGAAGTGCGGTATAGAATTTTACTCCAGTGAATGCAGGAAGCTTCGAGTACCTTTACTTACAGTCTTCCGTAGTTAGTGAATAAAAGTGAAAAGTACCAGAATATTTCCTAAATTCGCAATTGAATCTTGCAATTTTTTTATTTTTATTATAGATGTGACCACAATGAATAAAACTTCGTTTTAGTATTTTAGATAGGTATTCGAGATAGGCATAATGGGTAACATCAAATGTATAGGTTCTTGCCATTTAACCTCATTTGTGAGTACCAAAAAAGAGGTCTCATTTTGTACAAAGGATATTCTTGATGATAGTGTATTTTTTAAGTACCCAAATCACTTAAATGAAGTGCTCGCTGTATCAAAACGAGTAGGTTCATGTGAGTCTTGTAGGTATGTACATATAAGTGAAAGAGATGTAAGTCCATTTCTACATACGTTCGTACACATTAATGAAATTAGTCCTAATTGCGTAGGCCACCCGAAAAGGCGTATTGATTGAGAGTCGACGGTGAATACATAATTTACTGGCGTTAATTAGCACACCACAGTTGTATTAGTTTGCACTCTAACCAAAAGGTTTTAATTTAACATAACAAAGGAAAATATTATTACTAGCAGTAAGACAATCTCATAGGAAAAGTTGTAGTAGGAAAAATTCGTGTTTTAAAAAATATTTTATCCAGATGTTTATTTTATTGGATACGAGCTGTCCGTCAGCGGCTTCGCCCGCGTAGACTGTCTTTACCGTCAAAATATAGCCTAATTAAACCCTGATGGTATGACTCTGTTATTGTTAGTGGTATGTGAATATATTTTTTGAAAGAACAATAGTCTTCATAACAACGCGGCAGTTGAATGTGAGACAGTGATTTCATCAATCAATGTAACTTATTAACAATACAGCCTATGTCACCTTATAATGTAACCTCATAATGGTAAGAGAATTTTTAAAATCGGTCCAGTGGTTTCGGAGCCTATTCAATACAAACAAACGAAAAAAACAAACTAATCTTTCCTCTTTTTATATTAGTATAAACTACATAGTATAAAACAAAGTCGCTTCAATCTTTCCAACCTCGCAACAAATTTCAATACGGTTTTTTTCAATAGACAGAGTGTTTTAGAAAGATAAAGTTTAAATGTAATAAGTACGTACGTTTAGTACACATTTTATAGTAGAGAAAAATGTTATTGAAAATTAGTATCTACATTGCACCAGTGCAAAGCCGAGGTAGATCACTAGTTATTAATAAACGTCGATGACACACCTACTATTTTTTGATCGTTTATGTTAGTTTCAAAGACGTATATCTAACAAAAAGATTATACCAACAACTTAAAACTAAACCGAACATCCATATTTTCGCATTTTCCGCGTTTTTATTACATACCAAACCTTGTACATGAATCTATATTCCATTTGAACCGGAATTGAAATCAAATTAATGTGGCGTTAAACGCGCTTCACTGATCATTAGTGGTCAGAAGTCGTATCGAACCCAAATTATTAGTCAACTGAATCGGCCCTGTTTGGGAATTTAATTTCAAAGTAGTAGATAGCTTTTAAATAACTCGCTTGAAATTTAATAAGATAATTTTTACATTAGTGTTCGTAAAGTGACCATTACATCAGAATATCTTATAAAGACATTATTGCTTGCTTTCTTCTTCTTGCTCGTTCTTGTCTTATCTTTCAATTTTCAAATAAGGCAATGCACTAAGATACTGAGCAAGACCACTACCCATAATTTTCCCCGTGAATACACTATTTAATGACCCAAACAAACAGGGCTCAGCCCGAAATCTAGGTGTCCCGGGTTCAAATCCGAGGTCGGGTAGAGTGTGCTTTTAAGTTTTAGGGAACATAGCCCGGCAGGGTTATTCACTGACTTTGATCGCAAGAAAATGGCAATTTTGACTGTCATTATTGTTATTATTATTATTTGGATGATTATTTATCTCCACTTTAATAAAGTGGTGTTTAATAAAGTGGTGTCACTTTAATAGTGGGAGGAAAATATTATTATTATTATTATAATATCATTATTATTTTTCTTTTCCGTTTGTTTTTCTCTCTATACAGAGGAATCATCAGTTACATGCGGGTTTTTTACCAAGCATGAAATGATATTATATTTGTGTTGTGTTAGCATGAGTAAATGTAGTATGCGTTGCTGTTGCGTGGTTGCGTGTGTATGGAAGTGTATGTGTGCGTGTGTAAGTGGTTGGTATTATTATTATTATGTTGGTACTTGAAAAATTCTCAGGCCCATTGGGACCCGGTCCTTTGAGGCTTGCGTGGGGCCGAAGTCAACACGTAGAGGCCTTTTGGTACCATTTACTCTAATTTGCAATGGGTACATCTGCCGGGTTTTGTCTCAAGATACTCGTAAACATTGAAAATACACCCAAAGACAACACCCAGCAGATGCATGAACTATTTTACATTATGAAAAACATTTAAAACCGGTCTATGGAGGTGTAAAATCAGTGGGCTGATAATTGGGCTATTGCCTGAGACAGCGTACATCTGCCATAAAAAATGTCTCAAAAAGGTTTATTCCTGGCAGACGGTAACTAGCCATTCACTTTATGGGCCACCCGAAATGTGCCGACGCAAAAGGCCGGCAAAGGCGGCAACATGGCCGTGAACGGCTCAGGGTGTGGAGAGGTGTGCACCGCTTTCTACGAGGTGGATAAACCACCTCCCTAACTCGCGACCTAGGCATATTTCACTTCCACCCTGCAAGCATTCAGCTCTCACGCCCCACTCTGGACGGCCAGCTAAGGCAAGCCAGAGGTGAGAGTCCTGCGCCCCCCTTGGGATCCACTCCAGCCGGCCAATGAAGGCAAGTGGAGGCGGAGGGCCTGACCGACTCTCGGGGGAACTCGGATCCGTGGTGTCGCTACACACCAACAGCTCGCCACAAGCTGCCCTGCGGATTAGCGTCGGGATGATGGTAGCCCGTGGTATCGCTACGCACCAACAGCTCATAGAACTGCCCTGCGGACTTATTATTATTATATTATTATTATTCTCTTTATTTAACATGAAACTTAAATATAAAATTTGTACAGTATTTCTATAAAACAAAGATTCAGAGGATAAGAATTTTCGGGTTAAGCGACAGGTATTTAGGATTAAGGGTTTCTGGAGTAAATACGTTATTTTAATGGAAATGTTTAGGACTTCTAGGCTCTTACTAAGGGTTTTCGGTATGACTCCAGTGGATGATATCACGATAGGGACTATGTGTTATTATTATAATTACATTTTAACTCCACAATAAACCATGTTTTTTTTTACCTACTTTTAAGTTTCTTGAATGTAAAACCGTTTGAATGTAAAATTGTGTTTATTGAAAACAAATAATATTGTAATTTGTAATTAATAATTTGACGTCGAATACTACATCGTCATTGGCTGACAAGCTTAAAATGCGAACAACTAGCAATCAGTTCGAGTTGTTAGTAAGAGAATAAAGGGAAAAAAGGAGCAGATTTCTGACTAACACTACCAACCCGCATTTGGTAAGCGTGGTGAAAGCTAATAGTAATCAAATGTAGCGATGACATGATTTCCATGATCTAATAACAAATAAAAATAACATTTGTACCACATTTCTTGGCGAGGACTTAGTTCGATATACGTAGAGGACCCTCAAAGGAAACTCTTAATAAAGTCTGCGGAGTTTCCTCAAAACGAGGCAAAGTAAACGATGTTAGCTTCAAAGCAGAACCACAAAATGTTTATCAGGAAATAGGTACATAAGAAATATTGCCATTACTACTGCCTAGAGACTGCCCCCACTGTTTTATGTTATTTTAGTACGTGCCATATTACCATAATGCTTTTATATTAGATACCAAACCTCGTAAGAATGCGTAGAGAGACTTTGCAGATCTTTTCTTTCTCAGGCTTCCTCTCACTTTTCCCTTCTAAGATTATTTCAAATATACTCGTACAAGCCAATACTAAATTCGTTCTAGAAAAAAAAGTCCGTTTTGATGTTTTTTGAAAAGTACGTTTGTTCATGCAAAACAAAACCGTATAGCATAAAAAAAGAATAACATATTTTTTAACATAGTGAAATACAAACATTGAAATACTAGTTCACAAAAACACAATTAATTTATGTTGTCCCTAACCACGCCAACGCTCAACGTGCTCACTCACACACGTGTGGTCACAAGCTTAGAGGAAGAGGTATAGGATAGGAGGCATTGTCCCGCCTCATCGCTAAGACTTAAGCGAGACATCAGTTTTTATGCAGACCGTAATCTGCGGTAAGTGCGAGCAGGTGCTACGGCGTAAGCTGAGAGCTACGAAGCTACGCGGCTACAAGGGCGCTACGAGAACAATGCTACAGCCTAGTCATCTTTGAGCTTTGCGCGTGTGTTACCACTGTTTGCGTATTCTTCGTCTTTGTTAGGCTAGATAGTTACATGATTTTAAAGAGTTACATTCACAGATTGATTCACTATTGAAATACTTCACAGAACATGAATAAATAAAAGTTGATAACAATGAATAATGGATGTTAAAACCACAATTTAATCCACAGCAAAACTTTTAACTTCTTACTTACACGTGAATTATACTTTTCAAGCCAAATCTTAACAGAAGATCATTAAATGTATGCTCTAATAAATCTGTTAGCCTCCGATCTAATAGATTTATGACGCCGACTCTGCTAGTTATCTAGTTCTTGTTTAACCTTGCGAGGTGAACGCAGAACTTGCAAACTTTACTAAATCATAGTTCAAAGAAAGTACTTTGCGATGTTCAAACCGCGGAAGGAGGCCGCCTCTCGGGACTACCTATAAGAAGCATATTACGAATTCAGGCCAGAGGGATAACGTTACGATCGAGTTCCCAACATGACTTTCTGTAACACTCATTTTACAATTCATTATGAACGTTATTACACATTTACTGTCAAGTAATTCCTCATTTTTTTTAGTATTTCTTCCATTAATCATTATCTACGTCTTAATGGTAGTTGATGGCCGATAAATTCCTTTGCGACAAAATCACCCATTTACATAGAATATTTTTGGATTTATTTTGTACAGATAAAAATAATACCCGTAAAAGTTTTACAAAAATAAGGGTAGTTTGAAAACACGGGCATACAAAATATTACTAGAGAACTTTTCTTATGAATTTAGTGGATAAAAACAGGGATTTGTTTCTATTTTTAGTAAAATGGAGATAGTGACCTACGTTGATGAATGTTATTTTCAAAAAGCAATTTGTGAAAACACGGTTATTCTTTGAACAAAGTTAAATAGGAGTTTAGATCACGCCCGCCATCGCCATCTATCTGCCACGACTAAGTGGCTGGTTCGAGAGGGTACAATTATAATATTTTAACTTAGATAGCTTTGATACGGCGAATTGAAAAATTAAATAAAGTTAACTTAATTACACTTTTTGTGATTTAAAACATTTTTGAAAGAGCAGTTTATGTAGGCCTTCACCGTGAGGTTGACAAACTCAGTAGTTGTCGAATTACTATGCTTACCTTGAGGCTGATAAGCATAGTACTACAGCAACCTCTGGACCTCACGGACGCTTTCCATCAGATTGAGTGATGGCAAATTGATGGTTAAAATGAAATAAATCATCAATAACATCTGTTAGCTAATTTTTTTGCCTTACAGGATTTTTTTGCCATAAATCAGCTTTGAAATTGTCATAAGGGCGGGCTTAAATACATCTCGAACGTTGACAACAAAAAGGCCTCTGGAGTTTGAGTTAGCGTATCTGAACAGATATTTTCTTATACTTTTATTTCAATCAAAGTTATTCAAATTAGACGTCTCGAATCCAACATATACAATAACGAATCGAGGAAAAAAATACACAAAAACTTTGGAAACAAGAATCCTCACAGTGTGCCTTTGTACTTTCTTTACTTATTCTGTAAAAGTTTAAACAACTTTCAATTTCTAAAAGTATTCATACTTTTTCCTGTATTTTTTAAGAAAATAGCTAAAGTCTTGCGAAATAAGTATTATTAAAACACGGCTACACTTTTTGGCAATAGTAGCAGTTTAAAATGTAAATTAAAATATTGATATTGAATAGGATAAAAGACCTTAATTTCTTTAAAGTGGCATAAGTGCCACACTATGTCTTAAAACTTTATTTATAGCTATTAATAACTATGTTTTCATACATTAAGTGATTAAATCCTCAAATTATTATCTCAGGTAAATAAATACATCCCATTTTCTGTTCATATTGTTAAACGGTTGTCTATACACGCTTTATAAGCCCCTTTTACCAAAAGACGCATTATCAGCATTATCACATAATAGTTAGCGGTTCCATAACATTCCTGTCGCTTGGTGAGCATTGAAATGAAGTGATGTTTAAATAAAATACGTGTCTCTCGCGGGCCCGCGCGCCTCCGGTAATGGCGACCGCTCGCCTGCTCCGTTTAGAATAACCTCCGCATGAATATTTAATACTGGTTACTTTGCTTATTTATATTATGGAAGCAATCTTTTAAATAAATATAAAAAGCTGTACTGAATTTAGATACTAATCTAGGTTTATTTCTCTTTGTTAGGTATTAAAGAACAACTACCGAGTTTACAGAAACTGATTCATATCACAAAAAAAAAACAATATAAGCTTAGTGCTATGTTGGTCACTAGGTAGTTATTAGCTCTACCATTAGAGAATGCTATTACAAGGATATTCACCTACATTTTCAATTTCAAGGAAAACTGTAGGTACTACACGAAACAAATTGGAGCATCGCGCTCGTGCAATGTAAAAGTAGGTAGCATTAAAGTACAGCGTGAAAGAAGTTGAATTGAAAGTGTGTAGCTTCTTTCCATCGTGAAATGGAGCGCTGTGATTTAAGCTCTGGACGATAGTACTTAGCTTGAAATAGCTTGTAAAGTAGGAAACCTTTCAGTTTTCAACAGATTCAAACAGCTGAAGTTTTCTTACATAGGCGTTAGGTGATAAAACTTACGATACTTGTAATAAAATATGTAACTGGCAAGCGCGGACACCTCCTTGGAGAGTGCCCTGCCCACCTCCACTTCAACTCACTTACCCGCTGGGCTACATTCGCGTCGGTCATTTTAGTTCTTCTACGGATTGCCTCATTTTTGATTCGATGACGTACTCATAGTGGATCATTGAGCATATCCTTTCGACTCCAGGCCTCATAAGCTTTCGATTAATCCGTGTTCATAATCCGTCAAAATGAGTATTTAGTGCCGTAATTTTTAGAAAATGTACATATCTTTGATGGGCTTTGTATTAAAATGTTTACAATTAGTGTTGAGAGCGAAGATGAAACGATATTATATGCTGAAGGCACGGCCCTGACCGACTTTGCTGTGACCGATATCTTCCGAGCGCTGCCGCCCTAGGGCTGACATCAACATATTCAATCAATTTGCTGCATTTCGTAAGTTGTTTGCGATGCAGAGCCAAGCTAACACGTTGACGACACGTTCAAAGAAATGCACACAAGATATCGTTCATCGGTAGCGTTAGGGCTTGTATCTACACTTTTTACCTATTTTGAACAACTAAAATAGTCAATGAATTTGTGAAAAAACATTGAGTTCGTTAGATGTTTTAGTCAACATGCTACCTTGGTAAAAATAATTGAACCGTGTTTAATATGTCTTATTAAATTAAACGAGTAATAGCTAATGGTAGCCGGACTACGAGTAGGTTACATTTATTTACAGTAATGTAACCAGTACGTCTACTACGAGTCGCCACTTCAAATTTACTTTATCGTTCTTTGTATTGGGATTTGACATTGTCATGTCATGTCATGTCATGTCAAATCCCAATACAATTTTTCACGCGAACGTTAACGTTAATTGAAAGTGGCAACTCGTGGTAGACGTACTGTATGTCCAACTGTCATAGCAGCATTTAGCAACATACGAACTATGTATATCCTCTAGACCACACTTTCACGTGTCACTGAAGTGACTGAATTATAAGATAAATATTCGTTATTTTACATCAAAAAAAACATTACAGGTTGGTATTACAAGATTATGATGAAACAATTAGGCGGTCTTATTGCTTAAAATCAATCACTTGCAAACAATCCAAGTAGAGGAAAATGTTAGCAAGTGCACAAAAAACTAAAAAAATATACAGTTAAAAATAACAATAAAGTTAAAAACATACATCAATAAAAATACAACAGAATGTAATAGAATAAAAAAAATATAAGAATTTGATAAGATTTGTCTCAATATATTGTTTGTTGTTTAAAGAAGGTATATTCAAAAGTATCTGAAGTATCCAGCTCATAATATGAGGTTTCTCTGTTAATATCATTAGATAGAAGTCTGCCAACGTTGACGAGTTCGATAAGCCACTTATGAACACAAGTTATTTTGAGAGCTAAAGGAGGCATCCTTAGTACAACCACACAATTTAGTAATTAGTGCAAACTACCCCGCCGCCCGCACAGCGCCCTAACTATGATAGAGGGACACCCGTTCAGTTCGGTTCGACAATGATTAAGTTACTGTGTCGAGCTACAATTCATCACGTCCTATTTAATTATTACGCCAAAAGAGCCCGACCCATAATTCACGGTGCCATCCAATCAGTAAGGGTTATATACGATAACATATCTCAAAAATAGTATATTAACAACCATTTTGAACAAAATATAAAAGCCGTCGCTTGGTGATAAAATATACATTTATACTGCATGCCCTACTACAAGATAGCCTGCATCAACACGACGTCATCGTTGTAATCATGGTTTGTCAATTGTGGTTTCATTTAAACTACTTCCTTTTAGCGTGCCTTGTCACAAAATTACCCAATTCAAATGCTCAATTAGCTTCTGTCCAAAGCAAATAACTAACTGAAATAGAACGGTACACTAACTCGAAATAGAATATCTCATGCAAGAATTCTAATGTGAAATATATTGCAATTTAACTCAGGGTACACACACGTGTCAATATCTATAAACGTTACTCCCATATTCCGTAGTTGTAAATTGTTCGTATTCGAACACGACTCCAGGCTGAAGCGAAATACATTTTCCATTTGAAAATCTATCAGTCGTATCTCGTAATAAACTTGACTATAAAATGAACTTTTATTATATTCAGTTACGCATTTGCATCATCCTCATCATCCGTGCGGTCCCGGTTGTGAACCCACACTGGTGTGTGGGGTCCCAGGGTCCGCCTTTCTTATTTTTTGGCCCACTTCGCGCGGTCTTGTGCATTCTCAGTGGTTAGTCTGTTGGCACGCATGTCACCCTTGACGACGTCGAGCCACCGCTTCTTGGGTCGACCTCTTCTACCAGTACCTAAGGGCGCGGCATGGCCAGACATTTGTTGCCCACGTAGTTTGCCGATCTCCGTGAGACATAACCATACCAATGAAGGCGGCACTCCTGCAGCTTGTCTGCGATGTCACGAACACGAAGGCTGCCGCGGATGTGGCTGTTCCACACGCGAACTTTGCGTGAGACTCCACACATCGACCGCAGCATCATCATTTTCGTGACGCGCAGCTCCAGCTTGTGTCGCTCTAGTAACGGCCATGTTTCACTGCCATATAAAAGGACAGGCCTAATGATGGTTTTATAGACCTGCCCCTTCAGCTTGATCGGCATTTTGGAGTCACAAATGACACCAGTTACCTCACGCCTCACGTCGGTGTCGATGTCCCCGGACGCGCTTAACACAGATCCCAGGTATTTAACACGGTCCGTGCGCTCGACCACGTCAACGCCTATGGTCGCCTCACGTCAACGGTCAGACTGGGGCCTTGTGGTGTTGGAGGCCATGTACTCCGTCTTCGCCACATTAAGTTTCAGACCGCCGTTTTCAAGTGAATTCTTCCACTTATTCACCCGTTGTACCAGCCGTCCCCTATCCAAATCTGCTAGCGCAATATCATCAGCATACATAAGCAACCAGGGTGGTTGCTCGTGGTGGTCTCGGGTGCTGTTTGACAGAACATCTAATATTCGCTGAACAGCACGGGCTAAGCACGGAGCCTTGGTGTACACCAACGGTACTCCAACGGTGATAGGGAAGGGAAGCGTGTCAAAAACCGCAGTCCTAACTATGGAACTGGAATCGTGGTACATGTCCCGGATAATGTCAATAAAGACCTCGGGAACGGCCCTGGACCGCAGCGCCCAGCCGATCATCTCACGAGGGACACAGTCGAAGGCCTTCTGAATGTCTATGAAAAGGAGATGCAGAGGTGAATTCTTCAGTCTGTATCCCTTCATGAGTCTGTATCCCTTCCGTTCTCAAGGCAAAAACGGGGTCCATGGTCCCGCAACCCGGTCGAAACCCATACTGACACTCCGAGATTGTACACTCCTGTCGAATCCGAGAGGTCACAATGCGCTCGAGGAGCTTCATGGTGTGGGACATCACCTTTATTCCGCGATAATTACTGCACTCCTGCACCAAGCCCTTGCCTTTGAAGACCGGCGTGATACGTAATGCTCAGTCTTCATTAGTCAGGTATCTTCGCGGAGAGAAGAATGCGGTCGAAAAGGTGGATAAGTATGCCCACACCACGAGAACCCATCGATTTCCACGCTTCGATAGGGACTCCATCGGGTCCGACCGATTTCCGGTTTCTCATGCGGCGAAGAGCAGACTGTACTTCATCAGGCGTTACCGGGGGTACTAGTCCCTGATGCGGAGGGGGTTCAGGTGGCTGCACCTCTGTGTGCTGCTTGTTGAGCAGCTCGTGGAAGTAAGAGCGCCATCTCTCCTTCACCGCGCGGTCCTCGCATAACTGGTTCCCGAGAGTGTGATTTACACAGCGGCACATGTCCTGGGCCGCTTTGACTCTCGAACGGTCTCCTTGTCAAGCCTACGTCCACCCCGACACAGACCCAACATCACCCTCGCCGCCTTGGTGATAGCTGCCTGACACCTATCCTAGAGCTGTCACCAACAGCGGCAGCAAAGTCATGGGATCTGGCTCCTTCGAGCAGCCGCCACCTGGTTCAGGGTGGGCAGCACTCCCGGCATTTGCCTCGGGGCTTCACTCGCAGGTCCATCACAAGTAGACGGTGTTGGGCAGTAAAACTCTCTCCGGGTTTGACCTTGCAGGTAGCTACCTTGCCGATCTGGGCTCTCCTGGTGAGAAAGTAGTCGATCTAGGTTGCGCTCCTACCGCTCTTGTAGGTGATCAGGTGCTCGGGACTCTTTTTGAAGAACGTGTTCACGAAAACCAAGGCGGCAGCCACACACGTCCGGAGAATCTCTTCGCCTTCAGCGTTACGACTGCCAAGCGAGTCTCCTGCAGGAACGCCACGGTCACCCTCCGCCTGGCGAGCACATCGGCCAGCGCGCGAGCGCGTCCCGTCAGCGTGCCAACGTTCCACGACGCGAAGCGGAACATCCTTTAGACTAATGTATTTAACCGGGCCCGCCCGTGGCCCGGTAGCCCTATAGATATAACAATTATTTTATAAGTATAAAAGTTTCTTGTCTTCTTATTGCATGCCGTGGCAACTTGTAATAGAAACAACACTATAGCAGGAGTATCGTTTATAAGTGTACTATTATTTAACTTGGTGTATGTTTTGTAAGTTGTCCTAAATAAATTTGAAAAAAAAACCCTCTGCGCGTCGTTTTTCGGCAACACCCTATCCAGGTCGGGTACTCTTTTCTTACTAACCATACGTGTTTGGCGTGTGTTGGCTTTACGGGAGCGACTGCCGTCTGACCTCCCAACCCATATTGGGGGAGCCATCGCCAGAGCCTCGTTTGTTATACAGCAAGATGCACCAACTTGCAGGTGAGGTTGGCTTGGAGCCCGAAGATGGTGGTGAGCCCCCTTACACCCCATTTACGCATTTGCATCACAAGGGAGTTATTATTTTTACGAGTATTTCATGAACAGCAAATTATTTCTATACCATTGTTAAACTCATTTTTTAACTGAAGTGTTGTTCAGTCGCTATTCCTAATAGCAAACTAATAGGGTGAGGTCAAGCAGGATCGGCATATTTCCGCCGTGAAATGTGAACTTCTATCAGATTAAAAAAAAAATCGCTTTGAAGTGGTACAAAGATGTTAAAAAATATATAAGTACGGAGTTCCCACATTTCACCATAGCATAGCATGCATAATTCAATAATATAATTTTAAGTTCACATGAAAATAATTAATAAAAAAAAATCTCGAAAAGGTTTCAGAATTTCGCTAAATTCTAAATGTTCTGTTCCACATGTGGGATGAGCCATAGTTCGCTCGCCTCTTACTTCTTAAAAGACATAGTCGTGAGGTGTTTCGTGGAACTTATTCAAATGTTTCCTTTTTCGTCAGAGGAACCCAAGCTTCACTAAAGTACTAACAATAGTCCATTTATCTTAGTCAAACCTTGGTCCATAGAGCATTGTGCAGTTTTGTGGAGACAAGTTACAAACAACAGTCATGATTCGGAGAAAATAAGGACACAGGGTAGAAAAAAAGTAGTTTTGTGCGGCTTAGTTAGTTCTATTCGTTAGTTATTTAGATACTATAGTGAATATAAGTGGTAAAGTAGTGTACTGCCACGGTACTGGTAATGGTTAAGGCCGTATTAAAAACTGGTCTTCACCTTGTAATAATACTTATAAGTTAGAAGTGTCATTTTGAGTAGGGATAGCGACTTCCGAGTAGCGTCTGCCGCGTCATGCAAGATACCATGGGATGTCATGCTTAAACCTATTTTTATTTATAAAACAACGGTGGCAAAAGCAAAACGCGGATCTAGCACTCGTGCGGGTGTTTTCCCCTACATTTTGTGCCCAAGTTGAAAATAAACGACGATAAAACCCACAAGAACATCATTACAAACCCTCCTCTTAGAAAGGAATTTCATCCTGATTGCAAAGAAGGGTTACGACTTTCCTGTTATTATGGAGTTGTAATTGGTTTTTTTTTGTAATGCCAGTTCCAAAAGTTGGAAAGCCGATCCCTAATGATCAACCATTTTATCACAAGGCGTTTCAGTATCAAGTTCATTTTTTCCAACTAAATTTTCGTTTCATTTCGTGCTCATGAAATGAAAATTCAGAACGCATCGCTTCAGATGAGAGATAAATTAAGCTAACCTAGTTATTTTAGGTTGGTGCCGAATGTTCGCTTTTTCGTGTTTTAACGAGATTTAAAATTAGCGCACGTCAGCTGTTGAGGTTAAACGGGGTGTCTAACTTTAATGATGGCACCACGTGTGTGAGATAGCGCCATTTTATAGAATACAAGCTGTCCCAACAGACTTCGATCTGTCAAATGTTTGACAGCTGTTTGATTCACATAAACTATTATTTTTAACTGATTTTTTTATTCTATCATAATAAAATATAGCCTATATATACTGAATAGTTTAGCTTTATGTTAGTGAAAAAAATTTCACGGTCAGATCAGTAGTTTCGGAGCCTATCCAATACAAACAAACAATCAATCAAATCTTTCCTCTTCATGATATTGGTATAGATACTATAATGCTTTTCTAGTTTAGACACTGTTCTACTTTAACAGAAGGCATTAATTAGTTTGCTGAAAGTATCATACAATTATGTTCAGTGCAGAATATTAATTTGTATCTTCAACTACAACTCTTTTATTGGTATTCGTAATCTTATAGTGAGGATTCGTTAAATGCATATCGTAACATGAATATATTTTACGTTTGTCGGGAGCAGAGTTACATCCGCCAAATCAAACAGAATTTGATGGTTAAATGCGTGCTCCAGACGTTTAACCAGTCTACATGTTTTAAGGCCTGCGCCGACGACGGATTATCCGCGGCGTACTTTTTTGTCCGTCTAAATAGATTACAAACTGTATCGAGCAACGCACACGAAGGACTAAAAGTACGCTGAACCAAAATCCACCAAAACACCGCGGACGCCCGTGGAGCGTAGCGGATTGAAGTTCGCGGGCATCAGCGAAAAAAATAGAACGAACGAACTATGAGTGAGCAGTCAACGCACACGGCGGATTTTACTCCGCCTTAATAATCGATTCGAAATAAAGGGATGGACCCAGTATTCTCTTTTAATACGTCTTCTCTTTTGCTAAAACATCATGTAAATTACAGCACAACGTAATCTCAGAATATTTAAATACTCTAGGACAACAAATGATCCCACACAGTGCGCGTTGAGTCCGCGGTAAAACCGCGGCACACTTTTATTCGCGGAGCGTACTTTTTTCAATGTACGTCGTCTCAGGCCTTTATTACTATCCACATTTTAAATAAGTATTACTTGATTTTGCTTCTTTTGCAAGAACAAAGTGGTTGAAGAGAAATTCACTGTAACATGTTAAATTTTGCAGTTATTAGAACATCAAAAATATCGTCACTCAGTTTATAAATGAATCATGATATGGGTACCTTACCTACCCCAAGAAAATACTGCATTCTTAATGTAGACAGAACACAAAAGCTTACTCGGGTAGGCATTTTTATCTGGATATGAATATGATAAAACATTTAATGGAAAAAGTTAAATAGGAGATCGCAGAACAATGCCGCGAAAACAGATATCTTCCTATGCATGAATCTCAACCACTCACATCACAATTTTAGTCAACTACGACAAACTCAAATCAGCTTTCGTGACGGTGTAGTGACCTATATTTTTGCAAGCAAGTGTTACATGATATTGTCCTTTGTCACTCCCTACATGTTATAATAAATGCATGATCCCTGAAAGCTCGTGCTTTGCTTGACTTTTTACTACCGGACGCGGAAAAGTTGAAATAGGTAAATATTGTTTAAAACGGGAACAAAGGTAATGTTCGAAAAATAATAACATAAATATTCGAGGAAGGAATTTAAACTATTAACACATTCTGTGTAGAGTAGGTGCCTTACAACACTACAACCATTAGGTGTATAGTAAAAAGACAAAACGAACAAACGTAGTACGTTATCTGCCCATAATGCGTGGGAAATTCTTTTTTCCGTAACATGTTATGAAGATGTCATCTTTATTAGATAGGTACCGTTCCGAGGCTAATAGATAGAAGCTTATTGGTTAATCTCAAACATCGTAGGTCGTTACCGAACCGTTGTATGGAGTATCAAGCTATTTCGCAATTAAATGTAATCGTATACCATTAATAACCTTAATGTTAGATGAAAGCATTTTTACCAAAAGTAGAATGTTTAATGGAAAAAGTTTTAATGGAATTTGATGAACAAAAAGCTCTAAATACAAATTTCTTAAAAGCAATTTTCTCTGTTACATCCTTCGTTTTGACGAATGCTACAAGTACATTAAGTACGAGACATTCCCAATGTTGCGACTCCAACATCTGTCGTGATTTAGGGACAACAACAGCTTTTAGAAGAATTATTTCTTTATATAATTAAAGATTATATTTATTTAAACTTTAAAGGGCACTGACGTTAAAAGAGTTCAGAACGAGATTGCTATCGTGTATCTTAATTATTTTCACTCCGTGATCCATGGCGCTTGCAACAGTGCCGAAATAAACTTATAATGAATATGGTTAGTTAGTTAGTTTTTACAAGGCGAAGGTGGATGGAGCTGTAGAAAGGGGAAGGCCTAGACGGACGTACTTAGGACAAGTCCAAGACGTGCTCAGAAAAGGTCAGATCAGGAGAACCCATAATCGACGAGCATGTATAAAAGGATTAATGAGAGTGGAAGAAGCGCAAGAGGTGTGTCAGGACCGTAGCAAGTGGAAAGATGTGGTCTCTGCCTACCCCGTTGGGAAAAAGGCGTGATGGTATGTATGTATGTATGTAATATGGTTTTACGAGCAGGGAGCTAAGCTAAGCGAAGGAATAAAACGTTAGGAACGGAACCTAACTCCCTAGTAAGCCTAGAGTCCCTTGCGCCGAGACGCTAGGTCGCTAAAGCCTAGCTAAGCTAGTCCTACCTAACGGTATATAAATATATAGATAATAAGGAGGGAAACTTGCTCCCGGGGTGCCCAGTGTGCAAGCGGGAAGATATGAATGTACGGTCGGGAAGCCAAGTGGTTGTAAGGCACCGCATTACGGCCGAACAGGGACAAGAAGTAAAGGGAGCTTACTCCTGGGGTGCCCGGGGCAAGTGGGGATAGTTAGGGTAGTAGGAAGGGGTGTTGGAACCGCTGCCAATAGCGCAGGCTTACGCTATTGATCATGTTACTGACGGCGAAAGGTGTCTTGGCCGCAGCGGTGGGAAATGAGAAGTCAACGCTCTCGGTTGACATCCGGATTATTTGTAAAAAGTATTTGTTTATATAGATAATTTAGGCAATGCACACTAACAAAAGTTATTGCTTGTGAGACGTCGGTGTAGAGTGCCGACGCTGCACGTTAATCAGTCCTTCGGTCACTAGGCCGGCGTAAGTAGGCTGCTAGACTGCTGACGGCTGTGGAATGTGCGACGTAGCTCGTACAATGGTAACATGGTAGCAATCCCGTTTAGAACTATTTTAAAAAACATCGCTCTTATGCAAATACAGCGACTTCTGCACTCGACTCGCTGGCCTCGCAGACCAACAGCTAGTAAGTGAAGAAAACTAGAAAGTTATCTACTTAAACTACAGAATAGTGGTAGTACTCCGTACTTAAACTTAAATAAGCTTTGGTCAAAATCAGTGTGAACCTATATTGGTTCGTAAGTATCAAGCTTTATTAGTAGCTTTATAGTTCAGGCTTAGAATGTATAGTAGGTTTTAGCATATATTAGTATACACCTACCTACCTACACATACCTACCACCTACCTCCCTACTATACATTCTAAACCTTTCTTTGCGTTCATTTTACTACTGTATGCAGTACAGTACAGTATGGTATACAGTACAGTACAGTATGGTATACAGTACAGTACAGTACAGCATACAATATTACCTACTATACATTCTAAACCTGTACGTCTACCACGGTTGCCACTTTTAAACATTTTCGTAAAAAATGTAAGTATATAGGGATTTGACATTGTCATGTCATGTCATGTGTCATCTCAAAACATTTTTTACGGCAAATCGTGGTAGACATAGTGAACTAAAGAAAGCTGGATACTTACGAGCCTTACGTTTAGTTAACGTAAGGTTCAATTAAAGAAAAATTAAAAAATAAGTCATACGTAACCATATTGGATAATAATATTAAGGCGTTTTATAGTATGGCTGGCTTTCCGCCAGCGGCTTCGCCCGCGTGAACTTAGGTCTAAGGAACTATGGTATATTGTGGCCAAATTACATAAAATCTTTGTAAATTGTAGCCTATGTGTTACGAGTATTCTGTTGTAAAAGCGGTATTACTATAAAGTTTTACCCAAATCCGTTTACTAGTTTTTGAGTGAAAGAGTAACACATACTGGGTGTGCTGGTATACGCCCCTGGCTCAATTTCATGTCTGGTACCTCGAAATACAGGGATATTAATCCCTACTTCGAGGCCATGACAAGTGGTGTGTTGTCTGGCGCATATTTATTAATTTCCACTCACAAACTTTCGCATTTATAACATTAGTAGGATATTTGCTTTTTAATGTTTACTGTAACTTTTATACTGTATTTTTTTAGTATGAATGGCTTGTAACTGTGACTTTACTTACACATATAAAAAGTAAGACCGAGGTAAGATAACTAGGACATAAAATCTCACCACGATCAGTCTTGTCGGCGACGTAATCCCGATAGTTAAATGCACATACAGGTATATGTATCTATCTCGTCGTAGGAAGCTACAGTTAGGGCTAGCGCAAGTTCTGAGCCCTGAGCCTAGGCACAAAATGAAGAGCTTACAAAAAGACCGCTCTCGCCTTTTTGCAGTAAAGTTACCTAAACTTGCCTGACCGCCTAGGGTAGGGTTACTATATTCACTTTGATTTTTTAAAATGAAGTAGGTAGGTAGGTATAAGCACGAGTTGACAGAACAGAACCCGCCAAAAACAAAATACATTATGTGAAAAACTGCACCAAGTTCGACACAAACAAACACACTAGCGACAGCGTGACCGATTCTCACCGGTATCGCCTTTAAACTTACTGTGTCTGTGTGGAGTTATCAAAATGGCGGTTAGTTCTAAGCGGACTATCTGTCCGGGGCGCCACCGCGCCGCATGCCTAATTTGTGACCTAGGCGTCAAATTATTATCAGACATGGCACCTGTCTCGTGATCTCAAACCAAGCTTTGTCTTTGGCCCATAAGTTAAGCTTAATACATAATTGGTTGCGTTGTTGTGTAACGTCCATAAAAAGCCTTACGTACGTTACGTAAATAATATAAAAGTTACTTAAAAACAGATAATTATGGATAAGAAAATATACAATAACAATATTACATATAGGTTAATTACATATTAAAACTAAATTACATTTAAATTAACTATTTACAATTATTCTCTCACTTAATCTAGCCTATAAATAACCTCATCTATCTACTTAATTAAACTAAAACAGTAAAATAAATAAACTAAAACTAAACTAAAACATTAAACTACAAACAAACGGACCGTACGACTTTCAAGTGACAATATTTTATAGATACAGCGTTCACGCGGGAGCCGGCTGACCGCTGTAGGAGGATCGGTATGCGGCGCGATCCCACCGCTGCCTGGCCACTCACTCTGCCTAAGAACTCAATGAAAAACAGCCGCGGACTATTACTGATCGCGACGTATTATTAACCTTATCTTAATTGGTTTAAGTAATGCAAGTCCAGTGCATCTAGTGGTACTAATACCTGTTTTGTAATAACTGTTGCATTATGCGACGACCGACTTGGTGTAATGGTTAAGAAGTTGGCTACTACACCAGAGGTCGCGGGTTCGATCCCCGCACAATACAAACATTTGTGTGCATGAACATGTCTGTTTGTACTGGTCTGGGTGTCTCCTATGTATAATAAGTATGTATTTACAAAAGAAAATGTATTTAAGTATGTTTATCCGTTGTCTAGTATCCCATAACACAAGCTTTAATTAGCTTACTTTGGGGCTAGATGGCGCTGTGTGGAATAATGTCCAGGGATATTTATTTATTTATTATTGTGAGATAATTTTCATACTGGGTAAGTTGTGCAGTCTATTTTTATCGTAGTAAGGTACTTAGATCTAAGCTTTTCTACCTCCACTTAATGTTTCTAGAATATTTCATATTTTAGTATTAGCAAATATAATATAATGAATTGGCAATAGTACATAAACTTATTGTGCACTGGTTTAACAGGGAACTAAATGAATAATTAAATCAGTATGTACTACAATAACATACTTGTTCATTCGAACACGTTAATTAACTAGCTAGGTATGTACCTCTGATTTCATTTGTATTTGATAAATATGTTTGATTGTTTCGTGTTATGTTGCCCTAAATAATAAGTTATCCTTTTTATAGAACTTTAGATGTAAATCCATAATTGGTTAATCATGCCACTAGCTAGTGTATATGCCCCGTATCTGCTTGTTAATTTTTGTAAATGCCGCATCTCATCAGATCATACCTATGGTTTCTTAGAATGCCTCTTCTTGTGCCTGTTCTTTTCACCTGGCTTCGCCTGTACTTCTCTGCCCCGATGTACTTACATCGACTCAGTCATCTTACACTGTTTGTTGTAATGACTTCAGGTTCACCCGACGGGCTATCGAAGCTGATCCGAGCCATAAGAAGAGGAGATTCCGACGAAGACCTCTTGAAGCGGCGTAGATAGGAGACTGGACGGCCAAGGGGAGGGCATAGTGGTCTCTAAGGGTAGCACGGGGGAAACAGGACCTACGCTCTGAATTTTTGAAAATAAATAGGCTTAACTTAAATTGAAGCGTTTTGTTATTTATTTCTAAATACAAACGTGACAGTTGTACTGTAAAGAACAAAAAAAGCACTCTTCTGTAGGCAATTATAATTGTTTAAACACGAACGTCTGTATTAGAATTATAGTTTAAGACTTGTATGATGTTATTCTAAAGCTAGCGAGTAGTGAGTTTTGGTTTTAAAATCAGTGGAAGTGCGTAAACAAATAGTGTTGTTTGAATAGTAAATAAATATTGTTTTGTGAAAATGTAATATTGTTTACTAATTAATATGCATTGTAGTAATAATTGTATCTCATTTTATGTGAATATTATTGTTCTTATGAGAAATAAAGTTCTTTAAACCTAAATCGACTCCGAAGGCAATAATAGTTAAGCTAGTAGACAGAAATGTTGTAACGCTCATAAAGGTAGGTATAGAGACAGAATGTCCGGGTCACACTAGGCCCGGTAAGCTCGAGCCTGAGCCAACATAAATTACGAATGAATGGCCCAACTTGCGACTCTAATGCCAGATTGAGCAGATTAAACGTCTATAAGAGGAAAATGCGACAAACGGCGGCGAATTCCGTTCACTTTTTTGCCTTTCTAAACAGCTTTCGTAACGAGTACTAAATAAAGTGGATGTTTTCACATAAAAATCGAAGGTAAATTTTCGGAGCGGCTTTTAGGGGTCTTAGGTGGCGCAGTGGTGTACTTATCATTATTCCTATCAAATCATCAATCTGTGCCGTGCAGGATCAACATTTCTTTGTTGTCTATTTGGCAGGGAACATTTTTTTTTCACTTCAAAGGAAATCATTTTTGTTACGATACAAAACGAGTAGCTTAGATGGAAGAGCAGTCACCCGTTTGGAAAAGTGCGCTGGTGCATGTTCCGTGCATAGGACCGTTTGATTTTTTGTAGTTTTTCTATCGTTACGATAACTTGTTCTATTTTTCTTTGATTTCGTTTTTTCGATCTTCAACTTGAAGAAATATGAATTTGCACAGACTTCTTACAGGGTATACGAGCATGATAGCAAATTGACGAAAAATGTATGAAATATAGTTGTTGATTTACATGAGTGATTTATTTTCCCTTCGATAATATGCCGTTCGAAGAAATGTACTATCGGTGATATGAGAGATTATCCAGGGTGTTCAGTAAAAAGTAATAATGGCATGTAAGCTCCTTGAACAACAAAAAAGCAAATACTGGAACGTAAAGCCCAGACATTTAATAAAATAAAAAAAAAGTTATAATTGATTTTCTTTTCTTATTTTAAAAATAGAAGTCATTTGTTTCCGTCGTGTCGGAGCGTGGTTCGCAAAATGGATAAAATTTAAATTACCGAAATAAAATCTCTCTGCCTGAAAAAAAATACTGAGCTAAGCTAGTAAATCTAGACTTGAAAGGAACATTAGGGGTAATGCTTCTCCGTATTCTATAGTTGCGCTGTGATGTGCCGAGTTTAGGAGAGGAAGAACTTTAACTCAAGACGATCCGCGCTCGGAGCGCCCTACGACGGCAGTTACCGAACAAATGATAAAAAAGTAAAAAAAATGTTTTGGAAGAAGGTCGTGTAACCGTTCGTTTTGTAGCTAAAGAACTAAAGATTTTGATAGGGAGTATCCATAGTATTATATAAATGAACATTTGGGCATGAAAAAAGTCACAGCGCGCTGGGTGCCTAAAATGCTTGCAGACGAGCATAAACAAACAAGATTGCGGATTTCTCAAATCAATTTGGAATTGTTACAACAAGATCCTGACCGATTTTTGACTCGCTTCGTAACTATGGAGGGAACATGGCTCCACCATTATGTTCCTGAAACGAAACAACAGTCCATGACTCGGAAGAGTCCGTCATCTCCAACGCCTAAGAAGTTTGAGGCAATTTTAGCCGCCGGTAAGATTGGGCTCTCTTTTCTGGGACCACTAGGGGGTAATAATGATTGGATACCTCAATCATGGAGCCACTATTACGGGGCCCTTATACGCAAAACGAATAAAAAAACTGCGTTAGGAAATACGCGAAAATCACCGCGGCAAACTTGCTAAAGTTGTGTTATTTCACCAAGATAACGCCCCCGCACACAAGTCCCGAGTTGCGATGACTGCTATCCAAGATGCTGGATTTGAATTGATGGAACATCCTTCATACTCACCTGACCTTGCGCCTAGTGATTTCTACCTGTCACCGCAATTAAAAGAACAACCGAGAGGTCACAAATATGGCAATAATGAGGAAGTGATTGCCGCCGTACATGATTTTTTAAGCGATCAAGATGAAAATTTTTTCAAGAAGGGAATCTTAGGATTAGAAAAACGATATACCAATTGTATAAACCTTAAAGGTGGTTTTGTCGAAAAATAAAATAACAGTAAATGATATATAACTGCTTCATACTCATTATCCTTTTTTATTGAACACTTCTAGTATAACGGGTATGAATGGCCACTAAACATGCTATTATATTATAATGAGGTAGGCTGTGAAAACACTATCTTCATATTAGGTATTCATGACACCATCAATCTTGCGAGCGAACACGTAGTATATAAGTAGTTACGTTTCATTTCCTATAACCGGTTCACGTTATTATGTTGCTCAAGAGACATCTTTTCTTGCCATATTAAGTATAATAAGAAAAGTAGGCCATGAGTAATGAGCAGCTTAGAACTAGGAACAAGAAAAAGCTTGCGTCATTGCACTTTATTGCATTTTTCTAAGATGCACACTCACAGACCTTTTCTTACGTATTTCATTTTATCACAAAGCGTTGAGATTAAAGTTCAGTTCACTTTCTATACCTAATACTTAATTCACTATAATATTATCTTTCGGAATCGTGCGATATATTTGCCACATTGTAGTAGCTAATAAGGTAGATATTACTGAATGTTGTCAAGCCGGTAATGTGTAGGTATAAAGGTACTTACCAATATGTGTTTGTTTGTAACTGCAGAAGACGTCTTTCTGTAACATAAAAAAAACAAATTATTGCACAAGTCAAGTACCTACTCAGTTTAATAAAGGCAGGTTGTAGTTAATATTGGGTTTTTTAAACTCCTAGAGCTATTGAAGTAAAGGCCCAGATGATCATATCAGATACTACGTGGACAAAAATTGCGACATGCGTGCCAACAGACTCACCACTGAGGATGCACAAGACCGCGCGAAGTGGGCCAAAAATAAGAAAGGCGGACCCTGGGACCCCACACACCAGTGTGGGTTCACAACCGGGTTAGACCGCACGGGTGATGATGATGACTACATAGACTAAAATTTAAAATACTCTACAATTAGTAGTATACGCTTAAGCAAGGAATGAGGCAATTGACTAAGGGTAGCGCTAAGTCAGCGCGCATCGATTCAGGTTAATAAGTTTCCTCTTAATGAGTATCCTCGAAAGGCGTGTATGCTTACCGCTATGTAAAAAAATACAAATAAATGTCTAACTTAACTCGGTAGGTACCTACTGACACTATAATAACATTTATTGTTGCCATACACCGAGTTACTACACTAGTCGCAAAAGGTTGCGGATGAGATTTTCCATAGAATTTGTATGGCATTCGATTGGTCACATCCGAGCCGCAGACTGGCCGCGTTTAGCTCGCCTCATGTCAATACTGGGCCTTATCCGCCGGCTTCTCATCGCCGCGTGTGCTGCCATCTTTCTACGCAATTGTGGCAGGGTCTAGTGACTTGTCGTTAGCCACTGGTGGATGCACCTAATGGCCCAGCTCAACAAGTGAGCAGCAGCACTAGTTTCATTATGAGCAGGTGCAAGCTTCACTCGGCAACCCTCCAGCCGAGCGTGGCGAGTATGACCACCTCACATAGGTAAAGTCTTAAAATAATCACACCTAGAAGGATAGTTCCATACAAAAAGGCGTACCATTTGTGATGCCAAAATCAACTGTCAAAATAGTATTAATTCCACTTATAATCCCAAGTTTAAAGGCAATTGTTAAGCCCATCAAACTTTTTAATCGGCCGATACTGAATCACTGTAATGTGCGCATTTCAATACCTCTTCATTCTGATTAACAAGCCGACTAAATTATTGGGCGATAGAAAGTCTGTGGTCTGCTCGGTACCTTCAATGTGTATGTGTTTGTGACTGTTCGGTGACTTCGAAATAGGTATGTACAAATCGTTACACCCGGGAGAAGAGAATACTTGTATCGCTTGTTTCAAGTGTAACAAATGTTGTCAAAGTGAAGAAAGTGAAGATCGTGTAGTGTACATTACGTAAACCGCTCGCGTCGAAACTGCGATAAAATATATCGCAAGTTTGCAATATCACGTTACGAACATGGAATAGCGCAAAATCCACTTTTGGACTAAACTCTGTTGTTTTGTATCCTTTTGTTGTCCTACACGTTTATGACTTCGGGCACTTTATTGTCATGTTTTATCAAACTGAAAACAACTTTATTAAACCGACGTGCAATGGTTTTCTTTGATTTTAATTGAAATGGGTCGATATTATTAAATCATTTTCCGTGACAAATTTAATTAAGCTCATGTGGCATGGTTATATAGATGTTGTATCCTACTTCATAAACCTAGTAATCTACATGACTTTAAGCAAGATGGCTTACTTACACAACATCTTTCAGATCTCGTCGTAATAGAGCAGCTTATGTTCCTCTGGGACTTTATGAGTCTGACATCTAAATGTGTACTTAAAAGGAAAAACTGACGTATCAGCCCACAGTACATACTACTGTAACCACTCGTAAACTAAAAACATGACTTTTTCCTTGAAATGTATGTAATTTATTCATCACGCCTTGCTTCATGGCAGGGGATTTTTGAATGCAACTGTTATATTGAAGTAAGGAATTGCAGAATATGCAGAATAGAAAAAAAAATATCTTAGCTATTCATGGCAACGAAATGCAGCCTTTTTTCATAAATTTATAGATTAATCGATTAATAATTATCAGCAAAATTAAAAGTAGATTTAAAAGAATGGATTTAAAAATGACAAAATAGCTTCAGCTTATTTGAGTAAAACGGTATTACCAACCGTACCTACAGTTACTGCTACACAAATTGTGGTTAAAGCAAATACAATTAGAAATCGCTAACTCGCGAAAATTGCACTTAAGTTTGAAGCAATAAGAAAGATTTTATAAAAGTGGAGAAAGGAGGAAATGAAATTTAATTTCGCCGGGTTGCCACTTGGAGATTTCGCTTGACGCGGCCGCGGTCACTACGCCGCCATGTTCGCTACACCGAACACTTCTGTTTCACTTTTATATAACTTTAAGGTCGTGTTTCACTTGGTCACCATCGTTGCGCCACCAACAAAAAGTGAACAACTGTATGGAGGGTATCTCACCTGGTATCAGCTCGGTCGCTCAAACAATTTGTTACCGGTAACTGAATCACCCGCTGGTGGCGCAACCATGGTGTCCTAATGAAATAGTTCCCTTAGACAACTTCAAAAAACCGACCAAGTGCGAGTCTGACTTTCGCACCGAGGGTTCCGTGGGTATATTTATAAAAAATATTTTTATTATATGATGTAACTAAAAATTCACGGTTTTCGCATTTTTTTCTTTATCTGTGCTATAGGTCGTTGCTTCGTACCAAATTTTTTAAGATTCTGGGTTCACGGGAAGTACCCTGTAGGTTTTGATTCTCTTGCGAGTATCGAAAATTTGTGGAAATTTGCTTGGGCTTAGAAGTTTGATTGTTTCACAGCTTCAAAGGACTTGAGTATTTTATATAAATTCCAGCTTGATACCTCCACGCGTTCCTGAGAAAAAGGGTCTTGACAGACAGACAGACGGACGGACGGACAGCAAAGTGATCCTATATGGGTTCCGTTTTTTCCTTTCGAGGTACGGAACCCTAAAAACAGCTTAAATTATTCAGCGAGTTGTTGAAGGACGGATCCGTTTCTTTGTGATTATTTACATTAATCCTGTTAACCATTATGATTTAAAGTTTGTGAAGTTCTGTAGGGCTGAGCTATTTTTAGTCATTCCCCTACTGAACAAAGACACATGTCGAAACTGAGAATTAATGTCTGTGATTGAAATATAGTCACCATATTTTTAATAAGATAGGTAGCAATATGTGTATGGTATAGTAGAACATATTGTTCGTGTGTTTGCCACACAAGGCGTTTTGGATAAGCAAACGTAACAATAACAATATACTCGTATAAATACCCTTTCTCAGACTATGATGACTTACATAATCCATTTTCGAATGAATGTTGTGAATATCGAAAACGTGTCAATTATATATGTGAATTATGGAATGACATGTTTTCCATAATTTACATATATATTAAGGTAACATTCCTGACTCAAAATATATTTGTCTTAATTTTTCCAGGCACTTGAAGTATTATCATCAGAATAGCTCACGAAAGCTACGTACAAAGTAAAATGGCAGATTAGATAAGAACAGTGGAAAAAATATCATTTGCACACCTAACATGCACACACAAGACGAGTGAAGGTGAGTGCCGGCGCTTGTACTAGCGTCCTCTCGATTTTTCTGATCTTTCAGGTCAGGTGATACTTGTGCTATACAAATAATAACAACGCCCAAATAACTCAGCAAGCACTCAGACCAAACAATACTACGAGTATTATTGGTTTTGTAGGAATGACAGTTGTTTATTTGTGTACCCAATGTGGCATCGAAACAGTCCGTGGTCACCCGAGGAACTAATCGAATGAAGCGATGAAGAAAACATTTGTTATTGGATAGTTGAGTGGATAGGGCAATTAGTGGACAGCAATCTGTTACAAGCGCTCTGGCCGGCGACGACTTCCAACAGATTGATAGCGCCACGCGAATCACTTCAGAGCTTTTTTTGCACGTCGGTTGGCCACCCGCAGCAAACTGTTCATTTTTACAAGGCTTTTATCATTGCCTTTTCTCCTAGATTTCCAACTCTTTTTCAGTTAGTGTGTTTCACTAATGAACGAAATGCAGTTTCGGGAATAAGTCCACAGTACTGCCTTGAGTAATTATCAAATTATACGTTTACAGGAGTAGCATTACGAGGATTGAACTTGAAGGAAAATATCTCGTTAATTACTTGATTACACACATGTATAACTTCACGACTGCTTAAAAAATAAAAAATATGCATATAGTTATTAGTTGAATTCATCGTACACGTCTTCATGTAAAGACGTCAAGCATTTTGCACTCAAAGTATTGGATAACTTTGTTGCAAGCTAGAATGTTGTTAATAAACAAGTTATGGTTCAAGTAAAGATAAATACATTAGTAGGTGGTAAACTCTGAGTGAAAGTAAATCATCACGTGGCAGCTTTACTGCTGATGGTAACCTTAAATGTAAATTATAATACTGCCGGCAAATTATTAATAAATCAAAAGGTACGGGAAAAACATTTTTTTTCGAGTTATTATTCTTTGCACTCCATTACACGGATATACCGGTTAAATTCACGTGTATACCAGCTAAATGAAAAACCTTTTTGTTTCGTAAATACATACTTTACTTTAATGTATCTAACGTATAAAACGCACGTATCGATAACTCTCTTTGATCTTATTTTACATGCCGAGAAGCAATTAGTATCTATTGATCTTTACGCGCCAAATCAAAGTTAATGAGGTACAAATTCATCATACTTTTGCTTACTTGTTTATTTTAGTGAATCACACTTTGACTAACTTCTGAAAAATACTTATTAGTAAGTTTTTGAGTAAGTTTTTCACCTAATAACTCACCTGGGTAAATTAGGATCCCAGAATACTGCGCCTGGGGCTTGATTACAATCGCTTAAATCCAGTCAAGTTCTTTCTCTGAACGGTGCTCAGAGAGCAATTTTAACAGTAAATATCCAGCCTATAAGATGCGATGCGCTGAAATGAAAAACCATATTACGAAAATGCTCGCTACGCTCAGTTTAAGGAATGACAACTATAAGGGATGTAATAACGCCCCTGTACATTCGTAATAACCAGAAAATCCCTTACAGATATGTATCTTACTATGATTAACCATGAAAAACATTTGTGAAAAAAACTTACATGGACTTTTTTCACCCGTTTAGGGTAAATCCTAACAACCTACCGTATTTTCTAGGTATTTCAATTCAGGAATTGTTCTGCACTGCTTTGACTGCACTGAAATTTATTTTTTGCATCTTTTATCGAGGAGAAGACGGAATTGAGGTTATTAGTAAATAGTTGCATCGTATAATATGAAAAAAACAAGCTGTTGAAATATATGGTAGTTAAACGAAGACAAAATTTTAATGACAGGTAATTACATTATTTTGCATGCCCATTTCAAATGTCGCCTCCATTGTTTGCGTTCGATTTGTTTTATATTCGCTAAACGTACGCCTATCGCTGTATCGTATTTACCTATGGGATTGTTTGTTGGTTGCGTGCAGGCGATCGCACGATTCGCTTTGTTTACATGTTCTACAGGGCGCACCTGGGATATCGGATATTTATAATCTTGGTAAATAATAAGTTTTAAAAAGTCACGGATGTGTAGTGAATATTCTATCATACATATACATTCTGACCGGAAGCTTAGAGGGGACCAAATTGTAAGGACGTAAACACACCTTTTTACTAACCTTTACGTCTGTTCTTATTATTCCTTATTCTACACAAAGATAGAAACTAGAAAAATTCGACCTGGTCCTGGGACTCAAGCGGGATTCGAACCCGCGACCTTTCACAATCCGGGTGACTGCTCTTCCAACTGAGCTACCGAGGCCGTTGTTTAATGCTAAAAAATTAAAATTCACTTATTCCTCATTCTACTAAATTTGAATAGTTATTAAGACACGAATAGAGTCCACCCAGATGTTAAGGTATAATTGTTTTAGGGATGACAGATGCAAAGATAGGCTGACTCCCTTGCGGAAACGAATGGGCTAATAAACCCTTCGCAAGTAAGTTCCTGACCTCAGCGACTTCAAGTTTCGTCACCAACTTTAACATTTTCAAGTTAAACTGTTCATGGATATATAAACGTTACTGGCAACTTCTAATCCTGAAGTTGAAGATAGACAGGTCTAGTTAAATTTAAGACACTTAATTCCTGGTGGAGTTAAGATTAATTTGTGCATTGACATCAAGTTTCAAGTCGAAGTTTGAACTCAAACACCCGTTAGAAGAACATCACATTTTACCTGATGACGTTCCCGAGTATTGTGGTAGCTTTCCGATAACAAACGTTTGAAAATTATTATTGTGTAATAAAAAAGATATCTCATTGTGAATATTGGTATTTTCGTAATTATTATTTGTTAATTATTGTGGGCTTAACTTGTTTTCGGCGCAGTCAGTAAGCTTGAAAAAAAGGATGTAAGTTTCAAAATCTTTCTTATGCGTCTCGCTCCCACAAGAAAAGGAACACGGCTTGTAACAATATTAATAAATAATGTACATAAGAGGGCAAAGGCAAAAGCGGCCGTTAACCAGTTAACTACGAGGCAACAGCTGCTCGCCCTGTATTGCCTCCGACTCCGCACACGTTACGTCCAATGCTTACGAAATTCAGTGTAATATCGTAAATCGATAACTATACCGGCCAGCACATGCCTGAAGCGTATAGGCCTAAATTCTACCTATTTAGTGTATCTACAGCTACGCGCTTTTTAAATGTTTCTCTATTTTTTTCTGGTACTAGATTTTAGCACACTTTCGCGACTATATCACAAATGGGTTAGTCAGAGGATGTCAATTTGTCTTCGTTGTGAACAAACACTCATAATGCAAATACTTTTGTACAAACAATAAATCGATTTGGAAGTAATTAGTAATATGTCATTATCATGTCATGTCATGTCAAATCCCATACATTTTTATTCCGCGAACGATATCGTAAATTTAAAGTGGCCACTCGTGGTAGACGAACCTACTGATAGTTTAAGGGTTGCTTGGCTTTGTCGCTTTTGAACTCATTGGTAAGTAATCTTATGGGTGGTATTAACTAGTTGCTTCAGCTACAACATCGCTGCAATGATTGATACCTTTATAAAAAAACTTTTTACGGACTGTGTTTATTTCACAACTTTCCTTTTTTTTCCAAATGAACACAATTTCAATGAAATGAGTGACGCCTGTTTATCAAAATTAATTGTTTCACTTTTATCTCTTATTTGTAAGCCAGTTAATTGTTAGTAACCCGCGTGTCACTGGGGATCTGCTGCTGATCAATATCAAAGGATTCCGAGACCCCTTCATTACGCGACTGTCTCACCCGAGTTCTAATTTTTTAACGAATTACTCGTATATCCACGAGCTACTTACAAACTTTTTTCCTAATTTTACGAAGAGTGAAGACTTAATTACTTTTTTTCAGAATTTAAACGAGCATGATTTTTGTAGATATGCGGTTTTGTGTGGATAAAGGTTTTCATCTTGTAGTTAAGTCCAATAGTGATATTAGTTAAAGCCTTGTTATGATGACTCGTTTAGCCTAAAAAAACTGATCAGAAAATTCAAATTAAATCTGGCAAGAACAAGAATGAACGGACTGTTTTTAAATTCCTTGAAAAACTTATGTTGGTATTGAAAATAAATTAATTATAATTATGTGGGTCTCTATTTCTACGTGCTTTAGAAAGTTTTGCCAAACTCTCGGAGTTTGTTACTTCGTAATTGGTGTCTTGGGGCCGTCCGTTAAATAAATCTCCTTCCCAATATACTTAGCTACATCCAATAAGACAGAAATGTTTCCAAAATACTTATTTTTTGTGTCAGAGAAATAAATTCAAGAAGGAAAGAATATTAACTTACATTTGGTAAACTAAATCGTACATAAATGAAATTAAACAGAAAGCCGGTAAGGGATTTAGGCGGTCTGTGCAAAATGAAGCGTTAAAATAATACATTATTCAGTTCATATATAAAGGTTTGGTGTTGGGCGTAGGAGTGTGTACTGGTTTTGTGTATCTGGACATGTGTTTACAAGTTAAGGCGTTTTGAGTGGGTGCAAATGTATATGAATATAATTTATGTGTTGTCTAACGGACGTATCAATCACTTAACAAATAGATCTCTATGGTTATCGATCAGATTTATATTATGTCAAAGTTTGTACTTATAAAATAGGATATTTTAACATTGATTTAGAAATGTTAGTTAATCAGGCTTAAGGCTTCTGAGTCGGACCAGGTGTAGGTCCCGCGGCAAGTTGAGCACTGTACGGTCAGTCTAAATAATTATTTAACACTGTGGTAGGGGTTTATATAAACACTAGCTTTCCTCCCACGGCTTCGCCCGCGTGAACTTCATTTTTACACGACCCCGTCTTAGTTAGCACCTACGTCCGGTAGTTACGGAGATTACCTGTCCCAAACATACAAACTCACAAACGCTTACCTACCTCTTTATAATATTAAGTATAGATTACAATTACTTATGTGGACGTATGTTGCTATTTTTCAAATTGAAGTGAACTAAACTCAGTATTTTGTTTATCTGAAGGGTGCCTGAAATAGATCGGTTACAGCGATATACATTTGCAAGGCTTAAAAAATATTTGAGCAAAACATAAGCCATTAACATCGATAAGAGAGTTCATTCAGACTCTTTGTTGACTTGTATAGATATATTTGGAACCTTATAAACGTACAGATATTTATGCTTTCGACTGTACCGCGAATGCAAAAAATTGTCTTTACATTCCAGAATGTTCTGCCTTAATAGCAGTCAGTTTTTAGCGTCATGAGCCCTGACTGATTGCCACTTCTACCTATTTACTGGCTGGGCTACTTTGGCCACTCTAGTTCCATTACAGATAGTTGCGATGATGAAAGGCAAGTCCGGAATTTTTTAAATATAAAAAGCTTCTCAACTCCTTGTAGCCAGGACATGACGCAATAATTAAAAAATATTGTCGACTAGTATTGTTTCAACCATTTTATTATGGATTTGACCGGATCTCGTAACGTTATTACGTGTAGATTTACAAAGGGTCACCCGCGGTCCGTTCTATAAAACACACATGAGTTATATGGCCCAAGATGCCTATTCCCTTTATTTCCACCGCGCTCCCTGGCGCGCTCTCATTTACATACACTTTGCTGACCTAACACCGATAAAACCCCTTTCATCGCAGTAAAAAAAGGATTTTTGAGGTTCGACAAAGAATTCCGTACGTTCGTTGCGCAATAGAATATAAATTGGCGCGAACTGCTTCAGTAAGGTAATGTCAGAAGGTTCAAACCTCAACAACGGAAACAATCTAGACACGAAAGCCCTACTCGAGTAATATATTATTCAATGAATTTTCTAAAATGTTTAGTGGTGTTTATGTTTTATTTTTGGAATTGTATTAATGACTTGGTACAGCCTATTGTTTTATATTATGTAGCTTTGCTGTACTTGTTAGGTTGTTCTGTTTATGTTTTAATGTTAGAATTTAAGCAGTTTTTTTTATCAACAAATAAATTGTACTACTACTAACTCGCATTGTAAAACCACATACATACATACCATCACGCCTTTTTCCCAACGAGGTAGGCAGAGACCACATCTTTCCACTTGCTACGGTCCTGACACACCTCTTGCGCTTCTTCCACTCTCATTAATCCTTTCATACATGCTCGTCGATTCTGGGTACTCCTGACCTGACCTTTTCTGAGCACGTCTTGGACTTGTCCTAAGTACGTCCGTCTAGGCCTTCCCCTTTCAACAGCTCCATCCACCCTCGCCTTGTAAATTTGTTTCGTTAATCGCCTTTCATCCATCCTTTCCATATGCCCAAACCATCTTAGCTTTCCCATCTCAATTTTTGTGACAACATCCTCCTTCACACCACATCGCTCTCTTATTATGCTATTCCTTACTTTATCACTCAATGTCACTCCTGCCAAACTTCGCAATGCCCTCATTTCCACTGCATTTATCCTACTTCCATCCTTCTTTTGCCATACCCAACTCTCACTTCCGTACATAAGCGTCGGCACTAACACCCCCGCATGAACAGCCAGTCGCGCCTTCTCTGACACCTTCTAGCTGTTCATAAAGGCATGCAGCGCTCCATTTAACATATTCCCTGCATTCACTCTTCTATCAATATCACCCTCATGCCTTCCATCCCTCGTGAACCTAGTCCCCAGATACACAAATTCTTTCACTTGTTCTACCTTTTCACCTCCAATTAAAACATCACATTCTGTCATATCCTCATCTCTTTCAAAAACCATGGTTTTTGACTTACTTACGTTCACTTTCATACCTCTCGCTTCTAACGACGCATTCATTAATGTTACCATTACCTGCTACTCGTCGGCTGACGACGCCAGTATGACTTGGTCATCTGCATAGAGAAGGCATTTAACAAACAACCCATCCATTCTCAGTCCATAATAACTGTCTTTCAGATCTGTCAAACATTCATCCATGAATAGGTTGAACAGCCATGAGGAGGCTACACAACCCTGTCTAACCCCTTTATGGATGTCAAACCAGTCAGTGTACGCCCCGTTTATTCTGACGCAATCACTGGAACACTCATAGAGAGATTTCAGCACTCGTATCAGACAGCTGCTCACCCCATGCGCGGATAAAGACAACCACAACTCATTCCTTTTCACACGATCATAGGATTTTTCCAGGTCCAAGAGAATGCAATAGACTTTTTGGTTTTTGGCCAAAATTTTTCCGCTACGCAACGCAAGGAAAAAACCTGATCCGTACATCCCATTCCCTTTCTGAATCCCGCTTGCGCATCCCAAATCTTTTCTTCCGTCTCTTTCACAACCCTATTAATCAACACCTTAGCATACAGTTTGCCGACCACCAAAAAAAACCTTTTGTAAAACCACAACAAGTTTAAAGAGTAACTACTGAGTTTCTCAGTAAGAATCAACTTCTCCGACGCGATGGCAGAGTCGCATTATGTTTGTATACTGTTTATTTATTTATTCATATTATTATGGTATTTATGTCTATTATTTAGTATTTTTTTTACTATTTCAAAGTACTGATTAAGTCTTTTTAAATAAAGATATTTGAGTTTGAGTTTCCGTTTATGTTTCTCTAGCAATTTGCACGCTTTATGTACTGATTTTCGCTCTCTCTCTCTCTGTTTAAAACCATCTCTGATTTTTCTTTTTTAGCCATTATCGACCGTTAGGGTGTAGGCCTCCTTCGTTTGAAGCTGTCTTCCTCGGGTTTGAGCAGCTTCCTACCACTTTGCTCCTGCCAGTCTTATGATGTCGTCGCACCAGCATCAGCATTTTTTCCTCGTGGGGGCTTCTGGCCCCACGATCTCTAATCTACCAGTGCCCGAGCCCACAAATCCGTAAGTTTTTTTCATTATTATTTAAAATGGGTTTGCGTTTGGCCTCAGTCTCGCCTGGTGGTAAGTGATGATGAGGCCGATGGTGGTGCATGCTTACCCAGAAAATGCCAATTCACTCTGGCCTTGAAGACACAAAGGTTGTACTTGTAAGTATCCAGAAACACAGACGCAGGGAGAGCGTTCCACACGTTAGCGGTGCGGACCAGAAAAGACGCAGCAAACCGTTGGGTGTGGATTGCTGGGAAGTCAAAATGAAGGTGAAAGCCCTCTTGGCGTCTAGTGGTCTGGTAGTAGAAAGTAGACGGCGGTATTAGGTTATGTAGCTCCTGAACACACTCTACGAAATACATCTGATAAAAAACCGATAGACAGGCGACTTTATGCCGATGCTCCAAACTCTGGAGTTTGGTTTCAACCAGCACTTCATCGTCAATGAGTCTCCTGGCTCTTCGGTCCACTGAGTCTAATGTATCCAGCTGGTATCCCACAGGTGGCAGCAGTACAGTCCATACACGACCGAACTTGCGCTTGATACAAGTAGAGCAGTTATTCCGGTGTGAAGTATCGCCGAACTTTAAAGAGGATGCCAAGCTTTATGGCAGCGGTTTTTGCTCTGGACTCAATAGATCTACTCAAGTTGAGGTTAGAAGAGTTCATACCTTTAGAAGCTCAAGGTGGTTGTTTATGGTATAGATGCATTCAGGAAAGTAGGAGTCAAGTTAAAAGGACTCCGTTTGGCGGAAAACAGACAAGCCTGGGTTTTATCGGCGTTGAACTGCCGTGTTTCTCGATGGCTTCGCCCCACAAGTGAGTGGCATACGCAAGAAGATTACCATTTAATCGTTCACGGCGAAAACCGTACTTTCGATCACTGGCTCACTGGTACGCCATGAGCTTGTTGTTTGATACACATTTCATACTTTTTCAAAGTATGGAGGTGATTGCAATTGGTCTATAATTGGCAGGGGTGGCTCGACTGCCTTTTTTTGGGCACAGGTTGCACGTTTAAAAGCTTTCAGGACTTGGGAACTTGTTCCGTTTGAAGAGAGAGACGGTACAGGCGTATCAATACCGGAGACAACTCGGGCGCACAATTCCGCAAGACCACTGCAGGAATCCCACCAGGACAGTGTTCCTGATAGGACTTAGATTAGGCTTTATTCACGTCAAGAGTGCGAGTTTTAAGCACCTCTTTTTGGCGTATACGGATTTCTGACAGTAAAAAACCACTCGGAGGTAGCACAGGAGGTGTTTTAGTTCCAGCATCGAGAGACCAATGGCTTGCAAATAGAGAAGCAAAATTGCTGACTATATTAACAAATTTATACGCTTACTGAATTACAGTAACTTATGCACTTGCATTATTATTTAAACTTAAACTCAAAACATCTTCATTCAATAAGACTTTACTTAATTCATTTTTAATAGCAGCAAAGGTCTAGGTTTAAGATGAAGCTTTTGAAGATCCTGGACCATTCATGATATTTATTTATAGGCCCTCACTTCGAAATGCTCACCCACTCACTCATGCATACATACACGCACACACACCACAAAGACCCACACCCTCAACACACACACACACTTTCTTTTGGTATGCTTTTTTTTTTCTTTATCTTTGTGAATGCCGTGACTGTTGTAAGTTGTATTTTCGAAACATTAAATGTAAATCCGTATATGGCTGTAAGTTTCAAATGTAAGTACTGGTTGTAGTAGAAATTTAATAGCTGTGGATTTTGTTTTTCCATAAATAAAAAATTGACAAAACAAAAGAAAGTATGTACTAAATATTAGACATATATAAGGTGAATATATCTATAGGTACACAGTATACAAACATACTTAGTACAACTACTACCGCGTCGAAGTTGTTTCTGTCTGATAAGCTGGCGAGAACTATAGGAGTTATTTTTTTTATATTGCCAGACAAGATGGCCTCACTCCACCTGATGGAAAGCGGTCGTGAGGTCCAGATATGAGGTTGACAAGCCCAGTCATTCAAACGAATCACTGGGCTGGCCATCCTCACCTTGAAGGCCTGCAGAAATGCCTTTTCACGCCCCGTTTGAAAAACCCGGGACTATAAGAGGAAGGAAACACATGTGCTGGAAGAGCGTTCCACGTCTGATTGGTGCGACACAGAACGAGTCACCGGCCTTTTAGTTCGGGCCAACAAATGTTGAATTGTGTGTGGATGACGCCGTAGTCCAGCACGCGTGGTACGGGAGTGGAATGGTGAGGGTGGAATAAGCTGGAATAACTCGTCAGAGCATTCCCCATTGTAGAAGCGATAGAGAACACTTAGCCTGGCAATGTCTCTACGCAATTGGAGAGGCTCAAGGCTCAAAGTTGCCTCTGGGTTTCCAATAATACGGATAGCACGCCGCTGCAACCTGTCAATAGGTACCGAGAGGTATCGAGTAGGTACTTGGCGGAACCGTCCCAGAGATGAGAGCAGTATTCCACACACGAGCGAACTTGTGTCTTATACAAAAGACAGAGCTGCCCAGACGTGAAGAATCATCTCACTCTGTTCAGGATTCCGAGTTTACGGGATGCAGTTCTAATGACGCTCTCAATGTAGTCCCGCTGGTTTAGGTTGCTACGAACATCCATGCCAAGGATGTTTAGGTTATCGGTAGCGGGGTGCTCTGAAGAGTAGGATGGGAAAGGAACGGCGACGCCTTTGCTGTGAATGCACACCACACACCTGCGTTTTCTTGGCATTGAACTCGACAAGATTGCATGCACCCCATTCTGAAATGCGGTCGAACACTCTGTCAAGCTCAACAACAAGACTTCGCCTCTTCTCCTCGAAGTCAGTCTGCTTTGCCCCAGGGCACTCGAAATAACGCGCGTGGACCGTGCTATCATCCGCATAGCAATGAATATTACCAAGAGATAACAAGTCATTGATATGCAGAAGAAACAACGTCGGCCACAAGACGGAGCCCTGCATCACTCCGGCATTAATCTGGAAAAAGCGTGCGATACACGGTCGAAGCTTTGGCAATGTCAAGGCTGACGGCCAAAGACTCCCCATGCTTGTCCATAGCCTCCCCCCAGATGTGTGTTACGTACGCTAGAAGATCACCCGTAGACCGTTTTGGTCGGAAGCCGTACTGACGGTCGTAAGTAAGAGAGTGATCCTCTAGGTAGCGGATGAGCTGCATGTTTATGATCCGCTCAAACACTTTAGCTAAAACTGAGGTTACGGCTATTGGGCGGTAATTGGCAAGGTCAGAACGGTCCCCTTTTTGGGAACTGGTTGAACGTTCGCCAAGACAGCGGCACAAGACCCGAATTGTAGGAGAGGCGATACAAGCTAGTGAACACTGGAGGCAACTCCGCTGCACATTTCTTCAGTGTGATGTTTTTGGTCAACAGCTGCGGCACACTCGCGATTGAACCAGAGACCAGTTTTGCTAGCACTGACGACATGAGTAAAAGAATGAAGTAGTTCCATTCCGGTACTGATCTCGTCAGCGATTGCAGATGCACCCTCTGAAGCATCCTTTTCTCCAAAGCAGCTGCCAAGGGACGGAGGCAAAATATTCTCGCAATCCGTCCCAATCTGCCGACCAGTAGTGCCATAACCGCCGCGTCACCTCCACAGGTTGTGGGGGAGCTGCACAAGGCACTGTTGCGCTAACCAGACAGTGATCGGAGGAGCCCAATGGAACACCAACCGACACTTTATACCCGGCTGGGTGACTCGTCAGCAGAAGGTCCAATAAGGAGGGTGTATGACCGACAATACCTGGTACCCGGGTGGGCTGGTGAAACAGTTGCGTCAGGTCTTGCGTGAGAACAAATGCATGGGCAGTTCGGCCAGCATGGTCTGTTATTGATGAGCCTGACCAGGACTCATGGTGGGCATTGAAGTCTCCCAAAAACACCATTTCGGCATTTAGGAACTGCGCCTGAGCGTTGTCTGCGGCCTAACTCAGATGTTTGAAGAGTCGAGTTGTCTCGGCGTCGCCTTTGTGGGTGCGGTATATGCACGCATAGACCCGGCACGTGGAGCCCAGGTCAACGTGCACCCAGAGGGTGAAGAAGGATGGGTCTTCTAGGCAGCGGAGACGGCTACAGCAGACGTCCGCCCTGACGAACAGACATACACCGGCGTTTGGTTGGAAGGACTCTTCCAGCACATAGCCGGGGTAGTGCAGGTATGACGTATCGGCAGGGTGACCTATCTGTGTTTCCGTCAAAAAGAGCATCGCAGGCCTCGCCGTCTCAAGGTGTTGATGGACGGCGTTGAGGTTTGCATGGAGTCCGCGGATGTTAGCGAACTCCACCTCAAACAGCGTGTTGGTGGGGGATGGGGATGCCGCTGTTGGCCTTTTTTTCGTGCTTCTGACTGCCATAGAAGTTGGAGGATGGGAGGCGCGTGAAAGGACGACTGTGATCGAGGCAATGAAAGACAAAGAGTGGTGCCCTGCATTGGTATTAATCGTGTGAACTAGTGTAGGCCAGTCCGCCGAACGGAAGGGCCGCCGGACGGAAGGGCCCCCGTACCCCCTTGGGTGTGGTCGCTGGGCCCCACCGGAACCGGGCACCACCCGGCACGACGAGCCACCCCGAGATTATGCGCGACCCGGTGGGGCAGCCTCCAGAGGTGGTTACCCTCTTTTGGGCCCCTGTACTATGCCGCGGGCGGCTAGCGGCACCACCGTTTCTACGGGTCTCTCTGGCCGGCAGGCCGATACACACTACACACACAATACCGCCACTAAGGCTCCCACTGGTCCAACAATTGCCACAATCACAGTCCCCCTGGCACCGGTTCCTGCAGTGCTGATCCCGGAACGCGACCTGACTGAGATAGGTCAAAATCACTTGGCGGGTTTTACACAACTGCATGGTGGTAACAACAACCGGCCGACATAAGTCTCCCACCTGGAGAGCAGATGGTCTGCTGCAAAAAAAAACCCTTAATCGCCTTTTACGACACCCATGGGAAGATATGGGGCTGTGAAAAGTATTATTTTGAAGTGCCGCCGCCAGCACGGCACAAAAGTTAACGGCAAAGACCCCGCTGAGACGCGGTCGATAGAGCCTTAAGCCTACCAAATTTTAAAAATTAATGTACATCACATGACACATAGTAATTGTATGTTATTAAGTAAGTAAATCAAGTTATAGATACAATTAATAAATTATGGGTTATCCTTTAAATCCTTATCCTCTTAAATCGATCCATTAAATCTGAAAAAACACTCACATTTTAAAAAAAAAATACTAACCTGCACCTAATGATAGCGGATAGTTTATTTCTATAACTACATATTATTAAATGTATGTAGCAACAAATTGCTAGAACAAATGTACACCAGAATATTAAGATATCCTACCTCATTAATAATTTTCCCACATGGACAGAAATACTCGTAGCAAGATAATTTTTATCACCATTAGGTATAGTGGTAATAAAAAAGGTATGCTGCTTTCTGAAATTTCTCCTTCCGCTAACTTTTTTCAAATAAACAAAAGCTTGCAAATGCTCATGCCCATCAAAGTATGAAGCATGGTACAGAGTGGCATCAAAACCAAAGTCGTTTTAAACGGTATCTACATGAAATTAACCTCTACATTAGGCAGTTGTTATTTTTGGAATCAACGCCCGGGATATGATGCTTTTATTGAAACCGAACTAACCTCTTATCCTCTAAAAAAATGTATCCCTATTGCGCCAGTTACTTCCACTTGCCATTAACAAGCATGTAAGCTACTGTTCCGTTTTACAGGCATGTGTATCGCGCCTATCGCGGCCTTAAAGCAAAAGTCAAAGATTAAAAATCAGTATCATAATACTGATTTTAAATCTTATCTATAGATAGTAAATAAATAATAATAATAATAAATAAATATCCCTGGACATTATTCCACACAGCGCCATCTAGCCCCAAAGTAAGCTAATTAAAGCTTGTGTTATGGGATACTAGACAACGGATAAACATACTTAAATACATTTTCTTTTGTAAATACATACTTATTATACATAGGAACAATAATAACAATTTGTTTGTTATTGTTACCGAAAAATATCGATTGTAGTTCTCGATCTATGTACTTATTTAGCATGGCAACATCTCCTTACAACCAAAATCAAATGCAAAATATCTTTTTAAGATTAAAAAAGAATCCCCAGTTCAAAAAATGAATTCCAAAGGTACGATGGCTTAAAAAGAAGGAAAATAATTTTAACATAGTTTTTATCTTGACGCCAGAGACAAACCTGTACCAATAATATGGGCATTCTCCTTTCAAAAAGTTCAAGTTATCAAAATTTACAAGTTTACGGTTTTTTGTTCTTGAGGAACTTCATGCAATAATAAAAAATACAAAAGTTTTCAAAATCGCTACGGCTTAGGTACATACAACTTGGAGAGCTGATTTGCATGGAAAGCTCTCAAATATGTTCATTGTAGAGTATAAATGCAGAATCAACGAAATAATTTTAGAATTTTCTACTTCAAACTTTTCAGTGTTGCAGCCACCCACCCATGGACGAGTAATTTTCTCCCTTTTTATCCTATTCGTTGCATATCCAGGTCAGGCGTTTCCGGAGAACGTGGCTAGCTAAGCCCAAATTTAATCTGGTATCAACATGACCCGTCTATTACTTTGATTATTTTAGCATTTTACAATGCTTGTTTTTCATATCTAAAGAAGAAGAGGAGGTTTCGGTAGCTCAGTGGTTAAGAGCAGTCACCCGGATTGTGAAAGACGCGGGTTCGATTCCCGCTCGAGATCATCAAGGTCCGAAATCGAAATTTTACCCGTCTACTTTCACTTTATAAAGACAATGAAAATAGTGAACTTTGTGAAAAGTTATGGTAATGGTCCAAGATCACACTCCTTGTCTAGAGGTACGGTCTAGACTCAATTGGAAGACACTGAAAGACTCACATACGAATATTACAAATCCGAAAGTAAATCTGTCGGTTGCTTGCGATTTCCCACCCAAACCAATGAAACAATATTGATGCATCTTAGAAGGGACTAAAGCTCACATTTTACTTATTGCGAACCATAGAGTCCAATAAAGTGTTTTAGTACTTCTATACGCATGATGAAAAGGAAAGCAAAATGGTTTATATGTGTAGATGAAACTGTGATGTTAACCATTTTAGTGGACCGACGGTGTAAAAAAACAATGTGTAGCAATGGATAAAAATGAACAGTAGTTTTGGTAGCTGTGCCCGTCAATACTGCATAAGTTAAAATCATCATCAATACAGTAGTTAAAATTTTCTTACCATTAGCACAATTTGCTATATTCACCTAGTTCAAAACAACAGATTTAGATAAATTAGGTCAAGTGGCTAGAAAGGGCAGCGAAAGATTTTCTATCTAGACAGCTTAAGTAGGTAACCTCGCAAATGTACAGTTTTCCATTCGGATTGAAACGATAAAAAATCGCTGATCTAGCATCTAGTTCGGATCGGCTCCGGCCGGAGCGGGGAGGCGTACGCTCATAACCATTTATTCTCGAGACCTTAAGGTTTTCACAAAAAAGATACCTAATGAAAGGGTGTTGTTTTGCCAAGGATATCGACAGGACAAGGGATTGGAGTGAATTGTTCAACCAGCGGACCACAAGCTCTTTTTGTTCATAACATCGATGATAGCAATAAAATTGTACCTGTAAATTTCAATTGTTTTTTTTTTGGAATCCTCTGTGGACTGATCGGTCGAAATATTTAAAAGCCAATGCATATCAAACAAGATAGTGCACAAATATCATCAGACTATGAAATTTTATTCATATCAAACATAGAAATGAATTTTGGAAAAAACTTGTTCGGCTGTGCTTCACAAGGAACAATACACAATTTGTTTCCAACAACAATGGATGCTAGTTGGTTGAGTAGTGAGTTTATTTTTAATTTCATTAACAAGTTTGTGGGAGACCCAATAAAGTTAGCAAGTACGATTTACGCGCAGCATTCATTTAACTTGCGAACTTACTTCGAGATTCGATGGTTCGAGCTTTCTCAACTATAAGTTTTCCCACGTTCGACTACATCACTCTTTCTGTGTCTAGCTTCTAAATTTACTCTATTTGCGGGGATATTATGTGGGTAATGGCTGTAAATGAATCTATCATAACTGAGTCATATGTTATAGTATTTAAGTGATCATTTTCCTCCGGTACAGCATTAAATGCCTAATTTAAAAATAAAAAGTAATAAAAACCGTTGCTCATTCATAATAATAAAAGCACATTAAAGCTGGCCAGTAAATGAATCGTTAAAATCTCATTCCCCACTCCAGAATATAATTTGGACACGATCCCCTTAAAAACGAGAGGGCAAGTTAAGTATTAAAATAATGACCACGTAGGCTGGAAGAGACAACATGAAATGCCTTGTCATTTTGGGTTAAAAGCCTTTTTCGTTCACCCTAAAGTCCAGTAACGATGTCAAAATCATCTGCGGCTGAAACTGAAAAAAAAATCTTTCTCATCCTCCACAGGCGTCGCGTTACTGTGTGCGTCTGTAGTTGAAGATAGATTCGTGTTAACACTATGTTATTAAACTATAGCCGTTTTTTGTAAAGAAGTCCTAAGTCATTTTCAAGACATGGAGAGAAAATCCACAAGTATTGCAAATAGCTAATTATTTGTTCAGTTGAGTTGAGACTCCAAGTGCAAATGTTTTCGTGAAATTGTACTGCTTATCAAGCCCTGACTGACTTTAATTGGCCATTATTAAACGAGAGGCCATGCTGACAGCTGCACAGTGCAATCTCAACTCTTACAAAGATTTGCATACCATGATTGTAACAATCTGGTGGGACGTCCTTATCTCAAACAAAATAATAGCTCTCCCTCGTCTGTTACTTGGCAACTGTCGCAACAATCGGGGTTGAAGTTCAGATAGTCCCGCAATTAGATCTGGCGTGTACAAGAAGCGTTTCAGGTGGAGTACAGCCCTGCTGACGATAAGCCTCCTTTATTGTTTTCGTTCTTCGCGAGCCGTGCCTTTATCTTTTATTGCCGGCCCGGATGGGCATTAGCAATATGCTCCACCAAGTTATGGCCTAAACGAACACTGGCAGGGAACAATTACTTTTTTACTAAAGTCGCCACGCCACGCGATCAAAGCCCCAGCAGGAACCCTTTACGTCTAGTCATGAAAGACGATGAAGGTCATTTTTGACTCAAGTTTTAATTTCTCTTTTCTCATCAATAAAGATTCTTAACCGCAAATAGGTAGACAAGTTTGCTCTGTACATCATTTTGGATACAACATTTCTACGGTCTAGGGTGTGTTAAAAAGATCGGCACATAAATTCATTTTTAAAGACCAGAAATTATAAACAATTGATGATGAAAAACAAGTATTGTAAATTTTAAAATAATCAAAGTAATAAATTACAAGAAGTTAGACCAAATGGTTTTATATTTTATTTTCAGACAGACTATGCAGGTTGTCATAAAAAATAGTTGTCATAATATAAGTTATCATAAAATATAATAAATAAGCGAGAGCCCGATGGAACCCGAATTTTCGTGAATTTCTAGGTGGTTTCACTTTTTAGATGAATAAAGGCTTATCTGATTCAGAAGCAATCACATCCATAGCGCTAATCATAACTCTGAGTAAGTAAAACTGTTTTTTCCCTAAGTTCTGAAGGTAATTGTCAAAAAATAATGTGATCCCTTTTCTAAATCATTTTCTAAAAACTTCAATATTTTGTTAAATTCACCATGTAAATTTCAATGATATTTTTACGGCATCATAATTAAATTTTAAAAAAAATGTGACTTTCTTTTCTGAATCAGTTTCTGAAAACTTCAATATTTTGTTAAATTCACCATCTAAATTTCAATGAAATACTTTTACAGCATATTACTTAAATTTTCATTCAAAGTATCGGAAGGGTAAAATTCAAGTTTTCATGGTTTTACGAAAACGTATACATAAAAAATAAAGCTTAGTTAAAAGTAAACTAATTGCATTTATTAAAAAAAATAAAGTTTATTTAGACGATTTTTATATATAAGTAAAGACTATTTTTACACGATTGATAATAAAGTGTCCATTTTGAAAACTTTGTGTTTTTAGGGTTCCGTACTTCGAAAAGAAAAAACGGAACCCTTCCGTCTGTCTGTCTGCCAAGACCCTTTTTGTCAGAACGCGTGGAGGTATCAAGCTGGAATTTATATCAAATACTCAGGTCTACTGTCCCTTAGAGCTGTGAAAAAATCAAACTTTTAAGCCAACGCAATCAAAAGATACAGCCGTTTATGCCGCAAATTTTCGACACTCGCAAGGGAATCAAAACCTACAGGGTACTTCCCGTAAACTCATAATCTTGAAATTTGGTACGAAGCAACGTCTTATAGCACAGATAATGTAAAAATTGCGAAAACCGTAAATTTTTAGTTACATCATTTATTATAAATATTTGTAATAAATATACCTACAGGTTTGTACGGAACCCTCGGTGCGCGAGTCCGACTCGCACTCGGCCGGTTTTCTTAAATTAATAACTCATATTTGCGTTTTTTGAATTAGTAACTGTGAACGTGATTGTGAATTCATAGCCATTGCTAATAATCTACCTACTTTTCACCACTAATCAATTTCTAAGTCGGATCTGAATACAAAATTTAAAATAAGTTTCATTTTGTCATTTAAACACACCCAACATACAATTGGGTATAACTACAAACAGAAGTAATTATTTGGTTGGAACAAAGGAATCACTAATATAACCGTTCTTTTCAAAAGCTTGGGCTCTTACACAATATTACAATTCAGTTTTATTTAGAATGATTTACAATTCATAGGAATGTAATTATTGAGGTAACCGCAATTATTATTTTAACAATATAGTGACGTGGCATTAAAACATATTTGCATTTCTTGTTTCAAAAGAGAGCCAGTACGTCTAACACGAGTTGCCACCTTAAATTTATGTAATCCTTTGCGTAAGAAAATGTATTGGGATTCGACATGAGATGACATGACAATGTCAAATCCCAATATATTTCTTACACGCGAACGATAACGTAAATTTAAAGTGGCAATTCGTGGTAGACGTACAGGTGAACAACACACAAAAACGGCACAAAAACTGCGACAGAAGTCTTCTAAGAGGCCCCTAGACTTTTTGTTCGCCTAGACCGTCTCTTATTTAAAGAGACTTGACCAAAAATGTAACGCTAACGCCCTTGGGGTCCACCTGGACCACTTTGGAAGCCAGAGGATGAAGTCCCTACCACAGCCTCACTGACTCTAAGAGAGACCCCATCCAGACGGAAAACGCTAGTGTGGGGGGGTCGCCGGCACGACGCTGACGCTCAACGAACGCTAGTGTGGGGTCTCTCTAACACTCTATAAAATAAATAATGGCCACACTCTGAAAGCATGAATAAAATAATTATCGTCTTGAACTGAATCTTGTCAATCTACAAAACATTTTAGCTAAGGAACTTTTCACCTATTTATGAATTTGCTAATAAGAAACTTAAAAAGCCCGAATTCCTGTTTAGCCCAAAATTTTAACGCTGCTCACGTATTTTTTCAACGTTGCTTGGTTATAAAATATAAGCAAGAACGATTTTCAGAAAACTGAAAATTTAGATTTATGAATATTACCCATACAAACTAATTTACGAGTTTAAAATCGCGGCTCTTAATATTTCGCATCAGTAGACATGTACGTACAGTCAAAAGCATAAATGTATACGTTTTCAAGGCTTCAAAAATATCTGAGCAAAACATTAGTCATAAATATCTATACGAGAGTTCGTCAAGAGTCTTTGTTGACTTGTATAGATATTTATAGCTATTTTTTTGCTCAGTTATTTTTGAAGTTCTTAAAACGTATTTATGCTCTTGACTGTACATTATTTATATCGCGGTGCCTATTAAATCTGGCCGCATATCGCTCTTCCAATATCAACCAAAAGCAACCGTTACATGAATCCAAAAGTGAATTTCGTGGGATGTCTTTGATTTCCCAAGAAGGATCACAATGCTTGGTATTTTAGAAGCACCTACAATTTCGAGGAATAGATAGAATACTTGTTTTGCAGAGGTTCTTCTGACGTAGTGACATTCCTCACTACGTCATAAGAACCTCACATTGTAACTCACAAAACTGCTCAAAATTTAACGTGGCTCAAGACCACAGTTGTTCGATGTTCATACCCTTTACTAAATGTTGTTAAACGACACCTAACAACCCGTAAAGGTCCTGATACCCCTCATGACCAAGAATTTTTGTGATCAGCTAAAAGTATATCCATCTAAAGCTGTAGACTGAAACTTAGTTCACAGTGGCAGCTGTATGTCTTCAGCCGACTCTATCACACATACACCCGAAGATAGATCCAGAGAACTCTACATTTAAGCAGCTTAAGGAACTGTTCCTCTATATTCCATAATTTGGCCATTGTTTCACACTCGCTGCGAACAAAGCTTTTGGAAAGCTTAATTACGCTCTCCATAAATAATCACAGCTGAATATAATTAAGCAATGGAGTTGTATCCCGCGAAGATTAGGAATTGTGTGGCTCGGAAGGATACTAATTGTTGGCATACTGAACAATATACTTAGTGCTGTTTTTCTCAGAATTCATAGTACTAGCATCATGTCTGAGTATGATGAGTGTTGAAGTTCAGTTTTGAAAATCGTGTTATGTTAAAATTGCTGAAGATTTGGGAATCAGTCATCTGACTAGAGATCATCACTTAATACGTGATCTAGACCTAAACTGTTGAATAAAAAGTGAATATTGTTATGATTAACGAAAATATATAAAAACAAAACACCTAAGTTGATTTGAAATTCACGTTTCGAAGGGCAAAATTACTAATTAATGTCGTTATATACAGCTTCCATCGCGACTGTAAATATTCACGTACTATTTATTTACTTTATGCAGAATTTGAATGGTATTTGTAAATCTGAGAACAAAGTCCAGCTTATTTCTTATCAAGTGTTCAACAGGTAAGACGTTATTTGGAACCAGTGGCCATCAGTGCGTGATGGCGGTGAGCGCGGCGCGGGCGCGACGGCACGGCGCGGTTGTGGCGCGGCACGGCGCTGTGGACGACCACCGAGGGCGGCGCGTGACAGCCTCACGGGCTACTAGGTAAGCTATTAGGGGCGCTAAGCGCTACTTACGCGTTATTCACGGTCCGGACCGGGGCGCGACACTTGTTGTGATGTGTGAGGCCGCGTGGCCGGGCTGCGGCAGACTGTTGCTCCCGGGGCCGCTTTACTTGTTACGTGCCACCCGCCGCCCTGCGCGGCTCTGCTCCCGCCCCCCGCGCGTCTTCCCCGCCCGCCCTGCCAACCCCGCCCCGCTCACCAATATCACAGGGTCCTCCACTTAGCAGCATCTTTCTTACTCGTCTAGCTACGTACAACCGTCCACCCGAAATCGTTTTTCTCAGGTGTCAGATCAGATGTGAGATGTGACGGTGCCCATGGAGCTGGAGCTATAGTGTTTATTCAACTGATGTTTATGACGCGGCAAAAATCCAGAATATTTATTATTCATTGAATGTTCAGCTTATATCCATTGATACACCTATAACTTGATGTCGAGTATAGTAAGTGCTAGCGGTACGCTAAATTAACTTGCAAATGGTGTTAAAGGCATGAAAATCGGAACGATTGATCTTTAGGCCATACGAATCAATTTGACCCGTAGTACGGAAGAAAGAAAAAGGGGATTTTGTATGGGAATTTTTAGCTCTTAAACCTATCGTGGGTGGTATCTAATGAAAGGGCTAACTAAGCCAATTCTAAAAATATATCACATTACTATATTTTAGTCACTTCTATCAAATTAAAATATAAATCATTTTCATAACATACCAAGTTTGGGCTCCTCCAGATATGATACGGTTTAATAATTTATTGTGAAATATGCTTCAAATGGTACTTAATAACCTCATAACTGACCTTAAAATAGGATTTTTAAAAATGTCAACATTTAGTATTTTTTTATTATTTTTAAATTTTACGAAAAGTTATAAAATTACGACAAGTTGAAACATGTATAAAAAGTTCAATTTTAGACACTGAGGATGATAAATACTAATGCGAAAGGAGTAGGAGCAAGAGCAATTGCTCTAATACTAGGTCAAAAACATTTTATTACGCTGTGGAATTGACTAGCATTGCGATATTTAATTATGATTCTTAAAATTTTTATTGACATTTACTTTTCAAATTCTGACATTCTTTATTATTATGACTTGTATTGATTTTAATGTACTATACTTATTTAATTAATTTCAATATGTAATTGGTTTGCATGACGACAACAAAATATTTGTTTATCGATAGATCGATTAAAAAAAAAGAAGATCGATTTAAAAAAAACAAATTAATAGTTCCAAGTTCCAGGCCTGAATTACATTCCATTAATCGATTAAATTTTATAACAAATCACCAGAATCCATAATAAGTGAAAACAAATACCCCACATTCATGAACAAATTAAAGAAATATCTACTTACTAAATGTTAGTATAGTATAAATGAATATTTAATTGATAGAGTTAGCAATGAATAAATCCTATAAATTATTAAAACGTCGTGCATTGTGATCTACATCTTATTTATATATTTTTTTGTTAATCTTTCATTTTTAAATGTGTAGACTTATCTTATATATTCTCTTATCTCTCTAATTGAAGCGTTTCCTCTTTTTCATTACCTTTTTGCGTGCCTGAGAGGGTCCATATTGGTCATGTATTAAAAACTATAATAATTTACCATCTTCTGTAGAGATGAGAGACTTGCAAATTAAACATTGAGTATTGAGTATTAAACATGAATGCTCATTTCTAAATGTAACAACTTTATCTGTACTACCATGTTTTATGCAAATAAATATTTATCTTATCTTATCTTATCTGATCTTGCATCTAAAGAACAGAAAGTGAAACGTTTTTTATTAAAAAAAGGTAATACTATTAAATAATATAGATCTAATTAAAAACTCCTCTCGCATTAGTATTTATTATCCTCAGTGTCTAAAATTTAACTTTTTATACATGTTTCAACTAATCGTAATTTTATCACATTACAAAAAATTTAAAAGTTATAAAAAATTACTAAATGTCCAATACCCACAGCTACTTCTTATCATCGCACCGCTCGCCATCGACAGGGAGTTCATCCTCACACACTGGAACCCCAATGGTCGCGCACAGTTCGGTTTCACAGGAATTTCCTCCCGCGAACAATTCGATTGTGGAATGAACTCCCTTCCGAGATTTTCCCGGGGGAATACAGACTATTGGGGTCCTTTAAGAGGAGAGTTAGTAGGTATCTCCTAAATGATCGGCAACGCGCACGTAATGCCTCTGATGTTACAGGCGTCCATAGGCTTTGGTAAGTGCTTACCATCAGGCGGGCCGTAAGCTTGTTTGTCACCTTGTGGTATAAAAAAAGTGAAAATATTTTCAAAAATCCTTTTTGAAAGTTAGATATGAGGATATTACATAACATTTGTAGCATATTTCACAAAAAATAATCCAACCGTATCTCAATGTCAAACGCCCATGTTATGCCCATTCCAATATCCGTAGGGAACTAGATGCTCGAAGTTGTTGATCACTACGTCTAGCTTATTTTTTTTTGCGTCAGGCATTCCCAAGGCCATGGGTTCAGGACACCTGGGAGATGTGGGACTCGGAACTCCTGGGAAAACAGAGACCCCTACCCACTAAAACCTGACGGTGGTCATCTTCGGCGCAGAATGGAAGGGACCCGGAATCCCCAACGAGGGAGAGACTCCCATCCTCGGGATCGCAAACCGAAACACACGCAGGCTCACGCGCGTGCGTTTTGCGACCCTTAGGGCCCTTTTAGTCGCCTCTTACGACGGGCAGGGATACCTCGGTAGTATTCTCTTTCCCTAACCGCAGGGAACATCACTACGTCTACCTAGGACAAGTGATCCAACTAGATAGGTCCAACTTCGAGAAAGAGGTAAACCGCCGAATCCAACTCGGAACGCTGCCCGTTCGGGAAATTGCGCTACATTTTCTCGTCCAACATACCTCAGTGCCTCAAAACAAAACTCTACGATCTATGTTTTACCATTGATAACTTACGGAGCTGAAACGTGGTCTCTGACTATGGGGCTCATAAAAAAAGCTCGAAGTCACTAAGCGAGCTATGAAGAGGGCTATGCTTGGGGTTTCGCTACGTGATCGAATCAGGAATGAGGAAATCCGTAGAAGAACGAAAGTGACCGACGCGTAGCCCAGCGGGTAAATGAGCTGAAGAGGCAATGGGCAGGGCACATAGCGCGCAGAACTGATGGCCGTTGGGGCAGGAAAGTCCCACGCAGCGTGGGACGCTCGCCTGCAAGGTGGACGTACGACATAATAAAAGTGGCGGGATTCCGGTGGATGCAGACCGCCTGCATGTGACTTTTTAATCGTCTTCTTCTTCTCGAGTCAATGGCAAATGTATTACATTGATCTAAGTTAATTTAAACGGACTCCAACCAAAACCCAGCCACTTTAAGCGCAGTCGCATTCGCCATGTACAGGTCTTCCATTGTACAGGTGGTTGGGCACTGTGGCCACTCGAGCATATGAGCCAATGTTTGAGCTGACCAACCACAGTCACACTCCTCACCTGCTTTATCAATAAACTCCCTTTTGGCCATGTTGTCCTTGCTACGAACAACCTGGGAACGAAGGCGGTTTAGAGATTTCCACATTAGCCAGGGCTGCTCATAGCCTAGTGGCAGGTTCTCAACGGGGGCTATATAATTGGCTGGTGGTGCGTACTTTGTGAACCAGAGTGTCATGCGAGTGTCTGTCGGCTGCTCGGTAATTGCGCTCGTCTGCCTAAGAAAGCTTTTACGGCTTTTTAGTCGAATGTCAGGCATGCAGTGCTCGTAAGTGGGATTTCGGGCATCGGTCTCTTGCTTCATCTTTTCAACAGCGCATGCTATGTCTCGCCGTACCTTAGGGGGCGCAATTCCTGCAAGTGAATACAACTTGTTGAGGGGCGTTGGTTTGAGGCAGCCGGTGATGATGTGGCAGGTTTCATTCAGAGCGACATCAACCTCTCTAGAGTGGGCAGATCGATGCCACACTGGGCATGCATACTCGCCTGCAGAGAAGGAAAGCTCTAATCCTGTTGTGCGAAGAACGTGCGGGGCTGCCCCCTAAGTTGTAGATGTCAGGCGTCTAAGCAAGTTGTTCCTTGATCAGAGCTTTTGTTTCACACCATGACAGTGTTTTTTAAACGTGAGAGCCCTGTCCAATGTGATACCCAAATAGCGAGGGTGGGGGCAGTGCTTGATACTGCCTGCCTCGCCAGCTCAGTTTGAGAGGACGGTTTGCTTCCCTATTCCGAAGATGAAAGGCACATGATTGCGTTTTAGCCGGGCTCGGTCTGAGCGCGTTGGCGCCATAATACGCCTCGAGTAGCTAAAGCAAAGGAAGTGTTTGGTGTTTTGGAAGATAGGCTGGTCGTTTGTATATACGGTAAATACCGGAGCCAGAACACTTCCTTAGGGAAGACCATTTTTTTGAGCTCGCCAACGACTTTTGCTGCCATTGGGTAAAACTTGAAAGCGGCGGTTGTTCAGCATTTCCCTGAGGATGTTGACAAAACCCAAATCTTGCGTAAAATCATTAACTTTAGCAAGTAGCCTCTTAGTGTTGACGGTGTCGTATGCCACTGACAGGTCCACGAACACGACCCCGGTTACCTTGTGAGTTTCGAAACCATCCTAGATCAGCTGAGTTAGCCTCAGTGCTGCGATATAAATATAGTAAATATTTAGATATAACTAGCTTTCCACCCGCGGCTTCGCCCGCGTGAACTTATCGTTATATATTATGGACAAATTACATAAAATCTTCATAAAATGTACCCTATGTGTTATTATGATGTCTAAGCTGTTATAATTTTAATGTAAAGTCTCTTCTACATCCGTTCAGTAGTTTTTGCGTGAAAGAGTAACAAACATACATACATCCTCGAACAACTCATTACAGTTATTGCAAAGATATTCGATAGAGTTATCTATGATTTTTTAAATAACTACTTTGAATCAAATAAGATATTTTGTAATGAACAGATGGGATTCAGAAAGAACAAAGCCATAGACTCAGCAATTTTTAACCTTCTGAAAACAGTAATGAAAAATATGGATGACAGAACTTTGACCTGTGCTCTGTGTATATGGACTTAAGAAAGGCATTTGATTATGTTGACCACGATATCCTAGTACACAAAATGCACGCTTATGGCATAAGAGGCAATGTACTGGATCTCATAAAATCTTACCTAACTAACAGGTTCCAGTGCACTAAAATAACAAGGTTATGTCCTGTTTTAAAAACAGAACAAAATTATCTTTCTCAATTTAAAAGAGTTCTGTTTGGTGTTCCACAGGGAAGTGTGCTGAGTCCTTTGCTATTTATAATCTACATAAATGATTTCCCTAAAGTCACTAATTATCAGACAGTTCTGTTTGCTGACGACAGCACTGTTATAATATCAGACCAGGACAAAATTAGTATTGAGCGAGAAATAAATTTAACATTACATGCTGTGATACGTTGGCTGACATTAAATAATTTAAAAATTAATCTTATCAAAACAAATGTTATGACATTTAGAAATCGGATTAATGAAATTATTGACGTTGAAGTTTACCTAGCTTTTAAATTACCTAGGTCAAAAAATCGAAAATGTTGATAGGACAAAATTTCTTGGATTGACTATCGACCATAATCTGAACTGGAAATTGCACGTGGAGAGTTTGTGTTCACGATTGAACCAATTCTCGTATGCTCTATACATGTTGACTAAATCAGTAGATACCCGAGTGGTCATTAAAGCATATCATGGATATGTGGCTTCCATTTTAAAGTACGGGATCATATTTTGGGGCAATTCCACTGAAATGGAAGCGGTATTTAAGGGGCAGAAGAGATGCTTACGATCTATATCTAGGTTACATCAAACTACTAGCTGTAAATCTTATTTTAAAGAGTGGAGAATGCTTACCCTGTATATATATTTATGAAATCATATTATTTGTTAAAAAGAATCTGGATAAATTTCAAAAACACCAAAGCAAAAGGCATAATTTCAAATTACGCATTCCACCCCACAAAACGACACTTTTTGAGAACAGTATTTTTTGCATGGCGCAGAGACTTTATAATCATTTACCAAGATCCATTTTGAATGTAACAGAAATTGTATCTTTTAAACATCAGGTAAAAATGTTTCTACTGCGACATGCCTATTATAGTATAAATGAATACTTGAGGGACAAAATAATGTAACATTGCATGAACTTGACTAGTTATTGGTATTGTTATTTTTAATTTGATTTTATTTTGAACTTGTGACTAATTTTGTAATATGGTAACTGAATTAAATATGAATTTGAATCTAATTGTAATAAAATTCCATTGTAACATTTGTAACTAATTAAATTATGTGTACATTTGCTTGCCGAATCAGGCTGAATATGGTGACACTATTTTTTTATTTTTTTTGACATCTGTATAAAATACACCCATGTTTCTTGCAAATAAATAATTTGGAATTTGGAATTTGAAACAAACTTTCGTATTTATAATATTAGTAAGAAGTAAGATATCAGTAAGATAAGATGTAATGAAATGAAATTGTGTGGGTGGATCCTTAATTGAAATTAGTTGTAATTATTTGCGCACGTTATGCTTTTGTTGTGGTTTGGATTGGTTATGCCATTACACCTAATACCTTTATTATTGTACTCTAGAGACCTCTGACTGTAATTAGAATAAGTTATCATACGATATTTATATTCTCATATAAGTGACCTTGTAAATGTCTTTTAGAGAATAAATTTCTTTAAGCTTCAGGGTTTGGTTGGTGCAGGACTTGCCAGGCCTAAACCCTGCCTGTTCCGGAATAAGGTGCGGCTCCAGGATGTAACGGAACGCACCTTAGCCTACATATTTAAAGCTGGGATTTGAATTTTTTCGTATTAAATCTATCTAATAAAAGCTTGTAGGTAGATACAATACAAAGGGTAATTGTTTTCATGAGTCGATTCATTGTTAGCTAGAATTTCGATTTGATGTTTGAGTGTGAGTCTTACTTAATGGTTGCTTTTGTTAAACATTCTCAAATATCCTAAGTCCCTGTTAGTTCTCATGACCATAAATTAAACTAATAAAAATTAAATTATGTGACTGTTCATATCAATAAATTGTTCCAAAATGTTTATTTTGCTGAAGCGTCAAACGATAAGGTCTAGTGGTTGGTGTAAAGAAATCTGTTTAAAAAACTGGCCAAGTGTGAGTCCGACTAACTGAGGGCTCCATACCTACAAATTTAGATATTATAATATATCGGTTTTATTTATTTATTTATTTATTTTTAGTTTCAACAGCGTTTACACAATGAAATAGATTAAAACATTGCTTGAGCATAAGACAATTAAAGAAACATACTTTGTTACCTGAAATGTTGACAGGTAGTACGTAGGTAATTTGACAAGTTACAAATGAGAGACACAAATTGAATTGAATATCGCAAGATAACAGATAAGATTTATTCTTCATTGCACGGGAGTAACACGTACGAATGGCGCAGTTAATGCCTGAAGGCATCGGTTCTTTATTTATCCTGTTAGTTGATATGTGAGACATTAGCTTTTCTTAAATACTGATTTTATAACAAGGCCGCAAGGGAAGTAATTTATAGGTTTCGATTATCTGAAAAGTTTCAGAATATTATGTGACTTACATTGCGGTGTGTTTTGTTTGCGTTGACTTAGAGGTCTGAGTTTTGCAATTCTAACGAGTAGTGAAGTTTGATGTTTGAGATAGACTTCGGCTTGATGCTACGCGTGACTATGAGGGAGGATTTTGACAGTCAATTAGACGGACACAAGAATATTATATTGTAGTGGTTCTCTTTTTATTCAATGAACAAAAGGCGGAACCCTAAAAAATATCCAAGTACTTGTATTTCTCAGATTAGTAATTTAACGTTGTTCAGAAATCTGTCAGCCCTTTTCAATTTATGACCTCAAGTATCATTTCACTTTAACGCCACATGTGCAAGGGTCCGGTGTTGTTTTTGTGACATATTTTAAAACAATTCATTTAGAAATTCTCATGTTCAGCATTTGCACTTAAGGGTAATAAATCTCTGATTTTTATTGAGGAACTTAGTCTGCATTATGATTTGGAAATCGGTAGGGAGGACAGTTCGTTTTTGGTCGTGACAGAGTTAGCATCTAGGCCTCAGACGGTCAAAGGTTTTTAGTTACTTGTATTGTTTTATCTGAAGTATAATATTAATGATAGAATCAGTGATTTCAGAGACGCAGCATTTAAGGTCAGATCTTTCCGTTATTATAAAGAGCTATAAGAATGTTAGGAAATCTAGACTTCCATGATTTAGTAGGACAGTCTTTATTTGGCAGTGGTATAATCAGGTTAGGAAGTCAGATGTTCAGGGTTAGGTTCAGTAATAGTTTTATACAAAAGTGTTTTAGTTGATTTACTTAATCTTTGTTTTATTTTAAATAAAGTCATAAATTTTAGAATCAGTGAACTTAGAGATGCAGCATTTTAAGGTCAGATCTTTCCGTTATAAGAACTATAAAATTGAAATTTAAAATTGTTAGAATTTTATTTCCTATTAAATCTCAGATATAGTGCAACATATTCTTCTAAAACTAGTAATGATTTTATGAAACAGTTATATGTTTTATGCGTGTACCTAATAAATATTTACCTAATGGAATCTAGTCATGGTCTTAGCATTAAAAACGAACATTAAAATGTTGAGGCTTTCTTTTAATGAAAGTAGTACTTACAAAGATAGTACAAGAATTAGTATTTGTAGAATCTGTTTTACATTGGTAAAGTAATTAGTAAAGTTCACCTTGTCATTTATTTAATTCACTGATATGGTCTGCGTAGTCCAGAATGGAGGTTATCAAAATACATTTGATTATATTACCATCTCTTATGCAATATTGTGTGGAAAAGAGGGATGTTTCTTTGGCCGCGTAGCAGTATACCTAATATTAATTAGGGTATTGATATGTGTGTGCCTCCCGCTGAGTCTACTCATTATAGTTATAAGTCGTGGCCGCGTAGAAGTAGGGTATGTGTGTTGCCTGGCTGTTAGGCCGCGTAGCAATACGTGTGTGCGTGGCAGCTGGACCGCATATCAATACGTGTGTGCCTGGCTGAGTTTACTCTTCTCGTCCATTGATTAGCCGAAGATTTAAGCGTACCAAGTCCTAGGACCTCCATCCCCTGACAGGTCAGGCTATAAACGCCGCTGTAAACGAATGGAACCTAGAGATGAGGTTTCGTTTTTTATGTCCCGTTAATCAACTCTGCTGGTCAGTGGCTAACCACTGCTGGTCAGTACTCCACATGATAATTGCTAGCTTATACTAGATTTTGTGGGGGTCCAATGCCTGTATGAGTGAATTGTCTTTTTGTATTTACTGCCAACATCTATGCTGGACTAATTGCTAATGTTACCTAATGATAACAACAATTGATTTTAACAAGGGAACTTGACTAAAATTCTCAGATTGCTTTTGGCAAATACTATTGGTTAATTTAACCTATTACTAAACACTATTGATTTTAACAGTTATTCAACTATTTATAAGTGTTGAATCACTTAAAACCAACATATGTTATCTAATGATAACAATTGATTTTAACAAGAGAGCTTAATTAAGGTTCTTAGATTGCTTTTGCAAATATTATTGGTTAATTAAACCTATTACTAAACACTGTTGATTTTAACAGTTATTCAACTATTTATAAGTGCTGATTCACTTAAAACCCAAAACATAATAATTTAAACTATCCCAGTTTAAATTAAACCTTATCCTACAAACCTAGCTGCAAGATTTATTGCAAAGCTAATTATTGACTATTTTATATAGTTCAATCTGAGTCTTGGTGGTGATGCCGCTTGATGGCTGTGAATATGTACATTTCATATCACATTAAATATTACAAATCTACAAATATGTGGAGGCATCTTATCTCTCAGTAACGCCATGTACCACACCCTACTCTACATATATGTGGCGGTATTCTGCTATAAGCCAATACCCTTTTCCACACCAAATTATACAAATCAGTGGTGGTATTCTGATTGATAACAAATATGCTTTTTCCCCACATACAAACTCAAACTTCACACTAGCTTTCCTGTAAGTGACCTAGCTCTCCATTGACTCTAGTATTTTGTTAAGTCTTCGTGAATTGAATTATCTTCACCCTAAAGACGATGTTTTGATGAGTCCTATATTATCCGGTCCAAGGTCTGCTTTTGTGAATGTTTATCTACAATCGTCATCAACATGATGTACAAGTTGACAAGTCATGAAGTATCATGCTACCAATGATTTATATTGAATTATTTCATTTTAATTAATGATGATTCATCTACAGAATGAGTTACGTTGGAGCTGGGTTTGACATCCTGCTACAATCCTACAATTCAGTGTTTCAATTGTGTTTTACACATTGTCACACCACAGTCTAGGACTGCCACTACAAATATAAATTTATTTAACCGATGTCTTTTTTGTTTTCAGCTTGCAATCATTAAAATGTTTATTACATCCATTTTCTTTAATTACAATTTAATGATAGTGTTAGATACATGCATGTTAATAGATAGTTATATTTCATTTCAAACAGTAAGTAGTGAATTACAGTAGAAAAATAAAGAAAATAATAGAGAATTTTATGTTTTGAATAGCATTACTTTTGAATAGGTATTATTTTGTTGGATCAATTAAAGATTTCAATGGCTCAGTTGTAACAGTGTGGTTTCACAAACATTGAAAGGTTGCGGGTTCGAATCCCATGATTTACGAATAGGGAACAGTTGCGGGTTCGAATCCCGAATGACACTATGTAATTCCGCGAACAGTGGATTAAACTTGTCTATTTTATGACATTATTTGCTATGTTTCAATTCAGATTTAAAGTTATTTTGGTGCTTTTATTTTGGTGATTTTTTATTTCTATGTAGCTTTAGGTATGTTGGAGATATTCAAGGTAAGTTCGTTATTATAGTTAAGAGTATTTATTATGTTTAGGTTCAACTGTTGTTAGTGATTTATTGGAAACGGAATATTCAGAGCGAAATTTGAGTTCTAAGTTAAATGTTGGCAACAAAGTGTGAATAAGTGCGTAAAGGCTTTATATTCAACGTCTTTTTACTAAATTAGTTATGTGTCTGAGTGACAGCGAATACTTAGTGTGTACTTTACACCTAGGTAAGACGGCTTGATTGGTTTCGCAATACTATCGATGACATAATATTACGATTATAGTTCAGTTAAACATACATAAATTATTGTATTGTTAGTTATTACTTGGCTACGTAAAATACAAAGGCGTAAATTTCTTATGAGTATTTTCTATACAGTTCTATGTTTAGGTCAGTGTTTCGCACTTGCAGATCATAGCATATTGAAAATCATATTACAAAATGGCTCTTTCCAATAGAAAAAGGTTGAATAAGTATATTTAAGTCATTGAGTGATTTACTTAGTTCTCGTTATAGAAATGAATCGGTTACAATGTAACAAATATTGAAAGATAGTATATTGGTTATAGAGTCTGGGGGGCGTATTTCCGTTTGTTTGGTTCAGGCATGTAGGCGTACCTATACGTAAATCTAGGTCTATGTTAAGCACTTGATAATGATGAAATCTAGGCAACCTACAGTATTTGATGGAAATATTTCAAAACTGAATTTTTCGTGTAATTCTTTAAGGTCAGTCTGTAGCATAAAGTTTTGTAGGAGTATACGGAGTGTGACTAGACAGTCGTACAGATAATATCGCAGTAATCGCACCTGCATCGTGCGCGCGGACTTTTCACCTCCGCCCACCGCGTTCCACGCCCCTCTGAGCTGCGTCTGCGCTGCCCGCTATCGCTCGGTCACAGCCGCCACTCGCGACCCTACTCTGACGGCGAATGCACGCTACTCGGTGTCAAAATTTCCCCGCTATTCCGCTAACGTAATTTCCCTTGCATAAATCAGTTTGTTTTTCTCTTCAAATGTTACTTCTTTTTTTATTCATTCTGTCTTGTGTACTTGTAAATTATATTCTTAATGTGTAACTGTTCTTCTTTTCGTGTAAATGTAGTGTTACTGGACTTGAACCGTTTCATTTGAATCTAACTAATAACTTCATACTCATCTTCAAAACAACAAAACAATAGTTACGAGTACTACAGTTTTATAGTTCATTAAGTTAATTCTCAATTTTACTTGTCATATTTGACACTAAGTTTTATAGCATTCGAATCCATTTAACAATTACTTCGTAAATAATATTATATGAAGCAGTGATGAGTGTGCAACACATGTTTTCATGTTTTTGAAGAAATAAATTGCAATGGTTTTTTTTTCGAAGCGACGCTGAGTGCGAGTTGAACATTTTGAATGAGGTGTTTGTTTGTTAGTGGGAGATGAAATTGATGAAAGTAGGTATTAGATTAAAAAATTGGATACATTAAATTCATACACAGTAAGAAAATGTAAGATTTTGCGGATACGCAGGCGGATTTGTAGCGGTAGTTATTGTTTAAATATAACAATAATTTTAATTTATGATCCACAAAAATATATAAGTAGATAAGTACATGGAATTGTTCATCTAAATAGTAATATGATAGTATCGTTGTTACAGGAAGAAGGGGGCGATATGTTTAACCTATTTAAATCATAGAAAGAAACCGTTTAGGTTCACACTCGTCCATGTCAAGCTTTACGGGCACTTTATGCTTCTGAGATTATACTGAGGTTGACCTAGGTCTTTCTCCGTACTAGGTAGAAGTAACAAGAATTAGTAGATCCTGGGTTCGAGTCTCTGGTCGGGTAAATAATTTATTCTTGGAATGCTTCCATTTGAACATATTTCTGAATTATTATTTCTTTATAAGTATTATTATATCTTATTAGATTAGGAATGTCCTATTCGATTAGGAATGCATAATTCACATAGCAGTTCTCATTTTTTTTATATAGGATTATTTGGTAACTTCTAAATTTAAAAGATAGTGTACCTATTAGTTAATTATTTTACGACCCTGGTTAAGTAACATTAGATTCAACTGTTGTTATGATAAGGTGGGGAGAGTCCTGGGGGCGTTCACTTAAAACAATTTGATATAAGTCTTTTTAAAGCCTAAATGTTAATTTAGATAATAAGTACGGGTTTTACAATTCATAGATTTTTAATTTTTTTAGAACTTTCAAAATATGGTGCGTAATAATAATTTTAAATTATCACTTCGGTCAACTTCGTTATAATTTAGGGGGCGGCTGTAACGGAACGCACCTTAGCCTACATATTTAAAGCTGGGATTTGAATTTTTTCGTATTAAATCTATCTAATAAAAGCTTGTAGGTAGATACAATACAAAGGGTAATTGTTTTCATGAGTCGATTCATTGTTAGCTAGAATTTCGATTTGATGTTTGAGTGTGAGTCTTACTTAATGGTTGCTTTTGTTAAACATTCTCAAATATCCTAAGTCCCTGTTAGTTCTCATGACCATAAATTAAACTAATAAAAATTAAATTATGTGACTGTTCATATCAATAAATTGTTCCAAAATGTTTATTTTGCTGAAGCGTCAAACGATAAGGTCTAGTGGTTGGTGTAAAGAAATCTGTTTAAAAAACTGGCCAAGTGTGAGTCCGACTAACTGAGGGTTCCATACCTACAAATTTAGATATTATAATATATCGGTTTTATTTATTTATTTATTTATTTTTAGTTTCAACAGCGTTTACACAATGAAATAGATTAAAACATTGCTTGAGCATAAGACAATTAAAGAAACATACTTTGTTACCTGAAATGTTGACAGGTAGTACGTAGGTAATTTGACAAGTTACAAATGAGAGACACAAATTGAATTGAATATCGCAAGATAACAGATAAGATTTATTCTTCATTGCACGGGAGTAACACGTACGAATGGCGCAGTTAATGCCTGAAGGCATCGGTTCTTTATTTATCCTGTTAGTTGATATGTGAGACATTAGCTTTTCTTAAATACTGATTTTATAACAAGGCCGCAAGGGAAGTAATTTATAGGTTTCGATTATCTGAAAAGTTTCAGAATATTATGTGACTTACATTGCGGTGTGTTTTGTTTGCGTTGACTTAGAGGTCTGAGTTTTGCAATTCTAACGAGTAGTGAAGTTTGATGTTTGAGATAGACTTCGGCTTGATGCCTCTACGCGTGACTATGAGGGAGGATTTTGACAGTCAATTAGACGGACACAAGAATATTATATTGTAGTGGTTCTCTTTTTATTCAATGAACAAAAGGCGGAACCCTAAAAAATATCCAAGTACTTGTATTTCTCAGATTAGTAATTTAACGTTGTTCAGAAATCTGTCAGCCCTTTTCAATTTATGACCTCAAGTATCATTTCACTTTAACGCCACATGTGCAAGGGTCCGGTGTTGTTTTTGTGACATATTTTAAAACAATTCATTTAGAAATTCTCATGTTCAGCATTTGCACTTAAGGGTAATAAATCTCTGCTTTTTATTGAGGAACTTAGTCTGCATTATGATTTGGAAATCGGTAGGGAGGACAGTTCGTTTTTGGTCGTGACAGAGTTAGCATCTAGGCCTCAGACGGTCAAAGGTTTTTAGTTACTTGTATTGTTTTATCTGAAGTATAATATTAATGATAGAATCAGTGATTTCAGAGACGCAGCATTTAAGGTCAGATCTTTCCGTTATTATAAAGAGCTATAAGAATGTTAGGAAATCTAGACTTCCATGATTTAGTAGGACAGTCTTTATTTGGCAGTGGTATAATCAGGTTAGGAAGTCAGATGTTCAGGGTTAGGTTCAGTAATAGTTTTATACAAAAGTGTTTTAGTTGATTTACTTAATCTTTGTTTTATTTTAAATAAAGTCATAAATTTTAGAATCAGTGAACTTAGAGATGCAGCATTTTAAGGTCAGATCTTTCCGTTATAAGAACTATAAAATTGAAATTTAAAATTGTTAGAATTTTATTTCCTATTAAATCTCAGATATAGTGCAACATATTCTTCTAAAACTAGTAATGATTTTATGAAACAGTTATATATTTTATGCGTGTACCTAATAAATATTTACCTAATGGAATCTAGTCATGGTCTTAGCATTAAAAACGAACATTAAAATGTTGAGGCTTTCTTTTAATGAAAGTAGTACTTACAAAGATAGTACAAGAATTAGTATTTGTAGAATCTGTTTTACATTGGTAAAGTAATTAGTAAAGTTCACCTTGTCATTTATTTAATTCACTGATATGGTCTGCGTAGTCCAGAATGGAGGTTATCAAAATACATTTGATTATATTACCATCTCTTATGCAATATTGTGTGGAAAAGAGGGATGTTTCTTTGGCCGCGTAGCAGTATACCTAATATTAATTAGGGTATTGATATGTGTGTGCCTCCCGCTGAGTCTACTCATTATAGTTATAAGTCGTGGCCGCGTAGAAGTAGGGTATGTGTGTTGCCTGGCTGTTAGGCCGCGTAGCAATACGTGTGTGCGTGGCAGCTGGACCGCATATCAATACGTGTGTGCCTGGCTGAGTTTACTCTTCTCGTCCATTGATTAGCCGAAGATTTAAGCGTACCAAGTCCTAGGACCTCCATCCCCTGACAGGTCAGGCTATAAACGCCGCTGTAAACGAATGGAACCTAGAGATGAGGTTTAGTTTTTTATGTCCCGTTAATCAACTCTGCTGGTCAGTGGCTAACCACTGCTGGTCAGTACTCCACATGATAATTGCTAGCTTATACTAGATTTTGTGGGGGTCCAATGCCTGTATGAGTGAATTGTCTTTTTGTATTTACTGCCAACATCTATGCTGGACTAATTGCTAATGTTACCTAATGATAACAACAATTGATTTTAACAAGGGAACTTGACTAAAATTCTCAGATTGCTTTTGGCAAATACTATTGGTTAATTTAACCTATTACTAAACACTATTGATTTTAACAGTTATTCAACTATTTATAAGTGTTGAATCACTTAAAACCAACATATGTTATCTAATGATAACAATTGATTTTAACAAGAGAGCTTAATTAAGGTTCTTAGATTGCTTTTGCAAATATTATTGGTTAATTAAACCTATTACTAAACACTGTTGATTTTAACAGTTATTCAACTATTTATAAGTGCTGATTCACTTAAAACCCAAAACATAATAATTTAAACTATCCCAGTTTAAATTAAACCTTATCCTACAAACCTAGCTGCAAGATTTATTGCAAAGCTAATTATTGACTATTTTATATAGTTCAATCTGAGTCTTGGTGGTGATGCCGCTTGATGGCTGTGAATATGTACATTTCATATCACATTAAATATTACAAATCTACAAATATGTGGAGGCATCTTATCTCTCAGTAACGCCATGTACCACACCCTACTCTACATATATGTGGCGGTATTCTGCTATAAGCCAATACCCTTTTCCACACCAAATTATACAAATCAGTGGTGGTATTCTGATTGATAACAAATATGCTTTTTCCCCACATACAAACTCAAACTTCACACTAGCTTTCCTGTAAGTGACCTAGCTCTCCATTGACTCTAGTATTTTGTTAAGTCTTCGTGAATTGAATTATCTTCACCCTAAAGACGATGTTTTGATGAGTCCTATATTATCCGGTCCAAGGTCTGCTTTTGTGAATGTTTATCTACAATCGTCATCAACATGATGTACAAGTTGACAAGTCATGAAGTATCATGCTACCAATGATTTATATTGAATTATTTCATTTTAATTAATGATGATTCATCTACAGAATGAGTTACGTTGGAGCTGGGTTTGACATCCTGCTACAATCCTACAATTCAGTGTTTCAATTGTGTTTTACACATTGTCACACCACAGTCTAGGACTGCCACTACAAATATCCTCAATCCTATTTCGGGGGGAGGCGCGAGCTGGTTGGCCTTCATCGGTCTGGAGCGGGGTGGAGCTCGTTATGACCACCTCCAAAGGGAATGCTCCTTTGGAGAAATTTCCTATAATATTTTGATTCCTTTAACTTTATTTAATGATTCTAAATATCAGCTTTTCACTCTTATTCAAATTCTGCACTATATTTAAAATCATAATCGATATTTGTTGGGTACATACATAGAATAATATATACTTGGTTCCGAATTCAACAATTCATTTTAAACTCTTTATTCTTATTTACTTACTTACTTCTGAAGAGTTACTAATTTCACTGTCTTTGATTTCATGTTAGTCTTCGATTAGGTGAGTTAGTTAGTCATGTAATAAATATAATGTTTGAAACAGTTTTACATAGCATAGTAGGTTCTTAATTGTCCAATCAAACTCATAATTAGCACTCACATACCTCATAAAAGAATATTGAGTTACTACAGTAATAAATACTATTTACACAACACAACGTAGACGGTTCTACCACTACTAGACGATCACAACCATTTGGCCATTTTATCTTCAAGTTACATGTTCGATCATGTATCTATTTTAATTATTGATAATTTATATCGATATGTTTATTCCTATTGATTTGGGTAGTAGAAGTCTTTTAACATGTGAAAATATGTTGGAAAATGTTGAAGTAGGTGAGAGTTGGTGAGGGGGAGTCGTTACAAGGATCGGGGAAAACCTGTACAGGATCAGCCTCTCGAATAGCTTGAAGGTGTGTCACAGAAGTGAGGTGGGACGGTAATTTTTGGGATCTGTTGGACATTTTCCAGGTTTGAGCACCGCCACAATTTTTGCTCTCCTGTAAAGTGTCGTAATTTTAACAGTTTCAAGGCAGTTGTTAATTAGAGCCAGTAACCACGAAACTGCAACTGGGCCTAATTGTTTTATTTGTTCGACGGTTAAATCATCGACCCCAGCGGCTTTTTCATTTTGGAGAGATTTAATAGCGTCGATAAGATCAGCTATCCAGTGGCTTGCTGAGAGTTTGCGTAGTATTTTGCGGTTTTGTTGACTGGACCAGTTTTTGCAGACGGCGAGGTGGTTACCCGTTAATTGATAACTGATGGGCGACTTGATTAGCAGTGACTTGACCAGGAGTATTGGCTACCGGAGGGTCATCGGTGAGTGTGTTGGTGGTAGTCCATGCTTTTTTACTATTGTGCGTCATATAACGCTGGAAACTAGCCTCATCCATCTCTCTCTACGCTTTTCTCCTATCAACTGAGTGAGATTCTCTCCAGCTAAAAAGGTATTTTCAGAAAATGGGTAATTTTCGTAGAGAGATTGGTAGCGCTTGAGGAGCCCGGAAGAAGAGTCATCTAGGCCTGAGACATACCAGGTTCGACATCCATCACATCTTGGCAGATGTTTGCGGGAGATGGTCAATATGGCCGAAACAAATTTATCAAAGTTTTTAGGGGCATGATCCATGTTACATAACTCTAGGTCTATTTCTTTAGCGAAGCCTATTATTTTTAAGCATAATTAAAGAATAGCATAATTTAAGAAGGCATAACTAGTCAAATTCTTAATTACGTTGAACATACTCGTAACTTCTGTAGTCCTAAATGTTCTTTAGCATAAATTTGTCCTAACGAAACGCTGCAAAACCGATCTTGTTTGCCCTACCCCTAGACTTAGAGTGTAATTCAAGCCCGCGTAGGCGCGTGGGACCACCGGAGACCCGCAGCGCCGGAGCCGTGACAGAAGCTATGCCTGCTGCATGTTGCATTTATGCTTGCACGCTGCATTTTGCATTTCTGCTGACCTGCTTGCATGTTGCATGCCTGCTCGCATGCTGAATGCCTGCTTGAATGCTGTTGCCTGCTTGCACGCTGTATGCCCGCTTACACGCTGCATGCCTGCTTGCCTGCTTACATGCGTGCACGTATGTATTCTGAAAGTTACAAATCGTTGTGATGTTTATGGTTCACATTCATTATGATTTTTAAAAAGTATGCGTAAAGTTACTATTCATTTTAATGATTATGCTTATAAAAATTATGCGTTTAGTTATTATTCGTTTTGATTATATTATGCTTGAGAACATTATGCATTAAAACTATTCTGCCTTTAGATGCGTTATGCGTTTTAATACTTATGCTAAACAATTTTAGCCTACACAAAATTAGGATTTATGGTATTATGCCACACGATATTATGGCTCTTGACGATTAGGAAAATCTGAATTATGGAACATGATATTAAGACAATGAACATTATGGTTAGAAATAGTAAGCCCTAAAAACGGCGTCCAAATGGGACTTCGAGAGCTCTGACAGCAGCGAGAACCTTCAAGGTGATAGGTCAGTGTCGAGTGTTTGGGATAGGTGAACACACACCCTTCCTACACAGACAACTAATGTTGTCGCTAGCAAATACCAAGTCTGGGTTATAGCCACCTCCATCGTCGGCTGTTGAAGGACGGAGGGTGCTTTGCATTATGTATGAGGGTATGATGTTCACTTCTGCCCATTCTTCTACCGCAATACCATCTGGATTAGATTGATCACAGCCCCAAGAAGTGCTATGACTGTTAAAATCACCTATTGCAAATTTGGAATTGTGGTTCAGAAAGTTTGGTGTTTGGGCAAATTTAAAAGAACATGAGGGTGGTTTGTATAATGAGGTGATTGTGCAGTTGCCCATATCTAATGTAATTACTCCAATATCGTTATCATTAATAGTGAGAGTTATACAAGTGACTAAAAGGTAATGATGTGATATTTTTTTGGAATTGGCTCAATAAGGTCTTTCATCAAATAGCCACACACAATAGGTTCCAGAACAAAATAAAATAAAAACTCATACAAAAAAAGATGACGCCATAACTCTTCCCCTTTATTTTCTATTTTTCGTGCTACGGGTCAAATTGATTCGTGGCCTAAAGATCAAACGTTCTGATGTTCATGCCATTTAACACCATTTGCAGGTTTTGACTGAATTTCGGGGTGTACTGCTAGCACTAGTAGACTTAAGCCGCCGTTCGCCCTTGGAGGTCAAAGCCCTGCTTCGGCTAGGTCGAATTAAATTATATTATCTACTAAGGTAAAACCTCCTATTACGGCGGTAACCAAAATCGACTCTAATTACGGTGGTATTTTTATTTACATGATTTATTCTCATTGAAATTAGTTTAGATGCACGAAAATGGAATTTACTAGTTCAAAGTCTTTTGCTTTATTACATATCTGACATTTGCGAATATAACGTAGACGTACTCTTCAGAATAAGTCAGTCTCTGCCACGGCGACGATGTGAAAGGACGTTCCTATATAAACGCGGAGCGACTCAGGTAAATACACTCATATTAATATAATTGAGTTTTTCATAGCAATATTTGAAATTTCGCGGCCACTCACCAAACCTCATTATGGTGAAAGAAAAAATCGAGGGGAACAAACTTTATAAGGAGCACATATAGCTAAAGTATATCGGAGTTGAGATATTATGTATTGTATTTTTAACTAACTACTCAATAAAATTGAACTTGATCCTTACCAAGGAAAAGGTAAAAAAGCAGCATTATTTATAATCCTGATAAACATGCGATGCAATAAGGATTTAAGTAGGCTTGTTTTCAATGGTCAGGTGCAATATTAGGCCATTATTGTTTATGTATTGTGGGTAAAAAGACTTTCAGGTGTTTTTCCCATGTAATGTCTCTAATGTCGACGGTTAGGAAAGGAATCAATACCTCTGATTAACATATTGACAATTAGAAAATGTATTTTCGATGTCACTAACGTCGTTTTTCATCGAAGGTCGTTTTTCGTGATAGCTTGTGTTCCACTTCCTAATGCCAAATACTTAATAGTACTTAGAGCTTTAAACAACATTACAACTATGGATGTCTAACTTGAAGTATTGCTGGATGTACTTTATTACACATTACATGTACCTAATCTCAAAAGCTGTAGACCATATTTCATTTCGTTAAAAATGTTAACATTAACTTCCATTTATATTTTAGAACTTTGTAAGTTCATTCGCGGAAATCCGACAATGTTTACAAAAGCTAAAGATCACTATTCAAAGCCACGCAACTTAAGAAACCAAAATAAACTAGTACTACCTGACACAAAATTGAACATAATCCGAAATGGTGCGTACCTATTACGAGTATATGGCCATCAAAGTCTATAATAGGCTGCCTTCCTTTTTGAAGGATATTGAGAAAGACTCTGTTTTCTGTAGAAGCTATAAAGAGCTATTTCTGTCCGAATGTATTTACAGTATGCAGGAGTACTTCGAACTGAAAATGTAATTTTAATCCTAAAACTTCATATTTGTCACGATGTTTGTACCTAATACAACAAAATATGTTATATAATAAGATGTTTTATACAAAGATGTTATAAATACTAGTTATATAATAAGATGTTAAGTATTGATAACTTTATTTGTTGAGAGAGAAGGTGCTCAACGGAATTTTTGCAGTGCCCCTACGGGGTTCATGTTTTAGTACACCAGTACTAAAACATGAACCTTACTACATTTAAGATCTTGTAAACCTACATGGAGCAATAAATGATATGACTGTGACTATGACTAACCTATACAAAACAGGTAATTGCCGCAGTTGCCTGTCTCGGTCTTCGCGCCAACTGGCACCTTTTTTTGCGTCAGGAAATGCATTTAGTCATTCCCAGGGCCCTGGGTTCGGGACACCTGGGATGTGATACTCGGAAGTCCCTAGAAAACAGAGAGGGTAAGGGTAACAGTAGGGGTACCCACTAAAATCTGACGGTGGTCGTCTTCAGTGCAGGATATTGATTTAGAGTCATGATTTTTAGTCAGGTCATGCTTCATGTTGGTAATTCGATCGAGATTACGAACTTTAAGTGTATTTGTAGTACAAAATACCATAGTATCCTTAAATTTTCTGTCTTAAAATATTTATAATACTTATTCACTTGACTATATTCTCTGTTCCCCACTTCCTTTTCTGGGGAAATACATTTTATGCACCTGTGTGATTTAAAATTATATTTTTGTGTGATTGAGAAAGTGTTTTACCTGCGCTCAAAATGTTGAGTAGGCACACTATCGGTAGAGTGGAAGTGACATCAATCTCGCGTGTCGTCGGAAAGCGATTTGCGGTAATCCACACAATTAGGCAGCTAGCACGTCTACCCCAACCGCCTCTTGAAGCCTGTAATCGCTTGAACAGAACAAATAAACTGTAAAAGTAACTTGAACTATTTGTATTGTTTCGCAATTTCGCATCACAGCCTTCGCGAGCTTGTCACGAGTGTAACTTGGGCTTTGCTAAGTTTACATTCATTTTAATATATTTATTTGTTGAGCTAGCTAGGGAAGGAAGGTAGCTTCTTAGGAATCATTCGTGGTTTATAATTGTTAATAGCTTTCCGCCAGCGTGAACTTCATTTTCATGAATGCAAGATTTTTTCCGACTTATTCGCAAAATCCCGTCTTAGTTGGCACCTACGTCCTAAAAAGAACCCATATGCAAAATTTTTAGACTTCTAGCACTTGTAGTAAAGAAGTTTCGTACAAAAAAACTATCAACCCCAAAAACAACTAAGGGGTTGTTTCTGGGTTGAAAAATTCTGTCTCACTAAGCACCTACGTCCTAAAAAGAACCCCCGTTGCAAAATAATAAATGCATAAATAAGACTTTAACAATTTTATCTTTATAAATATATGTTTAACTCATAGCACTGCATATAAGCATTCCGCTTCGCCCTATAGTTGACTGGTGGGCTGGCTTAATGTGTGCAATAAATAAATAATTAAGGCGTCAGCAGCATGGTGAACGTGTGAACCGGAGTCGTTTTTATTATTTTGTCACCCAATTGGTGTTGTAATTGTTATTCGATTTACATGATCAAATTATTATTGATGTAATTCTAAAAGGATTAGCTGTTCATTTAAATATTTTTTTATTCTGATATTGTTCTCACAAACCACTTACACGTTCTTACAAACACACAGCTACTCGTAGATATCTTTTGTGGGTGCATTCTTTTTTTTCATACTACCTACGTTGGTGACAATCAAACACGCGAACCGCCTGATTGTAATACTAACATGTATGTGTGTATGAGTTCGCAATATTCATGTGAGCTTGATAGTTACATAGAAATGTGGTTGCGTGACCAACATAAATAACATTGATTAACCCTTAACTGGTTAGTGATGAGGTTTTAAGCGTTTCCTAGAATTAGCACAGGAAAAGTAAACACAACATCAAGTGTTGCCGAATGAAACAGTCAGTTCCTTGAACCCAAATAGTTTCGTATGTGGAATATAAAACAATTTGTTGAAAGGGACGCCGTAGGGCTGCCTCCGGGCTGCCTCTGGGGGCTCGTAGATCCAATGGCGCGAGCCTTCTGGTCTGAGCGTACTTGGGAAATATAGCAACAAACACCAATTGACTGTACCCTATTATTCTTAAAAGTAACCAACGTAAATCTCGGTTTAGGGGAGGATTATCGCTCCTTGCAATTTTGATGTGGGCGCCTCAACAAGGCCGTTAAGGTCGCTCGGAGAATGTCAATGCTTGTGCTGTGGGAGTTTTACATCGCTTTTCATTAGGAAATTTATTTTCAATACGATATTATGACGGGCTTACTGCTTGTTTCATCTTTCGTTTGCTTGGAATCCGTCTGAAGAATATAAATGTTGCGGCAATGAAATATTTAGTATGCACGGGCTTCAAAGTCGCATTTGAAAAAAATAGGCGTGGATAACTGTGTAAGAGTGTCTAACTGTTGGACTACTCACTCTACGCAAATCAACATTACATATACGAGGAGCATGATAGGAATACAGATAAATGAATTGATAGGACAAAATTGACATATTTTGACTGTTATTGCTTCATTGTTTAATGAAGATCTTTGAGATTAGGATAAGTAAACACCAAGATCATCTGACCCCAAACTAAGCAGAGCTTGTAATATGGGCGTCAGAGACTGATAAACATACTTAAATATTTCTAAATACATACTTAAATAGATAATAACACCCATTCAAACAACAAATACAAATGTTCGTCACACAAATATTTGTCATGGGTGGGGATCGAACCCACGTCCTCCGGCGCTAAAGGCAGGATCGCTGCCATTGCGCCAACAGGCCAGTCAAAATCAATGAAAATTCGGTCTGTTTTCTTAAGAATCAAAAAGTGCGTTCAACCGTCAACCCAACAAAGGGTATGGTCTCATTCGTCCCCTAAAAGGAGAGAAATGTTCGCGGACTGACCACTTAAATATTATTTTTTTCAGTAAGTCTGGTCGATGAAACGAAATCTATGTCAGTACCTTCCTGTTCGTTCTTTTCATTTTATTTGCGGGTTATTTATGGATTTCAAGGACCCGCGGTCCTTTCCTGAGACAAGTGGGGTAAAGAGCCGGTTCCTTAGACACAACTCACAAGTATCGATGTCTTAGGTAAATGTAATTTATGTAATATCTCGTCACATAAACCAAGTGCCTAGTGACCATTGTCGTATTTAATAAACTACTATTATTCCTATATTAATAAATTACCGGTCGTGAAACGCATTAAAATGACACGTGGGATTATGATCTCAAAACCATTATTAGAATAGACGTGATTCATGTTTGAACACAAGCTTTCGTAACTTATGGGTTTACATCGTGTAGGACTCCTGGGTGCCGAATATCCGTGCTCTCTCTTTTAAGTTTATTTTATAGGAAAAATGAGGTATCATAGCATTCTAAAAATGCTTTGTTATAAAACGAGCCTTGTTGTTATAATTATGGTTCTTTGTTGTTTTAACAAAGTTTCAAAAACATAACATTTTACGTTTGCAGCTCATTTTTTGGGAGACATGCCTTCATAATTGCTTTAAATGCTGCGAAAGTGTGAATAAGCATGAATATATTTTATAACATGTTTGCTCGTAAAGGGTTTATCAAGATGCTCCATCTAAAACGAACGGTACTTTTTTAAATTTTAGCAAAGAGTTTTTATGTCAGAAAAGAGGCCAACATTAACTTTGGGAGATAAAATATAATAAAATAAACATTTAATTCTTTAATTTTATTAATTTTTACAATAAATTACAACCATTTATCTGAAACAAAAACACAAAAATATTAATTTACTTTATTAATAATATTGGCTGTTTTTTATGCCTTTGCCTTAAAAAAAAGCGCTAATTTGTGAACAAGTAAAAATTTTTATAACAGTTTTAACAAGTGGTTAAAGATTTATTGGTTTAATAGTTATTTCCTCGCAAATATGTTATAAAAAGTCGTATGACATACGTGCGCTTTGATAATTACAGCTTCTGCTTTCTTAAAGCCCTCGCCTACGGCTCGGGCTTGCAATATCGCCTCGCACTTAAATCATAATGTACTATTATATATTTTTTCTAATGTACGTGAAAACTTTAGCACAGACAAGTTTTGTACTGTATAAAACGATTAAAAACTTTTATTCAAACCAAAAATTTTCAAGTTTCAGGCTAAACCTGATATATTAGCGCATGCGCTGATTGGTTAAAATTTAATTTTATGCAATTTTTACTATCACGACACAAAGAAATTAATTGCATTCATATAGATAGACATATATTTTACAACTTTCGTATGAGACATTTATCTGTCTTGATGTTTTACACCGCTCTTAAAGTAGCATGTAAGTTTTGAATGCCATTTCCTCGAAACATCAAATTCTGCATTTATCAAGTTTTTGCAGTAAGCAGACGATATACTTGTACCTACCTGTACTGTGTATTTGTTTCACCTTAATTCCAATTATGTAGAGCACCTACTTCAGCACAACGAATTACAATTGGCATTTCGTAGATTAAGTGTGTTCTTCTTGTGATTGGGGGTTGATGTTAAAAAAGAAGATCTTTCGATCAGTGTTCGATTGTATAAATAACAATGGTATCTAGAACCATAGTAATCCAACATTATCGCAGCTCCATCGCCAAACAGGTTTTCGGAACGATTAATCTGCAAGTAGTCTTACTTAGTAGATACACTCGTTGAGATGAACTAGGACACAGCGCCCTTCAAACCGCAGCCGGGTCCATGAAATGCCTCCGCGCCAGCCCTCTAATACATTCATAACCTTCGGGATTCCTCTGGGGCGCGGAGATCCGTCCTACTATCTCATCGCGCTATTAGCAGAACGTTATATGCATACTTACGACCCCTGCAGGTACATCGAGCACCTTTTTCTTCTTACAAAAGTTTTTGTTACCAAGTACAAACGTATCGACACTCCCAGATAGCATTTAACTGGACCTTTGTAGTTATCAGCTTACGAAAATAGAGTATCTACGTCATACACTGCGATATTGAGGAGTTATGGGCAGAAAATGATAATAAATTCATAGCTGAGTAAAGCGATCATTTGTAGGTACTTTGTAAGATTGTACTTCTACAACTAAGTACTTCTGGCTATAAAACATTAACACATTGAGGGACCTTTCCTGACAAGAGCGTTCATTTACTTATACCCTAAACCAACATAATGCCCTGTGCTCATTATTCCAGTCCAGCATTTCAGTCCAGCGCTTAATCAATGTGGACATTCCAGTGTGGATATTCCAGTGCCGGTTCACATTATTCCAGTGGTATTCCAGCGCTGGACTGGAATGCTGCTACTTGAATAATGTGAACCGGGACTAAGTACCTACCATCTACAAGTTTTATCAGCTAGGGCTCCATAGTCACCGGTAGATATGTGTTAATCGAAAACCGACGCTAGTCGGTTAATTGGCGCGACTTTACAACCAATCCCTCCCATGCAGTAAATAGTATTGCATTATTTATTAATTACTTACTTTAATTAGTAGTATCTACCTACCGGTAATAACAAGGCAACCCCTTAGTAATCTTTAACAACCCACACATCTATCCTAGGGTTGACTCAAGAAAACCTGTTTACGCGCTTTATATGGATATGTCAAAAGCATTCGATTGCGTAGACCATAAAATACTTTTAGGCAAGCTGGAAGCGTATGGTGTTCAAGGCAATACTTTAGAAATACTAAGATCATACTTAAGCAATAGAATTCAAGTTACTACTATAAATAGAATAAGTCCTATTACTAGGGCAGAAACTCATTTCAAATCATCCTCAAGAACAGTTACATTTGGAGTGCCACAGGGAAGCGTTCTTGGACCGCTTCTTTTCTTGATCTATATAAATGATATCCCAACATCTATTGATAATCAGATGGTTCTGTTTGCCGACGATTGTACTGCGCATTTAATAACAAAAATGACATAAACAATATCTTAGACTCAATAATTCAGTGGCTGAAGAGCAACAATTTGATCAATTAAGATAAAACTAAAATTATGGAATTTAAGCAAAGAACTGACCGAACTTTGAATTTACCAATACGACATAACGGCAAAGAGATCGAACCCACCATAAAATTCAAATTCCTGGGTCTATATATAGATAGTGACTTAAAATGGCAAAACCATATCGATTTTATATGTAAAAAGCTATCTCAGTCTGCATACAGTCTCTACCATCTTTCCAAAAAAGTGAGTCTTTCCACTCTCCTCGTAGCCTACCATGGTTTTGTGGCGTCTAGGTTAAGGTAAGCAATCATCTTTTGGGGAAATGCTACAAACTGGGACAGAGTCTTTAGGTGTCAGAAAAAATGCATTCGTGCCATGTGCGGTCTGAAAAGGACTGATAGTTGTAGAATACATTTCCAGAACATGAATATATTGACTATGCCCTGTCTATACATATTTGAGTTGTGTCTCTTTATAAAACAAAACACAAGTTTATTTGAAGGTCCCGCAATCGACTTGTGTTATATAATAAAGATAATGTCCAGCACAAAACAGCCCTTTATGACAAATATTTTTTTACTATGGCACCAAAAGTATATAATAAGCTACCTCGTCATATTAAAGAATGTAACGAATATACGACATTTTTAATAAGTCACTCATTTATTCAATTAATGAATTTCTTTCACTCAAATAATAATTTTATGCTTTATATCTCTTTGACTGCCTGAATGTATTAAATTAAATGATAAACTGTTATTATCTCTGGACATTTCCTTCTTTAATTTAAATTAAACAAAATTTATTTTGTAATTGTATTAATTAATTTACTTTATGTGACATTTGTATGCCAATTAGGCTAATCACAGCATGTGCATTTTCTTATTATCTCTGGACATTTCCTTCTTTAATTTAAATTAAACAAAATTTATTTTGTAATTGTATTAATTAATTTACTTTACGTGACATTTGTATGCCAATTAGGCTAATCACAGCATGTGCATTTTCTTCTATGTATAATATCTTTTAAGTACCTGTGTATCACAAATAAACTATTTGATTTGATTTGATTTGAACCCTGCCTCACTGAGAGACTTCAAAAGCCAGAGATCACACTGTTAGGCGTATGTAGGGCATTACTGAGTATTAACGTGAATATAGCTAACAACCCTGACGGCATACCTGCAAGAGTAATGAAGTGCTGTGCCCTCGAGTTATCCCCTGTCTGCTGACTTACTCGTACCGTCTCTTTCAATATGTGATCGGACCACAAATGCTAGTAGGTAGCGAATGTGGCACTGTGCCTAAAAAGGGTAGTCGTACTGATCGTGATCACGACAAACCTAGTTGAATTTAACACCTCAAAAACCCAAGCCAGTCTGTTTTCTGCAGACCCGACTCTAATTATGCGTAATACCTACGCACGTACATTCCTGTAACCAACCACCTCGACCTAATTGACAAGGAGTTGACAAGTAACCTCAAATTTGGCAGATGCATTAAGTTCGATGGCCAAATAGCGGCGTAAAACCTGGGCTTCCTAAGCATGGTGGAGTGGTACTTCAAACTAGGGCTGATTAAAACATTGCATAAAGCTCAAATCAGCTGAGTATCAACTAGCCACACTGAACTCAATCCAACGCAGAGCCGTGAAATTTATCGGTGACAGTGCTGCTGATAGGCTACGGAACTTCATGAGCTTATCTCACCTCCCCCTTCTTCTATAGAACCTCCGGGCGAACCGCGAAAACTACTCATATCCGCTCGACATCCCTGACACTCGGACAAACTCGCTACTCTTTTATAACGTCACAGCTTAGCGAAAGATTGAAAAAGGTCTGCCTGAATCTGTATGTTTGGTCTGGTTTTCAAGAAAAGAGGATCTGGGCAAGCTCGCTTCATCTTAGACCACATCTCTTCTCTCGGGATAGCTTGTGTGTAAATATTTATTCTAATCTTAAAGCTGCGGTAGCAAGCTTATTTGATAAGTGGCAGATGTATTCTTCGCCTGCCACGTAATTGCCATTTTTGTTAGTATCTGTTATGATTATTCAGTCTGGCTCGTAGTTTTTATGCTAATTTTAAAAGTTCATCATCTCTCACTAGCTAATTTTTTTTTAATAATAACAATTTGCTTTTACACGAACCGTTGACTACGTTTGAACAACAAAATACACACATCAAAAGTGTCTAGGGATCAAGCATTTTTATGCGGATTTCTTGAGATTGAGATGTGGTTTGTAATAAATTTATGATTTTATAAATTTATATGGATCCTTTTTGGTGCATTTCATAATTTGAAACAGGAACTGTCAATCAAATTCGAGTAAAAGATGAAAATCAGCTGTCAATATTTTCCCTATAAAAACATACAATGCATTGAAGACATTATTAGTGCTACTGTTTCCCTACTACTGATTAAAACCAACGTTATTATGGAGCGGCGACGTCATTTAAGCAGGGAAGAAATGCTCAGAGCCGTGGGAATGAAAGAAGCTGGTTCCCGGCAACGTACTGTGGCTTTAGCTCTGAATACAAGTCAGAGTGTTATCAGTCGACTTTGGACACGTTACCGAAGCACTGGTACCGTGGCTGAGCGCCATGGAGGACGGTATCGCTGCACCACACGGAGACAAGACCGATACATTCAAATCACAACTCGAAGAGCTCCAACAATAACCGCCATGATGTTAGCCGTGAGGCTTCATCACTCTTCAGGGAACTTAATTAGCGACCCAACAGTCAGAAACCGCTTGCATGAAGTGAACCTTCATTCCCGAAGACCGCTAAGGGTACCACCTATAGCAATGCACAATCGTAGGATTCGATATCAATGGGCTCTTGAACACAGAAATTGGGCAGAAGAACAATGGCGTTTCGTGTGCTTTTCTGATGAGTCTCGTTTTGGTATGAGACCGGATACAAGACGTATACGACACTGGAGAACCCCTGGACGCCAACAGCGATTAAAATCCTGCCAGGAAGTCCATCCTTATAGTGGTGGAACCATCATGGTATGGGCGGGTATTTGGATCGGCGGAAGAACTGAGTTGATTTGGATCAGAGGCCACCTCAACGCTCAAATTTATGCTGAGACGATTGTATCAGACGTCATCGTTCCTCTACAAGTACAAATCGGTCCCTTATTTCAGTTAATGCATTAATGCACGACCGCACACCGCAAGAGTTGTAAGACAGACTCTCACCGCAGCTAACATCAATGTCCTGCCCTGGCCTGCTCAGTCGCCAGACTTGAACCCGATTGAGAGAAGAGCTCTGCCGAATATGGAGGGTATCCAGTCGCAAGAAGACCTTTTTTTGTTGTTGCAACGAACATGGGCGGCCATTCCACAGCGTGATTTGGATGAACTCATTTTGAGTATGCCAAACCGATGTTCTTGTGTTGTTAGTGTTCGCGGTAGAAACACGGATTATTAATTGTTTAAGTTACCCAATAAAATTTTAAAGAAAACTGTTATTTCAGTCTTGGTTCAAATGTCAAAAATCCCTTTATTAGGAAAATGGCAAATTTCTTTATCAATGCAAAGGTGACTTGGTTTATCGTTACTGTAGACAAACGAAAACACTTTATTTGATGAATCCTTAAAGAAAATTTTAATTAATATCAATCAGGAGAAAAGTTATTGCAAAAATATATGTTGATCCCTAGACACTTTTGATGTGTGTATAAAGATACTTGTAGAAACTATAAAAAATCGACCTGATAGGCCGTATAGATCTCGGCCTTAGGCCTTAGGCCGAGATTTATAGAGCGTGCTTAAACTCAAACTCAAACTCAAATTTGATACAAATGAACCTAAAAGAATATAAAACAAAGAGAGAAAAAAACAACCATAAAAGAATATAAAACAAAAGGTCATTTAAACAATTCAAAAAGAAAAAAATGTTAATCAGTAATACTAGGTACCTATTAACTATTACAATAAAACATCTGCTACAATAGAGTTATCTAATCCCGCATCGAGCAGAGCTTACACCCAGGCATTTTTTGTAGTTTAATAGCCCTTTTTTAACCGACTTCAAAAAAGGAGGAGCACTAAAAAGTAAAGAAATAATTGCGTATTCTTCTAAAACTTATACGATAATAATAATGTAGGTACAATTATTGTTATTGTTGGAGTCGGTGTCAGCCAATGTAGGTTTGTAACTACCTACATACATACGTAAACGTGATATGTAAGAAATAGGTATATTACTGGGTATATTGTAGTGTTTTCTTGGCTGAAACCGACTCCAACAGTAACAATAATTGTACCTACATTATATTATCGTATAAGTTTTAGAAGAATACGCAATTATTTCTTTACTTTTTAGTGCTTTGTTTTGGAATAGTTTTTTTTGAAGTTGGTTTTTTTTTGTAAAATTTTTTGTTTATTAATAAAGCTGTTTTGATGTGATTTTTGAATCTATGAAGAGGTAACTCACAAATCTTTCTTATTTTTGAATCGCTGCAGGACCTGCAGAAAATGCTGTCCTGTATCATTGCTGCCACGAGACGCGTTGGGCTTGGGATGAATTTGGACAAGACTCAGGTCATGTTCAACGAAAACATCGTCCCTGAACCCGCTTCCGTCGAAGGTGCAGCCCTTGAAGTTGTCCAGGAGTACATATATCTAGGTCAAAAATTACAGCTGGGTAGAGACAACTTTAAGCTTGGATGGGCGGTATTTGGAAAGTTGCGTCACGTCTTCGAGTCACCTTTGCCACAATGCCTGAAGACCAAGGTGTTTGCTCAGTGCGTCCTACCGGTCATGACATACGGACCCGAGACGTGGAACCTGACAGTGAAACTAACCCACCGATTACACGTCACTCAGAGAGCTATGGAAAAGTGCATGCTAGGAATATCGTTAAGGGACAAGGTCCGGAACGAGATAATCCGGCTAATAACCAAAGTGACAGACGAATTCCAGAAGTGTAGCAAACTGAAGTAGCAGTGGGCTGGTCACATCTGTCGCAGAACCGATGGTCGGTGGAGTATACGGGTTCTCGAGTGGAGACCACGACTCGGCAAGCGTAGTGTTGGACGTCCACCGGCACGTTGGACCGACGACCTAAAGAAAGTGGCTGGTAGCGACTGGATGGCAAAAACGGGAGATCGGGCTTTGTGGCACGCCCTGGGGGAGGCTTATGTCCAGCAGTGGACTGCTAAAGGCTGAAAAGAAGAACTCACAAATGGTTTTTGGAATTTGTTATAATAATGTATACCTTGCCCCCTAAAACTTTTTGTAACCTAGAGACTGGAAGTGCAATTTTATCCTTAGCTTAGCTTAAACTAAGACTCAACAAGTTTACAAGACACTTGTATTTCAAATTATACCGAGTATGCACACTCTACCCACTAATGTACCCTACTTTATTTGTACTGGGTATGGTAGGCTACAACAAGTTTGGGGTTCGAAGAGAATTCGCGCTCACATTGTACGTAGCTAAACTCCTGCGTGAGATGGCGTACTATAACCCGGAGCTGCTGCAACACCTGCAGCTAAACGTGCCGGATCGGTACGTGTGGCGGCGGCGGCGCCCACCGCTGCTCGCCGTGCCCGTAGCCAAAACCAACCTACTGGCGAAAGCGCCCCTTATCCGCGCAATACGTGTCATTGACATGATCAATGACACGGTGGACATTTTTTCATGCACTTTGAGTGAGTTTGTAAGGACTGCATTGTATATTATTAGCTTTAAATTAGGTCAGATTTTATTAGTGTACTGTATAAGATTTTCCTTATCACCAGTCATTTTCACAAATATTGTGCGCAGAAAAGAGACTAAATTGATTGGTGGTATAATATAAGATTTGTAAGTAATTATAGATAAGTATTTAAATTGTCACATATCGCATTAGGTTAAGGTACATGTAATGGTTGTGATAAAGATAGTAGTAAATAAATAAAATAAATAAATCTTTTTGACTTTGAGTGTATTTATCTATATCGATATTAAATCATGTTTGCCTTGGTTATACATCAAATGAAATATTCGTTAGTTAGGTAACATTACTCATTAGATAGGATAATAATTATAGTGATAAGTAACGACTAAAGATCTCGGCCTGAGACTCGAGCGGGATTCAAACCCAGGTTTTTTTCTAGTTTATATCTTTGTGTAGTAAATAGTGCATCGTTAAAAGCTAAAATTAAAAATTCACCTATTAAAACATAGATTGTGACTTTTCATTTAAAAACTTTAACGATCTTGGCAGAATTAGGAATGTTAAAAAGAAATTGAATATAATTTTGCTGAAATCACTTGTTCCCTCTTTGGGCCATCCCTAAGCCTGACCACAGAATAAGTAAAAGTAGAGTTTACCTCACGGTGATACTTCCTACAGCCACTTTTCCAGCCAGGGAGAGCAAGGAGGGCAAGCTGCCCCCCCCCCCCCCCCCCCCCTAGAGATTCTTAAAGTCAAAAATCTCACAGAAACTTGTGAAACTAACTATCACACAATTTTATAATTTACCGAACATAACACGCACATAGCACGTGAAGTGTAAAGCTTCACGTGCTCTTGACTTTACCTACAGTTCATACTTTTCTCATTCTCCATCCATATCCACTAGGCTATAACAAAACGGTAAATTAAAAGATAGTTACAAAACTAATTCATTCATTCAATACATATTTTAAAAATGCAATAAGTAGTACTTGAATATCGCGCCTCGAAACACTTGAAGATCGGTTTTTTAATTGCATAGCACTCTGGTCAGCTCGGGAGTCGGGACGTAGGTCTAAAGTATTTCGCTTGGGGAATCCCCGTGTTTTTATTTCGTGTGTCAACTCTTATCGGTATCACCTTGGAATTATTTTGCTTGCAATATGAGTTACAAAGTCGTTACTATACCACAGAATAAAATGACTATTCCGTACATATCTTTTCCGTACATATTTTTTTGACGACACGGTTGGCGTAGTGCGCTGTAGCACGGTTTCTCGCCTCGATTTCCGTAGTGTCCCGGGTTCGATTCCCGGTCGGTTCAATTTAGGTAACGATCTTTTCTGAATTGACTAGGGTCTGGGTGTGCTGGGAGACGCCCCTAGCTTATTTCCTTGTGTGGTACCTCGTAACACAGGGATATTAATCCCTACTTCGAGACCATTACAAGAGGTGTGTTGTCTGGCGCATATTTATTTATTTAAAAAAATATATTGAATATTACATTCTTGTAGTATTCAAAGTATTGAGTAAGCTGAAAAAGTGTTAATAAAAAACTGTGTGAAATTACAAAAATAGTTCTGACTGTTTGTGCGAAACAAAACAAGATTTACGAAATGAGTTCGCGTGATCGTAATGCCGGTAGAAAATTTGAGTCAGGTAGTTCAAAAAGAAAACAAGAAACGAGTAAACTTAATATAAATATACAAAAGGTGATGATCAAGAAACCTCTACAAAATGTTTATTGACTGAAAGTAACTCTAATCCTGATCCAGCTGAAAACATAGTTAGTTTGCAATACCTTAGCGGTAACTAAGTTGTAGGTACTTTTAAACTGTATCAACTATGTATGTGTAAACACTTAGTATGCAAATAAAGAAATTGAAATTGAACATTATTTCCACATTGAACGACACGATTGGCGCTAATGAGCTGTAGCACGGTTTCTCGCCTCGATTTCCGTAGTGTCCTAGGTTCGATCCCGGTCAGGTCAATTCAGGAAAAGATCTTTTCTGAAATGACTCGGGGCTGGGTGTGCTGGGAGACGCCCCTGGCTTATTTCCCTGTGGTACCTCGTAACATAGGGATATTGATCCCTATCCCATTTTCAAGAGGCGTGTTGTCAGGCGCATATTTATAGTTATACATCAAAACAGCGAGGATTATTGAATTAAAGTAGGAGCATCATGTGTTATGGATGGACATTAATTTTACGAAGAACTGAATATGTTCACCCGTGTGTAAATATATAATAGAAAAAAAATAACTGAAGTTCACCCCACTATCGAAATAGTCCTGAGAAATTATTGCCACCACACCCGTTACAGTTGCGTCTACTGAAAGGAGTTTTTCGAGGCTTAAAATTATTAAAACATATTTGAGGAATTCTATGACACAAGATCGCCTTTCAGCCCTTGCAATTCTTTCAATCGAAAATGACGTAGCTTGTGCTTTAATTCAAGATTTTAGTCTTGCGAAAGCCGCAAACATCTATTTTAAAATTTATCATCTCTGTATTTGTTAATTTTGTAAATCTTTCAATGTAAATATTTTAAAACTCAAATTTTGTATAACTTTAACATTTCTCATCAAACATGACAAATACCTACACCCAACAACCTACTAGTACTTTCGCATCAAATACTTTTCACGATGGACAAATGGCCTCGCAAAGACCTGCCGCCCGGAGCCTCGCAATGGGTAAGGCCGCCGCTGCAATTACTTTATTTTCTTTAGAGACAGTTCGAAATTAGTGACGGCCTCATACGTTACAGATTCGATTTTTAGACTTAATATTATTTTTTCGTGAACATGTCTGTTTGTACTGGTCTGGGTGTCTCCTATGTATAATAAGTATGTATTTACAAAAGAAAATGTATTTAAGTATGTTTATCCGTTGTCTAGTATCCCATAACACAAGCTTTAATTAGCTTACTTTGGGGCTAGATGGCGCTGTGTGGAATAATGTCCAGGGATATTTATTATTTATTTTAAATTGCAAAAATTGTCTGATGAATCGAATTTATACAACCCTATTAAGGTGTCAAGCTGAAGCGGGGTGATAACCTTAACCTGTTAATAATATGTGGTAGTATATTATGCATATACCGTGCGGTCCGTGCGTGGTAGGTAATTGATGGTACCCGTCAATAAAGTACGACATTAATGTAGTAGTATATTATTTTGAAAAAAGAAAGCGGTACTTCATAGGCGTGAGTTGTCAAAAAGAAAATAAACGAATGGACAAGGTATAATCACTGCGCAATGTGAAAAGTAGTATAGGGCTAGCAGGTAGGTGATGATAAAATCACATCACAACCATCGCGACATGGCCGCATTCATTGCATTGTTCAAGCAATTTACTACTTCTGCCCTACCATACCTTACACATGGTATATTTTGTCAAATATTACTTATTAACTTTAAAAAGACCGCGAACGGGAAAAAGGTTTGAATTGTATTCTCCAGAAATACTAAGTAAAACAACAAGTTCCGCCGTCGCATTTTATATATTGTATGAAAACATAACATATAGTACAGATGGTCAACATGTAAAATCGATCAAATTGATTCAACAAAATATTTTATTTATGACAAACAATTTCACAACAGATATATTCCTACAAAGTAGACATTTATAATACGTTAGTACATTTTCATAGCAATAAATGCAACCTATCCTCTAAATGGTGAGATGAATGAAATGGCGCCACCTGATGTTGTAAGGTGTTAGATCTCTGGATTGAGTGATGAGAGTGAAATATGCTGCTCGATATAAAGTACGATCTGCTCGGACGAAATAAACAAAATTAGCAAGATTATTTTAACTTAACAACAAAATCATCATAACTACAAAATCTCCTTAACATCTTTACGAATGGTTCGCAGGCTGCCTTCGCGCAGCCTTTTCGACAGTATTCTCTCGCTGGAGGCGGCGGCCGGGTGAGTTTACTTGATGAGGCCTTTGGCCTTGAAGAGGTCGCGCATGAGGCCCTTCAGGTAGCGGATCTCGCGCTGCAGGTCGGAGCACTTGTCGCCGATCTCGTTGTGGCGCTGGCGCAAGGATTGCTCCTCGTTGAGGAGGACCTCGACCTCCGCCTTCTTCTTCTGGCGGTAGCGGGTCGCCGCGTTCTTGTTCTGTTCCTTCTTGCGGGAGCGGCGGTCGTCGACGGAGCGCGAGTAGGGCTTGGGGCGCGAGGGGGCGCTCCACTCCTCGTCGGTGGAGCACGAGCGCGGGCTGGAGGGCGGCGAGGAGCGCGGCGAGGCGCTCTCGCTGTGGCCGAACGGGACGGGGGAGGGCAGCTGCGCGGCGCGGTGGCGGACCAGCTCCTCGACGGCTTGCAGCTCGGGGTCGTACTCGAGCGGCAGCGGCGCCCAGGGCTCGGGCGCGGCGGGCGCGGCGGGCGCGCACTGCGCGTGCTGCGCGTAGCTGAGCAGCAGCTGCGTGGCGGGCCCGGGCGGGCTCTGCGGCGGCGTGAGGTGCGTGAGCTCGACGGCGCCGTACACGGTCTCGAACTCGCGCAGCAACTCCTCGGTCGGCTGCGGCTGCGGGACGTACGCGAGAGGCAGCACATGAGGCACCTCTACACGCTCCGGAGCCTGGTTGATGTTCTCGAAGATGGGAAGTTCCACCTTCTCCTCCAGCCAGTTGGAAAAGATGTTTTCTGAAACAAAAACAGATTCAATTAATATTTATTTGTAGTAGGTCAATTTGTCGCTTTTCAATGTCTGTTTACATTATTGCAATCGGTGATAAACAGGATAGAGAATCCACTTAGAGGTTACGTAAAGGCCGACACGTTCTGCACGAACGATCTTATCAAAGTCAGCGGCAGAATGTGGTAAGAAGTAACTTTGATTTTAAACTATGGCACGGGAATGCACATAATATAGTGCGTAGGATAATAATGTACACAGTATGAATTAATATGACATTAATAAAATGTATCATAGAACAAGTTTGATATTAATTAATGCCATGTGTCGTTCGAGATTTTCCTAGATTGATATGAATAAATTATGCAAGTAAACTAGTTTTATTTTGTGTTGTATCAAGTCAGCGAATATTTAATGTGCGACGTGAGCAAGTGGCAAGGCAGGCTCCCTGAACTAAATAAACATTATCTCATGTTGCACGCACAGCGGACTCCACTGTGCCATTGTTAACAGTAATATCTTCTAGCCATTCAAACATAATTAGTGTCATCTACAGGGCTGATAAACTAACTGTCATTTGGCTAGGTATTTTATATTGTTCACATTGTTACACTATGTTTTATCTTTTATGTATTCTTCACTGCATCCTTCAAGCGTTAAGGATCTAAATATAACACGATACATAATGCGCCGAGCAATAGCATCAATAGTGAGTTTATGTGTCAATACCCAGTCTCAATTTAAGCACTTAATGATTTGTAGGAGATTCCAACAGGGCGTGTCGAAGATAAAATGTATACAGTTCATCAACGGACGCATTCAGAATCAATTGAGACTGATTTGGAGAGCTGGTGTCTCGGATTATAAGCAGCGCGGAAAAATTTGGTTTATTATTTTGATTTTTTCTTCAATCTCATGACTCTGCAGTATAGCATGATATCAAAGCTGCACTGACCTAAGATAAACTCGCGCGCATAATCTGAGAGTTCGCTGCTTGCGCCCTCGCCGATACTAGCGGACACAGATAAATAACTAACTTCGTCAACAACGGCGCATCAGCTTTATTACTATTCTTATAAATCGGGTGTCAATGACATCGTACCTTTTGGAATATTTTCATATTACGAATAGTTATAAATTGAGTTGATAAACGCTGAAAGTTTCAAACGACATATATCGCGCTGGTCTCAATGTTTATCTATGGGAACCAGAAACAACAAGGTCTCACAAACACCCAGACCCAGCATACTGGGTATATTCTTTTAAATCGTTGATAACAAAAACATAAAATATTTCATAGAGTTTGTAAATCTATTTTGGCTAGAGTGAGAATCAATCACGTAAACTCCTGAATACCTTGTGACTTGAGTCTTCGCAGTAATAAAACAAACATCCTAGCAGTAAGGTACCTAACTCTAACTGGGGTAGGTACAGAGGCGTTCACATCAACCTTTACAAAACCCTTGCAAAATGAGTCTTATTTCAGCAGCATAAGGTGCCCCTTTGTAAAGATTGATGTGAACGCCTCTGTACCTATCCGTTTTTTTTTTATTATTTTAAGTACAAGTAGTGAAACGATTATGAAGTTATATTAGTATAGTTAGTTATATTACGTATATAGTTCATTTTAGTGGTTAAGTAACAGGTTCGTTTATGTAAATAGGATCCGCATAGTTGTTAATAAAAACGCAACAAGTAACTAGTTATCTAAAGGGTTTTTAGTGTCACGCGTAGGCCTCGTGGACAATAACATTTCGTCCTCCGTTCGAAAGGCACCGTCGGTCATATCTGTATCAATGTGTAGGAATTGAAAAGTGACCAATAAGTCGCTTTAATTATTGCCTGCGCAGCGAGGTCGCCTTGTGAAGTAACTGGTTATCAGTGGTCGCGGTGCAAGTCTCTAGTGAATGTCCATTTAGCCGACTGTGCAGTGGAACAAATGGAGAATGCAACAGCCAATGTCAACATACGTTAACTTCTAATGCCGCTTATCGCGAATTTCTTGTACCGTAGCCCGCATGTCGCGGTACATTACTGCATGAACCACGTGAACTTCATGCATGCTACCAAATACGCTAACTATAAATAACAGAACGCCTAAAATACCTCTTTTCTAATAACCAACCGATTAGAAATGAACTTAATTTCTAAATCTTTAAGATTTAACTCTGAATTTAGCTAGAACTCGAAATCAATTTCTGTTAATGATAAACGATAAAAATTACATTACACACGTCATCAAACAAGAAATATTAAGAGGAAAATCAATTAGTCCCTTTAGCTATCAGTTATTTGTTTATAAGTGAACGTTACGACAAAGTTCTCGATAAGCGAAAACGTGGAAGTTGGACATATTAAACGCGGCAAACATAAACAAGTTTGTTGCGCAGTAAATATTTGCTCCAATTTCGGTCACCACTGAGTTCTCTTACCCAATTGAGACCATGATAATAACGCATTAATAGTATTCACTGATATTGTTCTCATAACAGCGCCTAAATAAGTTTAATGCAGCATCATAAATTGCAATTAAAATTACATAAACTACCAAACATGAACCAGAACATGCAGACCTTGAGCGCCTTTCTGCCAGACTGACTTTCATGAATTCAAAACAAACAACACAACCTTACTACTCAATGATCAATCAATTGCTCTACAGTGCAACAATACGTACCAATGTAAAAATCTGTCATTGCCATCACGACGTCTGGTTCAAAGAACCGATTCACAGGTCAACACAAAAATTGTCCTTTTATTCTTACTGCTAAAATACAGATCTAGTATTCTATAACTCGATTACAAATTATATGGGCAGTGTTATCCTAATAATGGAATCCTCATGAAGCGAGCTTTGGTCGTCGTTAATAGTCCGAGTTAGGCGCTGAGGGCCTAACGTCTTTTTACAAGTTTCTGTGAGTTGAAAACGATCTCTTTGTTCCAAATGCTGTGATAGTGGCACTTCATTCTAACGGAATCCAGGGGGTGCATGAGCTGCGGCAGACATAAGTTGCGGAACGAGCGCGAGCGCCCGCGATTTTCTCCTCGAAGCGAATTTATTGTCACGGGTTTAAGTACAAGACGACGCGGACACCTGCAAACGCGACGCGGCGCACATAGGTACTGAGCGGTGCGCGTGCGCGCGCGCATTGCCGCCCCTCTCCGCGCAGCGCACGCCAGCAATACCACTATTAACATTAACAACCAACAACCTCTGCATAGCATTTCTATTAAATTAAGGGCTTCAATTATTACAACACTTGAAGAGTGTGAGAGAAATAGGGTTAATTAGGTTGTTTGCATGATAAACTGTCCAAATACATCTTTCAAACAACAGTATTGGAAAAATAATAGGTGAATAATAAGTATTTTTTTCGATATTATGTAAGAGGTATGTGTAGGCTGTATCGATGAATATTATCCTTATTTACAGCCTTTAATTGTATATGGACAAATCAGTGGCAACAAACTTATTAATTTATATATTTAACAAAAAAAATGTATAGCTCTAAAACGTAAAACTACAAAATTTTAAAAAATAGGTGAAACCCCTGTGAAATTCACAATAATAGGTTGTTTCAGTTTATGTCGATGAATTTTATCCCAGTTTATAGCCTTTAGGTTTGATACATTATGAACGGGTCACATTGTTTAAGATTATAAGCAAAATATTACGCGTTCATTTAAAATTGAACTACGGTGCGTGTTTTTGAGTAAAAGTTACGTGACTTTAGACATTTAAGGCGAAATTGGATTATTATTGGCGATTCTCCGGACTTCTTTCTTGAGCGAAAGTACAGTACTTACAGTTACGTCAGTTGTTATTACATTGGTTAACAATTCAGGCAATCACCGTGCTGGAGTTTAAGGCGGGGTTCAGTTACCTAGGTCTCCACGCTAACAATGTTTGACAATTACTCTTATTCATCGAAAACAACGATATAGTGAAAAAATCATGTTAAAAGGATGAGTAATTAAAATAATATATTTAAATGCTTACATCACAACAAATCTAACAATGTGATGTTTTTATAATTATAGCTCGCTTCAGATTTGAAGACGAAGTTTATTTTCGTCCCGACGCGAAACAATAAAGCAATTAAAATTTTCGGATGTCTCAAGTTATGAAACAAACTGACGAGGAAAAATGCTTTTGACATCGCAACAATTATTCCACACTGTTGGAGCGCACAAATTCGATTCCTCATTTACAAAACTCAAAGGAAAGTGTTATTTTTGAACTAAATGTTTGATAATATTATTTAAATTGTGATAAAAAAGCTTTCACGACAAAGTACGAGTCACGTACGACTTATCACATTAAAACAACAACAAATATCAAGACATTCGACCTCCCTGCAAAATGACGCTGATAATAATAGAATATAAGAAGGGAAAATAACTAAGTACATAAAGACACATGATGACAAGCAAATATCCAAATTCAAGCAATTATAGACCTTACCCCTTTGACATAATATGTGAATGTGGTATGCAGTTTAATACTATGAGGAAATAGTTCCCAAATATTAATGGAAAATTTTAGTTGAGATTTTTGTTTCACTAATGTTGATAAGTCCAGAGGGAATTAGTTTTAACTAGTATGTTTCAAATGCGCTTTAGATTATGGCTTTGACTTCGGTACATTGGTATCAATCATATGAGGGACTGATGACAGTAATAAAAATACTGAAGCTTTAAAACATGCAGGCACAATAGCAAAAAATATATATAAATGTTTTGTTGATTAAAAAATGGCAATCTAGAATTTATAAAAGTTATTTTTAAGCTGCAGACTAAGATAAATAATTATGTAAACCTTGATAGTATCAACTAATCTGTGCTAAGAAATGAAATAGAAAACCAATTACCTAAGTAATTGTTATTTAAAAAAAAGACAATCTAGAATATTTTTTTTCTATTTTTTATTTTTTTATAATACATTTGCCATTAAATATGCGCCAGACAACACCTCTTGTAATGGTCTCGAAGTAGGGATTATTAAATCCCTGTGTTACGAGGTACCACACAAGGAAATAAGCTAGGGGCGTCTCCCAGCACACCCAGACCCGAGTCAATTCAGAAAAGATCGTTTCCTGAATTGACCCGACCGGGAATCGAACCCGGGACACTACGGAAATTGAGGCGAGAAACCGTGCTACAGCACACTACGCCAATCGTGTCGTCAATAAAAGTTATTGTTAAGCTGCATGCTAAGATAAATAATTATGTAAATCTTGATAGTATTAACTAATCCGTGCTAAGCAAATGAAATAGAAAACCAATTACCTAAGTAATTGTTATTTAAAAAAATGACAATCTAGAATATAAAAGTTATTGTTAAGCTGCAGACTAAGATAAATAATTATGTAAATCTTGATAGTATCAACTAATCTTGCTAAGCAAATAAAATAGTAAACCAATCACCTAAGTAATTGTTATTTAGAAAAATGACAATCTAGAATATAAAAGTTATTGTTAAGCTGCAGACTAAGATAAATAATTATGTAAATCTTGATAGTATCAACTAATCTTGCTAAGCAAATGAAATAGAAAACCAATTACCTAAGTAATTGTTATTTAAAAAAATGACAATCTAGAATATAAAAGTTATTGTTAAGCTGCAGACTAAGATAATTATGTAATTCTTGATAGTATCAACGAATCTGTGCTAAGCAAATGAAATAGAGAATCAATTATCTAAATATATTCCCGACTGTCCACTACGGCTTTATTAAATTGACAGTGACACATCAAAATATGATAAAAAGCCATTTGCTTATTTGTATAAGCCAATTTGACATAGTTATAAAAAAACTACACAATTAAAAACGCCCAATCATGCGGATGGTTCTTAATTAGTGAAGAGAGATAACCAGACATCTGAACACGCATTTTAATAATTGTATCAGCTACCAGAGGTGTGGCATGTTAAATAATGAGACCAGACTGTAACGAAGAGATAACGATTACAAGAATATGACATTAATACTGTGCAAATTTGGCAACGTCTAATTTATAAAGACGGGTAAAAACAATGAGGCATGTGACTTAACAAGTGAATCAGCAAGATTTCCACCCCGAAATTTTCCAACAAGAACCATGCAACGAACAGACAGATAGTTTTGTATAAATCACTTTTTAAAAAGTCACTCTTGATCACTAAAAATAAAATACAGTCAGTCATCGAAGGAAGACTAATTTTATGGCGAAAGACCTTTTATCAACAAAAGATTATACTCCTTGTCACTAAAGGGAGGTGTGTCTGCTTTCAAAGTGCAGTGCCTTAGGCTGCCTGCCCATAGACGCGAAGCGAGATAGCGAGTCATGCGATTGGAAGCCAGCCATGCCTGCGTTTCAGCAACCCTATTGGATAAAACTGACAACTCCGCTCTGCTGCCTCGCTCCGCAACTGTGGACAGGCAGCTTTAATGCCAGATAGGAGATTGCAAATCATTAAGTATCACAAACTAACGTCGTTATAGTTTTTTAATGAAAATTGGAAGTTGGAATTAGAAGATTTTTATAACTTTACATGTTATGAATAAAACAGTTAGACAATCTAAAACACAGGCTACGAGTAGTCTTTCAAGTATAACTCTAACATTATGCGTTAACAGAAAAAATAGGAGTTAACATAAAAACAGAAAACATACCAACCATCCTGAGTGGCAGAAGTATTGCATGAAGCAATACTTCTGCTTTTCTTCACGCTGAACAGTGTTTATTAAGAGTTGTTATCTTAGATTAAATCAAAATAGGAATAGGATAGGTGACTCGCCTCTAGCGCATGGACCGCTTAAATCAGGCCCCGTCGCCTAATCGCAATATACGATTGACAGGACTTCACTCTGACGCACGCTTGTGCTTACGCTAAGGTCAAAACAAATAGGTTTGTCTCTGTCTTTTTACCATTGCACAACGACAATGCAGTTGTGCTGTGCGTCATCCCTGTTTTCAGTTGTCAATTTTAAGGACGTGCCGTAACTTCCGCTATTTGATTTAATCTAAGGTTGTAATGCGTTTTTTTCGCACATCTGAAGAGAACTCAGACCCCTTTCGTCGTATTTCAATTCACAAGTTCAGAATTGCTAATCAGATAGCGAAAGGTACTTATTATTAACATTACATGAACACTCTCACAATGTAAGCATTTGCGGTAGGTAAGGGTTTGATTGATCTCTTCCCGCTAAACGTACGAGGAATCGTACCTTTACCAGTCCAGGAGAACGATTTCAAACCCTGGACCTGAAGGCCAAAAACGGCTTCAGTCTTAGCTAAAATGGCAACTAGCTCTCAAGACCATGCAAATTTGGAGCATAGATTTTGACAAAACCCAGAAAATATTATAATGAAGAATATTATTACGATGGTCACTCGGGCATAATAATATCCCGGTAGAATCCTGTTAATTTGGAAACTAGGCAAATTGTGTTACAGAGTTTTTTAACTTAGTCTGGCATCCGTGATGGTCCCATCAGTAACCCGCGTTTGTCAGATATCACTGACTACATTTCCAAATCAGTGTTTTCCGGTATTTGTCCATAAAACACAGTTTGCTTTTGTGAATGCAAACTGTGTTAGGTGTTTTTTTACCAACCTAATCGTCACATCAGCCAAAATAGAGGTCAACCAGAATATCGCTGGTAAAAAAACTAAAAACTGGATCTTTGTCAGACTCTGCAATCGCGTCACGTCTCGTACAGTCAACAGTTTTTGACATGTTACCTCTCCGTTGAAATTGTAGAGTATGCTATGGCGAGCATTTTCCAGTGAGTTAGTAAGGTGCTCTTCAAGACGGGTTTCAAAGGATCTTCTCAGAGTTCGCCACGCGCGAGTGACACCAAGAGCTGCACGTGTCCATTAGCTTAACATCAGGGGGGCTACTCACTAACACAATGTCCGTAGAATCGGGAAAACTAGCACGGTCGAAATCGAAGATGATTTTATTAAGTGCCACGTGCTAACTCTTCAGCATACCCAAATAAATATTCAAGAATATAATATTTTCGTATGTTTTTTTAAAACATTCGTTTGACTGAAACTCCGGAAATTTCGTTCGTGAGTCCCCAGAGGACCAGAGGTATGCACGCATGTTTGCCGGCCCCATGAGAAGACGCCCGGGTAAAGAATTGTTATTCGAGGCCCGAACCGTTCAAATGAACGATGAAACCGTGACTGACTGACTGACTGCATGTTTGCCAACGATGTTTTATAACGAAAAGTTAAAAAAAACACCAACCTTGTTTGCACTGGTTGTCTAGCTGCTGCAGAAGATCGTTGGCGAGCTCGGCGCGGCTGGGCTTGCTCTCCGGCGGCGACGGCGGGTACATGCTGTTGCACTCATCTTGCAACAATTTGCCGTGTTCGATCTTCGGTGCAGCGCTTGGGAAAGACTTGAGCAGATCTGTGGACAACAGTAGAACTTAGTTTTGATATTTCTGCATGTTTTCATTTGATTCGCTATGAGATATAATATTTATTCAGTATACTAGGCAAATCATCAAATAATTTATTGTAATGTGTTAGAAATTTGTATGCAAACTTTTAAGGCATTCCAGAATAAGAAATTTTATAAGAAGAAAAAAATCTCATCGCGCAAAAATATGACAATAAAAATACGTAATTATGATCTACATGGCCCAGTAGATGTTCCCGGTGGACTTTTTAGGCTGATATGATAGATGAAAATAATTTGGATATCAGTCAAAATGTTAGTCATAAAAAAATCCTTACTTTGCAAGAGCGACAGCTGAAAGTCCCTACAGAGATCACACATTATACCAGAATTCTTGTAACAACACATACTGCACTCAATTTTTCCTTTTTAAGTAATGCAAAATTAAAACTCTTGCGTACTTCTACGAAGCGAGTAGAACTATAATTTAAATAATTAGCGCAGGCACTGAGTATATCAGAGAGCTTCAAGGTAAGAAGCTTAGATAAGTAGTGGACAAAATACATCGGGGGAACCAAGACGTCAATATATATATGAACGATAACCGTCGCACGATATTACGTCAAAGCAACGCCCAGATGTCGTGATGCTTTAAATCTTGACTGATAATGTGACAACAATATGTTTCTGTTATAAAAACATCTTAAATTATATTGTTTCTATAACTGATAATAGGGTTCCGTCCGTCCGTACGTTTAAGGGATTAAAAGAATTCATTTAATTATTGCGCTTTTTAAAAATAACTTAATCATAATTTAACATCTTATAAAGTATTTTACCATAATCATTATTTCTCCGAATGACTTTTCCTAACTTAACATGTGGTAATATCACGTCTCCGTAAATTGAAACCCCTAAATAAGATATGCCCGAAATTTTTTTGTCATAAATATTGCAATCCATAACATTTGATAGACACAAAACTTTTTCTCATAATAGTCTTAAGTCCTAAATTAAATGAAAATTATTATCTATCAGCCACCTGCTCCTCAGCTACGCGGCTTTGAATTACACTCTAGGGCTTGGGCAAACAAGACTACGTGGAGTCGGTTTTAGGGCGATTATTTTCTGTCAACCTAATTTTCATCAAATGTTTGTACAATTAACAATTTTACTATAAACTAATATTATGCAATAAGACAATTCGGACATATGACTTCATGACGTGAGAAATTAGGGGAACCAATTATTATAGCACCCGATATTAAGACAGAAAAGTTTTCTGGGAAAAGATGATTAGGTAAAACAACACTTCGAACATTCGAATATTAGTGTAAGTGAAGGTTATTATAAGAAATGTGTTAAGAGAAGGGATTTTCGGACAAAAAAAATCAGAGATGTCCCGCAAATATAACATTCCTATTTGGACTAATGTCGAAATGCAAAGTCCTTAAAGTAATGGTAAATAAAAGACAGATATGAAAAAATATCACACAGGCCATTTCAAAACTCAAAGTTGGCCTGGAATCCAGCTTCGCGGTTAGAAAATATTGGTAGAACTTCAAGTAATTTTATTTCAAAATGATCTGTTCGCTGGTGTAATATAGTGTTGGATAGATCTAAATTCGTTTATGCGGTTTCTAATCACATAAGTATAGTTGATATCTCAGTTTTAATAAGTAATTACAATGAGATAGACTGCCTATTACAAAACAGGTAAACTAAAATTTGCCTTGTTTTCGCTATATTTAGGTCATAATGGTTTTTGTGGCTCTCTAAAATTTACTGTGTATCTCACTCACGCATTTTAGTTTGCTATTTCTAAATGTGATCTTGTGACTCGTGGCATTGTCAAAATAAGTTAATTATAGTCCGTGTACAATATATTAAAAGCGCGTAGCACATCATTCATTTCTTTAAGTGTAGCAGTCTGGCGTCCGCGTATGCAAATAGAAGTTATTAGGAGCTTTAAAAAAATGTTGAGACAAACGAACGCATTTACCCACCCAATAAGTGGCTATTGGCGCAAGTAGGTTTCAATTGAACTCTCAGCGGTTTTTTTCGTTGTACTTGACGTTTAAAGTGTCTATTTACTGTCCTGACTTTTATCTACTTTTTTTCCAATTGTTCGTCCTTCTTAATAAGCCCAAGTATCTCCAGTACCTACTGCTTTATTTACATTTATTTTAATTTTTACACGTTTTAGTTCAATAATGAAAAATTATTGATAATAAGTAAGGTTCAACATAAATTAAGGTAGACTTCTCCTTTTAAGTCTAAAAACACCTGTAACAGGAGAAGCCGCTCTCCCATTGCAAAATACTATTTTCCCATAGCTTATTAACTAAATAAATGACTTACATTTTTTAAATATTTTAGTTCAATTTACATCATTAAAAGTAGTTAAATAAGAATGAAGAGGTTGAAGCGTGTGGTGTACGTGCGTGCTTGTGCATGTTTTTTGTGTGTATACTAGATATTATTTTTTTATTAGATGTTATGAGTAATAAAATAAGTGCTCGCTTGTGAACGTCTGAGTAAATAACGTTACTTTTTTATATACTCATTGAAGCCGATGCGCGATGCTTCCAGATAAATCATAATTTATCTGCATTCTTCGCCTATAAATAAAATAAAACTTGGTTTGATAAATTTCATTTAGTATGAATTTCTGAATTACTAGAGGACTTCACTAGGCACCGCAATAAAATCAAGATTAAAGTATCATGTGACAAATTATTACATTTGTATTTTCAAAGGTTTTTATCCTATCTTTCTGAAATTCTCTAGTTATACTTCTACAGTTTGTTGCTCAATGAAATGAATCTAAACGAATACGGAACCCTACATATTCATTGAAGCCGATACTTCCAGATATATCACAATTTATCTGCCTTCTTCGCCAATAAATTAAATGAAACTTGGTTTGATAATTTTTTATCTAGAATGAATTTCTGAATTACATGAGGACTATGAGGATAAAATCAAGATTAAAGTATCATGTGACAAATTAATACATTTGTATTTTCAAATGTAATATATTATTGTGTTAAAATTAGTTAAATTATATGATAGAATATATTTCAAAATTTACAATAAATAAAAAATTTATAACCGTAATTTGCACCGTAATAAATAATTTTCAATAAAACAAAATTAGAATGTTTAGTGAAGATCATTATAAGTTGCTATGCTGTTTAAATTATTCCTCTAGGTTAAGTACCTAATTAGCGATAGGTTTATCTACCTAGGTTTCAATATCAGTAAGTAATATAATATGCACATTTAAGATAAACAAGATGTTATAAAATTAAATGTCAAAACATATTTTCATTGGAGACAAGATAAATAGTGGAAAAACAGTATGCTGGGAGATATGCAATTGAAAACATGGACAGAGGGTTAGCAACTCACAAACAAATATGTTTTCAGATCTGGAAGAACGTCATGCATTATCATTACAAATAAGAATAATCACGAAACGAATGAGTGGTGAGATATAGACACACCCACGTTTTCGGCATAGCAACTAAGTAAGTAATTAAATTTTTCCTCTTAAAAAGATAAATTTAGCTGAGATATCACACCACGCCACGTTTTGTGAAGCATTTATCACAAATATCACTACGATGAGAGGCTTGTAAACGGATATTTTTAACAGCTACATATTTGTAAGCGGAAATTTCCCGCAACACTTGGCAACATTTCCATGCGTTGCGGCAACACCATTGAACAACGTGCAGTCACTCGATTCAGAACGAAGTTATCGACCGATTCGGTAAGTTTGTTTCAATTATAGTAAATGACCCGCTTAGCGGTAGCAATCAATATTTTTATATGTTAAAGCCAAAATCCTTTAGTTTTCATAAACTAAATTATATCAAAACTACACATCCTAAAAAACTTATTAAAATAAAAGAAAAGAACCGAATCGGTCGATAACTTTTTTCTTAATCGGGGGGGCTGGTAATTACCGTTTATTTTTAATATTTGAACATTGTGGTCGGTTACAAATTGTCTTAATATATAATTTAAGAAGAAAAGAAGAAGAAAGTAAAATCTTTTTTTTTCATTTGAAAGTCTTATTTTTCGGTTTTTTACTTATATCTCAGAAACCATGAATCCTAGCGACATGAGACTATACAAAATGAAAGCTGATTAAATTTGCTACAAGTTATATTCAGTCAAATTTTTCGATATCTTGTATAGTTTTCGAGATATCTGCTCTTGAAAGTCTGTAATTTTGTTTAAGGCTCAAATGTTTCCCAGCATGCCAAAATTGCCCGGGAAACTGCCTGAATAGGGCCCCTCAAGTTTTTCCCGAAGATGAAGAAGAACAAGAGGATCCTCTGATCGATTCGCTACAGGGGTCCGAAGATGATAGAGATGACCAACGAAGACGAGGATCAAGGTCCTTCCCACCCATTGCAATGTTTTATGTTAATTCACATTTCTATGCCTTTTCACATCGTTTTCACTAAGTCTTATAGAAAGTGATATATGCACAACCATGGTCATTTAATCAAGTGTGAAGAACCTGGTCAGCGGGCTTACAAGGAGTATTAGTGCTATTTAGACATTGCATCGGTTCATCGTTGAAAAGTTATCCGGTCAAAAAGAGCGAATTTGTTTTTCCAAAATTGCAGACTTTCAGAAGCAGATATCTCGTAAACTACACAAGATATCGAAAAACTTGACTGAATAAAACTTGTAGCAAATTTAATCAGCTTTCATATTTTTGTGGCAAGTCTCATGTCGCTAGGACCCATAGTTTCCAAGATATAAGCAAAAACCCGAAAAATTAGGGCTACGGGCTACTGGCAGGGACTTTTGTTATGGTAACCTCCTAACTAGTCCAAACATAGTTACGAAGTCAAAAATAGTGTTCCAAGCATTTCCCTCTATACACTGTTTTGAGCATTCGTTGCCTGAACTATATGGATAGCCCTACGCTCATGTAACGATTTTGGTTTCTGTGACTGCTCCATTAAGATTTTTTTAAGCCGTTACTTTAACTTACAAAATTCTATCCACCTGTGTCACTGTCGTATATTTCTAAAATCAGAAATTGGCTTTACGTTAATTTGTCTACCTAGCTAAAACCCACTTAAAAATAACAGATTTAAATTTTAGAGTCAGCTTCATTTTTTGAATTAAGGAGTAAAAGAGGGGTTTCATCTGAATTAGAAGCCAAACAATGGGTTCGTTTAAGGCCGCTTTCGAACCGGAATAATCAACTAGTGTTAAGCTAATCATGGTAAAATAATCGGGTGTATACCAATATGGACAAATAAATGGGGTGTATTTACGTAATCACTGACTATCTGGCATTGATAAGATGGAAATATACGCAAATAAATAGGATAAATCGTGTCTGTCGATTTGACCTATTGTTTATCGGCTGCATGAGGTGATTTCGTGGGGGATCTGTCGCGTCAAAAGTAAGAATAGAGCTAATTAAGTTTATAATTAGTTTGTGTGAAGCGGCACGTATAAGAAACTTTGATAAGAAAGACTTCATGAGATGACATTTTAGGCGAATGAGAGGACAGCCGATGTGGTCGCCTGATTAAAACCCCACCTTCTATTCTGTTATCCGCACTTGTAGTCCGTGATTTTTTTAAGTCCATATCGTGCCCATAATATCAGACACGACCGCAGAGGACTCACTCATTTAATATCCATCGTATTATTTATGTTCAGACCTTCGCACAATGCGAGTAGATATTTAAAAGAATAAAAGACAGATATTGAAAATAGTTCCGTGCAAAAGTACGGTCTCATTTCTCGAAAACTGTTTTAATTCGGAGAGGTCAATTAGACCGCCCAGAGATATTTTGCGATAGAATTAAGGACCCCAAAAAGTCCTACTTCTCTTTGAATCGCAATAGAAAAATGATCGATATCTTTCTCTCTCACACAAATAAGACCTTCCAACTTCTGCAGTGCCTTTTGTAAGACAAGTCTCTACTTCTGTCTTGCAAAAGGCATACTTCTATGTTCATATTATAACAAAAGAGCATGCTTTATACATACTTCTTCGTGGTAGATACAACGATAATTTGAAAATGAAGTACAGATGAAAATATTTTTTTTAAAAGCAGTTTTTAATTCCTACGAAACTAGAAAAATACAACCTGATCCTAGGGACTCAATCGGGATTCGAACCCGCGACCTTCCACAATTTGTGTGCATTGTTAAATGCTAAAAATAAAAATTAACTTTGTCAAAATCCTTTCGATATTCTTTTTTCAAATACAGTTGTGGTCATATAATTAAGAACGATTAGAAGTTCTAGATTTTTGCTATTTAAATCGTGTCATACACAGAGATGTGTACCTTCTGAGAAGCAACTAGTTATGTTATAAAATAGCCACATTAATAGAGCAACATGGCTTAGGAATAAATAATAAAATCGCAAACTATTTTTTTCACATTTTATTTATTTTACCAAAGTAACAAATTCAAATAGTACTGACGCTGGATAAATAATCAAGAACGATTTATTGAACTACTCGGGAATTGTTTTGTATGTCACTTACATCTAAAAAGATCACAATAATATGTAACGTAGAGTATTTAAAAAGCAATTTAATACATTTTTAACTAAAATTAATAGTTAATAGCATATCCACGGCTTTTAATTACTGCTTTACACCGGCGAGGCATTGACTCTATTAATTTCTGACATTTCGCAAGAGAAATGGAGTTCCATTCTTCTGAAAAAACGTCGTACAGCTCTCTTAAATTCCCACACTGTGTATTTGCAACCTTTTTCTTTACTTCAAACCACAGATTCTCTATTGGGTTTAGATCTGGGCTGTCAGCTGGCCAGTCTAAGACAGAAACTGATTGCGCTGTAAGAAATTCCTTTACGGTGCGTGCAGTGTGCTTTGGATCATTGTCATGCTGGAATGTCCAAATAACCGGTAGAACGTCTTCAGCATAAGGTAACATTGTTTCTTCCAGTATATTTTTGTATTGGAATTGATCCATGTTACCTTCTATCAACTTTACAGGTCCAACACCATGTCCAGAAAAGCACCCCCAAATTTTCACATTTCCACCGCCGTGCTTAATGTAACTTTCGTGTACTTAGGGTCGAATGCTGTATTTGGGGGACGTCGTACATATCGTTTTCCATCAGAACATGTACATACTCTGTTTATTTTCGTCTCGTCAGAAAAAAGTACATTTTTCCACTGTCGCACAGTCCAGTTTTCATACTTTCTCGCAAATGCAAGCCGGGCTTGCCTGTGGCAAAGTTTCAACATGGGTACCTTTCTTGCTATCCTACCGTGCAATTTTTCTTCTACCAAACGTCTTCGAATAGTGCGTGCTGAGATTGCTGAAGGGTTGTTTTCACCAAAATATTATTTTCTCAGTTCATTGGACCCTCTAAAAGGATTTTGTTTTGCCATACGAACGATGTTTTGGTCATCTCGAGGAGTTGTTTTTCTCTGTTTAGGTACACGCGGAACATTCAAAGTAATTTGATACGTAGCAAAATGCTTTACAGCGTGGAAAACCATCGATTTTGAACATTCCAGGTGGTCGGCTCGATCTTTTTATAAGACCAATTCGTCCGGCGAAGTTTTATTATTACTTCCCTTGTAGATTTATCAAAACTTTAATTTTTTCCTATTGTTTTTTCATAAGAAGCAATCACTTTTAAACTTTTACAGCACTAAATGGCGCCAAAACTATACGAACAGTAACAAATCGACTGAGTGTTCTCTATTTAAATTTGAATAAAGGTATAAACTATTTAGCGTTCTTAATTACGTGACCAGCCACTAAATAGGAATACTATGTTTAGAAGTAGTGTAAAAAGTTTGTCTATTTATTGTGTATCGATGAATACAGTGATATCATGGAAAAGTTTTACGATACCAAGAAAAGTAAAAAAAAAAATGCATGTAATTAGTTTTGCCTCCTAGTTTGAAAAAGTCTTCCTTTTATATCAGCGTTCTTAATTATATGACCACCACTGTATATCCAAATAAATAGAGTCCCTCTTGATCAAGGTAGCAGTAGTGGTTATGAAGTTACCGAGTGAAGTTATAAAATAATTAGAGGAAGGAAGGCAGTATTTTCTTACTGAGAAATTCAGATAAGTTTTCAAACTAGACGTAGAGCATTATTAAATTGCTCTAAGTCTAGTCTAGTTTATTACTATCGTTTAAACGACAATATGGCAAATGACAGCAAAATCTTTAATAATGATCTGTAACCTAAGAAAAAACAAAGTAACAGGGGTGAAATACGTCATCGATAGCGATAAATCGATAGTAAAAAAAAAGCAACTACGTTCTATCATTTGCAATTATATAAGTAAATAAGTAAGAATTGCTGCAATGTTCCTGCACCTGTACAATACTTATATTGTAAAAATCTATGTAAGAGATGAAATAAACAAAAGATTTAATTATATTATTTCATCCATTTATTCATTTTGATTTAGAAGGTATATTCTAAACCAATGAACTTTAAATTACAAGGAATCTAGTCAAAGGAACAGAAAAAGTTAGCTTAACGTCATTCTAAGCACACCTTTTCTTTAGTAAGAATGTATCCCTACTCCTTACACTCAAACATGTCAGAAAGAGACAGAAAGCTGGATGTCACTGCCACGGAGTGTGCCACGTTTTAGCTCCTCATTTTTATGAAGTGCATTATCCAGTTATGGAACATCATTGAAACCAGTGGTAGATCATCTTTCGTTATGACTTTAAAAAAAGGTTGTATCTTCATAGACTTCGTAAGAAACATAAAAATGTCGCTCAGCAGATATATTATAACACATTTTAAAAACACCCGAAATAGGGCGATGTGCATCTTTGACATCAAAATTTTCGTATTAAAAACGCTTAAACCAAATTTGTGCTACTCTCACAGACACTGCACTAGGTCCATGAACAACGCAATTTTTTTTCGCAGCTTGCGTTGCATTTATACCTTTTTTGTAGTAAAATTTGTATATGTATCTAATTTTTTCATTAGATTCACTCATCTTGACAGTAAGAAAAACAAATGAAAACATTTTCCTAATTTGAATTTATTCTTTTAATTTATGGAATTATCTTCTTTAAAATTTAAACCCTTACACCAAGATTATCTGACCCCAAACTAAGCTAAGCTTGTACTATGTCAGAGACTGATAAACATATTTTACATCACATAACATACCATCACGACTTTATCCCAGACGGGGTAGTCAGAGGCAAGTGACTGTTGCCGTCATGGTGAACGGAACACTCAGAAGTAATGATACCAAAACCAGCCAGATACAAATAGTATAGCCAAAGAGATAATAAGTACTACTTTTTGGTAAAAGGAACCTAAGTAGTAATCAATAAAAACACATGAATTTCGCGTGTTCCGATCGAGGCTACTAGTAAGAGTACTATTACGTTTGCGTACAATATGGAAAGAAAAATTTATTGGAACGCGTTGAGTAAAATAATGAGTTAATCCATTTCTGATCAATCACATTAGTTTAGTAAAATAATCATATCACTAGATTGCTACCGTGTTCTAATGAAATAGCTGTGAATCATTATATATTTACTATATAATATAATCATTATATAATATAATTATATCCCGGCTTTACCTATCTTACTGCTTCTTGCTTGTCAACTTTGATTTGACGATTTAAAAGAACTATGGTATTTTTTAATTTACATTATAAACATTATATCTTTTTTAATATTCAATGGGGTCGCTCTTTACCGCAATCTATTCCGAGAGATGAGATGTGGTCTAAGATGAAGGAAGCTTGTCTAGCTACTAGCTTGGTAGCTCATTCTCTCGTTACTTGAACACCTTCGGGAAATAATGGACTGGAAACACAGATGCAGCAGACAATTTTTTTATATATTAGGGAGTAAACGAGCTGGAAGGTCACCTTATTAAAGTGATCACCTCCGCCCATGGACAACTGCAACACCTGAGGTGTCATCGGTGCGTTGCTTGCCTTTTAAATGGGAATACGCTCTCTTCTCCGATGTCATATCTCTTTGGAAATACCACCGCAGGATAATCATTCCATATCTTGTATCGTTGTACGCTGAAGAAATTGACGCGAAAAACGCACGGTTGTTGAGCGCCAGCCATCCAGGTGCTGTGCATGGAATTTCGACTTATGGCGTGTCTGGTATTGTATAGACGGTAGAAAACGCAGAGCGATGCAAGGTCGCTCCGTAGGGCTAAAGGACCTAAGCGGTCGGAAATCACAGGGTCGACAGTTCGAGCGGCTCTCCGCTGTATACGGTCAAGAGGATGGATAAGATACTGGGGTGATCCAGCCCAAAGATGGCAGCAGTACTCCATGTGCAGCCTCACTTGTGCCTTGTAAAGTTGAAGGCTCTGACACGGCAAGAAATAGTGCTTTGCTTTGTTAAGTAAGCACTCCAGTTCTTTTTGAGGCCAATTTGGCTTTACCCTCCAGATGACTGCGGAACTGTACATCACTCGAAATGTCAACGCCAAGGATTCCATGCTTTCGTTGCATGTGCGCATTAAAGAGGTTAGAAGAGTAGCCTACATTATGAGAATTAAATAAATATTATTATCTGAGTGAGTAGACGCGATATTGTTGACAAATGTTTAAGAAAATAACCGCACTACACCATATAGTCTGCCAATATGATATTTTGAAGATACAATGAAGTTTGATAAATGAAGGTTTTTGCATCTCTGCCGGTTATATCTATTTTTATACCGAGCAGGGAAAAACCTTTTCTGATTATTTTAGGAGAGATTTCTTTTGTGTTTGGAGTATCATCTACAACCATTTTGAACATCATAAACGAGCATCTAGAATTCTAGATATTTCAAAGGTGTGCGCAAGATGGGTGTCGAGAATGCTTACGCGCACCAAAAGCAGCGGCAGTTGGCGCGAGTTTTTGGCTCTCTGTGGTGAAAACACAAATGAAGTTTTGGACCGGATTGTGACTGGTGATGCTTCATATTAACTCTGGGCCCCAGCAGTATTTCATTAGGTGCACAAAAAGGGTACAACAGGGATTCTGTAGCAAGTAACAATGATAATCACAGCCTGCAACTGCGATTTCATTCTCTGTGCTAGCGCTAGCAGACATACAGTAGCAGGCGCGGGTGGTGACAAGAGACATGTAATACTGATCTTGCGATTTCAGAATAGCTGATTACGTGAAAGAAAGTAGCAGCTATGACATATGATTCTGCTTTTCATAACATGATTTTCCACATGCTCATGAAATGTTCCACGCTCTCTGTTTAAAAATTTTGGTGTTAACCCTTTCAGACCGAATGGCATGCCCAGAGTATTAAGGACTAATGGAATAATAATGTCCCACGCAATTTCTCAGGGCTGTGACTCCGTTTTACTATTACAATGGGTTTCTATGTCCCAAGTCGTTCAAGGCTTATCGATTCATAATTTGACAGTAGTAGTTTTTGCTTGACAATTCTTTATTGCACAAACAAGTAAAGTACAATTGGCGGACTTAATGCCTAAAGGCATTTTCTACCAGTCAACCGCAAGGTATAACAGAAACATTGGAATGTTGGGCTGTGCAACATTTAAAATGGCAGCGAGAACAACAAATCTCAGATATTAATACTTAAATATATTAAAAATAATAACAATTATTATTTTTTTTAATATTAAATATCATTTCACAGAAAACTTTTCCACAATTTGCAATTTGCAATACATTTTTTTTATTAACTTAACAAACTAACGCTGTTTTATACTAACGAATAAAGTTTCATCGAAAAAACTTTTTCATTTAGCTTTTGTTACCCGAACAACAATTCATCGAACACATAATTTCATATGAATTTTATATCATCAATTTCACTTTTCATCGAAATATGCTCATAACGCATATTGGTCAACTCAAGTACTGTTTCATTGATTGATTTCTAAAGTGGTGAGTAGTTACAATGTCAATGTCTCTAATAAGTAATAAAATTGCATGCGAATAGCAACGCAGCGCTGTTGCCTTCTACGCCGGCGCCGGCGGACGCCCGCGGGAGGCCGCGTGGAGTCGGGGTCGAATGACTCGTTTTTCAATAGCATTCGTTTTTGATTAATTGGTTATCTCGTTTTAAACTTTTACTTAAAAACAATTTTGTGATATAACATTCGTGGAAATCAAATTATGATAATATAACAATACATCAATGAAATGAACAATATGTATGAATAAAATTCAATGAAATGAGTTTTATGGTAAAGACTATTCGAGGAAATAAATTTGCGATGTAACGCAATTTTTTGAGTTGTTAATTTTGAAAAAACATCTGCGAACAGTTTTATGGGATATTAAATTCTTTGTAATAAACTGCGATAAAGTGACGGATCCCCGTTCCCGTTAGAAACAAAATGAGGTTGGTTCTGCTATCAAGTACAGTATCGAGGGGTCCACCACGCTCAAGGTTTGGTCCCTGTCTTATCTAAGTCTTAGTTTATAGTGGCAGGCTATGGTGTCTCAATACGCGCAATCGCGCACTACACCCAGCTGGATTTGCTCTGACCCAATACTATGCGAGATTTCATAATATTCACATTCGTTCTTGTCATGGTCTCAAAATAGTGATAAAATTTAATATCGTGTTACGAGGTGCCAAAAAAAGGAATTAAGCCAGGGCGTCGCCCAGCACATCCACACTCGAGCTAATTTAGGGAAAATCATTTCCTGAATTGACTCGACCGGGAATCGAACCCGGGACACTACGTTCGTCAAGGCGAGAAAGCGTGCTTAAGCCCACTAAGCCAATCGTGCCGTCCAAAGAATACTTAAACCCACCATGATTGTCATCGAAGAAGTCAATATCGATATTGACTCGACCGGGAATCGAACCCGGGACACTACGTTCGTCAAGGCGAGAAACCGTGCTTAAGCCCACTAAGCCAATCGTGCCGTCCAAAGAATACTTAAACCCACCATGATTGTCATCGAAGAAGTCGATATCGAGCAGCATAGAGCACTCTTCACTAGTTAAAAGGCCGTCGGCCGAAGCCAGCGACCGATCCCATTCGCTCGTACTCATTGTTGGAGGTGATGTTTCCACTCTGAAATTGAGATACAGTTTGCTTATGAAACACTAGTTCAATGGAATCCCACTTATAAGTATAGCCTGTAGTTTTGAGGCATCAAAGTGTCATTTAAAAAAACTGGGCAGGTGCTTGACAGTGAGCTCGCAATTTGGATGTAATCTGGTCTCTAACTAAAATATTGCCTTGTCCTTACTAAGTTATTAATAACATATAAAAATCAAGCTTTACAATCCAACATACATCGTATGATAGAATTGAATGTAGTATAGCAAACATGTCGCAGACACAATTTACTATGGTGAGAAGCGTACGCTGACATTGAGACAGTTTAATTTGTTCAAATGGTACATGTTGAGTCAAATCAAACGACAGAATAGTTGTATCGGCGTGTGGTTTGATTTGACATAAAAACAAATTAATTTGTAGGTACATTATTTCAATTGTATGGTGTTCACCTTTGAACCCTTTCCATTCCTGTTTGGAGGATTTAATTTACTTTTATTTACCAGAGGTCTAACGAATTCAAGAAAGAATGATGAATCAATGAATATCATAGAATTACATCTAATCCTTGGCAGGTTCGCAAATGAATGTGATGAGGTATTCATCACAAAATCTGGTATGGTATGATGGCAGGTATTCAGGAGTTTTTTTAATAGGAATTTTGAGTACTTACCAAAGAAAAAAGTACAAGCGTGACGAGATCCGAGTCCGATTTTGATGATAGTTGTGGTCGTGGGACGTAAATGCCCGGTGAGGACGCCATCATGGCACTGAAACATTGAAAACAAAATATATAACTAAATATTCATTAATTAAAAATTACGATGATATTAATAGAATTTATTGATGCTGACTGCAGACAAATACAATAAACGAGAACCAAAAGCCACTAGGTAATTACGTTAGTAAAATACCATAACAATACCGTAATGTTATAAATGATTACAAGGACGACGAATGTCAGCACTACTCAAAAGTCGACTGGTAGAAAATGTCCCACGGCAATAAATTTGCATTTTCTACCTTTTAACTACATAGGTGCCTCTTGAGAACTGAGAATCCAACCCAGAGGGTGTCTTAGGGTGGTTTTCCACCGGAGATGTGCTCATGCTACGTTGCTGTGGATGCGTTTGATATCCACAATCATATTAATTAATCCACATAGTATAGCACCGATGGAGACGGGTTCTACTAAGCTATGTTTTTTTATATGATTAGATGAGTGCTATGAATGCGTGATGTGGATGCGAGCAGAGTTACGTTGGAAAATAAGACATAATCGTAGGTAATCTATTGTAATAAAAAAATCGTCTTTTTCTTCATAATTATCTTCCGTATTAAAATTAACACTCGCTACCTTAACTAAATAATCGTACCTGCTTGTCTTTCATGTCTAAATAATAAGAGTATGAATATTAAGTTGGTGACCCAGATATGCCCAACTTTTATAGTGGGTCAAATTTGGCCAGAACCAAAGACTTTGTGTTCATTGTTAAATATCCGACTCACTCTCCGGTGATGGAAAAACATCGATTAAAAACCAAATCAACCCGAATAACGGCGGAAGGCTCACCACCTACCACGTTGGGTTCTAATAGCATTGGTGAAAAGTGTTCACCATGACGATACAGTCACTTGCCTCTGACTACCCCGTTTGGGATAGTCGTGATGGTATGTGTATGTATGAAATACGTCATGAGTAGCACGGATAGGTAAGTACCCGCCTTTTTTTTCTGTTGGTCTTGCTGAAAACACACCGCTAGTTGACCGTTTTCGAGGAGTTTTTTCCGGAACATGGCAACACCCTATCTTGTTGCGATGTATGAAGTGGTTGTGGGTAAACCAACCCGTGCATTTTTACTTGCATTTAAATTCAAATATCTTGGCCTCCAAAGGAAAAATAGTAGATTGTTACACAAAGTGAGAAAGTTACCTTTTCAATGCACGAGATGGTTTGGCGCGCGAGCGTAGCGAGAGCGCTAATAGTTCGAGGGCATTGAAAAGGTCTTTCTTCCGAGGTAAACACTCTGCTTTTCATTACGAATAGGAAAGTAAATAAAAATCAGATACATAAGTTCAACCAAATAAACTTCTCACTCGATTTACGAAACAACTGAATGAAGTTCGAATAGTTGCAATCCCGCCTTTTTTTGTCTGTGGAATTCAACCTTTTTTTTTCATATTTGTAAAAAAGCATACATACAATAATGATGGAATTATTTTATTTAAGGTTTTTTTTTTTCATTTCAATCGTAAATGCTTAGCTCAAATTTATTCAATAAAATACTAATTAAGTGAAACATACATTAATGAGTATATTCCTGCTTCGATTGTTTAAATATTCATTTGAAATCAAGATAAAGAAATTTCAAATACAGCTGTGGCTGAATAGAATACATCAACTTGCCGCAAAAGGAATGTCAAAATAGAAGGTGACATTTGACAGTTATTTACTTTCAGCCCTAGGGCTGAAAAACTTTACAGCCCTAGGGCTGAAAGTGAAGCTTTCAACCCTATGCTCAGGCAACTTCAAGCGTACTTTCCGTGTATGAGTAATAAAAAATATATTTTCATGTGATGCTGAAACACACACATAACTTTTACTTTGGTGTTTTTCATAGTAAGTAGGGTAAATGTGAATTAACACCATAACCAATATTTTTGCTAAATACGGAATTATATTGAATGCTTTCAATTTACCGAATCACATTTTATATAAATGGTTACCAAACACGTGTTATCGGAAGTTTCATAAGAATGTGTTATCTAAGCAATTTCATTAGTTTCATGTTAAAGCAAGGAAAAAATAAATGAATGTTGAAAGGTGCGGCCTTTATGGGATTCAGACGAATATCACCTAATGTCAAGGGGGGGGGGGGGGGGTCAACGATATTTATATTTACTAATACGCACATTGTAAAGTGAATTTAGGTAGGGGGTGGAGGTCGAGGTTCTATCAATGGACAAGGCGGTAACGGACGCTTCCCGATAAATAAAACTAAAAGTGAGTCCTATTCCCTAAGGCGGAAGTAGATTCACCAAGTATGAACTATAAAATGACGTCATGTGATCTTTCACAACTCTACTATAGCGCGTTAAGTACCTAACTACTGGATTGCGAAATAATGTGCAAAGCTGAGTCATGGTTCTAACGTGCGTTTTTACATAACAGTCCTTTCAAAATCAGTGCAAAAAATAAGTCTTATTTGCTCAACGCTTGATCATAAGTTTATAACATATCACTTTATTACTGCCTGGACGAATAATACTCATGAAGTCATGTCAAAATAAATAAGGGTGACCCCAAAAAAATGCCTAAGGGAGGGGAAGTCCAAAGAAAACCGAAGCGTCAACACGTGGATTAAAGTCCTATTTCAATGGGATTGACATTCCGTGAAATCAACACGCAACCGGTCTAACTAAAAAGATAGCTCGATGGATACGTACGGTCAGCCAAAAATGTGGTCTACCACCCTACGGTTGAGTGAGATTTATTTGAACGCCAAGAAGCAAGGTCGATTTACCCTTGACTTAACATTATTACAGTGACAATTAATCAACCTTAGACTATTAGATCCCACAGAAACCTTTGTCAAAACTGGTAGAGCACTTTCTTCGTCGACCGTACTACTGTACAGTAAGCTTATCTTCATATTATGCAAGCATTTCTTATCTTAATGCAAGCAAGGGTCAAAACTTTTGAATGTTCTGCTGAGAAATAACTGAAACTGCTGAAACCGCTGACAAATGGCAGTTGACATTATTGATTATTTACGAAAACCTAAATTCAAATTTATATCTTCTAAAAATATGAAAAAACGGAGAGTTAGCTCCCTCCACCTTTAAATTTCTGCTTGATATCATTTCGTATTCGTTTTTGCATTCAAGCACTGTGTTTTAAGGCAATGGTTTTTAAATTTCGGCGTTTCAAGGAGTACAATTTATAAAGTTCATTTGAACTATCTTTCTGAAGTTCTTTTTGAAAATTCGGGATTCGACTCCAATTTCTCAATATGAGCTTTTTTAAGAGGTGCACAATATTTGAAAAATATTAATATTAATTAATATTTATCTTTAAAAAATAATGAACATTCGCTTATTATAAACATACGCAAATATGAAAAATAGATATAAATTTCAGTAAAAACTTTTTTTGATTCTGTTATTTTTTACATTTTCCTAAAAATAAAAAATAAAAAGTGTTCGTGTTTTTAGTCGGGATAGCCAACATACATGCAACACAATACTAAAAAATCACTTTACAACATACATACTTATTTAAATAGGTACTTGTTTTGTTATACATATTTTATTTTGTTTGAATAACTAAGTACCTATATGAAAGGTGTTTGTTTTCGCTTACCGAACGCAAACCCATATAAAAAATGAATAATATATTTTAACTACCTATGCGAAACCAAAGTTTTATTTATTTTGAGACGCATCTCTCCTATGAACTCTTGAGAAATGCACCTTTTGCGAAGTGCACGTTAAGGGAATGCTCCTTTCGATCATGGTGTAAAAGTCACGAAGTGTGGAGCACTAAGAGTTGAGAGCCCCGATCACCATTTTTTTAATGCTAACCATAAATATGTGGCCATCCGAAGCTTACAAACCCATTTATCGACTATTTTGCCAATTCACTACTATTTGGGCTTATTGGCCTGCTTCTGTATGTGGGTAAAGATATAATCAACCATCAGTAAAGATAAGATAAATAATCTGTTTTGCACAAACATTGAAATGAGTACGTACGTACCCACTCACATGAGCTGGTTAAAAGTTGTTTTCGAAACCATTCTGTTTTTTTGCCATTTTTAAGACACGAGCGCATTTAGGATAGATTTGTATTGACATGACAATGTCAAATCCCAAAAAAAATTTTACAATTTTTTTACGCGAACGTTTACGTAAATTTAAATTGGCAACTAGTGGTAGACGTACTGTTTAGTTAAAGAAGTCATTTTATTTTTATAAATATTGAGGTAGGAATTTCATTGTGTTTGTTACTCTTTCACGCAAAAACTACTGAACGGGTGTAGATGAAACTTAACAGTTAATACAGCATATACATCAGAATAAGATGATGTTCACGCGGGCGAAAAGCTAGTCTAAACTATGCCTTTAATGAGTTACGCTTTGTAAGAGTATGTCAAACAAAATTATGCGTTTTAAGGTATGCCTAATATAAAAGGCAAACAATTATGTTTTTCATGATTATGCCTTTCAACAAATTCTGCGTTATTATGTTTATGCGTACTGAAAAATTTGCTAAAACCATTAAGCTTTTTGATTTGTATGCCAAATGATGTAAGTAGGGAAGTCAATTGAAATTATGTCAATGAATGTTATGCGTTTCAAAGTGTCACCAAGAAAAAATATGATTCAGGTTTTTATAAGAAGAGGATACTTGAATGACAAGAATTTGTGTTCATAGTAGGAATAATCTGCTCCTCTGCAAATAAATTTTCCCTGCACTATAAATTCAACTGTTTTAAAACATAACATAGTTGGAAAGACCATTGAGTTTATTGTAAGTCTTCTTGATAGAAGCACGTCCGAAAGAGACATGTTAAAACTTTTCATGTATATTTACTTTATGTATACCACAGTATGAAAATATTTAACAAACTGCCAGAATCACTAGAGTGAATATAATTAAGGTATTCGTAAATCAGCTCAAAAAAACCATTGTGGAAAAAAGTTATTATACTGTAAACAAACATTTACTCAATAAAGGTAAGACAACACCAATATGCCAACACCAATATATTTTCATATTTATGTACATCTATATAAATACGTACTTAAGTTTTCCTAAATATAAATTTATTGGAAATACCTCTTTCCTAATATTTAGCCATACTTATCAAGGTGCATGTTAGTTGTATGTATTGTTAAGCACTCATTTGTAGTTCTCATGTAAGCAATAAATCTCATGAATGAATAAATAAATAAATATTATTTAACTTGTCAATTTTTTTTATATTTCTTTCTGCTATGTCATAATAAGTGAGGGGTTTAAGCAAAGTCTAACCCTATAGACTTGCCAAGCAGAACGGCATAAGTTGCAGTGGATATTTTTTATATTTTAACTACTATACAAGAATTAAAAAATATTTTTATTTAATCAACCCGCTGAACTCCTTCAGTTGTTAAAATAAGACATGAATTGTTAAATAGGTACCTGCTGCAAAAAGGCAAATAAACATTCAAAAAGTATGCATTTTAGTACACTTCTCATCTTTATTGAATGTAAATTAAAAAATATATATACTTATTTAATTAATATTTATTATTTCCATTTAGAATATTTCTATCCATAAATGTGGAATACCCTGTAAAGAATACAAACAATGTGACTCTGCCACCAGTTACACATGGTATTTTATTTACTAACTAGCTAGGTACTATACATACTACCAGCAAAAAACTAATACTATGCTGGATGTATTTGAGTTAAGTACATTAACTTAATGACAAATTATGGAGAGCTGATATTATCCCACCTAAAGATTTTATTTCGATGACTAGTCCTTTAAAGGTAGACCTGACAAAAAAAATGTTACACTAACAAATTGAGAATATCATTCTCAGAATCCAGGTAAGTAAGTATTATTATTTAATAATGAGATTATTCTCAATAATGTATCTGATTTATTAAAAATCCATGTTTCATCTTGTTCACGTTTCAAGACAAAACCGAAGACGGTGAGATTTGGTTAGACGGCCACTTAGGTCTTCTACTCAAAAATGAAAGATAATATAGTGACGTAAAGATAAAATTTACGAGTAAAATGTTATGACCCCATCAATTATCCGTAACAAGATTGAAGTTTGAAAACTCGTAGAGCAAGAGATTGTCGTATTTCGCAACTTAATAATAGGTCTCCCGCGCAACAACTCAAGCCACATGCAGTGAAAGCTACGCTTCGATGGAATGCAATATCGTAGGTTTCAGATTCGCGGTAAAAAATAACACAATATTATAGGTACTTACAACATTTTGGTACGTGTGGGGAAAGGCACACGCAGGTGTGCAACGTTAGGTACTAGAAACCCATCGTAAAGGCAATAATAAACCGAATAAAACAAAATTCACGTCTAATTGCACTGACACATTGATGAGTAATAGAAAGAGGAGGAAGAGGAAGGGAGGGGGAGGAGGCCAATAAGGGGTAACTACTCGTTTTAATCTGTAATCGATTACTGAAGCATCGATTAGGAACTAAACATTTCTCAGAATTAAAACAGTGTTTTAGTCATGAAATGTAAAAAATTGTAGATATGCAATATACACGAATAGTGAATTAATACTGTTTTATTTACTATTTTCAAAATAAAATGACTTGTATTCCTAACAATTGTATCGATATTATTTAATCAGCAATCGGACAAAGTGCGATGCTATGTTCAGAAGTTCAGTCCTAGAAAATATTTGACAGATTGAAAAACGTTCAGCAATCTACAGATCTACGCTTGTCGATTCCTTCCACTGTGTCACTGTCAAAGAGGAAATTCTATAGGCATGAAAGTTGTTGATCCAATGAGGGTGACAAAAGGGTTAAAATGTTACTCTAAAATATAAATAATATCAAAGTATAGACGACGTAGGTTACCTTAGTTTTTATTTCATCTAAATCGATACAGTATTACCGAAGTTATCGCTGCGAGAAGTTTAGACCAGTTTTTAAATCTCCGAGATGTCGGATGTCGCGCGCTTCGTGCGCGGCGTCACTAGTCTCACACTATTGAAACCCGAGTAAAACTACTTGCGCGCACTGTGTGAATTGTGATTCTTTTGCAGAAATAGGTTAATTTATAAATCTTTAACATGACAGTGATTCGTTGAATGACTGTGCTTGTCAACCTCATATCTGGACCTCACGACCGCTTTCTATCAGGTGGAGTGAGGTCATCCTGACGGGCAATATAAAAAAAAAATCATAAAAATGTATTAAGATAAACGCGATGGAAGAAGGATTTCAGAAAGGCCAGTCGGACAATCTGCCAAAAGTGGATAGCTTGATGGTGGCTCAATAATTTATAAAAAAAAACTAGCGACTCGCCACGGCTCCGCACGGTTGCAATGCTGATACTAAATATTCTACAGAATGTATAAATATTATACGTTACGGGCTACTTGATTAACTGGGCAGTATTTTTTTTATACCACGTCGGTGACAATCAAGCATGCGGACACCTGATGGTAAGCAGTTACCGCAGCCTATGGACACGTGCAACACCAGGGGTATCACTCGCGCGTTGTCGACCCTGCAAAAACCTTTTCAAACACCTCTTGAAGAACTCCATACTATAACTCATTGGGAAAACCTCGGCAGGGAGTTCATTCCACAATTTAAGCGTCCTTGGAAGGAAACATCTCTGAAACCGAACTGTACGAGACCATTGCGGATTCAGAGTATGAGGATGAACGCCCTGTCGGTGGCGAGCGGTGCGGTGGTAAAAAGTAGCCGTGGGCATCCTAACGAACAGTTCTCCAGAACAAAACCCGTTGTACAAGCGGTACAAGTAAGTATTAATACGGGCCGGTCCTAATGAATAATTACCAAGTGCATTGGTCAATTATTACCTTGCTCAGCAGGGTCCAAAGATTGGCCTGCTTGATTACAACTGATGCCATGAGTTCTACACCCACCGTGGCTCTAGAAGCCATGCTGTCACTGTGCCTGCTCCACTTGCATCTTGGGATGGAAGCCAGAGCGGCCATGCTGAGGGCACTAGACGGTGAAAGTAGCCGGTACCAGTCAAAAAACATGAATGTCCTGAAAGCTGAGCTGCACAAAATGTCAGTCATGCTCATGCCTAAGGACAGCATGTCGGTACAGTATCTTTTTAAAAAATGGTACTCAGTTGAAATACCAGGTAGAAAGGAGTGGGAGGATGGCACTCCTGCAAACTTCCAAACCGGAGACATCATGTGGTACACTGATGGCTCCAGGATAAATGGGCGGGCTGGCTATGGAGTCTATGGCGAGAGACCTAAAGCGCAGATTCACAGCAGTCTGGGCCTACACGCCACCGTCTTTCAGGCCGAAATGACCGCCATCTTGCACTGCGCAGAACCTGGAACGCGCTTTTAAAAATAAGAGTATTTAGATACTATCAGACAGTCAGGCAGCCCTTAGAGCGCTTGACGCAGTTGAAATCAACTCAAAACTCACCCTTGATTGTGCCGAAGCCCTGAACAAACTCGGGGCCAACAATAGGGTGACGATAAGCTGGGTACCGGGACACTGTGATATCCCGGGTAACGAAACAGCAGACGAACTGGCCAGGGCGGGTGCGGCAACCATCACACATGCCCCTGAGCCTGTGGTGGGTATACCCAAATGCGCCCTGAGGCAGCCGCTATTAGCCCGAATGGAATACCTTAGCAGGAAACACTGGACCAGCAGCAATGGTATGGTACATGCTAAGGCACTTATCGAAGGCTACTCACACAAGTTCACCACAAAGGCCCTTGGATTAAGAAGGAGACAGATAAGAATCCTTACCAGAACCCTTACGGGGCACTGTAGGCTGAACAAACACGGACACAGGATTGGTATCGCTGAGTCACCGACCTGTAGATAGTAGAGAAGCCGCGTTCTCGGCGGGCACAAGCTTGCCCCTTCGGACGCCATTGACATCACTCCCAGGAAAATAATTCAGTTCATGATGGCTGTAGGCCTGGAGAGTGATCTTTGAGGGGATGATGACCACAATAGATCAATCCTGGTCGCAGTGGTCAATCGCTTTGCTGACATCCTAATGCTAAACGAATAACGAATATGCCGTCGCGGCCCTAGTGGCCAACGTCCGCTGCTTTTTTCGCCTTTGGCGCGGGTTTGGAAGCAGCTGCCTTAGCGGGGCGCGCTGCCACCGGGGCGGCCAGAGCAGCCTCTCTTGGGCCGCTTCTTCTCTTTTCTTAGGGAGTGCAATCTTGCAGTATATTCTTCAATCTCTTCAAATTATATTAAATTATGTCGATTTCCAATTAAAATATTCCCTATGACTATAAAAATGCTTATCCATAAGCTATTTTGATAGTTTACTTTTGAAAATTCTACCCCTTAACATTTTTAAGTCTTCTGGGAGCAAATTATAAATTACTATGCTCATGTTAAACGCATTTCGTTTATAAATATCCTTGTGACAAGAAGGCTGATATATCAAGTCTCTGTGCTGCTGTCTTAACTGTCTCTTGAGACTTCCTCGCGTTTTTTATAATACCTTGAGAATTACTTTACAAATAAACAAATTACTCTGATATAAATGCAGGGTAGCGGTAGTATATTAAACTCTTTAAAAAGTGGTTTACAGCTATCAAGATACCACGTGTTACCTAACGCTCGAATGCACCTTTTCTGAATTTTGAAGGCTCTTTCAGAATCCACCGAATTGCCCCAGAGTATAATTCCGTAGCTAAGTACTGACGACACATAGCCGTGGTAAGTAGTGAGCGACACTGCGGTGGATACAGATTGAGGTCTAAGCGATGTTGCAAATGGCGGCGCGAAAGACCCCCGCTTTGGCCCTGAGAGCCTCTGTGTCCTCAGAGGGATCAGGCTCTTCTAGATTTTCCTTTGGAAGGGACCCAGGAGGGATAACAAAGAAAGGGGGTCCTCTTCCAGGGGTTGGCTTTCCAGCGCTGGCTTGGCCTTTGGGGTTTTCTTTTAGAGGCCGTTTTCTTCAAATATGAGGGCTTTTTAGAGGCTATCTCCGCAATCGTCTCCGCATCATCGTCCGATCCGGAGGACGAGTTTCAATGCGCCTTGAAAAGTGGCGATCTGGCAGGACGCTTCTTTACGACGATCCGGTTAAATTCTGCGGCCGAGTCCGTCGAATTCGTCGACCTGCAGTCCCTCAAACGAATTATGTCGGGACGACATGTTACAAAGAGTAAACAAAATACAAAATCAAAATACAGAAGCCAAAGTTAAATATGTAGCATCAACGAAATCCGGTAAAAACAAGCCTAGAGTCTTTGAAAAATCCACAATACAAAACATCCCACGATAAGCGCTATTAAGCCCCGCTCGACCACTTTACAACACTAATAGAAAACCGCAAGGATTGCCCCAAGTGCTAGAGTTCGGTCACCAACCTGGCACTACGTTACTGATACCAGGACTGGGAGAGCCAGGGGAGACGACGGGGACGCATCTAGCACTTAATATCAAAAATCAAAATATCACATGGGGCCTCCCCCAAGTATACCTACCTACTATGACCAGTCATAACATTTTGACATCTTTTCAATCTATTTTAGTAGGATAGGGATAAATTACAAGGGATTCCACTAGTTTCCATTTGTCACTCACTGATTTAGCCCAACGAAAGAATGTATATGTAGTTAGGAAATATTTTATTGAATTTAAACATTAATTTAACTTAAAATCAAAATATTCCTGTGATTGCATATACTTTCATCTTATTAAAAAAGGTGGTTCTCTTTTAAGAAAAAGTCATGCTATAACATTCTAAATTAGATAAATTAACAAGTGCTACTGTTTTGGTGTCACAAAAATCTGGAAGGCAGACTAGCCTTACTTGTTGTCCCTCAGCTCCTGAAACCATACATTTTACTAGTTACATTTTTACTGCGTATATTCTGCAACTGCTACTTGATTCTCTCAATATTGGCTTTCAATCTGTTAATTGGATAGTTTAATGTCAGTTTTCTGTGAAGTAAATTGAGTAAGCTAGTAGTAGTAATCACTAAAAAATTCACTACTAAGAATAATTTTTACCCGCATAAATTTCAGTTGCAAATTCATCACAATTTCCGCAGAAGTATACAGCAGGGCAGTTGTACACAATAAATGGATCTGTATCAATGCAAGGTGTCCCTGGCACAGTATCAGGGCAGGTTGGTGCCAAGTGTCGCCATTCTAAGGTCTTCTTCATAGCATCTAGACTGCTTGGTATCTTACTGTAGCGGAGTATGTCTTTTATTGGTTCACCAGATGATCCGAGACAACGGAATCCTGAAAGAAATAAATGTTTCAAAATGATGATTTTTTTTAGCAGATGTAAATAAGTAGATTAGTATTCATTCCATGAATGCTGTAACTTCATAAACATACTTACCACCAATTTCACACTCATATGGGTTAGAAACTCTATTAAAGGATTTGTATTCTATTGCTTTTGGAAATAAACCTGAAACAAAACAGAATTAAGTAAAGTTAATTCAAGAAATCAAATTCATAGGCACCAATCATCATGGATCAGTAAGTATAGAAGTTAAACAAAAAATAAAAGAATCAGTCACACAGCATTATTTTGTTCACTGAAAATGAAAAACTCAATAAATCCAGAATTCCTATGTATGCTTCATTCCTTCAGGTATGAAGCATACATAAAAAAATTAAGTATAGATATCATATCTCACTTTGTTGTGGCAAAATGTGTTGGTAAATAATACGGATTCAGCAGATAATCTTTGACCTAAGATAAAAGCATTTATGATGGAATTTATGAGGTATTTCCTTAACCTATTTTTTCAAGGTGGAGTTTGTTAAAATGTAATATGATAACAATTTTAAGGACATAGCTGTTACTTACAATAATGAAAGGGTTTTTGAGGCAACATTATGCCTCCTGGATCCTTGCAGCCAGGCATAAGATCAAAAGGTGCAACAGAGCTAATTGCAGCTGCAAAGGCATCTACTGATGCAGCAGAAGTTATCACATCAGATTCATTTAGTTTGCTTTCATTAGCATAATTTGTGAACACTCCACCTAAAACAAGAGAAAAGTAAGTCGATTTTCGCACTATCACTAATTGTTATATTAGGAATGTAAAAAAATGTTGAATAGACCTCAAGTGCCTAACATACTGAGGCGGTAAGCGTCTCTGGAACGGTGGAACGGGAAAAGAATGGCGCCGCCACGCAATGTGTGGCATGATGCATAGCAACTCAACATTACACCCCAGAATGCTCCCAGTAATACCTCAGTATGTACTACACTTTAGTAATAAAAAATGTATTCTAGCTAATGCACTATTTGACAGTGATAAGACTAAGAAAGTCCATTCGTTAGAACAGTTTTCACGTTAGACGGATGATTAGGGCTGAGGCTTACAAATGTTATCCAGACCCAGAATACCTACTTGATTGCTTTTTTATGTTGAATGTATTTCAAAGTGGTACAATTATATATATTTTATATTAAAATTATATTTACCAGCAACTATCACTCTTACAATCTTAGACAATTCTTCCTGATAATGGCTTGTTCCTGAAACACCTGACAACCATTCCAGAAGCAAGTGAAGTGAAAACAAATGATCAGCAGTTTTTGATGCCATATTTAATCCAGATAAAAGCACTATGTACCTGTGACAAACCGTAAAACAAATTAGATTAATTCCTCCAGACAGAAACCACACAATTATGTTGTAAAATATCATGAGGCTTCCTACCTATCACTGCTTAACTGGGGTAAGGGTTTCTGTATGTTACATCCCGCCCAGCACACATCCTTTATTGAGAAAATGCCATCTTCATCTTCTGAGCCTAAAGATAAACATGTGATGTCACTTATAAGCATATAAGCAGATATATAAGCAGAGATAAGAAGAGAGAGAGTTGCTAATGTTAAAATTACCTAATAAAGCACACACCACACCAGTGACCACTGAGTGAACATCAATACATTCTCCAACCAATTTTATTCTTTGTAGTTCATCCTCAAGCACCAAAGTATCTGAATCATGAACAAAGTGCGTCCTGAAAAATTAAAATATTACCACTATGGTTTAGTTTTGAATTTTTTAATAAACCATATAAAATAGAATCTGTTGTATGTACCTTACTGGTTGAGGAATGATCTCCAACTGGTCTGATAATTCCTTTAAAATACTAGGTTTTAACTCTTGAAACTTGAACAATGTGCCAATGATAACGCACATTGTGTTTTTTTCGCGTAAATCACAAAGTTTTAATATCTTGTAACTGGCCCATTTCTTTTTAATGGCTGGTTCTAAGATATTCCTAAAGGTGTTTAATCTTGCAGAGTATATATGAGCATATTGTTTAGAAAAATCACGGGACACTTGATAAAATCTTTGTGAACAATCATTGTAGTTCAATGTTTGTCTTTCTAATTCATGGGATTGAAAATCTTTTTGGCTCTGCTGGTCTGTTGATCTGGTATCTACTTTGAATAGCATTGTTACAATATTATTCTTCAGAAACACAGCACAGTATTTGTTAACGTTGTTGAGGTTTCAGGTTCTTTTCTTGGCTTGCTTGCAATCAGGTTGATCAGGTTCAATCTAAATTAAATTCTTAAAATAATCGATCGGTTCAAGTCACAGAATAACTAGTTATCTAAAAATAAAGTAATCAACAATCTGTGAAGTGTGAACTAGGCAGGGAGGGAGCCCGGAACTGCCGGAACAAGTTGGTTCGTGAATCGTGAAAAGAGCAACCTTCTCGGCGGTAAAATCTCAAATTCTAAATCAGTGTTTTATTATTTTGACGTTCGTTTGTCAAAATCAATATGTCAAAGATGATTAAAAAAATAATTGGCATCAAGGAACTGAAATCCCACTGCCTTTCATTCAAGTTCATCTATTTAGGTGCAAACAAACAAACAAACAAAAAATATCTTTATTCAAATAGACCTGTAACAAGTACTTTTAAATCGTCATTACAAGGAAAAAATAAATATACTTAGTAATAGACTTAAATACTATAGTAATATGAATACATGAAAACACTGTATACAAACATGCCCTCTTTCAAGTTCATCTATTCACTAATTCACCCCAGTTGCCTGGTAAGAGTGGTACAGGGTCGCCAACAAGACCACCATACCAACAGAGGTGACCTTGGTCGGGGCGACCGAGTGGACGGCCGTTGGCAACCAATAGCAATGGATCGACTGTTGCTCTGACCAAGGTCACCTCTGTTGGTGTTGGTACCTTTCCGACTGACCCTACTCCCGACTATGTAGCAAACGCTTGTCGTAGGTAACGCGTTGCACTTATGTGGTCGACCCGACGCGACGGGTTGCCTGGCGGGGACTGACTGACGACTCATAAACCGAATTTCATGGGATAAGCATTGCAGAAATTTAAAAATGAATTTATGAACAGAGATACAATTTTTTGGTGACGTAAATGTCAAGGTGTAATTGGATATGGGAACAAAAATCAAACATGTCTTAAATCGAAAACCATTTCGAGGTATTTGTATTTTATACCTTATTTAACATTTTTAAAAGCAAAGGATCGAGGATATTTTTAATTAAATACGATAACAAACTGGGGTCAAATAAATGGCCCCAGTTTGCCAACGTCCGCAAAGAGTATGTTAAGGTTCCTAATGGACTCTTGACGGTAAGCAAATTGACATCTCACAATCAAAACCTATTGGGTTGTATAGACGTCCTTTCACGTGATTGGTTTTTAATCTATCCATCAACCAATCAAATGACGCGATCTGTATCATACGATCTGTAAATGGGGTTTCCAGATAGCAGATTTAAGATTCTCACAGGTGAAATATATTTTTCCACAAAGTTATTTTTAATAATACGTAGGTACATTAATTTACGCCCATTGCCCAGACGGGTCGGTAGGATTTAAAATAGCCATTCGTTATACTCCCAACCCCTTCAGGTAGGGCTTGGTTTCAGAACTTGGCAAAATGAATTGTATCTAAAGTCTACTTCTCACATTCTCGTGAGATTGTACATGAACGACGAGCTCTGTTTCAGTCGTAAGTGCAGTAAATCAGTCATTTTCTCCTCATAATTTATTTACCACGAATCCGGGAAAAAACGCATGTGGGAACACTAAGTGAATTTGTGACGTCATGAGTTCGCAATGTTTAAAAATAATAAAAAAATAACTACGGGCTAGATCAACGAAATATTCAAATTAATTACTTAAACTAGTAAAGGGTATTTTAAAAAAATTTAATGCCATGCCAATCCTGCAAAATTAAATTCAAGAGTCAGAGAGCTTAGAGAAAAAATGCAGAAAAAAAATTGTGTCTATGACTATTTATTTCGACAAAATAAATAGCGCGAAGTGCAACTTCCTGAAAGATGGCGGGAATTCAAAAAATAAAACTTAATAATTTGAACATAAATGTGAAAAACGCTTTAATCGTCGGTATTATAATAGCAAAAAATAGTCCCCGCACCATAGGTTCTAAGAAGAAAAATGGAGACTCCAGAGGGATCACATCTTTCACTTTACGAGATTCTGGAGTTGATACGATTAATGTAGATGTATGGGGATCAGAATATTTTGTTTTAACCTTTTACGAAAGATTTCTTGTCGGCGATGTTGGTAAATATTATTCCAATGATTGATTTGATTTAGGTACTCTATGTATTGTATAAATATGACCCCACTTTGCGCAATATGATTTTTTATCTAGTGAAGTCGCCGTATCTTTTAAAATAATGTATTCTTTTGCAGTTGAGATCTCGTCTCCAAAAATATGTCTAAAGAGTGCCGATAGCGAAGTGTACAGACCGCAGGTGATTTAGTTGTAAAACATAGCTTGATCAGGCATTCAAATATTCAATCATTTGCCATATGATATAAAATCAATGGACTTGCCAAAATTTAAATTAAGTAAACTTAAAAAGAATGGTTATTGCAAAATGTTTTTTATAATTTAAATGAATATTTTAATACTAAACATTAGTTTTTATAAGTCTTTATGGTTCATTATTGCATAGCCGTTATGGGTGAACTGTTGTAACATTCACCTATCTGCAATGTCACCTGTTGTACCCACTGACAAATTATCTGATACTGATCGATGTGAATAACTAATTATTTGCTACAAATTATATTTAGTTACAAATATAACTACTTTGTAATGCTTTTGCCTCAGGTACGCCACCACATCACCCTTTGTTCTCACCAACTGAATGCTACTAATTTTACAACTTTGATAAGAAAACCATTTCAACAGGCCTAGCTGCTATCATTAAAAACAAAATAAAATACATAACATACACAATATGTGTGCAGTCAACAGCCACAGCCAGAGCGTACGTAGGCTGAGCTGCTGAACTCTCACATAGTACGAGTGCACACAGTCAGATGTCCATAGCTACGACTGAATGTATGTATGCATAAGCTGATAGAGTCACTTGAGTAGCAAGCAAGATGTTGCTTGCTACACCTGCGCCGTGAATGCCCAGATGCAACCACAGCTTAACGCGCTTAGAGGGATAATGTTGCATGATGTTACTGACGTTATACGTAGCTCTCATACTAAAGTCAACGCAGGTGTAGTAGTAACAGAGGCATGGGCGAATACTAGTGTATTTCACTTTTGTAGGGCATAAATTTAAATATACAATTTTAGCAGATTTTGCTCGCCCTCTGAGTTGGCTCGGGTATGGTTGTGCTAGGGGCCGCCCCCAGACTTCTTCTTACTGGTACCTCGTAATACAAGGATATTTATCATCCGAGACCATGTCAAGTGATGTGTTATCTCTCGCAAATTCATATTTATATATTTTAATCATTCCTCCTAACAGGTGTCGTCTCCGTTCTACTTATCGCTAAACGAGGGCTTGTCCGATGTGACCATACACAGCGGAGACACGTTTGGTTCCTACCTGCCGCTGCTGCACAAACCCACCAAGCCCTCTGCCGGGTACTGCGGCCTGGCCGAGGTCCTCAAACTTACAGGTTAACTGGTTTACCTAACCAATTAAAACTTATGCTTTTGATTAAGTTTTTGTTGCATACAATTGTCACTTTTCATTTTTCAGAGGATGGTAATAGTAACGTGTATGTGGATCTCTTGGTTGTAGTTAAATCTGTTAACTCAGTAAAAACCATCAGGACAAAAACAGGTGAGAAAAAGGAATTTACGTTTTGTAGTGATCAAATTGAGGCAGGTAATGATTATTATTGATCAGTCTTTGTATGCCTAAGTGAAGCCATTTTGTTGATTTCATCTATGAATATTATTAAAAAATGTTACCCGGAAATGCTTTTGTCAGGTACCGATATGTCAGTTCGATCAGTGGAAATAATGGACAACACTACACCCGCTACACTCAAGTTAGATGTCTTTGATATTGACACAATACAAAGGTGAGTTGTCTTTTAAAATCCATAAAATGCGTTTAAAATGCATATTTTAGTATTTTAACCGTCCCACTTGTAAGCATGCAAAAAATCACGGACAAGAATCTTAATTTTATACTTAGACCTTTCCGTAATCCAAACGTGTAGGTATGTAATAAAACCATGGTAGGTACTTAGATTAAATCAAATAGCAGGGTAGGTATGTACTTAGTTTTATTTTATTATGTCGGGGAAAAAGTCTTTTTGCATATAGTATGTATGAACTTGTAATAAAATCTCTTTGGCTATACTATTTGTATCTGTCTGGTTTTGGTATCATTAAAAGTTTAAATTTTAAAGAACATAATTCCAAATTCAAATAAGAAAAATGTGTGATCTTCATTTGTTCTTCTTACTGTCAAGATCCATCATATTTATTTATTTTGCAAGTCACATTACAAAATGTCAAGGTGGTATTAATAAAGTAACTAAGGTTTACATGTGACGCCCCGCAAGGGCACACCAATAGGAGAGGGCTAACATTGTTTCAAAACTTTCGAATTATAAACATATTCTTAAAATTAATAACATTATTAACAGTATTAAAAAAAATCAATAATATTAACTAACTTTTAAATTTAGAGTTTGCTAAATAACATCTCTCACTTAGAGAGGCGCATTAAATGTATTTTTTAATATAGGTATTGGTTTAATTTGATTTGTCATCGAAGTATTCTTTTAAATTTTAATAACATTCGATGGTGAGAAAGTTCTTTAATTATTTATTAAATAGCGTTGGTTTTTCTATATTTTTTAAGTAATTCGGTAAATGGTTGTAAATCTTAATCATCATAGGATGAGGGCTTGATGCAACTAGCTTTAATTTTGAAAATGGTACTTTGAGTTTATTTAGATTGCGGTTATTTCTTTTGTTATTTACTACGGGACAATATAGGTCCGGGTGTTTCCTCACAAACTTACAGGATTCACAAATGTAAATACAGGTAAGGGTAAGTATTTCATATTTAGCAAAATGTGGTCACTCATCTTCAAATAGAATCCTGTAGATTCTATTTGAAGATGAGTGAATCTAATGAAGAAATTCGATACATTTTAAAATTTACCTACAAAAAAGGTAAAAATGCAAAGTTCAAAGATGCACGTCGCTCTGGTCGCCCTATTACGGATAACATGGATGCCATTTTGAAAAAGTGGAGCAAGATCGGCATATCAGTGTAGTTACGACGTAACTGAAGTTCTTGGAATTGACCACAAAACAGTTTTGGCACAATTGAAAAAAACTGGGTACCTACACGAAAAAGCTCGATATTTGGGTACCTACCTCACGAGCTCAATAAAAGAAACCTAATGAACCGTGTACTCATTTGTGATTCTTTATTACGACGTAATCAAACCGAACCATTTTTGAAAAAGCTAAAAATAACTGGTGATGAAAAGTGGATCACGTACGACAAGAACGTGCGAAGAAGGTCGTGGTTAAAGGCCGGTCAGATTTCACAGACTGTGGCGAAGCCCGGGTTAACTCGCAACAAGGTGATGTGTCGCGGTATTTTGATCAGAAGGTTCAAAATTCCTATAGCAATGGGATCATATCCCTACCTACAAGATGGCAAAAAGTAATCGGACAAAATGGCACCTACATACTTTAGTTAAATGTAAATAAACCGTATTAAAAAATGATTGTATTTTCTTAAAAATGCGAAGTACTCGTAACTTTTTCTCCAACCTATTACTATATACGTAGTAGTAGCGGTTTAAGTATACACATGCTAACAATAAATGGGCAAAATAATAAATACTTAAGCACAAAGAACAAACTTCGTACACAGGGCAGAAGAATGGCGTCCCCTTGAAAGCGTATTATTCATAGCCGACGCGCGAGTGTCGTGGCGCACCCGCCTCGTCACGCTGCAAGTCAGCTGTCGTACCGTCATCACGCACCAGCCGCACACTGCCGACGCAGAGGCGCTGCAGCTCTACATCCGCAACCAAGCCAGCACAAGTAACTATCTGTAGTGTTGCCCACGTTAACGTGGCCCCGGCAAATTAAGTGCTGCCTAGTCACATTGTAAGTCAGCAACCGTACCGGTGCTTACGCCGAGACATCCGCAACCAAGCCAGCGCAAGTAAGTTAATACCTTCTGTGTTGTTGAATAATAGCAAAGATGTAGTATCCTGGTTGCCTAGTCACTGTGCAAGTAAGCAATCTTAACGTCGTCACGCACCAGCCGCACATGGCCGGCGCTGAGGCGCTGCAGCTCTACATCCGCAACCAAGCCAGCAACCGTGCTCAGGCGTTCAACACCACATATGGTATATTACTCACCGGAGTAATATACGATATGTGGTGTTGAACACATAGCCGCTTAGTTAGGTGTCGTGGTCATCTAGTCAGTTTGCAAGTCTGCTGCTCCACCAACCGCACACGGCCGACGCACACATTCGCAATTAAGCCAGCACAAGTATGATCCCTTCTCGGGTGTTGCCCGCAGAGGCAATATGAATCGGCGACCTATATTCTTCTAGAATAGAGGTCGCCAATTCATATTGCAAGTCAGCAGCCGCACCGCACCGATACGCATCACACATCCGCAAAAGGCCTTGTCAAAGGCATGATTCTGAAACCGACTCCAGACCGCAGAGCAGATTGTATGAATTGACGTGCGTGCGCATGCAACTGACGTTATTATTATTTGCCCAGGACTTCTAGGTAGGTCCACTGTTAGGTCTACAGCTGAGGCACAATAGCTACTATACTTTAGCAAAAGCACCTCATGGGCATAAATTATATATTTGTTGCTGTAGCTAAGCATAATTTAGGACCTTAGCTTAGCATGAAAAATAATATCCCAACTAAACTTGGGAGTAAAATATGAGATACCCCTGTTTTTTAGAAATCGTAGCAATTATGATACGAAAAAACCTTGCCACTGGCACTGCAAACCATATTCTGACTGCTACCAAATAAGGAGGCGGTGAAGCGGCGGCCTGGGCGGCCTGGAGCGGCGAGCGCGCGTCCGCTGCTTCAGTGGCTCAGATCCGCGACAGACTCTCCACCGGCGCTCCCTTCTGCGCCTGTCTGCATGCACTGCTCACCCATCTTGATTTGGACGATGTTGTAAACGTTAGGTATGTTTCTAACTTTAATGTTCACACAACTCTTAGTACCTAGGAATTTCTCACTTACCCTCGACGAGAGTCACTTTAATTACACGTATTTCCTAAGTTAAAAAATTAAATGATTTAAGTAGCGTAAGCGGATATGGAATGAGTAAATTATATAATATTATAATATTTTTATTCATGCTGGTCTTCAAATTAAAAATTACCCATTACATAATCCGTATATCAGAATAAGAGGCCAAAGGGCTTAACTTTGTGTTACCTACTTTTAATTTATGTTCTAGTGACAATAATGACGAACTACGTGTCCGCTTTGCCGACCACACTGGAGAGTTGTCCGCGCGAATTCCAGTTAATATTTTGGAAGACACTTTAGGGTATAAAGTACGTTTTGAACACTCCTTATTCTAGTAATGCACGATCAGTTACATAGTTACGACGTAATAGTTTGAAGTTAGCCTTGCGAACAAGCGTAGTGATGAATACTTGGTCGCGCCTGTCGCCGATTGCATCTTCCTGATCAAGTCATTTATTTATGCCCAACTTAATTATTACGGTTATTTTTTCTCTAATGTTATGTTACTTCTACCAGTGCGAACAGCTAAAAGCGATGTCAGCCGAAGACCGAGCAGCGCTCCGCTGGCGAGTGCTATTGGAGCAGTGCTCGGCGCGGCTGGCCAGCTCGCCCCCGAGGCTTCTCGTACTATCGCTGCGCCGAGCCTCGCCTGCTGACCCCATACCGCTATACTAGCGACGAGTACTAGCTAATGGTGTGAGCCGGTGGTGGACAACAGTGCGCCAGCAGAATAATGTATGGCTGACAGTGGGCTTGCACATGCTTTTCTGACTGAAAAGAAGAATTGACATAATATTTAAATAAACTTTCTGTATCGATTAGTGATGGTATTTTTATTAATTCTAATTACACCAACAAATCTTGATGCCATCATCTAGTTATTATCAGCTAACACCACATTTACTATCTATGTACCAAAATACGTCTTGATACCTACTTCCTTACTTAAAAGGCATCTTAGCGCACAGTGAACCATGTCCACTGCTCCAGATCACAGATATGAATCAAAATTAAGACGCATATGCGCCCCGTTCGTATACAATGAAAACCATTACGTAAGAAACTTCAATTTCAAATTATATCTAAAAAAATATAAATATAACTACCTACCTAGTTTTATTTGCGATTGTCTGAAGAGTGGAATGATGAGTGTAAATCTTCTTGATTTTTACATCCACTACGGTTAGTGGCAGTACCTTAACGGTTGAGTAGGTAGGAGGTATTTATTTATTTGCAAGTCACATTACATACAAAATGTTAAGGTGGTATTAATAAAGTAACTAAGGTTTACATGGGACATGTGACGCCCCGCAAGGGCACAGCAATAGGAGAGGGCTAACATTGATTTAAAACTTTTGAATTATAAACATATTCTTAAAATTAATGACATAATTAAAAAAATCAATAACATTACAAAATAATATTAACTAACTTTTAAATTTAGAGTCTGCCAAATACAAATACATCTCTTACTTATAGAGGCGCATTAAATTTATATATTAATATAGGTGTATTGGTTTAATTTTATTTGTCGTCGAAGTATTCTTTTAAATTATAATAACATTTGGTGGTGAGAAACTTCTTAAATTCTTTATTAAATAGCGTTGGTTTTTCTATATTTTATAAGTAATTCGGCAAATGGTTGTAAATCTTTATCATCATAGGACGAGGGATTGATGCAACTAGCTTTAATTTTGAAAATGGTACATACTTTGAGTTTATTTAGATTGCGGTTATTTCTTTTGTTATTTACTACGGGACAATATGAGCCGGGTGTTTCCTCACAAGCTTACAGGATTCACAAACGTAAATACAGGTAAGGGTAAGTATTTCATATTTATAGCAAAACGTGGTCTACAGGATTCTATTTGAGTTATATTTGTTAGTATTCTCACACACTTTTTTTGTAAAATAAAGACCTTTTCCGCATCACAACTGTTTCCCCATAAGATTACGCCATAGTAAAGTCTAGAATGAGCGTATGCATAGTATGCCGTAAGGGCAGTCTTAAAGTCAGTTACCTACTCGTTTAAGGTGGTAGAGAGCATCAATAAAGGAAGATAGTTTATTTAATAGTTTACGTATATGGGGTTTCCAACTCATGCTTTGATCCAGGTCTATTCCCAATAGAGTCGCCGAGTTTACCACTTCAAGTTTAATGTTTTTATAGTGATATGATATTTCTAATGCTGTTTTCTGATTTGGTTTAAATTGAATGATTTTAGTTTTATTTAGGTTAAGTTGTAAGTTATGGATTTCTAGCCAGTTAACAATAGTATCTAATGACAAATTTAGTTTATTTTCTGATTCACTGGTGTTAGCACATGTGATGAGTACAGAAATATCAACTGCAAAAAGAATACAATCGTTTAGTATAGACGGAATGAAACCGCGTCAAGTGCATTGCACTCTTTTTCGACACGCAAATTTACACTTGCGTCATCTATTTAGATTTATGTTTGTGTATCAGTTTGTTACTTGGATTACAAACCAACAATAAAATAAAATGGTATGGTAGCTTAGCGACATTCGTAGCTTCAGGTAAATATCGATCAAACGAGCTGGCTGACTTGTTTTAAGATCTTACATTAGTTCTGCAGACTGCACCCAGCCATGGAAAAACCAGAAAAAGTGGAGTTAACGTATGAATACACAAAGCGGCGAAGGGAGTTTGGAAAGCAACCGTTGTTTGAAGACCATGGCCCGGAAATGCTGGCCAGTATACCTAACAACCCGGCGCTTTACAAAAACTACATCTTACGGAACCCAATTCACGTCGGCATACAGCACACGTGCACGATGTCAGAGCATTGGGTGAATTCCGAAAGGTAATTATACTCTTTGGCATATTGTTTTTGTTTATTTATACCGGGTGATTAATTATACTTTCAGGAAAATATGTCAAAAGCAGCCAACCACTACCGCTAAGTGTTTATACCTAAAAATGTAACAAACAAAATTAGAAACAACATACATTACTTACGCGGTTTTTAGGGCCAAAGACCGTGTTTTTAAATGCTTCTAAATACATTTTCAGAACTCACTATTCTTGTTCTGGTGTTAATCATATCGAAGGCGGATGGCCAAAAGACATCAACATGGCTGACCCTGAAGCCACGCAAAGATACCGCCGCAAGATAGAGAAAGACGACGCCTACATACACGCCGTCATGCATTTGGGGCATGTAAGTGATTTCGAAACAATTAGTAAAATTTCATCAGCTAATACATGAGATAGTCCAAAATAAATCTTATAGGTACGTATGATGTAGATTATAGGCCGCGTTATTAAAAAACGGATATGTGAATTAGAACATATTTTTCTTATCTTTGTGAATTAAAATAAATATTTTCCCTAATGTAGATACTCTTACAATACTTACGTAAAGTGATACACAAACATAGTTACATTATTTGCCTTACGAAATACTAGGTACTAAAAACTCGGTTAAACGTAATGAAGGAGTTGCAGATCTAGGTCGTTTTAGTTCAGTAGTCCACCTTACTACTACAAAAGTTCAGGGTTCGTTTCGTGGGAACTTTGATAACTCGGTTCCTGTCTGGGTGTTTTGGGTGGAACTCTTGCTTCACTGTTATGTTTCAGTAATATCACGTAAATGTTTCTTACTGTCGAAGTTGGACAAAACGTTTGCATGTAACTTCCAGAGCATGGAACACAACATCCTCCAAAACAACGCATTAGACATGTACCAGATATACTACTCAGAGTTGCCCAGCATATCTCCTGTGGAACGCAGCACTTGTCACACGGTCAACGTGTACCGAGAGCCAGGGGCTCGCCGGCCGGTGCGGTCGCTTTCGTGGCAGGCGGACGGCGGCGCTCGGCTGGCTACCGCACATGCTGACGTAGACTTAACCAGAGCGAACAGGACTCAGCAGTGTTCTTACATTTGGGATATTGGTAAGATTTTGAAATTTTTGTCATCAGTCAAGGTAAATTTTAGCATTACGCTATTTTTTACTGAGTTCTAGGCGATGACATAAGCGGAAGACCACGGAACTAAGATGCGCGCCCTACGAGAAGAGTAGACAAATAATACTCCAATCAAATTTCGCCATTTCTCGATTTCTCTATTTTGTCCACCGTTCCTAACATGGCAGCAATTGTCGTGACTTAATATTTTGTATGGAAAATTCAATTTTGTCGACAGATCCTAACATGGCGTCTTATTATATTATATATTTGTCGTGGTTTAGAAGAGATATCTCGTGTGTGAACTCGAAGCTCATTTTTGTGGACGACAAACCAATTAAGCATTAAAATAGCATGAAAACAGGTGTCGCGGTGCGTCAAAATGCTGACTTTTTTTCAAGTACAGTAATAAAGCGATGCATTTATGAGCCGTCGCTATTTTAGCTATTAATGAGTGTAAATTTATTATAAAAATATTAAATTCAAATTAAGCGGACTAATTTTTTACTCTTTTAGCGAAAAAACTTATTTAGGTATAATTTCCAAAAAAATAAGTGTTTTATAAATACACTCGCGAGCCACTAAATCGACTCAAGTCCTCATTCTGCTTACAAACTTTTTTTTTACGAAAAGTATACAAGGTATTTATATAAAAAAAATATCATTAGAAAGCTCAATATGCAAGCTTTCATAAAACACTAATACTGTTTTTAAAAAAAAAATCTTACGCATTCATTTTCACATCAACAGCACTATGAGTCGTTTTGCTCATTACGCTACCCGCGACTTGCGCTAACTGCCACCCCTATAAAAGCTCTCGCAACCGGAACACCTTATCAGTCGCATATCACAAGTTACAGGTACACATCTCCGTAAATTGCACTTATTTTTTCCACGTAACCATGGATAACACACCTGAAGAAGCCGCTCAAGTTGTTGCCTTGTTGGAACAAGGACTTAGCCAGCGAGTAGTCGCTGCCCAGCTTCGCTTGAGCCAGTCTGCTGTGTCCCGGGTCTACTGACGATTTCGAGAGCCCGGTGCCTTCAATCGAAGACCAAGATTCAGCCGCCACCGGTGTACTTATGACAGAGACGACCGTTTCATTGTCCCTACATCGCTGCGCAATCGGCATCTGACGGGTGTTGATGTCCAACAAGAACTCAGACACGTTCGTGGTGTAGCTGTAAGCGAGTGGACAAAAAGAAGACGTTTGAAAGCAGCCAATCTCACTCCAAAAAGGGCTGCGACGGAGCCCAAATTGACTGCAGCCCACCGACAAGCGCGTCTTCAGGTTGCTCGAGAGCATGTCAATTGGACCATTGCCCAATGGCAGTCGGTTCTCTTTACTGACGAGTGCAGAATGTGTCTGCATGGCAACGACAGAAGAGGCCGAGTCTACAGGCGTCCGGGCGAACGATTTGCCCAATGCTGTTTCGCTGAAACAGTAGCATATGGCGGTGGTTCCTGTATGATGTGGGCCGGCTTCTCTTTAGAGGGAAAGACGGAGCTCATTTTCGTGCCTGGTGGAGGCCGAGGAGGCGGGCTTACAGTTGATCGGTACATTACCGATATTCTCCTGGCACACGTTGTTCCCTATGAAGGATTTGCCGGTGAGGACTTCCTCTTAATGCACGACAATGCTCGTTGTCATACAGCGCGCATTATCCAGCAGTTTTTGGATGAAGTCGAGATGCGTACAATGGACTGGCCTGCGCTCAGTCCAGACTTGAATCCGATCGAGTATTTATGGGGCCAGTTAAAACGAAGAGTACGAGCCAGAAATCAAGCCCCTTCGACGGTAGAACAATTGAGGACAGCATTGTTGGAAGAGTGGGATAACATACCTCAAGAGGACGTCAAAAAGTTGATGAGATCAATGAAGGATCGACTTCAAGCGGTGATTAGAGCTAAGGGGGGGAGGGAATACCAAGTATTGATTTAATAAATTGTTACGTGTTTTCTTAATCAATTTTCTTTTATTTGTAAAATACCCAACCACAACAACCTCTCCCAAATTCCTGTTTTTCCTGTATTTATGTTCAGATATCATTAATTACAAAGATAATGAACGGATATTGGTAATGGTGATATCTTATTAAAGCTGAAGTTTGGAGCTTTCAGATAATATATTGTCTTTAAAAATATCTCCTATAGTTTTCTTGAAAACAGAGTCTATACTCAGAGTTAGGGCTTGAGTCGATTTGGTTGCTCGCGAGTGTATAGTTATCAATCGTATCGGTAAAATTATTTATCGCGATCGACAATTCGTATCAATAAATCGATTGTTATTTTATTATTATTCCGAATCGATTAGTTTAATCGATCATATGATTCTTTTTATCGATTGTTTATATCGATACTATCGTGTCTTCAAATCAGTAGGTACTATTGAAAATATCGATTATTACATTAATAAATCTGTGTTAAACATGTCTACACCCCTTTGTCATGCGAGGAAACTTGTATTGTCTACGTCTTTTGTCGACTCTTAGGAACGAGAAACGAGAAATTACCTTATGTTGCGCATCTTAGCCCTGCAGAGGAGCTTCTTAACATCTCCACGTTTACTAATAATTCCTAAAAACTTTGCTGCTGCTCTCTTCTGCATAAAGTAAGAATACGCAAAAGTAGCAAAGTGACGCCCAACATGGGGCCTTTTGGGCGCCACTTTGCTATTTTTTTTAATATTTAATAAATTTGCTCTTGGCCACGAAGCGAGCTTGCCCAGAAGTAGCCCGTGGATTTACAGTAGGGATGTTTTTTTTAAATAAACATATGGAAAAGTTATAGTAGTTATAGATTATAATAGTGTGGGTGGATGTGTAGATAACCTATGCGGTTACAATTTCATAGTGGATCTTGCAAACAATTACTGGTTAAATCATGCATGACATGACATGATTAACAAGAGGAAACTTATTACTTCTCTTCCACAGAAAACGCCAACGCACCAGAGTTAGCTATTAAGCCCCCTACACCGCTTCTAGACTTGCAGTATAATCCTCGAGATCAGCACATTCTTATTGGTGGAATGTTAAATGGGCAGGTTATAACATTACAAATCATTTGATCAGTTTCCTGTGTTTTCTTAAAACTTCAAGGGTGCCTCTTTAAATAGGTTGGTTGGTGGGACATGCGTAAAGGCGGTGACGCGGCTGGTATTTGCCCTCCATACGTAGCTCATCGTGACTTGGTACGGAATGTCCTCTTCACAAATTCTAAAACTGGCGCAGATTTCTTCTCTGCATCTCCTGATGGTGTTGTTAAATGGTAAGTATAAAAACATGGTAGGTACTCATGATAACTTTTGATTACATCGAACTATTGCGCTAGTAGATGATAAATCACTTAATCGACATAATAAAAACTACCTACTTTAGATATTTATGGGAGATGCCTGAAACTCCTGTTGTAGGTTCATGACACATTATATTCACTACTTATGAGAATGAAAATATGAATCTGGAGAGAAGGCACGTAATTTTTCGGCACACAGCTCACAAAGTAGCCGCTACCTCGCCTTCCTCAACGGCTCTCATCCCTACGTCAAACGTAACCTGTCGTTCTATACTGCCAAGAAAGATACTCGCGTTCTTTCTTTACAATCATTATTGACTTGCTTTCAGGTGGGATATCAGAAACATGAGTGAGCCGACTGATTCTATGATCATAGATATAGTAAAAAATCCAACCGATACTCAGTGCATCGAAAATGCTATCGGCATATCTGCCTTAGAATATGAAAATACAGTACCAACGAGGTAACTTTGATTCCACATACATAACAAAAAGTATAAAAAATAGGCAATTGATTATAAATTTATTTTAGATTCATGGTTGGAACTGAAACTGGGTTAGTAATTGGTGGTAATAGAAAAGGCAAAAATTCAGTGGAAAAACTTCCCTCAAAAGTGAGTTATATCGAAATTATGGCACTCATATTCAGCAAAGGTGCACAATGCACATATCAAATTGTGAAAAAATGAAAGTAATTACGTCAGTAAAGTTTTAGACTAAATTTATAACAAATAGCACTAGGTAATAGAAATCTATTTCCAGTATGAAGCACATCTTGGTCCAGTATACTCGTTGCAACGAAATCCTACATTCCTGAAGAATTTCCTAACAGTTGGTGACTGGACAGCTAAAGTGTGGAGCGAGGACTGTCGTGAGTCTGCTATTTTGTGGACCCATTCGCATCGCACCAAGCTCACTGATGGAGTGTGGAATCCTATCAGGTAACAGTAAAGCACCTATTTGAAGCCATTGACCCGGTGAGTTTATTGTCGTTTTGAATAAAGCGTTATTTGAAAGATAATCAAATAACACTGTTGATAGCGGCTATGTTGCCGCGTCGGTCGGTGTACAGAGAGCATTTAAGTACATAAGAGTTGCAATGGGCAGTCATTTTAATATTCATGGTCTTTTTATCTTCTCATAGTGTTATTTTACAGATTTTCGCTGATCCTTGTAACACAATGGGACGGATGTCTGTCTTGTTGGGATCTGCTGAGAAGGCGCAGTGCACCAATTGTGACTGCGCAGATCTGCGATGAACCTCTGCTCCGGCTTCGCGCACATGAAGGCGTGAGTCGAATTTTGGGCTATTGTAGCTATAGAACAGGTGCTGCTGTACTCAATATGGTTACTCGTATAGGTAATTTCAAAATCTTCGTTGAACCTACGAAAAGACAAGGGAAAAATAAAAATATTCTATTTTTTATTTTCAGGGGGTGTTGGTAGCGTGTGGCAGCAGCAAAGGAACAGTTTACTTAGCTGAGCTTTCACAAAACCTAGGCACAGCAGACAAGAATGACAAGCAACTACTGACTCAAGTAAATATGACCATTAAAACGACTTTTAACATACATGGTCATCATGATCATCAGCTGCAAAATGTCACCTGCTGAATAAATATCTGCCCTATCTATTTTAAGAGTGGCCGGTGTTAGGACACCGGCATTCACTGAATTTCTGCGACCTGATAAAGTTAGGTCTCCCGACCACCATGCAGGCATCCCATACAGCATCTGCTATGAAAGAATCTCTGCCTAATTACCCTTCTCCCACGTCATCAGTTTTTCCATGCTGTTTTCTGCTTACTGCTCTGACATGCTGAGCGGGATACAGAATAAACCCAAACGTTAATCTCATGACTGGTTGTAATGCAAGGAGATGGAACTAAGAATAACCCCTAGTGCTATAAGCAGGATCTCGACTCATTGCGCCGACGAGCCAGACAAGTAATAATTTTATTGTTTTTCTAGAGTTTAGATCGCGAAAACAAGCGTGAACGTATCCTGGAAGCCCGTATGAGGGAACTGAGGCTAAAGATGCGGCAGGGAGGCGGCGACCAGCCAACAAACGACAACGACCCGACCGGCAACGACCGGGACCTGCAGGAAGCCACCACCGATTACATGCAACTTGTTGCTGAATTACAAGAGCAACAGAAGAATCTTACATAAGAATCTCGTTACTTTAGATCTGGTTTCTACCAAATCTAAAAGGAAATGTCCGGATGTAGGTAATCCTGACAGGAGGAATCGTTCGTCCGAACAGAAAGTATCGAAAATCGTTAGGCGTCAAAGGGGTTTGAACACTTTAGTATGGACGCTGGCATATCCACCTGCCACCATTTTTTTTTTTCGATGTTTCGGCGCACGGTTAAAGTGGTACATAAAGGCTGTAAACTAGAATAAACTTCATTGACAAAAACATAAAATACAATAAATGCCGTTTACAACGATGTGTCAAAGGCCATTCATCGCACCACCAAGACCCATTACACCGTTGCCGCGTTGTCATGGGGGGCTTCAAAACCAAAGTGAGAGAAGAGTGCAGTGAATCTTGTTTAGGACCGCATAGCTATGGGCGCAGGAACCATAGGGGCCAAATGCTGGTTAACTTACTTAGCATGCACTTCCAGGGGTTGTTCAGTATGAACACCTTCTACCAGAAAAAACCCCAACGGAAGTGGAACTGGAAGAGCCCCGACGGTAGAACAAAGAAGGAGATTCACTTCATCATAGCCGACAAGAAGCATATATTAAGGGATGTCTCAGTGATCAACAGGTTTAATACCGGTAGCGATCACCGGCTAGTAAGAGGCACCCTAAATATGAATTTCAAGCTCGAACGCAGTCGCATGGTGAGGTCTGTTATTCCTCCAATTGTGCCCGGAGCTGGATATGATGCGTTCCAACTGGAATTGCATAACAGATTTGCCGCACTGAAGACCCCGGCAAATGTTGGCGAGGACCTAGATGGCATAATCGGGGTTGTACGCGAAGTGGGAATAAGGCATTATCGGAAAAGGCGAACAAACAAAAAGTCCAAACTTTCAAGCGAGAACTTGGATTTGATGCGCTTTAGAGTGAGGTGAGACACAAGAGGAAGCTTTGTCAGATCCCCAGTCACTCCACAAAAAGATCAGGAGCATGGTAAGACGCGACCTTCGCATACAGGAGACTTCTACGAACGTCTGTATGCCTCGCATGCACCGAAGCCTCCACCTGACGCGAGCGACCCCAGAGCCCCACTTAGCCGCCACTTCATGGACGATCCCAGACATAGATGTCGATGAAGTCGAGGCGGCTCTCAAACAGCTTAGTAATAGGAAGGCTCCCGGTGAGGATGGAGTGACCTCTGAGCTTTTCAAAGCTGGAGGCAAACTGGTTGTTGAGGAGCTGAAGAGGCTATTTAACTCTGTCATCACCAATGGGACCATCCCGAAGGCGTGGAACAGAGGTGTAGTGGCATTGTTTTTCAAGAAAGGAAATATAGCGCCAGACAACACACACTTGTCATGGTCTCGAAGTAAGGATAAATATCCTTGTTACGAGGTACCAAACCAGGAATAAGCCAGGGCGTCTCCTAGCACACCCAGACCCGAGCCGATTTAGAAAAGATCGTTTCCTGAATTGACCCGACCGGGAATCGAACCCGGGACACTACGGAAATCGAGGCGAATAACCGTGCTACAGCGCACCACGCCAATCGTGTCGTCAACAACTCTTTATAAACTATAGGCCAATCACGCTCCTGAGCCACGTCTATAAGCTGTCCTCGAGAGTCATCACGAATCGTCTGGCATCAAGATTCGACGCCTTTCAGCCACCGGAACGGGCTGGGTTTCGTAAAGGCTATAGCACCGTGGACCACATCCATTCTGTTCGGCCGGTTATACAGATGTCTGAAGAGTAAAACTAACTACTGTGTCTGTTTTTTGTGGACTACGAGGAGGCCTTCGACTCCATTGAAATCTGGGCTGTTCTGGAATCTTTGCAGCGATGCCAAGTCAACTGCCCAATATGTGCAGGTACTGAGAAGTATTTATCAAGCGGCGACAATGTCCGTCCAAGTGCAGAACTGAAACAAGACCCATCCAGTTGCTCAGAGGTGTCAGACAGGCTGACGTTATATCCCCGAAACTCTTCACCAACGCACTGGAGGATGTCTTCAAGACACTGCAATGGGATGGACTCGGCCTTTACATCAATGGTGAATATCTCACACACCTGCGCTTTGCTGACGACATAGTGATAATGGCAGAATCGCTGCAGGACCAGAAAATGCTGTCCAGTCTCAATGGTGCCTCGAGACTCGTTGGGATTGGGATGAATTTGGATAAGACTAAGGTCATGTTCAACGAACACATCGTCCCTGAACCCGTTTCCGTCGTAGGTGTAGCCCTTGAAGTTGTACAGGAGTACATATACCTGGGTCAAAATGTACAGCTGGGTAGGCAGCATTTGAAAAGTTGCGTCACATCTTCGAGTCACCCTTGCCACAATGCCTGAAGACCAATGTGTTCAATCAGTGCGTCCTAACTCCTACCGGTCATGACATACGGAGCCGAGACGTGGAACCTGACAGTGAAACTAGCCCACCGATTACACGTCACTCAGAGAGCTATGGAAAGGTGCATGCAAGGAATCTCGTTAAGGAACAAGGTCTGGAAGGAGACAATCCGGCTAAGAACCAAAGTGGGTGACGTAGTCCAGAAGTGTAGCACTGAAGTGGCAGTGGGCTGGTCACATTTGTCGAAGGAGCGATGGTCAGTGGAGTAGACGGGTTCTCGAGTGGAGACCACGACTCGGCAAGCGTTGGACGTCCACCGGCACGTTGGACCGACGACCTAAAGAAAGTGGCTGGTAGTGACTGGATGGAAAAAATGGGAGATCGGGCTTTGTGGCGCGCCCTAGGGGAGGCTTATGTCCAGCAGTGGACTGCAATAGCCTGAAAAGATGTGCCGTCTTAGCACTTTCATTATGCGCGGAAACATCAAGAAAAAAACAAAATGGCGGCCGGTCGCTATGCCACAAACAAAGATTCAAACCCCTATAACTTGACTTCTGGGTAGGTATATTTTGAGTATCATCATATTCAATAAAGTATTAACAGTCAATGAAAAAACTGTAAAGTAGGTAATAGTTTAATAATAAAAGAACTTCAATGTGACATAATTTGTTTAATACTAAATCGTTCACTGATATGATAGTATAATCCGAAAGGAGTTCTACTCGGGTTTGACATCGTTCTCCTCCTTCTCAAAGCCTACAAAGAACCACTTGTGCTCGATGTTGGCGCCGACGCCGGTGGTGCGCCGCTGGAAGGCGCCCGCGTGCTGCGCGAGCACGTGGCTCACGCTGGCTTGCGGCACGTGCGGGAACAGCGCGCGCACGTACGACACCACGTAGTCCAGGCTCGCGCCCGCGGGGTGCACCTGCGACGGGCAGATTGGCTCATTGTATGTGAGAAGCATAGTAATTTTGCTTGGTGTAACTAAATGTAGAACAATCTTAATTTCAAAAATATAAATAAATATGCGCCAGACAACACACCTCTTGTCATGGTCTCGAAGTAGGGATAAATATCCCTGTGTTACGAGGTACCAGACAAGGAATTAAGCCAGGAGCGTATTCCAGCACACCCAGACCTAAGACAATTTAGAAAAGGTCGTTTCCTGAATTGACCTTTGACATGACATTCCTTTTATTGACATTACCGTGTTCGCAAAACGCGATGGTGAAGTCACTCACTTCTCTCCCAGCAACTCGCACTCGGCACTCAGGGGTAGATAAGGGACGAGTTTACACTACAGAATACTCAGAAACTCACATAAAAACTTCAAAAACAAAAACTTTCTGATTCTTTGATATTACTTAATTTTCTTTACAATTATTTCACATTTCACAAATAAGATTTCGTTTTAATAAAATTTTTGATGATATGATTTTATTGGAAGTTTCACCCATTTTTGTGGCATATATACGAGTACAAAATTAATGAGATTTATTCGTTTTGACAGCAGCAAAAATAGTTTGCCTTAACAACGCATTAACTACTCATTATTGCCTCTGCTAACGCAATGCCATCCTCCGCGGCACGCACAACATAACGCGTTTGCATAAGCAACGCGCTTCAATCCCAGCACTCACATACCTGCAAGAACGCCGACATGACCCCGATGAGCTTGGCCTCCCCGGCGCCGACCTCGGCCGCCTGGTGCAGCACCACCTTCGCGTCCAGGTCGTCCGGCAGCGGCGGCGGCGGCGGCGGCTTGACCTGCGGCGATGGCAGCGGCGGCTATGTGAACAAACATCGCTGTTATTAGCAAAAGCTCATTGCAGCGTGCACTGACTGACGGCGGGTTGGCAACGTCGCATTTTTTAGGGTTTTACGTGATTATTTTGTTGAATAAAAGTGTAAATTTTGAAATAAAAGAATACATTTTTCCTCTGCTATGAGCATATTACTAAAGTGTATTTATTTAAGGATGTCCTAAGACCAAAACAAACCTGACCTTGAACACTTATCTTGAGTTTCCAAAGAAATCACTCAAATTTTATCACACTACAAGTGATTCATTCATTAATCATATTACACTGCATCCTTTTTCAAAGTAAATATCACATAATTCCCGTTGAAAACTGCAAAACAATCAAGTTAACCATAACTTATCCAAAATTTGTGTTCCGATTTTGACAGCTCTCAATTGATTTACTAGTGATGGGGTATAACAATGAACCAATTAAAGTTAACAATTTTTCAATCGACTATTATCGATAAAGTATTTACTGAGTATTATTACTCGTGAAAGTATTGTTATCGGGAAACGGAAAATAGGCAACGGGCAGCCACACTGCTAGTCCGTAAAAATCGCAGATTGTTTATTATTTCATTCTAATTAAACAGTACTGTACGCAGGATCAATTCTATTGTTGCGTCAAATGTATCGCCTTTGTTTTTCTTTTTGATATATTAACAAAAAGTATTAGTCATTATTAAAAATTAACCACAAAATAAAATTAAAAGAACTAAAATGACAGTTCAAAAACAAATAAGAAAAAAGGCGACCATCTCTTTTTACTGCCAAATTGTAGAATTTTTCATAAGATTCATAGAGATAAAATTATGTGCATAAAATAAGGTTTTAGTCATAGTTAATAATTAACTAACTAAAAAATCAGCAATCCAGTAGGCTGATTATGTAAAGCTGTTTAAAACAACAACCGTTACATTACTGCTTTAGTAAGAAAGCTGTCATATTGATTCTCACTAAAGTAACAATGTAACGATGATTTCAATCAAATTTCGACAGTTGTTGTTTCAAACAGGCATACTATTTTCCGATTTAAAAACGATTAACGATTTTTGAACTACTTATTTTGAAATACTTATTTGTAGTAAGTAAGTAATACTTACTTACTACAAATACTGAATACTTTATCAAAATTGTTATTTTTTTAATAAATATATTTTTTGTATCAATGTACGATAATAACAGTCAGTAAAAAAGAAAACTACAAATAAGCGTTAAACTAATGAACTGATCTGAAAAATCGAGAATATCGAACAGAAAACGAATTGAATTCAATTGATAATTTTGTGCCCAACTCTATAGGTGATTCCAAGGTCAGGTTTGTTTTGGTCTTAGGACATCCTTAAATAAATACACTTTATAGAGTAATATTCGGTTGGGGAAAAAGACTTTTCGCATATTAGTATGTATGAACTTGTAACGAAATCTCTTTGGCTATACTATTTGTATCTGGCTGGTTTTGGTATCATTAAAAGTTTAAATTTTAAAGAACATAATTCCTAATTCAAATTAGGAAAATGTGTGATTTTCATTTGTTTTTCTTACTGTCAAGATGAGTGAATCTAATGAAAATATTCGATACATTTTAAAATTTCACTACAAAGAAGGTAAAAATGCAACGCAAGCCGCGAAAAAAATTTGTGATGTTTATGGACCCAGTGCAGTGTCTGTGAGAGTAGCACAAATTTGGTTTAAGCGTTTTCAATCTGGAAATTTTGATGTCAAAGATGCACGTCGCTCTGGTCACCCTATTACGGATAAAATGGATGCCATTTTTGAAAAAGTGGAGCAAGATCGGCATATCAGTAGTTACGACGTAGCTGAAGAACTGCAGGGAATAGACCACAAACAGTTTTGGCGCATTTGAAAAAAAAAAAGGTCGATATTTGGGTACCTCACGAGCTCACTGAAAGAAACCTAATGAACTGTGTACTCATTTATGATTCTTTATTACGACGTAATGAAACCGAACCATTTTTGAAGGAGCTGATCACTGGTGATGAAAAGTGGATCACGTACGACAAGAACGTGCGAAAAAGGTCGTGGTCAAAGGCCGGACAGGCTTCACAGATTGTGGCGAAACCCGGGTTAACTCGCAACAAGGTGATGCTGTGTGTGTGGTGGGATTGGAAGGGCATTATTCATTATGAGCTGTTACCACCAGGCAGGACCATCGATTTTGAACTCTACTGCGAACAACTGATGAGATTAAAGCAAGAAGTTGAGAGAAAGCGACCGGAATTAATCAACAGAAAGGGAGTGGTTTTTCATCATGATAACGCTAGACCTCACATATCTTTAGCCACTCAGCAAAAAATTAAGAGTTTGGGAGGTGTTAATGCATCCGCCGTATAGTCCTGACCTTGCACTTTCAGATTTCCACCTGTTTTGGTCCCTTCAGAATTCTTTAGGCAGTGTCAGGTTAACATCACGAGAGGACTGTCAAAACCACTGGTCGCGGTATTTTGATCAGAAGCCTCAAAATTCCTATAGCAATGGGATCATGTCCCTACCTACAAGATGGCAAAAAGTAATCGAACAAAATGGCACCTAAATATTTTAGTTAAATGTAAATAAACTATATTAAAAATGTTTTGAATTTTCTTAAAAAATGCGAAGAAACATTTTCCCCAACCTATTATGTCGAAACGATCACTATGAGGTAGTCGCCTATGTTTTGCTTATTAAAATAAATAAAAACTTTACTGAAAGGGAACAGAAGTTGTGAACTCGTGAACGTCGAAGAACTGGTAAAATGTACTTCTATATCGGAATAGATAATACAGGTATTTTTGATACCGGTGACAGCTAATAAAAACAATGTTGTCTTCATCCAGTTCTGGCACAGTACAGAGTTATTATATATGAATAATATAGAAAATAGATTGAATTGAATACTTACATTCTTATCCAAAGCACCTTGCAGAGCTTGCCTGGCGATGAATTGAGCCTTGAATTTCTCCATCTCCTTTTGAGCATCAGCCTTTATAACATCCACCTCGTTTTTGTAGGCCTCCAACTGGAATCTGAGGCTTTCGTTCTCGGCCTGAAATCGGAGAAGGCATGAATTGCAATCAGAAAATTTGCAGATCGAATTATTTAGCATGACGCGGCAAAAACAAAAAGTAGGTACATCTTACCTTTAGCGATCCCACATCCTCATTGTTACCAAAGTTCAACTGTTTGTTATTGTAGCCATTAAACTCATTATTATCATCATCACCAAGAAACTTTTCATGAAATTCCTCTTTCAACGTATTGAAATCCTGCAAACAAATTATATTTTTTATGGGGAATTCTAGCATTTTCTAATTCAATTTTATGAACACATTTGTATATTCCTAAAATAATTAACACCATCTTACTGCTAAAGTTACCTTGACCATTCCGCTAGTACTTCACCTGCAACTGCTGTCTTCGCCGTCGCATATCAATTCGTTGAATGAGCTTGAGGAACTTATAATATTTGCAGAAAGATTTTTTACGATATTGCAAAAGAAACATATTTTGCTTTGGACTTATATTTTCAGTGATTAATGCACTACTGAGGCCAATATATAACATTTTTATTCATTATTAAAACATGAAATATCTTTATTCACGTAAGTTTAACAAGCAAAGCCTATGGATTGGAAACAACATAGTAATAGATGAAGCAAGTGCACCAACTTTGCTGTTTTGTTTTACTATATTATGCAGCGTTCTTATTTATTGACGAACGACCATCCGACGACACTATTTATTGCACCAAAAAGGTCGTGCGAACTGTCTACGTAAGATGATTAGTAGGCAAAAATGATATTACTTGTTACATTCGGTTCTTTGAATGAGTCTTTTTATTTATGTTCTGTTTTTATTTGTACTCACTATAAAAAATATCATCAAATTAATCATCGTATCTAATGATACGATGATATGATATTAATGTCTCCACACAGTTTTGTCGTCATCTATGTTAAAATGTTTCTTCTACAAATCGTGTTAAATTATTAAAATTAAAAGTTAAAAAAACTTTTACTTGACTGCATTACCTGAGTCATTTTTTGCCAAGTCTCGATGTTTTTTCGCTGAGGCTTTGTGAAGTGATCCCATACGCGCTGATGAGAGGCTGCTGTGAACACTTTCGCCACCTGCTCGACTGAGGTTCACAAATGATTATGTTAGAGAGTAGCAAGAGACCGCCTGACCAAACATACCATAGCACATTCGCGACCGGACGTCCCAGGCTCTCAATATTGTTGACAGACACTGCCGAGAGGACTGCACCGTTACTACGTCTACCTAGGCGGCGGCTTGTCGTGAATGTTGCGGCCGCGCAGGATTTGGCGTCTCGGAGACTTACTCGGACTTTATGTACTCAAGGACTTGTACTGCCTGGGCCAAGTGAGGGCCTTCCAATGTCCTGATATCATACTTTTGTCTCCTTTACTGCTTGCGCAACGTAAATGAAACGGTAGCTAACTGTGTAAGGGATGTGTTTGAAAAGTCGCCTGATGCACCAATAACGCAGGGGCATAGACGACCTCCGAACTGATACCGATAGTGCGCGACAGATGACTGCATTCCCCAGACTCTCCTCTTCGTTCGGCCCGATAGACCAAGCCACAGTGCAGGCTGACCTTTCATGCTTTTTTTACGTCACGCAAGCTGTGTTTGAGTTACAACTGAAAAGATCAAAAATTAGGCAAGGATATGTCTGGTCATTATTTGATAATAGCCAATCCATTGGGTCAAAGCTCTACAACATCGCTATTGATGCAAGAGAAGTGTTGTGCAATATCTAGTGAAAAATTATTTCAAACAATATGGTGTTGATTTATTCCATATTAATAATTATAACATTTATTAGCAAACACATAATTTAGGTGCTTTTTTGCATAGTATTATACAACAACCCTTGTCTGAATTTTTGATCTCTAAATTATCATTGGATTTCCATTCATTGAATGCAAGTAAAGGAAATTAGAAAATCTTTCAAAAGTATGATGATCAAAACAAAGATTGCAACTTACATCACCACCCACCATATTAATCTGGTAGACTTTTGTCACGCTACTTAAAACTTCGAGGTTCCTTGCGCGTTGGTGATCCACAGATTTTGCATAATATATGCAAAGACCAGAGTGACCAAGACTAATATATTGCAATATATTTCCAAAGACCAGAGTGACCAAGAGTAATAACAAAGATACAGTTTGAGATTATTTGCAAAAACATAACACCTTTACATTGAAGTAAATACGAGTAGGTATACCTAAGAACTACTCAAAGGAAATTGAGAAGACATAGGCCAATTCTGCTGAGTTTTATTACAACTCAGGGTAAAACAATATGCAGTCAATATTTATCTTCTCTGATAGATAAGCTTTTGTGTTACTTGTGTAATGAAATGATATTCTGCTATAAATTAAAAAGAAACAATAAATATTTTAATAACAAATACATGCATCTAAATTGAAAATCGAAGCTATCAATAAATTAATCCAAATTGAAATCATCAAAAAGGCTAAGTTTTAACTTCAATGTAAAGGGTATTAGTAAATGTTTTTGTGCTTTGAGACAAATAGATAATAATATTATACCACTGTAGGTCGCGCATCTCCAAGGACGTACTTATTGCTTTCAAATTAAAAAACAAAGACCACTTCTTACCTTAACACTAATGACTAAATAAAATTGCGGTACTTTTAGAGATTTTCTTACAGTAAGTCTTTTATACTTACGCTGCTCAAATACGCTTTCAATTGTTATTTTTACTCTGTCTTTGCACTCTTGTAATTCTTCTTCAGCCTGCATTTTCTCATTGAACAGCCGACGAATGTGTGAGTTCGTTCCTTGTATCATTGAGTAAAATTGATTTGCATTCTTCTTTGAACATTCACCACGCTCAAGCCAAGCTACGAGAGTCTACAAAGAAAATGTATGATTTAATTTCAAATGTATGTCTAAGGGTACGCACGTACTGACCGGTTGACCGCAAAGCAGCTGCCCGTCCGGCTAGCCGTAGTAGCAACCGGAAAGTTTCCAAAGATCTCGAAGAGTATGAAGACAAACGTAAACTACTAGTAACCGCATAGTGGGTATAGCAACTCTGCGAGCGACCGCAACGGTGAGCGGCAGCCGCATGCATATTTTTGACTACGGTTAACCGGACGGCTGACCGCATTACAGCTAATCGCATAGTGCGTAGGTACCCTAAGAGACATTCTTAAGAGCACTAAGGTGATGTGTGGGCACAAAATAAAATGTGTGGCCGCCAATTAGTTGTCATGTTGCAGTAAGATATCAAAGTTTCCCGCTTTTTTGTGGTACAGTTTCAATATTGTCTAGAACTTGATTTTTGAATGAGGATCCGTAGGACGTATTATTAGAGCTACGAAATCCTTAACATACAGTGCAAAAGTTATGACCAAATTACTAGCGAAATTCACTGAGTGGCCGCCGCGAGAGAACTATGGCGTCACTGTGACGTTCCCGCCACTCAGCTGTTGGCAGCGTTAGGGCGCGCTTTGCTTCGTTTGAAAATTTGTGACTTTTAATCAAATTGAGTGTTCGATTTGTGCCTAAATCACATTTTAGGTATGTATAAATATTGTAAAGTCCCGAAATGTACAAGCAATTTTATTAAAATTGCTTGTACATTTCGGGACTTTAAAAAATAGTTTTTACGCCAGAAAAACTATTTTTTAAAGTGCCAAAAGACTACAACATCCGGACTGAGCCATCGTGTTGGAGTATGGGTCATACCACCTCATAGTTGAGGTGCCTTGAAACATTAATGGAATTACGTTGACTTGCAATGTAAGCACATACTGGAAAGATCGTTCGTTCTGTTGAGGTTTCGGTAGCTCAATGGTTTAGAACAGTCACCCGGATGGATGATAGACGCCGCTTCGATTCCCGCACGAGATCATCAACCTCCAAAATCGAATTTTTACAGCTTTTCTATGTTTTTGAAGGGAGTTTTGCCTTAAAGTTTGAGTGTCAAAAGCCTCAAAAAAATAAAATTGACAGACCCAGTTTTAACATTGGGCAAGATATAAAATATTTTAAACGAGTTTTAAGTAAAGATATTGGACACGAAGACCTGTTGTTGCATTCCATTGAAGTAGTAGAGTGTGAGAATCAAGACTCAAATATCATCCAAAACAGTGATCCCATTTACATACCTGAAGAAATACAGGGTTCAAAAACACAAGCAGTGCAGGTTTACGATTTTTTTTTATTGAAGTGTCATCGAAAGACCTCTTAAAAATAGAAACATTGGTAACAAAAAAAATTCGATAGCACTCTCCGAGAAATAGCAATTTTAAAAATTATACTTATTTTGGACTTGCCCAAAACGCTCCCTACAAACTGCCACCTGCAAATGACGTCATTTCCTCCATTGATTGTCGTTCTGCTAAACATTTGTTATGAAACCAAAGAAGAAAACTAAACGCCAATCAAATGGAAACAATGCATAGTTAAAAAAAGCAATCCCTAACAATCTCGATCCATACGTTTCACGTGCCGATTTGTAGTAAATAAATAGAATGGAATTGAATATGGAACAAAATATTATAAACTTTTTTGCTTTATATTCAAGGCATCCTACCTAAGTACTACATACTGAACTTTGTAACGATGATCGAAATGGCAAAAAAAAGAAACAGCCATTGACAATTAATAAGGTTTCTGTCACAGATCACCAAGTGTAGGGAACCATGCACTAAATAAAGCGCAAGTAGTTAAAAAGCCATCCGCTAAATGGTCTACAAATGAATGAAAAAAAACAGCATTTGTTTAACAAGATACAATAAAAACTTCAATTATAAGTTCTGAATACGTACCTGTACGTATACATTCATTTTTTATTACACCTACCTAGCACTAACAGTTTAGACCTAAAGATTATTAATATGCATTTTCGTACTGTTAGCCGCAGAAGTAGCTTAACATTATAGTACTTTGGAATAGTAACTGTATTGACAGTTTCCTAACATCTATGACAAATTCAAGAAATACAATGTGACAAGGTACTAAAATGTGAAGCTACTTCTGATGCTGACTGTCCATAGAAATAAGCAGCACCCTTACCTTTGTAGTTTCCAGCCATGGATTTAGGCTGAGATCTATAGAGCGTGCTTAGCTCAAACTTACACTTAGCTTAGACTTCGAACAGCTGTATCTATCTATATCAGTAAATTCTTATGGATATTAATGTATTTTTCTCTTAGTTAGACATCAATTTAAATATTCGTTAGTAACAACTAAAACAATAATCAATAAGTAAGATATAATGATGTGATAAGTCTGTACTTAGCTGAGTTACGACTATAGATCTTGGCCTTAGAGCTGTGCTCGGTTCCGTCACTGTGACGTCACACGCACCCGCGTACATTGACTTTTAGCAGTAGGAACGGCAAATGTTTATTACTTAATATCATCTAAACGGCAAATGTTTATTACTTAATATCATCTAAGTAATGGGCCGATTTGGATTATTCAAAAAGATATATTTTTCTCATGTCATAAGGAATCACATAGATACTATGAATTTTGAATTTGCTTTAACTTTACTGATCCTCATTGTACACATTTTTTTTTAAATATTTTTAGATTTGAAACATTCTATGTGTGAATTATGAAATTATTTTTTAGAAACAGTTGAAAAATAGTTTTGCATCATTGAAAAAAATTGCAAAACACCACCGCTCGCAAACTTATTCTTAGGAGAATATGTGGGAATATAAAATGGATCAATCATTATAAATGGTCACATGTTATGTTACCTAGCCTCATTGTTCTCTAATATCAAAGCACTCTAAAAAACTTTACTTACTGGTAGTATAGTAGCAAACTGTTCTTCATTCTTAATTTTATCAACCAGTTGAACCATAGCTACATTGGAGAATGATTGGATCCTCACTGGAGATGGGGATCGGCGGTAGGACGCGGCCATGCTGCGGCTCGCTATCTCCTGCTGTGCTGTCAGTTGTTGCATTTGCTGCTGCTGAATGCGAAGGGCGTGACGGTGGCGCCTCTCAAATTCATTCTGGTCATCACGACTCTATAAAGAAAGGGTGTGTTCAATCATACTTTTTTACCTCTGTGCAGTTGCCAGGAGCCAAAAATTGAGTAAGTAAATGTGGGTAAGAATGGAACAGATCCTACATGCCAGTCAATCAATAAAATCAAAATTACTTACAAAGGCATAATCAACATGTAGCCACCCTGCTGTGGCTTTGGTGTCATCCTCTTCCTCATCTTTGCCAGTCAATTTAAGGCACCATCCAGATAATTGCATGGCAGCATCTACTGAATTTTCTCTATCAAACCTTATGTGACAAAAATCTTTTTTCGAAAGCCTTAGTGTGTGAATCCTGCCATATGGTTCAAAAATGTCCCGGACTGTGCTTTCTCTGATTTTCTCAGGTAATCCACCAACAAAAATAGTCCTGCAACCAGGTGGTCTAACCCTCCGTGGAGGATGGGCAGCACCCAATGCTGGAGGGGTCAATTTGCAGGTTTTATAAACAATTTCCTTTTTCTCCAGTCCTGCAGTCATATCACCTCCCATATTAGAATACATTCCCATCAAAGAAGGGTCCATAACCATTCCTCCCATCATAGACACGTCCATAGCCCCTCCTGTAGTTGCCATTGCCTGGCCACTCATAGCCGCCATGTCCATCGACGTTTGTGCCATCATATCCATCCCTGTACTAGGCATAATTTCCATACCAGTACCACCAGTCATCATCCCACTGCCCATCATAGCTCCTGGCATCATCATATTGGGATACATTCCACCTGTCATCATCATATTACCTAAGAATGTAAACATTTGATTCATTTTGAAATAATTGTGTTATTTGGTTCAACTTATTCTTACAAAGTGCCTTTACTCAGCAAAGCCTAATAGTCAGATTTCTAGTCTTCTGTTCTCAATATATGTGTGTGAAATGAGAATATCATACATCAAAAAGAAAATACTAAATACTTCTACATAAGGTTTACCTTGCTGATACATGTTGGACATCATCATGGGGTTCATGACACTGGACATGTCACCAGCTTTGTTGTCAGACTGCTTACTCTCACGTCTTCGACTCACATTATCCACCCTCATGGGTGAACGAGATCTATCTTTTCGATTACCTGAAAAATTACTTGCTAAAATATTACAAACATTCCAATATAATATTAGTTAAATATTTTATTGATCCAATTTGGAAATCAGAATGTTATCTAATAACTAAATAGTAGGTAACCTTACCTAATTAAGAAAACCTAATTTTTAACGAAACAAGGTTGTGAAGATAGAAGATAAAAAAAAAACTAAAAAGCCCTTAGAGTCCTAGACGAAAAATGTAATAATTTATGTTATTTCATTCTGTGAATACCGGTACTATACGCGCTAGTGGGTTCCAGTTTCAGGCCAACCCGATTTTTATTTGCATTGTAATTTAATCTACATTTTATATTTACAACTGTTACAACAAAAAATAAGGATTACCACAGCTTAACTCATCCCGCCCAACTTACCTTTCATAACGCTTATGAAGTTACGACTAATGAAACACTAAAACACAAATTTCACTTGAATGAAGGTTGGTTTCGGATCCTTTATATTTCTCAGCTCTCTTTGTTCAAACCCAATCCTGAAAAAGCAACGGGACGCAAATACATTTCCCGCAAGAAGCAAAGCAAGCCGAAAACTCCGAAAACACGCTAAATCACAGCGCTAAATTAATTGCACAGTAGCACAGATATGAAAAAAAGAAAGAATGAATGACACTATTGACAGCTCAGCTGATCTTTCTGACTGTTTTTCACAGCCTTAGCTCTTTGGGCCTCGGTGTGAACAGAGAGCAAATCCAAATAGTGATGTGTGAGAAGCAGAGAAGTGCTCGAACAGAATTTCATTGTACAAGCATTGCAGAAATGTCAAACAAGAAATTTTGAAAATTATTCCTAAGCTGTAAGGTTCAAAAAACTTTTTTGTGACGGGAATGCCAAACCGGTGAAATTAGATTCAAGAGTCTAGGGGCCTGTACCGTAGCCGTAAAATGGATATACAAAAAAAAACGAATCTGTACACCAAGTGAGTCAAGAGTGTTCCAATGACTGATTGATTATTACCCACTCAAATCAGACGTCCAAAGTCAGGAGCGGTCGCAGTCTAACATTTTGGAGGGGAAAACTCCGGGCGTCTCCGTGTCATTACTTTGGGGTATACTAACAACATCTCGAGTACGTGGAACTGTTTCTAAATATTCAATTTCCTTAAAAAGGCATAATTAAATATTCAAGAGGGATTTGATGAGGTTTTTGCAGGGTCGACAACGCGCGAGTGTTACCCCTGGTGTTGCACGCGTCTATTGGCTGCGGTACCCGCTTACCATCAGGCGGTCCGCGTGCTAGATTGTCACCGACGTAGTATAAAAAAAACAAGATTTCTAAAAAATGACACACCATTTGCATTCCGTCCGATAAATGTCAGCAAAAGTCGGGATCACACGATCCACGATCTGAGTTCGGGTGTTGAACCACAAAAACACATACAAATACATCTTTGAATATGTAGTGTCTACAATAGAAGGAATTTGAAAACAGAAGTACAGAAACGGAAGCAAAATACTATTATAAATTAAATAATAAAGAACATTGCCACAATACATTTTAAAAAATAAAGTGTGTCTGTCATATGTAAGCTGTCAAAACTGATGACGAGGCAGCATGGTCTCAGACCTTAGCCTGTTCCAAGAGGAACGAAAAAAAAAAAAAATGTAAGCTGTCAAGTCAACTTTCTGTCATTTCCGATTTTCCCTTTCCGCAATGAGTAGGTAAATAAAAATAATGAAAGCCGCCTGGGAAAACTTTGAATATATCCATTTACAATGTTTGTTCTATCTGAAATGAAAGATGTTATTCGGGTAACACCCGAATATTTTCACCAAAGCTTAACAGAGTCGATAACAACTTTACTTAACAGAAAATTAGCAAATAAGGTAAATAATATTATAACCTTCAAGAGCTGAGGGTTACAAATTCTGTAACTAAACATTATTTTATTATTTAGTCTTAATAATTTCAGGTAGTATTAAATGTAGGTTTGTGTATAGCTTTGTTTGATATAACTAATATAGGCCATTCCTATATATTTCCTGGTGACGGCTCGTCACACACTGAAGTCAAGTTCCGGTATATTGTATTTAGACCTATAGTTGAGGAAATTCTGATAGGCAAAATCAGAAGCTGTAGTCGAGAAGGAGTTCATGGTAAGTTTTTTGAAATATTAATTTTTACCAATTAAATAAGATCTATGAGACAGCCTAGTTCTAGACAATTGGCGGAACAATATCAATCTAGACACAACATTTTTTAAAAGTCAAGCTAACTCACAAACCATTTACCATATTATTATCATAACATAACCATTATAAAGGGCTGCCATATTTTGCTAGGCTCTCATTGGTATCCTACTTGGATTAGGAAGAAAAAAAAACCTATGAAATCGCATGCAAGAAAAGGAAAGAATGCCTCTGCTTGCAGAATGACGCTTGTGGGCTGTGTCAATTATTTTTTTCATTATTTGCGCAGATATTGTGACTGTTTTGTGTTTGTCGGGATGTCGTGACGCAGCAGGACAGAGAACTCAATAACGGTGATAGTCCTGATATATCAGGACGGATGGCAGCCCTACCTTTACACTTCTATACAACACAGAAGCTTGCTTGCTTGTGCAAGCACATTTGCATATGCATTCTATCACAAAACAGGTTTTATATGCACTAAGCTATAGTTAGGACAAACTAATTTATTATTTTTTTGTTTTAGTCACATTGGGATTTTTTGATGATATATTGATACCAGTAAACGCATTGCAACACCCATCTAGATTTGATGAAACAGACCAAGCATGGGTTTGGGAATATCCCAAAGAGGATGGAGAGAAACATGATTTATTCATGGATTCAGGTGAATAAAATTTAAACTACTTTCATTTTTTATGGAATTTCGTCTGAACTTGTGATATTTAAATGCTACCACACTTACCTATCTGTAACATAGTTTTTGATCTGCAATACAAACTATCCCCCTCATCTATACTAATATTATAAAGAGGAAAGATTTGATTGTTTGTTTGTTTGTATTGAATAGGCTCCGAAACTACGGATCTGATGAAAATTCTTTCACTAACGGAAATCTAAACTATTCAGGAGTGATAAAGGCTATACAGGTTGGTCAAAGTTATGAAGCTGATTATTTTATGAATCAAAGTGCTATCAATGATGATTCAGTTGGGCAAAGAAAAAATTTGAAAAGTCTTCTACTCTTTAAAAAATAAAAAATTTAAACTTTTAGGTCCGAAATTCTCAGAAATTCAGAAAAAAAATCATAACTCGAAAACTATGAACAATTGCGGAGCATACATGGGGGTGATTCGGGTACCCCAAGGGGTGCTCTTTCTGTGGGCTTCCGCTTGATACTTCTTTTTGGGACACCCTGTATAGCCTTTATCACTCCTGAATAGTTTAGCTTTCTGTTAGTGAAAGAATTTTCATCAGATCCGTAGTTTCGGAGCCTATTCAATACAAACAAACAAACAATCAAATCTTTCCTCTTTATTATTATATATATTATTTTATCATGATTGCACAAGAAAATTAGTAAAAAATAATAGTATAAAATAATATTTTAAAAAAATACTGTTTTACTTTTGAGGTGAATCAATTAGATTTAGAGTAACAAGTGAAGCTTTTGAAGAAACTTTACCAAGTGGACCACCAGGAACTGAACGGGCAGGACAAACAGTAGCACCCTACAGGATTGTTGGTGGGATAAATGAGCCAGGGTTAGGCCTACTGTCCTGGTGGGAGGCTCCTGAGCAAAATGACGGAGAAGATAATGATGTTGAGATAGATGATGAATAAAAGTTTTAATTAAATGTAAAGCCTGCCTTTCATTACCATAGATTTTAAATAAACTAAAATAAAACAATTCACTGCAAGTGCAACAATATATTTATCAACATTTTTTTTTAATTTTTGTTATGCTCCGATACAAAATACAATTACATTTTAGTTTTTATATAACATTATTTAACAAGATAATATTCTTGTATATCATATTAAAGATAATTTATATTTTCCCTTATATCTATATTACAGTTTGATGACTGTCAACTATCACAATAAGCAGGAATCACAATTTAACTAGCAACTAAAAGTTATAACAAAGTATTTACAATACAGTCTCACTGTAACATAAATAAATTAATGGTCGTATAATTTACAAACACCTCAGATTGAGGATTGAGATCATTGGTGCGGTTAGCAACAGCTCAGAGTTTGTATTGGCTCATTCCAACGGCATTATAAAAGTAAATTTCCCTACTGCTGTGTACTAGTTAGTATTAGCCTATAATAATGCCTCTGGTTGATGTTTAGTCACTTGTACATATTAATCAATTAAGTACTGTTATATTTGATCAGTATACCTACTAAAAAATGTTATCAATAAACATTTTAATGATTTGTAAAGTAACTTCAACCAATTCAACTAAACGTAACAGCACCAAAAATCTTTGTGCCATTATTAGATAGCCAATTAAAATACACACATATATAATGAGCTATGAATCATTATCCTATTCTTACTTATGTAAGTAAAACAATAACATACCTAAATTGTAAACAATGTAATATTTGTTAAATCTGTTTTAAAAAGCCATGGTTTTATTTCAATTAATTTGTACAATACATTATGTACATTTTAATAGGTAAAATATTTTTAAGTAAAACATATTCAATAATATAGTGAGTGATGATAAACCATTCTGACTTATCATTCTATGTCATGGTCATTGTCTAATATGGCTAAAATATTAAGTATGTAGGTAACACAATGTACTGGTTTCTAAACTTACTACTACTCATTACATAATAATGGTAGGTAAATGAATTCACGATTAAAAGTCCCTAGGGCAGTATGATTTTGCAAGACTCATGTTAAAATCCCCATTACACGACACAAGAACGTGGCAGGGTTACCTCTAATTATAGGGACTACTCAATTCATGAGCGAGGGTTTAAAATTCGGGGGTAACTCTTTGAGATTACAGTGAATAAAATATTAAGACGAGCCAGAGAAAGAAACTGTAGAGTATCGTGTAACAGTTTCTTAGGACGTGAAAATAAGTATAATAAATTTAAAACACAGAAATAATGGGGTTATATTCACAATGCAACATCTTTCTTAAGTCCTGATGCAAATAACCACATAAAAGTTCCTATAAAGATATGTTTGAGACTAAAATCTTAGGCATCGATATAAGAGTGATGTGGCCTTAAAAATATATACCCACGGTACCTAATACACAAGCAGTCTATATCATCATGATTCCTGATTTTTGGCATACCCATAAAATCGGCTTTTAAATTATGAACCTAACTACCATATTAAATGTTTTAAACTTATACATTAACAACAAATACACAGCACTTAATAAAAGCACTCCAATAAATATGACGACCAGAATCAAAACTAATCTACTGCAGATATTATTAAAAATCTTTCAAAGTACATTGATCGCGAATTGAGATTAGGGCGGATGTTTACAGCCGAACGCGTACCCAACCCTACCTCCCCTTGCCTTTTTACGGCTATAGATACCTACTCGACTCGAGAATGTACTGTCAGAGACCCTGCTGACAGGATAAATCTGAGCACTTTAAGTCAGCTTGATACTGATTACTGCTATAGGTAACAGTACTACTTCGGAGTATGCAGGCCATCTAGGTACAACCGTTGTCTGTCCTTTTGTCTTTTTCAACTACACAAAGGCTCATCAAGAAAGAAAATAGGTTTATAGCCTTAAAAAAAATAACTAAGTACCTGCCTAAAGCAAAGTAGTGAGCCTTTAACACTGTCCTACTTCTGGGCAATGAACGAAAATCAATGGAAGATTTGATTGGGTTGAATTGGTCACCTTTCCTAAATTGGCTCGGGTCTAGGTTTGCCGGGAGACGCTTCTGGCTAAAATCCTTGTCGGGTACCTGAAAGAAGGGATATTTAACCTTATTTCGAGACCATGATAATGGATGTGTCAGGCACGAAAAAAAAATCGGATGATTATGTCTTCAGTAGTAGTTAAAGTTCACGTTATCTAAAACGAACGCTGACCAGCGGGTATTTCTACCATAAGTTTACACCAATGACAGCCGCTAGCGTCCGCGTAAACCGCGTTAATGTTTTTGTACGGGATTGCGGTGGTTACGCGACGTCAACTCATGGTAGACATACAGGGCCTGCCTGTATTTCGGGCCAAATTGGCGCGGTTGACGTGCGCGATGAGCCGGCCGAGCAGCAGATGGCGCGCGTACTGCTGCATCTGTGCTGGTGAGTGGTTACCTAGTTGAACATGTAGAGTAGGGGGGAGTTGCTGAAGTGGTGCGCGCGGTTGACGTGCGCGATGAGCCGGCCGAGCAGCACATGGCGCGCGTACTGCTGCATCTGTGCTGGTGAGTGGTTACCTAGTTGAACATGTAGAGTAGGGGGGAGTTGCTGAAGTGGTGCGCGCGGTTGACGTGCGCGATGAGCCGGCCGAGCAGCAGATGGCGCGCGTACTGCTGCATCTGTGCTGGTGAGTGGTTACCTAGTTGAACATGTAGAGTAGGGGGGAGTTGCTGAAGTGGTGCGCGCGGTTGACGTGCGCGATGAGCCGGCCGAGCAGCAGATGGCGCGCGTACTGCTGCATCTGTGCTGGTGAGTGGTTACCTAGTTGAACATGTAGAGTAGGGGGGAGTTGCTGAAGTGGTGCGCGCGGTTGACGTGCGCGATGAGCCGGCCGAGCAGCAGATGGCGCGCGTACTGCTGCATCTGTGCTGGTGAGTGGTTACCTAGTTGAACATGTAGAGTAGGGGGGAGTTGCTGAAGTGGTGCGCGCGGTTGACGTGCGGTTGACGTGCGCGATGAGCCGGCCGAGCAGCAGATGGCGCGCGTACTGCTGCATCTGTGCTGGTGAGTGGTTACCTAGTTGAACATGTAGAGTAGGGGGGAGTTGCTGAAGTGGTGCGCGCGGTTGACGTGCGCGATGAGCCGGCCGAGCAGCAGATGGCGCGCGTACTGCTGCATCTGTGCTGGTGAGTGGTTACCTAGTTGAACATGTAGAGTAGGGGGGAGTTGCTGAAGTGGTGCGCGCGGTTGACGTGCGCGATGAGCCGGCCGAGCAGCAGATGGCGCGCGTACTGCTGCATCTGTGCTGGTGAGTGGTTACCTAGTTGAACATGTAGAGTAGGGGGGAGTTGCTGAAGTGGTGCGCGCGGTTGACGTGCGGTTGACGTGCGCGATGAGCCGGCCGAGCAGCAGATGGCGCGCGTACTGCTGCATCTGTGCTGGTGAGTGGTTACCTAGTTGAACATGTAGAGTAGGGGGGAGTTGCTGAAGTGGTGCGCGCGGTTGACGTGCGCGATGAGCCGGCCGAGCAGCAGATGGCGCGCGTACTGCTGCATCTGTGCTGGTGAGTGGTTACCTAGTTGAACATGTAGAGTAGGGGGGAGTTGCTGAAGTGGTGCGCGCGGTTGACGTGCGCGATGAGCCGGCCGAGCAGCAGATGGCGCGCGTACTGCTGCATCTGTGCTGGTGAGTGGTTACCTAGTTGAACATGTAGAGTAGGGGGGAGTTGCTGAAGTGGTGCGCGCGGTTGACGTGCGCGATGAGCCGGCCGAGCAGCAGATGGCGCGCGTACTGCTGCATCTGTGCTGGTGAGTGGTTACCTAGTTGAACATGTAGAGTAGGGGGGAGTTGCTGAAGTGGTGCGCGCGGTTGACGTGCGCGATGAGCCGGCCGAGCAGCAGATGGCGCGCGTACTGCTGCATCTGTGCTGGTGAGTGGTTACCTAGTTGAACATGTAGAGTAGGGGGGAGTTGCTGAAGTGGTGCGCGCGGTTGACGTGCGGTTGACGTGCGCGATGAGCCGGCCGAGCAGCAGATGGCGCGCGTACTGCTGCATCTGTGCTGGTGAGTGGTTACCTAGTTGAACATGTAGAGTAGGGGGGAGTTGCTGAAGTGGTGCGCGCGGTTGACGTGCGCGATGAGCCGGCCGAGCAGCAGATGGCGCGCGTACTGCTGCATCTGTGCTGGTGAGTGGTTACCTAGTTGAACATGTAGAGTAGGGGGGAGTTGCTGAAGTGGTGCGCGCGGTTGACGTGCGCGATGAGCCGGCCGAGCAGCAGATGGCGCGCGTACTGCTGCATCTGTGCTGGTGAGTGGTTACCTAGTTGAACATGTAGAGTAGGGGGGAGTTGCTGAAGTGGTGCGCGCGGTTGACGTGCGGTTGACGTGCGCGATGAGCCGGCCGAGCAGCAGATGGCGCGCGTACTGCTGCATCTGTGCTGGTGAGTGGTTACCTAGTTGAACATGTAGAGTAGGGGGGAGTTGCTGAAGTGGTGCGCGCGGTTGACGTGCGCGATGAGCCGGCCGAGCAGCTGATGGCGCGCGTACTGCTGCATCTGTGCTGGTGAGTGGTTACCTAGTTGAACATGTAGAGTAGGGGGGAGTTGCTGAAGTGGTGCGCGCGGTTGACGTGCGCGATGAGCCGGCCGAGCAGCAGATGGCGCGCGTACTGCTGCATCTGTGCTGGTGAGTGGTTACCTAGTTGAACATGTAGAGTAGGGGGGAGTTGCTGAAGTGGTGCGCGCGGTTGACGTGCGCGATGAGCCGGCCGAGCAGCAGATGGCGCGCGTACTGCTGCATCTGTGCTGGTGAGTGGTTACCTAGTTGAACATGTAGAGTAGGGGGGAGTTGCTGAAGTGGTGCGCGCGGTTGACGTGCGCGATGAGCCGGCCGAGCAGCAGATGGCGCGCGTACTGCTGCATCTGTGCTGGTGAGTGGTTACCTAGTTGAACATGTAGAGTAGGGGGGAGTTGCTGAAGTGGTGCGCGCGGTTGACGTGCGCGATGAGCCGGCCGAGCAGCAGATGGCGCGCGTACTGCTGCATCTGTGCTGGTGAGTGGTTACCTAGTTGAACATGTAGAGTAGGGGGGAGTTGCTGAAGTGGTGCGCGCGGTTGACGTGCGCGATGAGCCGGCCGAGCAGCAGATGGCGCGCGTACTGCTGCATCTGTGCTGGTGAGTGGTTACCTAGTTGAACATGTAGAGTAGGGGGGAGTTGCTGAAGTGGTGCGCGCGGTTGACGTGCGCGATGAGCCGGCCGAGCAGCAGATGGCGCGCGTACTGCTGCATCTGTGCTGGTGAGTGGTTACCTAGTTGAACATGTAGAGTAGGGGGGAGTTGCTGAAGTGGTGCGCGCGGTTGACGTGCGCGATGAGCCGGCCGAGCAGCAGATGGCGCGCGTACTGCTGCATCTGTGCTGGTGAGTGGTTACCTAGTTGAACATGTAGAGTAGGGGGGAGTTGCTGAAGTGGTGCGCGCGGTTGACGTGCGCGATGAGCCGGCCGAGCAGCAGATGGCGCGCGTACTGCTGCATCTGTGCTGGTGAGTGGTTACCTAGTTGAACATGTAGAGTAGGGGGGAGTTGCTGAAGTGGTGCGCGCGGTTGACGTGCGCGATGAGCCGGCCGAGCAGCAGATGGCGCGCGTACTGTTCCGCTTCGGCGTCGTCTTGCGCCAGGCCGCAGGAGCGCAGCCAGCGCACGAGGCATTCGCCGCGGAACACGCCGCGGTAGAGCCGCATGCGGTATCTGACGAGATAAAGAAGCATTGAGCTAAGATTCCTAAATTGAAAAGTCACTACAGTCCGACTTTTCTAAGATATACGTTTTAACGTTTCATGGTTAACACAGTGCATTCACTTCGTCCTAGCGCACCCACAAATTTTCAAACATTCATCTACGTCATACACATATTTCAAACTACAACAATGCCCAAACAGATGTTTGGCCCAGCTAAGACCATAATATAGTTTTAGTATTTAATTAATTTATAATAATGTTCATGCTTATGAAAACAGTAAATTTGTCCATGTGGCATGCAATAAATAAATAAATAATAATTATAAATTTGATATACATATATTTTTCTACCTAAATAATTTATTGTACAACCGCAAAGAAAAATGTAAGAGCCGATATCTTTGGCTTTGGAAAGTGCATTCCTAAGAGTAGACACGCCTATAACAGCGAATGGATTACTTCCTAAGAGTTGTTTGATCACGACAACTCAATTGCGTGAAAACGATCCATCTGGTTTGATATCGCACTAGAAAAACTACTTACATCTTGTTTTCCTTAAATGTAGATATAATAGATATTTAAGGGATAAGTAATAGATATTTAAGGGATAAGTATATCTTTTTAAGTTTTTGTGAAAGTTATACCTCAGTTTCTGTTCCAAATAAATAATATAAATAATTGTTAACTGTCTTTACCAAAATTGCTGCACATGCTTTAGTCATAGACTTAAGTATTAGTAGGTACTGTCATTATTACTCAGTTATTAAAAAAAATATAAAAATTAAAGCTAATGAATATATAATAATAGTTACTTTAACATGTCTATATAATGTCTGAAATCTGAATTAATGGTTATTTTGGTCATAAAGTGACCACTTAGATGTTGTTCTTTAAAATGTAAAATAATATATATTTTTTTAGTCAAAGGCTGTGGCAGAATAGCAGGGGTCGTGGTTTTATATCAATACCGTAACAACTGAGTCACAGACCGTTTTGTACCCTTTCATTATGTACCTTGCAAATTGTACTTACAATTTAATGTGTTGTAAACATTATCTGTATTGTAATGTGCTTATTATTGGGAACAAATAAATGCTTTTATTATTATTATTATTATATTTATTTTATGGTATTAGCTGGTCGAAACATCTGTTTAATGGGCATTGTTGTAGTTTGAAATAGTGCAGGTTATGCAGCAGACATACAGCGCCCTCTACACTAAAGTTTTGTGGAATCGTCCGTTTTAGATTTTCATCATCATCATCATCCGTGCGGTCTATCCCGGTTGTGAACCCACACTGGTGTGTGGGGTCCCAGGGTCCGCCTTTCTTATTTTCTTGGCCCACTTCGCGTGGTCTTGTGCACCCTCAGTGGTGAGTCTGTTGGCACGCATGTCACCCTTAACGACGTCGAGCCACCGCTTCTTGGGTCGACCTCTTCGACCGGTACCTGGCGGGGGCGGCATGGCCAGACATTTGTTGCCCACGTAGTTTGCCGATCTCCGTGAGACATGACCATACCAACGAAGGCGGCACTCCTGCAGCTTCTCTGCGATGTCACGAAGGCTGCCGCGGATGTGGGTGTTCCGCACGCGATCTTTGCGTGAAACTCCGCACATCCACCGCAGCATCTTCATTTCCGTGACGCGCAGCTCCTGCTTGTGTCGCTCTAGTAACTACAACAACAACTAGTTTCACTGCCATATTAAAGGACAGGCCTAATGATGGTTTTATAGACCTGCGCTGCTGGCCTGCTGAGCTGAAGGCAGCTAGATCGGCATTTTGGGGTCACAAATGACACCAGTCACCTCACGCCATTTGGCCCAAGCCGCGGAAATTCGGGCTCTGACGTCGCTGTCGTAGTCCCCGGACGCGCTTAACACAGATCCCAGGTATTTGACACAGTCCGTGCGCTCGACCACGTCAACGCCTATGGACGGACTGTGGATCTGTCGTGTTGCAGGCCATGTACTCGGTCTTCGCCACATCCATCGGAATCTGCTAGCGCAATATCATCAGCATACATAAGCAACCAGGGTGGCTGCTCGTGGTTGTCTCGGATGCTGTTTGATAGAACGTCTTATATTACGCTGAATACAAAAGGGCTAAGCACGGAGCCTTGGTGTACTCCAACGGTGAGAGGAAAGGGAGTCACCAACCGCAGTCCTAACTATGAAACTGGAATCGTGGTACATGTCTCGGATAATGTCAATAAAGCCCTCGGGAACGGCCCTAGACCGCAGCGCCCAGCCGATCATCTCACGAGGGACACAGTCGAAGGCCTTCTGCATGTCTAAGAAAAGGAGATGCAGAGGTTTATTCTTCAGTCTGTATCCCTCCATGAGCGTTCTCAAGGCAAATACGCGGTCCACGGTCCCGCAACCCGGTCGAAACCCATACTGACACTCCGAGATTGTACACTCCTGTCGAATCCGAGAGTCCACAATGCGCTCGAGGAGCTTCATGGTGTGGGACATAGCCTTTATGGCGCGATAACTGCTGCACTCCTGCACCGAACCCTTGCCCTTGAAGACCGGCGTGATAATGCTCAGTCTCCATTGGTCAGGTATCTTCCCGGTGAGGAGAATGCGGTTGAATAGGTGGGTAAGTATGTCTACCTACATCACGAGAGCCCATCGATTTCCACGCTTAGATAGGAACTCTATCGGGTCCGACAGCTTTCCGGTTCTTCATGCGGCGAAGAGCCGACTGGACTACATGAGGCGTTACCGGGAGCACTAGTCCCTGATCCGGAGGGAGTTCAGAGTGGCTGCACCTCTTTGTGCTGCTTGTTGAGCAGCTAGTGGAAGTAAGAGCGCCATCTTTCCTTCACCGCGCGGTTCTCGCATAGCAGGTTACCGAAAGTGTCATTTACACAGCGGCTCATGGAAATATCCTGGGCCGCTTTAACTCTCGAACGTGCCAACTTGTAAACGAGCTTCTGCCCCTCAGACGACTCCAACTTATCGTACAAAGGACATAAGTGGTCTGGCTCTGGCTACAGCTTGTTTAGAGGCACTTTTGGCATCCCTGCGCGATCTTCAGGTGATTTGGAAGCTAGCCACGCTTTGAAGAGGGCTTTCTTTAACCTGATCTCCTTCTGGACTGCTTCGTTCCAACATCAGGTCTCCATGTCAAGCCTGTCCATCCCGAGACACACCCAACACCACCCTCGCCACCTTGGTGATAGCTGCCTGACACCTATCGCAGAGTTCTTGCCCGGACTGACTATCCGCTGCGTTGCACAGGTCACCGACAGCGGCAGCAAAGTCATGGGATTTGGCTCCTTCAAGCAGCCACCACCTGGTTCGGGGCGGGCAGCGCACCTGGCATTTGCCTCGAGGCTTCACTCGCAGGTCCATCACAAGTAGACGGTGTTGGGCAGTTAGACTCTCTCCGGGTATGACCTTACAGGTAGCTACCTTGCCAATCTGGACTCTTCTGGTGAAAAAGTAGTCGATCTGGGTTGCGCTCCTACCGCTCTTGTAGGTGATTAGATGCTCGGGACTGTTATTGGAGAACGTGTTCACAGCAGCCACACACGTCCGGAGAATGTCTTCGCCTTCAGCGTTACGACTCCCAAAACCACCGTGAACCCGCCCGTATTCCTCACACTGTTCACCCACATAACCGTTCAGATTGCCACCCGGAACGACGCCGCGACGCCTTGGGACAATGGAATAGCGCATAGGAGCTGGTCGATTTACTCCCAAAACAGTGCCTTATCCGAATCGCTACAACCGACGTGTGGTGCGTAGGCACTTATCAAATATAATTAAAAACCAGGAGGACCCGCGTAGATGAGCTTGTACCCTTTCCCGATGTTGCCTCTCCAGCGAGCCTCCTGCAGGAACGCCACGGCCACCCTCCGCCTGGCGAGCACATCGGCCAGCTCGCGAGCGCGTCACGTCAGCATGCCAACGTTCCACGACACGAAGCGGACCTTCCTTTGGACTCATGTCTTTAACCGGGCCCGCTCATGGCCCGGTAGCCCTAACCCATTTAACACAAGAATAGGGCGATCCCGTCGTTTTTCGGCGACGCCCTATCCAGGTCGGGTACTCTTTTCTTGCTGACCATAACTATTTGGCGTGTGTTGGCTTTACGGGAGCGACTGCCATCTGACCTCCCAAACCATTAATGGGAAGCCATCGCCAGAGCATCATTTGTTAGTCAGCAGGATGCACCAGCTTGCAGGTGAGGTTGTTTTGGGGCCCAAAGATGTTGGTCAGCCCCCTTCCTTACACCCCGTCCCTTTTAGATTTAATGCAAAAAACAGGATCCGTCACATTATTATATGCACTACGTTATGTGTTTTCCGTAGGGGACTATTTGTCTCTGGTCGGAAGCTGCATACAAATTGCGGGATTAACTTTTTTACAATATTCTACTTTATTGGTTGATCGTTAAAAGTATACAGGACTCTGAATAAGCAAATAATCATTTATACAAGTAGTCAGGACTCAGAATATCCTGATCGATAGGACCAAGGCCCAAAAAAAACAGCCATTAGATCTATGGACGTGCAGTACTTTTCGGTAGGCCATTTTTTGTCAGTCATAAAAAATGTGACTACCACCGGTGGAGGACAGTTTTTTCTCTTTTGTAGCTTACTAAACAGTTACTTTAGGTAAGATTCTTTCCTTTTTTGGGGGTAAAGACCTAATATTTCTTGAAAAAAGTACACCATGCCTACAGTTTAAAAACCTTTACAGAGTCCTAGTGATCTGATCAAAACAATGAATTCTTCCCACCCGCCCACTGCCTACCACTGGCCGTGGTGGTGGTATGGTGCCTACCACTGCCCGCCGAAAGGGGTGCCCACGGGCGCAGCATCTTAGGGCGCGAGGTGGGGGCCGCGGTGTACAACCGTTTGGAGGGGGTCAGTGATCTGCGGCTGCCCCCCCTGTGCACTGCGACTCGGCGGGGCCGCACCGCAAGATGCGGCAGCGGACCCACCTTAAAGGTGGATCGTGGTTGCGGACCTAGTAGGGTCTGCGTATAGTTAGAGCTAGCAGGCTTGAATACGAGTGTGCTTTTGCCCGCAATGCACGGCTTTCACCGCGACGGCGGAAGTGGCTGTGTGCTCCGGGTCCTTCCGTGGACTACCCCCTTCAATGGGGGATCGGCTCTGGGGGCAATACGGGGAAGCACTGGCGGCGGGGAGTTGCGGAACTTTTACCTCCTCGCCGCTGGAGTGTTGAGGTCGAGTACCGTGGGGTTTTAGTCGGTTGAAGTGCGACATAACCTCGTCGTTCCCCGGGCGGCGAGGTATTCATGAGCATTTCCCCACGATGATAAAAAATATAAGATGTGCCGAGTGTACTCTTGCGAACAAACGACGCATGCTCCTAGGTTTTAGCTCGTCGTTTAAAAATCCGATGGTGTTAAAATTTTGTAGTTAAAATTCAACAAGAAAATTTAAAATATTATTTGTCCTTTATGACGTCACTAATTACCGCCATCTGTCACTATTAGCGCGTTTTCATCATTTCGAGACGCTTTTGAACGAGCTAGAATCAATTGGATCACAGCCTCTGTATATTACTCTGGAAACCTAACAGATTGTCATACGTGAATATCTTATTAAAAATATAAAAAAATCTTACTGGCCAGTTGCTGCAATAGATACAGATACTGCATAAGTATGTGGGTTCGATTTTTACCCAAAACAAGCATGTAGCTCTTATTACCGAACAATAAAGTTTAATTTCGTTAGATTCACGCGCGCTCGTGATTTGCAAGAACTATACCAGACTAATATTCAAAGAAGAATAAAGAAGAAACGAAAGCTATTGAAAATAAAATGATTGTAATACCTAGTGTCCTTAGCAATTGCCGCTCTGCACCGCTCCAGATGGTGGGTAATGAACTGATCACAGACATGCTTCGTCTCGAAACTGAGGTCCTCCACATCGGGCAACACCACTGTATCTGCTCCATGCCTAGGAAATTAAAATATGATATGCAAACACTCCTTGTGAAGAAATCATAATGGTACTTAGGCTCATCTTTTTCTAAGGTCTTTCTGTTGGTCCATAGTACTGATCTCACTAGATTTGTAACACCTTCATTATGTTTTTTTTAAAATAAATATTTTAAGTTGTTATTGAGTATGTAAACGTGGCGAAAAATGCTTTTCAAAAGCATGCTTACAGTAATATTACACAGTATATTAAAAGAAAAATGAGACTAACTTTTTTTTACAGTTATTGTTATGAATTATACAAATTTTGGTTCATAATGTGTCAACGAAACTATATTTTTGAAGTTTTGGTCATTTTTTCAGCAACTATAGGAAGCTTTAATCAGAGATTTAGCCCCTTGTAGATGATGAGGCTTTTTCGTAAAGAGGTGGCGAGATTGATCATTTTAGACTCTTAAAATAATTACATAAAGAAACCAAATCCATAAATGGCTCCAAACGGACCGCTTTGCAGCTCCGCAATGTTCAATGTCAAAGCGCGCCGCACGTAAGCAAGTAATAGTCACGCATGTGTGGATCGGATTAGTGTTTTATTTTTGACGGGGCGGTTGCATGAAGACTATCTTTCTATACATTATTATTCTAAGGATTGACTAAAGAAAAAGGTTAAGGCAGGATTGCTAGAAAACTAAATTGATCTGAGGGACTTTATAATAGGCCAACTTTAAAATATGTATAGGAATGACAAGTAACATTCCCATACATTTTCAAGTTTTGGAAGTGACGAAACTTCGTGACGTGTCGCTCTTATCTAGGACCATCATTCTTGTCTAGACTTATTAACTTATCCTTACACAAAAATCCATTACAAGAGACAACAAAAGTACAGGTTGGCTTACCATATCTTCTTGAAGAATCTCACAGCAGGAATGAGTATTTCTTCTGGGTCCAGACCGAAAAGCACGAACATAACGAGCGCCTGACCATAGTTCGCGACGATATCCAGAAACTCTATCTCTATGAACACTCCACTTTCATCTCGCATCATCATTCGCCAAGTCGTGTATGTAATACCCTGAAAAAAATAGATATTAACATTATTCTGGCGAAGTTAAAGAAAATCGTCAGGCTTAGTAAGCACAGACTCAGTTATTAATGAAACACATTTAAGCACGTAAAAAAAACGTAGGGTTGCTGTTACAAGCAATAGCTAAAAGCCAATTTAAATTGCCTGTGATGTTCATAGGTTTTATGCAATAAGATATTACGCTTAGAATTCGTTGCGCAGTAAGATAATACTCGCATTATGCATAGAAAACCAGAAAAACTTGATAAATTTGGAACTGTTATTTCTTTTTCGCAACGTTGGCAACGTACGCCTATGTATAGAAGGACCATATAGTCCCATATTAAAGACATCTCTACTAAGATTTATGGAATGAAAACTAAATTGGTGTATTGAAGTAAGACAAAATAGACTCGATAATGATACGGATCAAGCGCGGGCGATTCAGCGTCTCCAGATGCTGTTTCTGTTTTGCTCTGGAGATTCACCAAGTCCACGTGCGTGTCCAATAGCAAGCAAAATATAGGTACCAACATTTGCGCAATAAAGATTATTGCTATTTGTAGGAGCGCCACAACATGTAATCTAAGCCATATGTGTATGAATGCGCGCGCACAGCCGTAGTGTTGGAGACGTGTGACACGCGCGCTGCAGCCGCCGCTTGTTGTTTCCACTAACGATATATCGTGTTCGGAATTTCGGACCAACGAGAGTAGAAAGCCCTGACACTGTCAGTCTTTACTTTAACCTATTTGAGGCCTCGTGCACATTAAGGTGATGCGGCCCTTCTATTTTAAGTTTACCTTGTTTTTATGTTCTACAAACACAGATTTAAGGAGCCCTCGAGATCGTGGGGCCCTGGGCACGTGACCAAAGTACCAAAAGGGAAAGAGGTGTGCTGACACTCACAATGAACATGCTCAGGCTGTAGACGATGATGAGCACGGTGTGCTTCAGCAGCTGGCCGCCGCGGCCGCGCGACTGCTCGGGCGGCAGCAGCCCGAGCTGGGAAGCCGCGCGCTCTAACTCGTCCAGATACGCGCAGGTTTCTGCGCTGGCGGCGCAGCGGTGCTTTTGGGAAGGCGGGCACGCGCAATCCCTGGAATATGTCAATTCTAATCACGTACATGTCAACTACAGGCTTATTCCTTAAATTAAGCGGGAAACAGCCAGGGAAAAAAGAGAGTTTAGTAAACGAAATAGTTACTAAAGGAAATAAGGAGGTTTAGGTTTCTTAAAACCGGATGTATGAGTGAAATGTCCGTTAACGATTGAATGCTATTTGTTCATTCAAGGGGTCACACCAAAAATGGCACTATTAAGAGTTTTAGGTACAGGTAAGACAGACCGTCGGATATTTTTTTAACCATACAAGGTTTACACTCAACTTACTTTTGGTTTCCATTGCCAATGTCTTCAATATCATGTGAAGCAATGAGTCCATTTTGGCAGTTGGGGTCGTCAGAGCAGCAGTCGTTGATGTTCCGGCTCGGCGACGGAGTAGCTGTAATGGTTCCATAACATCCTGCAAATTAATTTCTTGAATAAAGATTTACTTACTAACTGGTGATTTGGTTAATTTTTAAAGGAAGAAACTGTTTACTGTGAAGAGCGTAGGATGTGTTATGTTATGTGACTGTGTTTTTTAAAAATACCAATGAATTATAACATTGTATGTATTCACTAAAAGTGAGAAGTTGAGTTAGTTTACTTTAGCACTGAATTCTGAAACGCCACGCAAAGTTATGGAGTCAATCAGTTGCGATAGTAGAAGATGCCGTATTTTGATTTGGGAAGTGGGTTATTCGATTTTCTATACAGACATTAAACAGAGAAACACTCAAAATAATGCATTTTTACCTTGTTCCTCTGATTGCATGATGAAAAAAAAATAAAGGATAAGGTTATTTTTGTTTTAAACCAGTTAGTAATGTATTCAATTAGGTCAAGGTATTGTGAGCTGAATCAAGACCTTTTTTTTTTTAAAAAATACAGCATGAAGTTCTGCAGGAGAGGTTTATAAGGATTTAAGCGGCGACGGCCACTCGCGACATACCGTTGTTCGAGATAGACTGCGTGTGCGAGACGGGCTCGGCGTTCTCGACGAGACTCGTGGACTCTCCGGGCGGCGACGAGCCGGTCTCTCCCGAGACTTCCGCCGACAGCGACGCAAACTGCGCGCTGCGGCGGCGGAAACGGATGTACACTACCAGGCAGCCAGTTGTGACTAAAAAAGTTACGTAAGTTCTATTATTTTTTCTTCCGGATAGCGAAAAGCTGTTTCAGGCCGCCCTGCTGAACCCTAGATCTAGCTATCTTTTCTAGTAGTTTTATTTTAAGATGAAGCATTGTAAAACATATTTCAATTAATAAATTCGATGGAGTGATACATTACAAAAATATAAGACATACAGTGGTTGTCACATAATTAGGGGCGCCCGTCGATTTTTATACAAATGAAGTATTTGAAGCCTTGATTCTCCGCCAAGGATTGACTGTGCTGTGATCTGATGATAGCCATTTAGGGAGCCATATCCTAATTATGTGGCCACCACTGTTTATACTAAGACACATAAGTTTACATGCAATATCTATATCTCAAGGACAAGAATCCATATTTTCTACTTTAGTATATATTTTATACGCGCGTTGTTGCTCGGCGACCTGTGAAGCACTTGGTTTTGATACCCAGCCTAGATCACACTACTTTCAGTGAATCCTCTCTTCTTCTTCTTGAGGTGCCATCTCCTACTGGAGGTCGGCTATCATTAGTGCTAACCTTATCTTTGATACAGCAGCTCGGAACAGGGATCTTGTGCTAAGGTTGAACCATGTCCGGAGATTTTTTAGCCACGAAGTACGCCTTCTTCCGAGTGGTCGCCTTCCCTGGATTTTCCCCTGCATGATGAGTTGGAGCAGGTCGTATTTATCATTACGCATTATGTGTAAGTACTGGAGCTTGCGTTTCAAGATCTCCACCTTTTTGTTTACCATCTGCAAAACTCTTTCGTTTGAAACTCTATCCATCCACGATATCTTCAGAATCCTTCTGTACACCTACATTTCAAAGGCCTCTAAGCGGTTGCTCATATTTTGGGTTAAGGTTTATGATTCTACACCGTACAAAAGAACTAACACATAGCAACGTGCCAAACGCACTCTGGTAGATATCTTCAGCTATCGATTGCAGAGGAGATGACTTAGCTTCAGAAAAACGTTACGCACCTGCTCTATCCGGCACTTGATTTCAACGCTATGATCACACTGGTCGTTCACGATGCATCCAAGGTATTTGTAAGAGTGGACTCTTTGGACTACCTGGTTCCTTACAATTAGATCAGTCGTTGTACGGTGTTGAGATTAACCAACGATTATGACTTTTGCCTTTTTCAAGTTTATGTTTAGACCATAACTTGCACTAGTGCTGTCTACGCGTTGAAGCAAACTTTGTAAATCGTCGAAATTGGACGCGAATAATATTGTCATCAGCATATTGTATGTTATTCAACGCATGACCATTTACTATGATGCCCTCCTCAGCGTTCTCTTAAGCTTCTGCAAATATGGCTTCAGCATATATATTGAATAACTGTTAGGACAGTATGCATCCTTGCCGGACTCCCCGCATGATGTCGATTTCCTCTGTCAATTCTTGGTCCACTCGTACTTGTGCCCTCTGTTGCCAATATCGATTTTTAATGATTGCCAAATCCTTGGGATCAAGTCCAATGCCATTATTATTGAGAACCTTAATAAGCTTATCGTGCTGCACTCTGTCAAAAGCCTTTTCATAGTCAATGAAACAGATGTATGCGCATCGATTCATATCCCAACAACGTTGTAGTAACACCTGGTAACCAAAAACTGGGTTTAGAGTTTCGAAACCATTTCTGAAACCAAATTGTGTTTGACATGTTTTTTTCCACCTTTTTGTAAATGCGGTTGTGGATTTTCAGGAAAACTTTCAAAAGATGACTCATCAATGATATTGTCCTATACTCGTTGCACTTCTTGGCGCTGCTGGTTTTCGGAAGAGTTACGTACGAAGGTTGAGTACAGCCAGTCTTTAGGTATGATACCACTTCTATAAATTCCATTAAACAAGCGAACGATTATCGGCATATTTTCTTCCATCAACTTCAGTGAATACTTCATTTAATTAATTTCGTCTTCACTCTTGTGGCTGCTATTATTTTATTATTATTTTTAGTCACAAAAGTATATTGCACTGTGAAATTATCGACATTTATGTTCATTAAAAATAAGGTTAACCTATTGTAAATAATAATCAACTTACCAGTTAGACAAAAGACGAGAAGACAAAGTCGAATAGCGTCGCAGGCTTTGGTGTCTAAATCAGCGCTGGGTCCTTTGGTAGCCAGCAGTATAATCGTCATGACCCCAGGGGCGCCCCAAGCCACGAAGCCCAACACCGGCCACAGAGTCACCACGAAGCACGGGCCGCGGCTCTGAAATATACGAAACTAAGTACACGTACCGGGATTTTGTTTTATATCCCAAAAAAAATATGAAATAAATCATGGATCAAAATGATATGGTATACTCAGTAAGTTATCTAAAAACCATCTCAGCGATATCAGTCAGTCATTTCGCCATGCCAACTGGATACTATTATTCCCACAGCAATCCAGCGTCCTGGCTCCGCCGTGACATAGCAGCTAAGTGGTAACCATTTTAGTAACATTTTCACACATGTTTTATTTGTTGTTGTCATTATTTTTTGTTTTTGTCTTTTGCCTATTGTTATTTTGTTGTGTTCTTTTGTTTATTTTTAAATTTTTATTAATGTGTGATGGTTAAATAAATGCTTATTCTATTCTATTGCGATTTGGAAACTGTTACAATATTTCACTTCACAATCTTATATGGCAGTGAAACATGGCCGTTACTGGAGCGACACAAGCAGGAGCTGCGCGTCAAGGAAATGAAGATGCTGCGGTGGATGTGTGGAGTCTCACGCAAAGATCGCGTGCGGAACACCCACATCCGCGGCAGCCTTCGTGTTCGTGACATCGCAGACAAGCTGCAGGAGTGCCGCCTTCGTTGGTATGGTCATGTCTCACGGAGATCGGCAAACTACGTGGGCAAAAAATGTCAGGCCATGCCGCCCCCGCCAGGTACCGGTAGAAGAGGTCGACCCAAGAAGACCGCGCGAAGTGGGCCAAGAAAATAAGTAAGGCGGACCCTGGGACCCCACACACCAGTGTGGGTTCACAACCGGGATAGACCGCACGGATGATGATGATGATGACCTCACAAATCTTAGACAATATCTCTTCAGTGCAAAAGAACCTACTTATACTGGGTTTTCCAGTTGTAATAACTTGAAAACAAAGATACAGATGGCGCTTTACGCTGAGCACAGCAATAATTATTCAAATATAATAATGTAGTTACCTCTTGTCTCCGTGGTATATTAGTCAAGGTAACTTCTTACCTGTAACATAAGGATGCCTACTGACAGCATCGATGTCCAGAGCAAGCAGGAATACATGCCAAATGTGCGCAGCGACTGCTGCAGCGTGTTGTGCCATGAAACGTCAACATGCCTATAAGGCCCGCCCCAAATCACGCTGATGCTTAATATCACCTGAAATAAGTAATAAAATAATTATATCATTTGAAATTTTAACCTGCTATGTTACTTACTTTCAATAATAGCTACAAAGATACACTATCTAACTGGGTAAATCTAACATGATTTTTTAGACTGTCACACACAGAGTAACACATTAATAAATAAACAATGTTTAAAATTTCAGCCTGAGTGATAAAAGGAGGTAGAAGGTCATCTATACACTACCGAGAGTTTGATGGTTTATATTTCACTTCTCTTCCGATTAATGTGTATGTGTGTTAGATGCGATCTCTTTAAATAAGTTTTTAAAAAACAAGGCGCAATGGCTCTCACTAATTGCTCAGCGTCTAAGCTAAAGCGCCCATTACCGCATTGCTGCAGTTCAAAGTAAACGAGTTATCCTAGTTCGCGCACTCAACTAACGCTCTGAAACCAACGCTAGGGCTTGCCTTGAGTAACTGTTTCGCTAAACAGCTTTTTGTCCATTATTTAATGTGGTAGTGCAAATTAACTTTTAAACCACTCCTTATCTTACAAAACTTGTGCTTTATACTAAAGCATTATGCATGCTCTCAAATGCACATTTATGTACATACCTGTGACACAATCAAGCATAGAGTCAATCTATGTGGCATTCTCTTGTATTTTTTAGTAACAATAAATACAAATATAACCCACAGGGCAGCTATGAGTGCTATAATGGAGAGATCAAAGCCAAATTTCTTCAGTTGTTCAGCATAGTCTTTGTTTATAGATATCACCTGAGCAGACATGAACATCATTGGGGCTGACAAGAAAGTACAAATCACCATGGATGACGCCATCTAAAATAAAGTTGAAAGGAAATTTCAATTACTGAAAACTCATTACCACAATGTAAAAGCCTAATCTTTGTAAAACTTTAGAACTTTCGCATTTTGTTCTAAATGTAAGAGATTGTATATAATATATAAAAAAGTAAAAGTTACAAAAAAACTATCTGACTCCAAATTACTGTCAAATGTATTTAATGTTAGTAATTTCAAATAAGTTTTCATTGCTGACTAATAAAATATTTTAAAACATGACTTCATACCAAATCAATTTCCAGCTGATACAAGTTAGCAAATACAAAGACAGCAGGTGCTGTGGGTATGGTTCCATACAGGAAAGCATAAGTAGACAGTGCAGATGTTTCAGACTCATTGACACCAGGGCGAAGGGCACTCACACATTCTCTCATCACCATTGGCAGAACAAATCTATAGATATGACAAAAATACATTCCAAGAATTAGTCATCTTGCTTGTATAGGTATAACAGAATATTGATTTTAAATAAAATTATACTTACAATTTTACCATTATCAACACACAGGGTAATACCAAAGCTGGGCCTCTCAGTCTATGTATCTGACCAACCATGCGGATTCCAAGTAAAAATAAGGCAGTTGCTGAAAATGCTTGTCCAAACACCTAAAATACAACAGAAATATACTACCCATAGTTGCAATATCAGCAACCAATCATTTTGAAAATATCAAGACACTTTATTTTATTATTCAACTCATCAAGTACTTTATGTAGATTGATTAACTCATGTTTCAATCACACTTACCTCCAACAAGCCTTCAATGTAAACCGATAGATGATGTTTAAAAACTATATTGCCAACAATGCCTAAAACAGTCATCACTAAAACTGGATTGAATGCAATGCCCTTCATAATCTGCTTCATTAGTTTCAACTTAGATAACTCAATTTTTCTGTTTGGGTCTTGGTTTAAGTCTTGAGCAGTTTGGGTTAGTTCTTTCTGCTTGTTTACTTCCATCAGGACAAAGGCAACTGGGTTTAAAATAGCCAATGAAATTGGAGCCATCAAATATAAGTATAGAGCATATTCAGGATGAGTTTTTTCATAAAGTGCACTGACTGAAAACATTGAGAAATTTTAACTTATTTAGTTCAGTAAATAATTGTTGAATCTCAGGCCTAATAGACTGGTGCAATCAATATCTAACTAATAACTGAGTACTGTTTGATGAGTACACTTTTTAGTCTTTAGGACCTGTATTCTAAAACAAAATCTGTACTTGACATAGATCTGTGTGACGTTTTTGTATGAACTGACGTTTTTAAATCTCTACTCAAGTACAAATCAGTGCTTGAGTGTGATTTTAGAATACAGGCCCAAGACAAAATAATGTTTATTGCACAAAGAAACCATTACAACTTAACAGTTCTACTTATTTGTTTGTGTAATATGTACAATGTCAGTATAAAATTGTATAATCAAAAATATATAACTTACTTATTGGGTATCCTAAAGCAAAATCATTGCTCTGTGTACAAAATATTGCAAACATTCCAGCTCGGCCAAAATTTACTGGTTTTGAAACAACAAGAGTTATACTGATAACACCAAAGAATATAACTCCTTTAGCAAGTAGTATTGCCAGTAAAAATGTCCAGTTAACGGTGGAGAAGTCAAGTCTTGCAAGAGAGACAAAAATCAGAGATGGCAAAGCAAATGTCCCCACAAATGTGCCTATACCTTTAGATTCTGTAGATGAAATCACATTCATACGTCCTGCTATATACCTGGAAATGTTAATAAGCCATAATAACAATGAACCAACGAAGGCACTCTACATAATCATCATAATTCAGTCAAAATCCAGCTGACCAACTCACCCGCACAAAATGATAGTGAAGCATTGAAACAAAGCAGGATACAAGTTATTAGCGGCGGCATCACCGAGGCTCATGGTTGTTACTTCTTGATTTATGTCCATTTTAACGTTTATAGACTTCAGTGGTAATAATCAACAGTGTTAATTCATTTTATAATTATGGGCTGATTAGAGAGTATATTGAACCACTTTCACCCAGACAGTGGGCTCTTTTATTGCTCCTAACAATTTTTGCTGGCAAATATTGCAAACTTTTTAACAGAACAATATATAACTTAGCAATGAAATTAGAGAATTCAATCCAGTTCAATTTAAACAACACCGATTTGCTTCTGCAATCACTGATCAGTGATTATTTGCTTTGCCGATGAAATGTCATTTGTTTGTCAACTAGGGATGTGCTTTGTCTGCTCGTGAGCCGGGGTGAATTAAGACGTAGGTACCCACAAACCATAGTGCCAGCCAGTCTATATTAAAATGTTCTCTATGGTGTTAAATCTGAAAAAAAAGTATACAAAATCAATACTTTCTTTTCATAAATGGCAACACTGGTATATTTTCTAGGCGTTTCCGTTTCCGAGTGGCCATTATCGAGTTGTTCGCCGGTCTGAGTTAGGTCACAAGTGAATGAAAAAACCTGGTTTTCAAATTCTCTCTTAATTGAGAGGTCTGTATCTTGTACATAGCAATCTTATACTTGTTACTTATTTAATTGTCAAGTAAAATAGAGAAAATATTTCCGTTCATCCTCTTGTTCCAGATATCTACTCAAGCGTTTAGCACCACGTAGGTTTCTTCAGACAGGAACTCGAACAAAGCACCAAAATGCAGTACAACGGGTTCCACAATCAACACCCTATGTAAGTTTTGTATTCTATTATCTTAACTGTTAACATTTTCCCTAAACAAGCGATGAACTAGCTCTAACCGAGAGTTTGCAAATGCATTTCCCAGCGGCCATTTTGTAGAATGGCCATCTCAGCTGATAATGGTCGCCACTTCCTTGTAGTTTTTGCTAAGTGAGGTAATTTTCTTGTTAATTTGTGAAGTTTCCTATCCTTAAACGAAGGAACCAAGCAAACATTCATTATTCTAATATTTGCTATATGTACCTTGATGTTCTGGATGGTCATACTCGTTATCGATCTACTTACTTTCCCTTTGACCTGCGCAACTGGGTACATAGCACGCCCACGAGCCTGCTGTATGACCTTCGACAATTATAAGTTTTATTGAATTGTTGGGTAAAATAAATTTAATTTCTGTATACTGCCTTCAAGATGAAACAAATCTGTGAGAACAATGATATCATTGCACGTCCCTTTCCCCTAATCAATCTAGCGTTACCACCTAAGTAATGCTAATAAAGTATGACGAAAGCTCATCCTACTATGAATCCTAGTTAATTGATGTCTTTTTTACTAAAATGTATCAAGTTGAAGTATGTTAGACAATCAGTCTTCACATAGTCTAATGACAGCTTAGTGTACCTACCTATTAGATTGGATGACCATGATGTGTTTGCTCTTTATTTATGATGGCTATAAGCTGTCTCCTCTAAACTAGTGTAGGTAGTGGATAATCTAATTGATCTGAAAGCAAATTGCTAGCTGATTGTGTAATATTTTAGAAAGAATTACAAATATTGGGCACTTTGAAACATTACTTGTAGCTGAACTGCTAAGTTTATCTCAATAACACTTATTATGTAGTACATTGCTTAGATTGTGAAAAAAAAAACATGTTCTTTCATTCATCCTGGCTGAAATGATTCTGTTTACAAAATGAAAATAAATATCTTGTGTACCTACCCCATCTTTTTAATTTCATTTCCATTCACTCACATAAACAATGGTGTTGAGATGCAAACTACTTATCTTTTTAATTTCATTTCCATTCACTCACCTACACAATGGTGTTGAGATGGAAACTTGTCTTGTATAAATGTTGGTAAGAATTCTACATTAAATTTGATTTAGTTACAGGCCTCGACCTGACCGGAATGAACAATTCGGTAAAATTCCATTTTTTAATGGACTTCATGACTTTGGTGGGCCTAAAAATTTTGGTGGTCCCAGAAACAACATGGCCAATAAAAATAACTTTAGGCCAAGAAACGATTACAATGGCATGAGAAATGATATGCAAAAAAATGAGAATGGAAGCCAAAATGACTTCGGAGGACCAAAAGAATTCAGGCCTAGAAACAATTTCAACAACCAGGGTCAGACGAAAAACAATTATGGTGATGGTGGAGTAAAACCAGGTGGTGGAAGCATGCAGTTTTTTAATCCTAACAAGCAAGATTTTGGTGGACCTAAACCAAACTTTCAGAAAAATAACTATGGCCCAAGAAGCTTTAATAACCAGAGTCCCAATGACAACTATGTAAAGAAAGTGTTTAACCAGAATCCTGGACAACAACAGCCACAAGATTTCAACGCACGGAAAATGCAGAGCAAGAAAGCTAAACATCCTGGTGATAGTTTAGTGAAACCAATGTGGGATTTGAACAATTTGGAACCAATTGAGAAAGATTTTTACAAGCCCCATCCCAATGTTGACAGCCGGACTGATGATGAAGTGGAAATGTTCCGGGCAGAAAAAGAAATAACAGTCAGTGGTAATAATGTTCCCCGCCCTAACCAAATATTTGATGAGGGGAATTTCCCTGAGCATATTATGACCACCATCAAAGAACAGGGATGGACTGATCCAACTGGTATTCAAGCTCAGGGTTGGCCGATTGCTCTTTCAGGCCGTGACATGGTTGGTATTGCTTCCACTGGCTCTGGTAAAACCTTAGCCTATATGCTTCCAGCTGCTGTTCACATTTCTCACCAACAACGAATTCAGAGAGGTGATGGACCCATTGCTCTCATTCTGGCGCCCACGAGAGAGCTGGCCCAGCAGATTCAGTCTGTGGCTCAAGCGTACAGCGCACGTGGTTCTATCAGGAACACATGTCTCTTTGGAGGATCTCCTAAAGGGCCCCAGGCTAGAGATTTGGAAAGGGGAGTAGAGATTGTTATAGCCACACCGGGGCGTTTGATCGATTTCTTGGAGCGCGGAACCACCAATTTGCGACGTTGCACGTATTTGGTTCTTGATGAGGCTGATAGAATGCTGGACATGGGCTTTGAACCTCAGATCAGAAAAATCATTGAACAGATCCGTCCAGACCGTCAGGTTTTGATGTGGTCTGCTACATGGCCAAAAGAAATTCAAGCTCTCGCTGAAGACTTCCTTAATGACTACATCAAAGTTAACATTGGCTCGCTTAATTTATCAGCGAATAATAACATTAAACAGATCATTGAAATATGTGAAGAGCATGAAAAGGAAGGAAAACTAACAGTCTTACTGAAAGAAATAGCGTCCGAGAGAGACAACAAAGTTATTGTTTTTGTGGAGACCAAGAAAAAGGTATGGTTATTGCTGTAAATAATGTGATGGAAGATTTATTAATTGACTTTGGATGTTATTGATTTGTAATTATTAATTGTCCCCATAGGTAGATGACATAGCTCGCAGCGTGCGACGAATGGGCCACAAAGCCCTTGCTATTCACGGCGACAAGTCCCAACCGGAGCGCGATGCTGTGCTAAGCGAGTTCAGGAACGGATCGACTGCCATTCTTATTGCTACTGACGTCGCCGCCCGTGGTCTTGATGTTGAGGACGTCAAATTTGTCGTTAATTTCGACTACCCTAATTCTTCAGAAGATTATATTCATAGAATTGGTAAGTTGATTTCACTCAGATTGGCTGTTGTTATCATGTTGGTTGATAGTGATGCAAATACTTATTCTATTTTGATTTATAGGTCGCACTGGACGTTGCCAACAATCTGGAACAGCATACACTTACTTCACAAGTGGAGACTGCCGTCAGTCGCGCGCTTTAGTTGCCGTTCTTCGTGAAACGGGTCAGAACCCCCCTACCAGGCTGAGTGATATGGCGCGTAACTCCAACAGCAACTCTGGTAGGTTCCAAAATGCTAGCTGAAGTCATTAGTAAGTTATCTTTGTTCTAGCAGAAGAGCGATTGTATTAATATCTACCTGAAATTACAGGTCGCAACCGCTGGCAACAACGTAAGGAGAATAACAGTGGATCAAATTCTCCACGCCAACAGAACAACCAATGGAATAACAAAATGGCATCTGTATCTAATGAAGAATCCCAGAATTCCTACCAAAACCGAAATGCTAGCCAGCAGCAACCACCTCGCTTCAACAACCAGAATCAGAATAACCAGTACAGACAAAACAACTACCAGAAGCAGCAAGTTCCTTTCCCCAGTCCCAATGTGTTCGAGTCCATGGGCAGCTACCAGGGCGGATACAACAATGGATATCAGAATGGATACAATAACCAAAATGGATATGGACAGCGTCCTTACAATAGTAGGTTTATTTATCATTTTTATGATACAACTACCTACGTAGTAACCATTGTTCATTCATGTCACGAAAATTTTTGTTTGTTGTGTGTCTGGGTGTTATTATCCATTTAAGTATGTATTTAGACATACTTAAGTATATTCATCAGTCTCTGACTTCCATAGTACAAGCTCTGCTTAGTTTGGGGTCAAATAACTCGGTGTAATTTGTCCCAGATATTTATTTATTTATTGTTATTCCAATAAATATGTTGCAGTTCTTTAATATGTATCTCAAAAACTTAAATAGGTATAATTTAATGCTCTTTTTTATAATGCGATTTTACTACGACTAATTCACAAGTGCCAGTCAGATATTGAATCAATTTAATAATTTGCAGATTCACGCAATGGTGGTAACCAACAATATCGCAACAACAACGCAAACGGAAATAAATCTGGTGGATCCGGTTCATCGTTCGGATCTCCTCCACCTCATTTTGCCACTCCTCCTCACTTCCAACAGATGCACCCTCATCATCAGGATATGCTTGGTGAGAATAATTTGATAAGTGATCGGGTTAGTGATGTACAAACCTCGAGTTCTACTTTTGAAGCTTCTAGGCGGATTGGCCGGACTCTGTGAGCTCAGTAGGCTCTTAGACCCGAGCTCAGCCGAGCCGCGACCTCTCGGAGCCACGCCTCGAGGCTTCAGAAGAGCTCGAACCTATCAAAAGAGGTTGAGCCTTTATTCCTACTATGACCACAAACTTTTGTCGTTTACCACACTCAAGTAACGATCCGATCTAGTGATGTACAAGGCTCGAGGCTGCCGAGTCCTTTTGTCTAGAGCTCAGTGTCGTTTACAGGGCTCGCCTCGTTTGTATGAAGCTCGACGATTTTGGAGTCTTTTCCAGAACTCGAGCCTCAAGTTACTTCTCGTTTGGAGTCTTCCTTTTCAAAGCAGGCAATAAAATATGTGTTTGTGGCATATAATATTTGTGACCAGAAGGGTATTTTGAAAAATAGATGTTGAATAACAGAGCTCTTATAATCTGCTCATCTGCTCAATGTTGTGTTCTTTTTTATACTCTCATTGACTGTACTCTGAATTTATTTTTTGTAAAACAAACAAAGTTCAAAAGAGTAACTATCGAGTTTCTTGCCGGAGTCCTCTCGATAAGAAGCAACGTCCGAACCGGTGGTAGATTCACATTATGTATATTCACGATATGTACTAATATTGTACTATTTTATTTACGTTTATTATTATTATTTCTATACTCTTTTTTGACATGTCATAAGTGCTTTGTACAAGCTTAAATGAATAAATGTTTTTTTTACTTTTTACTTTACTTTTAAAACGTGTTTTTTTTATATCAGGCGGCAAGTTCTACGGCGGCGGCGGCGGCCCGTGCGGCTACCAGGCGGCCGTGGGCGCGGCCAGCGTGCCGTACGCGCACCTGCCGCCCGGCCCGCTGCTGTACGCGGCTCCGGTGCAGCAGTAGATCCCGCATTCCCCGCACCATCCCACATACTTACACGATTTGCCGACGGAGCCGATCCTAAATGTCGTTTTTAGCTGTTATTCTCTCACTCTCTAAGCAGGTAAAAACATATTACGATGTCTAAATATTTAGAGTACTTAGAAGTTTTAACATTAGATAACTAAATGTCTACTGTGGCGGGGTGTTAAGTTCTTTCTCTTATGGTATTTTCAGTTTTATTTTTTTATTAGAATATTTTGTAGATCTGAATGAAAACTTACAAAATTGTTTACTTTAGAACTTTACATGGGCAATATTATTATTACCGTAAACAAATAAGTACTTTTCGTTTTTACTTTGAATGGTGGAATGTCCTTGGAAATAGTTACATTTATGCACCTTTTCTAAGTTTTGTGAATTCTATTCAGATCGACTTGAATTAACAAGTATATTAATGTGTGTTAGTTTAATAAGGGATTGTATTCTGTGACATTCGCTTTTCCGACGTACGCAATACATGGATAGATCGATGAAATCATATTGCAAAAGACAATTAATTCCATGGCAAATTGTTTTAATGATATGAGTCATTATTTTGAAGTACCTGACTATTTAAAATGTAAAAGGAAGCTAAAATTCCAGTAGGTAATTCATATCCCTTGCCAGCTCTGTCTGTTGTGATGGTTTTGCCGAAATGCGGATGTGACGAAGAATACATTATCCAACCTAAGTGTGGTGGAACATTAAGATAACTTGTCCGTTCTACCTTTAGATTTAATCATTATATTTTAGAGTAGTCGGTGTGGTACCCTTTTGTGTAATCCTGGGTGCCTTTCGTTTTTTCTTTTAAATGTCTGTATGATGTACGAAATGCACGAAACATATAGAAGATGAGTGAAATTATAGAAGGAGGTTTCAGAGAATGGAAGTGTTATCTGAGATATTTTATAGAAATTATTTTTATTGTTAATAATTGATCTTATCCAGTGAAAAGTGGGACAACTTAGAGTTAGAAAATTAATACATACTTTGAATTAAAAGCTTTTTGATATACTTCAGTATAACAATCTGTATTGCCAGATAAAATTGTGAATATTTTTCTTATGTAAAGGTGATGTCAATGACATTCAAGTCACTGATTTCAAGGTTATTTTTTTATTAAAGATTAGATCTTGATATACTTGAATATTTATGTCTAGGGTATATTTAGTCTGTGTCAATTGGACTTGGGCAACAGTTGGACTAGAAAAAGTTCACAACGGATTTTTCAATCATATTCAAAAATGTAGGAAGTATGTAAATAACATGCATTTATCTAAGGAAGGATAGTATTTTGAGCGTGATAAATAATCGAACAATGATTGCTTTCATTCATTACTTAGCAGAATAAGTTCTTCATATTGTTTTCGATTATTTTTATATAATATCATTACAGATAGTTTCATCTAGTTACTTGCTGGATATTCTTGGTACGTAAACGGGTTATAAGGGCTAATAAATTATAATATCAATAGGTGCAAATTATCTACTGAAACAGTTACAATTTGTAGCAGCCCGTTACAGTCCAAAGATTTGAAAAATCTGTGATAAGTCAATATTACTATATACCCTGTCGTTGCGTTGGTCAATTGTTGATAATACAAAGGACACTTCCTGCACTTGGAACGTGTTTTATTAGACAAAAAATATATTTTTTGACTATTTGAACGAATTTCATGAATATTTGTGACTTCAAAGCTCGCAAGTCGTTCACAGATATAATATAATGATATGATAGGTGTAAGATTTAATAATTTATTGTTACTCAATTTAGTTTTCAGTTTACCTTTAGGTGACGAAATTGAACCAGTTCAAAGGGACGTAAACGTTATTATCTAAATAGAAATCCCGTTTTAAAGTGCATCTCAGTTACGATGTCAAGCTACGGGTCTCGAGCGGATATAAGAGGTGACCATCGTGTAGTGAATCTCGCAGGGGCGTAGTGGAAGTGCGAGATTTGCTTTGTTATTGTGTACATTTTACGAGAAAGACTGCCATGAAAGAATGTGTATATGTGGTGAACTCATCTCAGAGGTGATTTGCCTAAGCGCGCTAGCCTGTCCAAGGGAGGTGGCAATTTTTTATTCGGACTGAAGGGTTTTTGTCTGAAGTAGTTGTGCTCTGGGCGGCAGTGCCAGTGGCTATTGTGTGCCGGATTATAGTTGTGTGCGTATTAGAGCGGCACCGTCCGCCGAGTTGACGAGTATTTCGCGGATCGCAGGTAGCTCCTGTATTACTATGTACAAAGTACTGCACCCACCTCTACTAAACAACTGTGATAATAACACTAAGTAGCGTAGCAGGTGATTTATATACGTCCAAGAGAAGGGATGACATCATATCTGACATACTGTATTGTGATAATAATATTCAAGGCGTTAACCTCTTTGGTACGTTTTGGCTAAACGTTTTCTCTAAACAAGACTGATTATTTCTTATTAATGAATATTTTATACATGTTCCACTTTGACTGAATGAATTAAGATGTCTGTATTTATATTGGTAGCATTCTTCTCTTGCTGTGTGTTTTTCCTAATTAAAATTTGAGTATTCACTATGTTGGATATGTGTCAAAACGCCTTTCTATGCGGTCACCAAATTTAACAAAGTATTCTCATTTGTTTTAATTCATTATTTCTAATTCCTTTGTTGTGATGGAAAATGTTGTTGACAAATTATGTAGCAGCGGCAGAACACTACATTGTAAAGAGTATATTGTTTTTTGTTGTTAATTTGCAAATTTTTATTTATTCAACCATATTTCATAGGCAACCGTACTTTCATACTATTTAAGAAGTTATTTTTCAAAAATACAAGTACGTGAAAAATATGCATAGATTTTTAAGTATGTGGCAATGCAGATCTTCATAAATATTGATTATTACTACAAACAACCTAGTTTGTATTTATTCGATTTATAAAATATATTGGAGAGAGGCTCCTTATAAAACTGTCCCAAAGGGAAGTCTTCTGAATGTTTCTGAGAAGTGCATTTCTTCTATGTAATACAGTATTAAATTCAGATTAATAAATGAATGTATAATTATTAACAAATGTATTTTTATGATATCTTCCTATCCCGTCGTTTTTAACCGAGCTTTAAAGGCCTGATGTCGCAAAAGAGGGATTGTCTGCGGCGTACTTTTTTCTCCGTCAAAATAGATCCCTTACAACTGTATGTGGAACACACGAACGACTAAAAGTACGCCGAACCAAAAATCTCCCGAAACCGCGGATGCCCGCGGAGCGTAGCGGATTAAAGTGCGCGTGCGTCCGCGAGAAAAATAGAATGAACGAACTATGAGCAGTCAACGCACACGGCGGATTTTACCCCGCGTTAAAAATCGATTCGAAACAGGGATGGACCCTGTTTTCTCTTTTAACGTCTTCCCTTTTGCCTAAACATGTAAATTACAGTACAACGTGATCTCAACGTGTCAGAGACAAGAAAATGTTCGCACACCATGTGCGTTGAGTCCGCGGGAGATTTTGTATTCGCAGATCGTACATTTTTCTCCGCGTTACGTCGTCTGCGCAGGCCTTTTAAACTACGCCGAACCAAAAACCCGTCGATAATAGACGGCGCGTAGCGTAGCGGATTATAGTGCGCGGGCGTCCGCGAAAAATAGAACGAACGAACTATGAGCAGACCACGACGCACACGGCGGATTTTACTCCGCGTTAAAAATATATTCGAAAGAAAGGGATGGACCCAGTATTCTCTTTTATAACGTCTTGTTTGCTGAACTTCATGTAAATTACAGCACAACGTAAAATTAGAATATATCTTAAAAAAAAGGAAAAAAAAACTATATGTATGTGTGTAAGATAATAGTTAAACAATGTTCAGTTTTATTTATTTTTATTAATCGTGCGATACGATGTTATCCTAATTTCAGTTGTTGTTTTAGAATGTATTCAACAAAAAAATTGCAGTGCCCCTACGTGGTGCCCCCGTTCATGGTGAGAACAGTTTTTTTTTATATTTAAGATCTTTTGTAACTACATGGAGCAATAAATGAAATGACTTTATGTTATTTAAATAAGGTTCAAAATAAAATTACCTCGAAATGGTTTTCCATTACGGCGTAAATCGGACCGCAGCCAAAGTCATACATTTGCAAGCTTATCAGCGTCATCTGATGGGACTTGGCAGAAGTGACATCTTTGCAGACACTAATTGAGTTCCAATAGATGGCGCTGTTGAACTTCTTTCCTTTTGAAGCGGTTATAAAGAGCATGATAAGTAGTGATTACAATAATTATAATTATGTTCTTTGCTTGTTACTACTACTTAAGTTGGTTTTGTATCGCCATGAAAGGCGAAAATAACTGTAGATAAATCATCATCCGCATAGCATCACATGAAGTGACATGTCGTTGATGTCGCAAAAAAAGTTCCACATCACTAACAGACGCCATCTCCTGATTGTTGTAGTAACTATCAATTTTTATGCTTTCTTTTGGTGTATTTAGTTTGATTAATGTTTTACTAGGTGTCACACATATCGCAGTTAGTTTCGTGTTTGACGTCTGGGTTGAATGTCTGATAATAGTCATTCACGATTTTTTTTGGATAATTTGTAACCTAGTTCATTGATTGTTAGTGTTTTTGTGCCGGTATTCTGCGTTTTTATCCGTTTCAATATGTATTTATTTTAATTAGTGTATAATGTCGTGCAATCCTTGTATTTTTGGATAAAATCACGTCGAGGTCATTTGCAATGGCTGAAAATGTAACGGTATGTATTTACTGAAATATTATGAAGTATTGTAATGTATTTTAGCTCAAAGTTATGGGTTTTATCTAAATTGTGATATTGTTTGTGTATTTATTTATACATTTGATTTCATTCGCCACATAACCAAACTTTCGCTGGTAGACTAGACGGCCTTGAGTCTAATCTTGTCAAGTCAATGTCGCTTGTTTATCAGTTTTGTCTACTCTATTTCGAAAAAATACCTACCATTTATAAAATAAAAAATAAAATAGACGGTAACTTAATATTATTTTGTGCATGCTAGGTTCAAATATTTATTGCGCAAGAAAAGAAACAAAAACAAAGGCACTGTTCGTTCACCAGTGATTTAAAAAACTTTTCAGATTCTTGCTCAACTCAAGGACTTAGATTAAATCAAAATAGGAAGTTAGGTGGCTCGCCTCTAGCGCGTGGACTTAATCAAGCCTCCGTCGCCTAATTTTTGACAGAACTTCACTCTGACGCACGCTTGTCTCGCTTACGCTAAGGTCAAAACAAATAGGTTTGTCTCTGTCTCTTACACCGCACAACGTTATTGTATTTGTGCATCGTCCCCGTTTTCAGTTGTCAATTTTAAGAAGGTGCCGTATCTGCGGCTATTTGATCTAATCTCGGCTCAAGGAAGCTTTTTTGGCTCATTTTTGGATTAGTCACCCACTATTTCCGATTTGAGATGTTTAGTATTTTTGTAATCGATTGAAAATCGTGAATATTCGCTTCGATTTTTATGTTTTTCGGCTGACATTTCATATTTTACGTAAATTACGTACCTATTTCGCGTTTTGTTACGTGTTGTTTTATATGCAGTATTTACATTCTTTTACAGCATTATCTAACTAAGAAGTATAAATTATTATGGAATAGATAAAATAAATAGTCACAGACTAGGTATATTTTTTACATAATTATCAAATTACTGTAAGAAACAAAACGCAATTCGGTGACGGCGCCCATTCTGTGACACTGACAGCCAACTGTCATGCCAAAGCAGTGCTGCCAATCAGCGGGGAATTCCCCGATTCGCGGGGAATGGGAGGGTCTGCTCGGGAAGCGCGCGGGGATTGGTTCAAATCGGGGAATTTCGGGGAATGGACCATGCAAGTCTTCACAAAATGACTAAAAATACTGTTCAAAAAGAAAATAAATAGACATTCTTAAAAGAGAACTTACAATATTTTTTGACATTAGTATGAAGCCAACGCTCAACTCTCCCAGCACACCCAGACCCGAGCCAATTTAGAAAAGATCGTTTCCTGAATTAACCCTACCAAGAATCCAACCCGGGACACTACGAGAAACCGTGCTACAGCCCACTACGCCAATCGTGTAGGCAATAATGTGAAACAGTGCAAATCAATTCAATAAGGGAGCCTGGTTAGAAATTGTTCTAGTAAAGAAATTAACATTTTCTAGGAGACACTAGAACACTGGCAGATGGCCACCAAGGGCAGCAGCAACTAGGTTAAGGCGTCTCGTACACAGTAACTAGGTCGCGATTGCGGAACAAGGCAAGAACGAAGCTCGTTATGGGCAACTACGACCGACCGTAAAAATGCAATGTAAATGTTATGTAATGTCTAATTTTAGGGCTCAAAATAAACATTAGATAACGCGGCTAATCTGAGGTTCAGTTCAGAACAGAGCTCGCGGTTATTTCTTTTTTCTTTGTTCGACTTCGACCGTCTTAACTTAATATTTTTAATAAATTGTAATAATACTCTAACTCGTCAAATGTTTCATTGAAGTTCATATAGGTACTTACCTAAATTTCGAAATGCAAGTACTACGCCCTAAGATTGAATAAGCTACTCCGTATTCCGACTTATCGGTAAAGGAGGGCCTTCTGGTCTGAAAATACTACACAGGGGACATAAGTACAGCACAGCACTATACAGTAACCAGTAGGTACCTACTGCAAGTAAGTAATAAGGTTACTTTAAACAATGAAAGACTAAGATGTGTATAACAATATAATACGACTCGTACGTCTACTCGATACAAAAGCTTAATCAAGTCTCTCCGTCCCGTCCATCCAAGTTCCCTATATGTAATCGTGTATAATAACAAACTCTTACTCAGCTAATTAAAAAGGTAATGCTAGAACCTGAACTCGGGACGCCATTACTTTAATATCCCTTAACTAAACAAGGCGGCTAAATAAAGGTATGAAGAAACCACAGGCCACCCCCATAATCTGTGCAAGAAACCCTAAGCTTCTCAACACTGAGGCCCAGCTTTAGGTAACGTGGCCTTAGTTCCTTATCTCGCCGTCAGTACACGAGGCTCCGATTGCTAACATTACTGTTTTGATACCATTTAGTTTAACACATCCAAAGTGATCGATAGTTAACCCAAAGGCTAACAGCCTAAAAACCTATTAAAGTATTTAGACAGTTATAAGGGTTCTCAGACAGACAGATACCTATCTATACTTACACATTTGTTGAAGTGAATCCGTTCAGTTTTACCTTCAATTTGAGCCGCGTGTTTACAAACATACGGAACGTGACCGCTTGCGTGTATATGCAAAAGTACAGCCAATCACGCTGCCGCAAAAACATGTTAAGTGCAATTATTAACTTGTTTAAGTATTAGTATTATTTTAGTGACCTGCCCCCGCTTTGCTTTATGAAATACATCCACCCAAAATAGAAATTGATCAAACAATCTACTCAAAAGAGATAAAGCGTTTTAGAGTGCCCCCCACACTAGCGTTCTTTGAGCGTCAGCGTCAGCGCCAGCGCGACGCTGACGCGACGGCGATGCAACGCTAGCGCAGCGGCGCAGTTCAACTCGGGCGCTTGGCGCTTGCCGCGCGCCGAACGTCGGGATTCAACAGTACAATGAACAACGCAAATGCTATTGCCGTTAGCGTACCTAAATTTAACACATTATTAGCCACCTTTTTAGCCTCTTTTGCGAATGTGTAATTTTACCATTTTAAGTACTTTTTGAACTTAACATCTAAAGTCATGCAGAAAAATTCAGAACACGACTCAAAAGTATATCATATTCTCAAATAATGATGATATAAATAAGTACCTAATCTTGACTAGGAGCTTTTTTGAATTGAATAAAACTCAAAAAATGCCCTATTAAATAATAAAGGTAACGCTTAGAATCCAATAAATAGTACTTCCTTTAGTGAGAGAAGTTGTAAGAGTGATTTTAGAAAAAATCATTGGAGTCCATTTCCTGACTGTATAACCTATACAGTCAGTGCATTGCAGACCCGCCGTCGGAGTAGTGACTTATTAAAACACACCCCTAACTAAATAGATGTATTTTTCAAAGCTCATCATCACTAAACTCTAAAATTAGGGTAGGGTTAATAATGTTATTATACGTTCTATGAATTAAATACTTAAGAACTATTTATTCCTTTCGTTTTGATACTCTACTAGCTGGCCGTCATCCGCTTCGCCCGCGTTACCCGCGTATAATGTTTCTTCCATCAAATTGTAGCGATAAAAAAAGCCTCTATGTTACGCCAGATAGTTTAAATCGGTATAGTAGTTTCGGAGCCTAACAAACATCTGTATCTCTATGCATTCGAGAGATAGCGTAGGTAGAAGATCTTTGCTTTGAAAGACTACCTCGAAACTATGGTCAACGTGTTGTTGAAATAAGGTTCTTGAAATAATTGTAAATAAAAAAAAGAAATTCCAGAACATGATACACATTCAGTATTTTCTGTAATTTCATTTCAAATTTTTATTGTGACCTGCCCCCCGATTCAGAACGAAGTTATCGACCGATTCGGTTATTTTCTTTTATTTTTAATTCATATTCAAGCATAGGTCGTTTTATTTAATTTGTTTATGAAAACTAAAGGCCTTTGGCTTTAACAAAAAATATTGATTGCCACCGCTAAGCGGGTAATTTACTATAATAAAAACAAACTTACCGAATCGGTCAATAACTTTGTTTTGAATCGGGAGCCTGATGTAGGTACTGTCATGCCACTATCCACAAAATGAGAAACAATTGCTCCATATGGCTAGTTCTGACAAAACGTAAATTTTTTTTTGTTGGCCGGCACTCCAGAATATCTCTAAATATATTGATATATAAGCGATATCGTTTAAATTTGTCTTTAAAAGTCATAATGGTGTATGTACTGTCCCCGGGTAGGTAGGGTTTTCGCAGCTGGAACTACGGGTCTGGCTGTTAGGATCACCACGGGTGTTGGGGGTCCCAGCCCTGCCTTTCTTAAGGCAGGCCCCAACTTGGAGTTGGATTCGTGGTGGCATGTGGTTAGTTGCAGAGGTGGGGCACGTTCGTCTGCTCGGTAGTGTGTACCGAGCGTCCCTTCTCGCGCGCAACGAGTATCTAAATTCACTGGTCTAGGGCGTTGGGCTGTTAAGTGTTTAGATGAGTGATTAGTGAGGAACCCTTATTGCGGCTTGCCGCTCCTCCGTTACTTGCCTGGATAGCAAGGAGATGGGTATCCGCTAGATTGCCTATCCGGCCACCCTGCTGTAGTTAAGGGTAGATGTGCGGCAGTGCATCGAGATGTGAGCGTGCAGGGTCCTGGTTGGCCCACTATTTTTTGTTACTCATTAAGGTTCTGTGTTTTGTTTTAATGTTTTTGTACTGTAATTCTGTCACTGTATGGGTCAATAAATGTTTTTTCTTTCTTTCTTTCTTTCTTTCTTGCTATCGTGCTCCGGCACCATTCTGGAGATATGGTAGTTGGCTTCTCTGACGTCCCCAGCGGGGATTGAAGCCGCTCGCATTCTTTGGGATGCGCGTGGTGAGCGACTATAACTGCTCCGGTACTATTCTGGATAAATGGGAGTGGGTTATGCCACGGGCTACTCGCCTATGAGTACCATAATGTGTTATGCATTGTGCATTGTGCGTTGTGGCTGCGGGACCTACCGCAGATGGTCCCTGGCACACTTCACGGTGTGCTAGGAATAGTGTGCCCTTCTGCATAACCGAGAGGTTGGTCGGGGGGGGGGCACTAAAATAAATCTCAGTAGTCAAAAGGGTTGCCCTAACCACACCGTCGCGGCGTCGACTCGCAGGCAGCTCTGGTCATGTTTTGCATTTGTGTTGCAACATCAAGTGAAACTTTATGAAATAGCAACCCTGGCCCATCGGCGCAACAGGGCTTTAGGCGCCTCTAACGACAGCACAGGCACTCACGCACATGTTTCGTTATCTTCTTTAGAAATTTTGTCTAAATTTTGATAGGCATTCACAATTGAAAGTTATCACAAGATACTATTTTTAATATACATGACTTTGCTTCATTCTGACCCTTCGCAGTCGCGACCTGACAAGGTTTAAGTCATTCATTGTAAAACAAAAGGGGTTCGAAACTTATTTATAAGAAAGTGATAGGTGTTGTTACGGCTAGAATAAAGATAGAACAACATGAAGCAAAATAAACAAAGTGGAAAGTAAGTAAAGTGGGGACTGGGGAGGTTGACTTGCGGCCGCGGCGCGGAATGCGAGCGCGTTGCGCAACGTGTTTTGACGGCGCGCGGCTGACGCGCACGGGGAAGCGTTACTTCATCGCTTCGTAACGTTCCAACTATCCAACAGCTGGTCTCAGTACCTCCACTAGGTACTGCTTTGTAATTTATGCAACATTTTAATTTTTCCTTAATTCCTGCACAGTTTTTGCTATCTGCGACCAAACCCTTTGTGAAAGAGTTCAATACAGCACGCCCTGTAGTCATTGCTTAGACTGCACTTTCACAAGCCGTCGGGAATCTAAATTGAGGTTTTCATCGTATAAGTAAATAATGCAGTGCCCATTCTATAGCAGATGTGACTGGCTCTGTTTTACCACGGTAATATTATCTATGTTACCGTGGTTTTACTTTCAGACTGTAAATAAATATAAATATAAAATATAAATATGCGCCAGACAACACACTTCTTGTAATGGTCTCGAAGTAGGGATTATTAAATCCCTGTGTTACGAGGTACCACACAAGGAAATAAGCTAGGGGCGTCTCCCAGCACACCCAGACCCGAGTCAATTCAGAAAAGATCGTTTCCTGAATGAACCCGACCGGGAATCGAACCCGGGACACTACGGAAATCGAGGCGAGAAACCGTGCTACAGCACACTACGCCAATCGTGTCGTAAATGACCTCCCTACGTGTACGAATCCCTTTTTTTTTTAATACTGCTGGATTTATTTGGCGATAGCTTTTTCTTTTTAAACTAAATTCGATGTCTTCGTGATGCCTAAAAGGTTGATATCATCCCCGCCCAGTTTCACGAGTTTGCAAAAATACCGAACCTCCTCTGAACAAACAATAAAAAATGTAGCGAATCAGTCAATGACAAGATTTTCTCGCTTGCGGCTCTTCCTTTTGTGTTTGCGTTGAGGCAATGATGACCAGACCAAATCACATTCCTTATTTACATAAAATATACACTTGTTTACGGTACGTCTCTAGCGTGTAAATAAAAGAAACAAAATAATGTTGATAATTATTGAATTGAAGGCCGCCCTCAGTCATTTAATAGGAAACCGCATTGATCGTAAAAAATGCTGACGGTATTTAAAAAACTCAAGTTGACGAATTTGGTGCTGACGAAAGATGACAATATGGTGATTTAATAACTGAGTTATCATATCAATGTTTAAAAAGAGTGACTTTTTAAAATTACGTATTATCTGGCCCAAGTCATTCAGCGTGGCAGTGTTCACCTATTGTGAAGCTAAATCCTTTTCGTCGTATTAATTCATTTTCATTTAAAAAATAATATAGCAATTACTTAGATTAAGTAATATTATAATTCTAAAGAATTACAATAAAAGTAAAAAAGAAAACACGACCATGAAAACAGGCAGTTTAGTAACAGAGTCCTGAGACTACTTAATAAACGTAGGTCCCTATTCTAAAAGTAGCCTAGAAGAAATCAATGGTTTGATTTTGACTTATTTACTTCTGCATAAACAAACTCAGGGTTTCTCAGCATCTCGTGACCAGCTTCAAAAACAACACGTTGCCATTGTGCCGTTCTGAGAATAACGGGTAGGTAATTGACTGTTTTTACGGCCAGATTGTGACACGTTATTTACTTACAGATTTGTTCTCGAAAATGTACTCTTAAAATTACATCTAGTAAGGCTTATTCATTGTTGTTGCATCTAAGATCAGTATGGCAGCACCTGAATACTGTATGTATAATTTGTGTAGATCAGGGAACTTCAATTAAGAAAACATGAAATAATAAAAAAATATATGACTAACAACAACAACTCTCTTTTAAGCTATAAGAATCACGCTTCTCAGTACGTGTTCAGAGTAAGCCCCCAGGAACCGGCTACGGCTCGGCGAATGCCGCGTGCGACTCGTGTCGACAGCCTTGCCACAGGCGGTGTTTTTGCAAAACAAACAGCGTTGCAACATCAAGACGACCGTCGACTCTCTCTTTTGCGTCTCACGAGAATAGATATTGCGCGCTATTAATATACAACGCAATGAGATGAACATACGAGTTACTGATTTAGTAGGTTCATTTAAGTAATTAAGGTTAATCATAAATTAGAGATGGCACTAGTAGTTAAAGCATCATTAGATAAGATAAGATAAATAATAAATGAATAAAAATAATAATAATAATAAACTATGCAATTAATAAATGAATATGAATATGAATCTTTATTGCAAAAACAAATACCTACTTACAGCACGTAATAACAAAAAAGTAAATATTTACAATTTAGGCGGTCTTATCGCTACAGCTAGATCTCTTCCAGACAACCTTCGGCAGAGAGATTTATAACAGAGGACTAGTTAGGCTGCGCAAAAGTGAAAAAAAAATTGTAATTATATTTTCATCATATTTTCTTTCAATAAAACTCTTTTTATAGCTAGAGCGTGGAAGGCCCCGAATTGTAAGGCCTCCTTGCTCCTCCGACAAATGAAAGATTCTCTTTGTCTGTGAAGCACACCCAATTACCATTGTGAATAAACTATTTTTGTGTTGGTCTTAGGTACCTCCAACTTTAACCCCCTGCTGTACCTATTATAGCCATATTACCTTTGTTCATTCAGCGAGCGTTGTTTATCCTCTTTTTCTGCGCCAACTCATCAGCAAACCAATCCTAATTAGGTCTTGACGACAGCAATGACCTTGTTTTTGTTTCACTTGTTTTGATGCAAGTGTGAATAGGTTGGCTCCATGGAGACATGTTATAATGAATCAGCATTTTGATTACTTACGAATTCCTGAAGTGAAGGTAGCAAATAAAAATAATAACAAAATATTGTGATGTCTTTGTTAAAACACCCACTGAACTTTTAAAATAGGTCGAGGCTTTCAGTAGATATAGATCGCGAAAACTGCAATGTCATGGTTATTTCGCTAATGTTCGAGCTCGTTAATAATAAACCTTGATGAATAGTGATATTGGTACTCCCAACACAATTTTTAAGCATGGTGAATTGTAAAACTTGCAATATTTTCTGTCATACAAAAAATATTACTACGAGGTTAATAAATTCTGTGACGTTCTGATGGTTTATTGAATGTCGTGTGGTTTTCGGTTTCCTGTTTACACTTGCAAACTCGACTGCTAGTTAAGAGGAACGACATTGCCGATGATCTTGAAAATTTGAATTTTAAGTCACGCCTACTTTTTTGGATAACAGCTCCACAGAAAAAGATGAAACTAACGATTTAGTATCGTTTTAACCACTAGATGTTCTAGGTGTAGAGTTTTTCTAAGCCGGGTTTTGGCGTCCGTCCGGCTTAACTTGTTTTAACGACTGCCATGGATTAAGCTTCTCCTGGTATCTATACTAATATTATTAAGCTGAAGAGTTTGTTTGTTTGTTTGCTTGAACGCGCTAATCTCAGGAACTACTGGTCCTATTTGAGAAATTATTTCAGTGTTAGATAGCCCATTAATCGAGGAAAGCTGTAGGCTATACATCATCACGTTAAGACTAATAGGAGCGGAGCACCAATGGAGAATGTTTCAAAATCGGGGTTTTTTTTTCCTTGTGAGAGCTTCCGCTGCGTGCGCTGTGTAAACGGTTAAAGTTTCGCAAAAATCATGAATTGTTACCCTTTAAAAGTTCTAAAAAAAGTCCGCGACAGCATATATCTATCTCTTAAGGTTGGATCACTATAACCTTTTTAATGCTAACCAAATTTGTTCTAAAATAATGCATTATTTGCGGAGGTGTTTTTATAAACATGCTATTAATCCTTATCCGAATAAATACGTTATTAATCACAAGTATTTAATTTAAAACAAAATTGCCCTCTGCATCATTTGATTTCAATGAATATCTTAGGAGATATCGCAGTTTTAAAATAACATCGCAGCAAAATAATGATCAAGTACTGCGCGCGCATTTATAATGTGTGAGGTCGGCGGGCAGTCATGAGGGGAAGGGTGGTGGCCCTATTTAGCTCTGAGGAGTCTCAAAATTTGCATAAGGATAACCACGCGGACCAAGTTGCGGGCAACAGCTAGTTCTTTATGTTATGATGAAATGTAATTGTGCTTTATTTTAGCCCGTTTCTGTTCAGCGTAATAGCAGCGTTTTACCCTGAAATAAAACGCATATTAAAATACTTACCTAACTGGAAGCTTATATTGAGAGAGGGCATTTCCGTTTCCCGTCGATTTCCTGTAACTTTTCGTACTTTTAAAGACCATGACGTGTTTCCTGTTCAGTGGCGCCACCTAGAGACCGCGCGCTCTTTAGTTTTCATAAGAAATGTCGTGCCATTTTTAGATCATTGGCTCAATTCCACCAGGCAGAAATGGGGTGTAAGCTTTCAGTTAGGTAAGTATTTTAATATATAAATATATAAATATGCGCCAGACAACACACCACTTGTCATGGTCTCGAAGTAAGGATAAATATCCTTGTGTTACGAGGTACCAGACAGGAAAATAAGCCAGTGGCGTCTCCCAGCACACCCAGACCCGAGCCAATTTAGAAAAAGTCATTTTTCTGAATTGACCCGACCGGGAATCGAACCCGGGACACCACGGAAGCCAAGGCGAGAAACCGTGCTACAGCACACTGCGCCAATCGTGTCGAATATGCGTTTTATATCAGGGCAAAAGGCTGCTATTAAATTACTTGACCGTCACTGGAAGTTTATATTGAGACCTGTTTGTTATCGCCTGGTGGCGTCACTTGAAACTACTAGGAAACTAGAAAGACGCCAATGTGATTATCATTATACACTTTTTGTGTAAACACATAATTCGATTTATTTAACTATTATTTGCATACATAATGCTTATACAAAAACAATCACAATACCTATTCAATTGTAGGAACAAACTTAAAATAATGTGTGTATATCTATTAAGTAAGATATATTATGTTTATTTCACTGGCTTAAACATTTGCGTTGCTTCTTCTGAATTATTGCTATTAATCACTTCACGTTGAAATGTATTAGCCGATTGCCAATTTACCGAGCTACAATTTTTTTGGGAGGGTGGTTATCTAGCTAACTTTTAGAAGCAACGGCTGACCGCACGCTTCCTGGGGCAGCTGTAATACCAGCTTCTATAAACAACGTTTTTATCCAGCCCGCTATGTGCGTGACGCAGACTAAGCTGCCCCACTGACAGTAATAAATAAACTAGAAGATTTCGCAGTACTTCGTCTTTGATTAAGTACCGTTATCGTCTCCTCTATGATGATAAATTATGATCTTTAGTATTTGGGAACAGCCTCCAACCAGATAGTATATAATTATGCTATCCGTTTTTGAGCCGAATTGTGGCCAAAATATAATGCTTTCACCTGATCTTATGCAAAAATCTGGATCTGTTCTAAGCAAGGTTAAATCATGTACACGCCTACCTGAACAAAGTAGTAACAAAATTGTTGTATGACCTGAAACCTGGAATGTGTTATTAATGTCTATAACGTATTTGGTTAAAAAATCTGTTAATTTACTGACATCCCACACTTGGTTGGACCTTGACGGCTCCGAATTTTTTGGGTTTTGCAGGGCAATTGGTTTGTTATGTGTTTTACCAGTACGTGTGACCGTAACTGACTTGAGCTTTCAGCTTTACACAATACCGAGACAACAGATTTATGTAAGAGGATTGTATTTTAAGAAAGTTTATTGATTAAATATAAATCACATAAAAATTGTGCTAACTGTGATCCAGTAGGCCATAAACACCAGCCAAGCTACTTCATAGTTTTTTCTTGTGGATTTAAGCCATGAATCTTTGAGCAATGAAAGTTGCTCAGTGTTCCATGACCTTACCGCCTCGGACCACCCTCACATTTACAAACCTTTAGCGTCATGTTCTCGACTTTCGGAGGTGGCAGGCCGGTGGACGTATCGATCAGATATTTCTGCGGGTTCCTCGGCGTTAAAGGTGCTGCAAGCGCTCGGGCTTTGAGATCGGTGCGCCAGAAAACCATCGTCCATCGTGGTTCTACCAGCAGAAACACTCCGGTCGACGATTCAAGTGGGCCAACACTTAGGGTATTAGGTACAGTGGCGGAAATACCCATGCAAGTGGATAATTCCAAGGGATACTGAACGCGTCGTGGAATAGCGCTTGAGTGTCTCTCGGATCCCGTGAGACATAGTTGCTTGCTATATGTGCTGTTTCTGAAGCAAATAGATCCACCATTGGAATTCCCCACTTTACAAACACACTGGCAGCAGGTGCCATTCTTGGAGTGGGAGATATCGGGACAGATGATCGGCGTAGCTGTTGTATTTGCCTGGTATTATAATGAACACTGAGATGGATTTAATGTCATAACATAAAATACCATCACGACTTTATCCCAAACGGGGTAGTGAGAGGCAAGTGATTGTGACAGCTGAGAATCGGGCTGTGACGAAGCAAGAATGCGTGGTACTCCAACGCATGAAGAATTGCTAACATTTCTTTCTGGTTGCAATCTAGAGTCTGTTCTTTTCGCGACCAACTGCCTGTTATCGCTATGTTGTTCAATTTTGCACCCCAAGCCTGATCCGATGCCTCGGTGGTCAGGAAATGAGTTGAAAGAGGGTAATGTAAAAAGGGGTTGATAGCTGGCAATTCTGAATCCACAAATTCAGTTCGTTCTTTACACCCTGCGGTAGTTCATGAACATTAACAATTACCGATGGTTCAGGCGACCCCTCGGGACTACAAAAATGACAAAATTCAAAATTCGATTTAGGACCTTGATGATCTCGAGCGGGGATCGAACCCGCGTCTTTCACAATCCGGGTGGCTGCTCTAAACCACTGAGCTATCGAAACCTCCTTCCTTTTTTCTATTTTTAGTCCTAATATTCTTTGTATACGAGGCGTAGAAAGTGCCTGTGGGATTCTGTTACTTTCAAGTGAAAGTAGGATTGAGAAAGATCGATTTTGCACATCCAATCGCAAGTCTGGAGGAAATCCGGTATGCGATACATATTTATTAAATGGACGTTGGAGTTTAAACTGGGCCTTTGAGTACATTTGGGTATATAAGTGGAGGCTGGACTGGTATGCGATACCCTTGGATCCACTTCAGTATAATTAATGGTGCCTCCAATTCTTCCCATTTTGGTTGGTAGTTTGCTAACTGACCGGCTTGAAACTGTTGCGAGTCATTGAATCTTTAGCGGCCCTTGTAAAATTCGATCGATCTCTGGTATTTCCACGGTCAGGCCGCGAGCCTCGGTTGTGAAAAATACCTCTCCTATTGCCTCTGTGATCGTGTTACGAATATTGTTATTGACCCTGATGAAACCTTTGGTTGGATTGATATCCACCCCGCGAGGGTATAATATTACAGGCATGCACTTGCATAAGAAAACCTAATTCATGACCACTGTATCGAGTTCCACGCGATGGATCTACATGTTTTCGCGTACCCTGCCCCCGCAAGAGGCGTTGGTAAGCGTGGTTCACTTTTAATTGGCATATATCCGGTTTCGGGGGCAAAAGGCTTTGTGAACCCCCCAGCCTTTTCTAGTGCAGATGCGAAAAGTTCCGACTCTAACAAGTCTATAAAGGTGGTATTTTGTTTAGTGAAGCTTTAACTAGAGAATCTTTAGCCTGACTTGTGATTGTTTCTGACGCATTTCAAATTGTTTCGGCACAGTGGCCGCAAACAAGTTGCAATGATTCCGAAGAGACTTTGTGAATCACCTTTCTGGAATAATTCCTCCATCTTAATACTTAAACTATCACATGTCAGCTCTGTATCCTTGGCCCAGGAAAGAAGACTTCGTATCCAGTAATGATTATTTTTGTTTTAATATGCAGTAGCTTATAGCTGCATATGACTTATCCGCATTTGCCAAGTGGCGTAAGGTGTCATACCATTTTCAAAAGTAATCTGAAGTTTTCGGAACAGACGGTTCCTTAAGTTTCGTTTCAATGTTAAAGTAAAGCCAAATGTAAATGTAATACAATATGTTATGGTATGAACAGTGATTTTGTATGAACACATGTAAGTAAGTACACCTACCTAGAGGACTATTCCCAAATCACTTATTTTCTACTTGACAAATATGTATTTACCCACACCTGTGAATTTCTCATGTAAGTGACTGTATGGTTTTTAATGAGGAAATAAATATTTTTTAAACCTGAATCCAGGATTTATACTTTCATGTCCATCCATAGGGCATGGCCCGTCAGAGGCGTAATGTTGTTCATAATGGTCCCCCAACTAACTCGCGAACAAATGGATACAGTGTAACGAAAAAGGTCATCATTATTTGGCATCGCAATATGTTTACGGATTTCATTCATTTCTTTAAAAAGTTTGTTTATTTATACGGCTAGATCTGCTAGCACGTTTATTTTTCTTGCGACGCGGTGGCGGTGCGACCGCTTACCTCGTTTGACGATCGAACTACACACACACACACAGCTACAACAGCACAGTTACAGCTTGAACAGCTTTTGCTCGCGGAACTGCTGCTGCTGCTGCTTCGTGCCCGCTTAAGAGACGTACTCCTTGGCCCAGCTACAGGCTGCGGCTTGGCTTCGGAAGGCTCCATTACTGAAAATTAATCAGGTTAAAATGTATTCCAACCCTAATTTTACTTGTAAAAACAAGGTACAAAACTATTAATTTTAAAAGCAAATATACAAGAAACTAATGTTCAATTTAATTAAACACAGCGCTTAAAGTATTCTTATTTTAAATTGTAATTAATCATTTAAGCAGGACAATCTTAAATTATACAACGTAATTTTTTTATAATTTATTGCGGTAGTGCCGCATCCGAAAAAGGCGTTAAAACGATAACGTCTGTTTTCATCACTAGACACTTGATTGTAGTCTACACATTTAAAATTAATTCTAGTCTGTGATCCGAACGGTAAATTCCGTTAAAGATAGTGATCACGTACAAATAGTATTTGAAAACGAAATTTTTAGTACTTACAGGAAATTTTCTTAACACAATATTATCACTTTTTATTCACACACTGAGTACTTCACCATAAAATTATTACGCAACGATCGCAGGTTCTGACAGAAACACTGCGCACAAGTGGCTTCGACGGAAAACTCAACGCCAATAATCTAAAAATGGCATGACATTTCTTATGAAAACTAAAAAGCGCGCGGTCTCTAGGTGGCGCCACTGAACAGGAAACACGTCATGGTCTTTAAAAGTACGAAAAGTTACAGGAAATCGACGGGACACTGAAATGCTCTCTCTCAATATAAGCTTCCAGTGACGGTCAAGTAATTTAATATTATATCAGACTTTTTTTTTATATTGCCCGTCAAGATGACCTCACTCCACCTGATGGAAAGCGGTCGTCAGGTCCAGATATGAGGTTGACAAGCCCAGTCATTCAAACGAATCACTGGGCTGGCCATCCTCACCTTGAAGGCCTGCAGAAATGCCTTTTCACGCCCCGCTTGAAGAACCCGGGACTATACGAGGAAGGAAAAACATGTGCTGGAAGAGCGTTCCACGTCAGGATGGTACGACAAAGAAACGAGTCACCGAATCTTTTAGTTCGGGCCAACAAATATTGAATTGTGTGTGGGTGACGCCGTAGTCCAGCACGCGTGGTACGGGAGTGGAAAGGTGAGGGTGGAATAAGCTGGAATAACTCGTCAGAGCATTCCCCATTGTAGAAGCGATAGAGAACACTTAGCCTGGCAATGTCTATACGCAATTGGAGAGGCTCAAGGGTCAAAGTGCCTCTGGGTTTCCAATAATACGGATAGCACGCCGCTGCAACCTGTCAAGAGCTTCGAGTAGGTACTTGGCGGAACCGTCCCAGAGATGAGAGCAGTATTCCACTCACGAGCGAACTTGTGTCTTATACAGAAGACAGAGCTGCACAGGCGTGAAGAATCGTCTCACTCTGTTCAGGATTCTGAGTTATTTATTTATTTATTTATTCACATTTAGAGTTTACGGGATGCAGTTCTAATGACGCTCTCAATGTAGTCCCGCTGGTTTAGGTTGCTACGAACACTCATGCCAAGGATGTTTAGGCTATCCTTAATCGGTAGCACCCCGCTCTGAAGAGTGGTATGGGAAGGGAACGGCGACGCCTTTGCTGTGAATGCACAGACCTGCGTTTTCTTGGCATTGACACTGACGACATCAGTAAAAGGATGATGATATAGCGCTAGCAGATTCGGACAGGGGACGGCTGGTACAGCGGGTAAATAAGTGCAATGGAAAAATTCACTTGAAAACGGCGGTCTGAAACTTAATGTGGCGAAGACGGAGTACATGGCCTGCAACACCGCAGATACCCAGTCCGTCCGCATAGGCGTTGACGTGGTCGAGCGCACGGACCGTGTCAAATACCTGGGATCTGTGTTAAATGGATCTGCGTCCGGGGACATCGACCGCGACGTCAGGGCCCGAATTTCCGCGGCTTGGGCCAAATGGCGTGAGGTGACTGGTGTCATTTGTGACCCCAAAATGCCGATCAAGCTGAAGGGGCAGGTCTATAAAACCATTATTAGGCCTGTCCTTTTATATGGCAGTGAAACATGGCCGTTACGAAAGCGACACAAGCAGGTGCTGCGCGTCACGGAAATGAAGATGCTGCGGTGGATGTGTGGAGTCTCACGCAAAGATCGCGTGCGTAACACCCACATCCGCGGCAGCCTTCGTGTTCGTGACATCGCAGACAAGCTGCAGGAGTGCCGCCTTCGTTGGTATGGTCATGTCCCACGGAGATCAGCAAACTACGTGGGCAACAAATGTCTGGCCATGCCGCCCCCGCCAGGTACCGGTAGAAGAGGTCGACCCAACAAGCGGTGGCTCGACGTCGTTAAGGGTGACATGCGTGCCAACAGACTCACCACTGAGGATGCACAAGACCGCGCGATGTGGGCCAAGAAAATGAGAAAGGCGGACCCTGGGACCCCACTCACCAGTGTGGGTTCACAACCGGGATAGACCGCACGGATGATGATGATGATGTGATTGTGCTTTATTTTAAAAAAAATATTCGTGCAATCGTATATTTAACTGTGTAATTTTTACATAAAACCCGCTTCAGTCAAGAGATGCGCATTTAGGTCTTGTCAGCGTCTTTAGCTCCAATGCATGTTTTTGTTCAGTTGTGCTGACGTCCATGTTGTGGCGGCGTCCGGCCGCGCAAGGTCGCCGCTCGTTGGCGCGCGCACAAGAGCCTGCCGCCGTCCTACATGTCACGTCACTCGCGTGTTGCTAAAGTATCTAAGCGAAAACTGCACTTGCTACTTGAGCACAAACGATCGCGATAACTGTTTTAAGATAGATTGCTGCTGCAGTCGTTTGACTATTTTGTAGCAAATACACTATAACCCGATTTTTATAACTGTGCACCTGTATTTTTAGGGTTCCGTACCTCAAAAGGAAAAAATGGAACCCTTATAGGACCCTTACACTTTGTTGTCCGTCCGTCCGTCTGCCTGTCTAGACCCTTTTTCTCAGGAACGCGTGGGAGTATCAAGCTGGAATTTATATCAAATACTCAGGTCGACTGTCCCTTGGAGCTGTGAAAAAATAGGTTTTGATCACTCGCAAGGGATCAAAACCTACAGGGTACTTCCCGTGAACTCAGAATCTTGAAATTTGGTATGAAGCAACGTCTTATATCACGGATAAAGGAAAAATTGATAACCGTAAATTTTTAGCATCATCATATAATAAAAATATTTTTAGTAAATGTACGGAACCCTCAGTGCGCGAGTCCGACTTGCACTTGGCCGGTTTTTTTCGTTAATCTTACTAATATTTTTTTTCATGTTTGGTGATTACCGCTGAGGCGCCATTGAGACCCGAGCCGTTAGGTGTGGGCCGAGTGTAAAAGAGCCGAGGACGGTAATCATCAATACACACTTGTATCATACGACGTTTTTCAACACACTTGTGACACTTTCAACAGTGAAAACGAGTTGTGAAAAATTTTTCGCAATGGCGGGAAGAAATAATCGGTTTTCCTATGCGCGCGCAACTTACAATGGCGATCGGGCATAAACGAAAAGAATGAGGTTTCTCTTTCTTTTTTTTTGGCTTTTTGCGGATAGCGATTTAGCCACGTACAAAATGGGGAATTTCAAGTTTTCTTTATTACAGAAAAAACAAAAATTATATTTGAGTGAAAGTTTTATTTATTAAACTCGTAAAAGTTGAAATTATCTTTTTAAATACGAAATTGCATGAAATGATGAGCAACTGCAAGCAATAGGTACAATTATTTATTTGTACTATTGAAGACGATCTTTTTTGTATCGAAACTTTTTTAAGAACAAAGCAACTCAACCAATAAAATAAAAAAAACTAACTCACTTGTGAATAATAGCAATGAAAAGTCACAGTTTGATAACAGGTGTTATTGTGTGCCTAATAGCGGTGAAATTAGAGCCACTTTATGAGCTAGTGTGTTGAAAAGATTATTATGCCGTACCTGAAATACCCTGATACTGAGTATTAAGGACTGTATGTATTTAAATAAGAGCTTGTTATTAACTTGGTATGCGAAAATAAATACTGCTTACTTGAGGCTCTTGTTTCAGCTGCTATCGCTAGATGGCAGTCCTGTAAAATAGCTTTTATTTCAATTAAGGGTAAACACGCTAGCGGCTAATAGGCAGCGGCTTGCTAGGTTAATGCTGATGCTGTTCACCCTTCACCAAAGTTGGAAATAAAAAACTCTGCCTTTTCTGCCAGCGTGAATTACGTTCATGCCAGATTCTGGCAGGGTTCAAGTCTCCGACTAAAAGCGATGCAGTGCATTCTTAGGTGCAGCCTTTAGTCTGACCGTCATTGCCGGAAGCAAGTCTTGTGTTTGTTATTCTTGCTAGGCCCTCACATCACATTATTTTCACGAACCGTCTTTGTATATAATGGTGCAATATGTTAATAACGTGTGAATTTACAAAACACCAATGTCAATCATGTTATTACAAAAATAAATAGGTACCTAATTAGGTTCTGCGACCGATACCGATAAAAAAAACTTATTAAACTTATGCTAATGCCCAATAATGATGACTTGCTGGAAAGAAATATTAGGTATCTTTATTAACGTTTCGCAATGATTACTTTAGTTAGGCAATCTGCTCGCTCAGCTCGTGCAGCTGGTGTATGTCTACCTAACATGCTCGTCGCTTCGCTCTCCGCAACCTAATGAACCCCCTTCTTATAGAGCGGAACACCTTCTGTTCTAAAAGGTTTTTTGTGAGTAAAATTGAACAAAACTAATTACCAAGAAATGCATTCTGTACAATACATGTATGTACATATTGTACATACAAACAATCCCTAGGGATACGAGTACATTGCCTGGGCATTGTATACCTACAATATTTACCTGAATTATACAGATTGCCAGTGACATATACGAGTACATTGCCGATAAGTTGATTTTACTTAATGTAATAAATAAAAACATTAAAGATCAATTTGTTTTATTATTTTGGCCAAGACAAGATGGTCATTATTTAAAATGACCTGGAAAAGTGACAAATCAGGCTGTTTTACTCACATTGCCCATTTGACAAGGGCATTATGCATACAGACCGGATTTATTACAAAAACCATTATGAGAGTAAGTAATAGCTGCTTCTTTACGCAAATTATTATAAAATAAGTTGTGACAAGTTAAATGCGACAGTTAAATGCAAAAATGGTCTGTAATTTAAACCTCGAGGGTTAAGGTGATAGTAAAAAGAACAGAGGGCTAAACTTAAATGAGAAATATTTAAAAACAATAAATCACAACAGATGCTCGATTGCTTACCTTGTGCCTTAATACACTCTCGGCATCTTTTCACGCACGGGCTTTTCAGTCCTCGAAGGCTCATTTGGGCAAATTTTCTCGCTGCAGTGGTAACCCTTGCTCTCAGTTCTCGGTCATTTTTGATTGGACTGAAAAGCTCGTTCTCAAAAAGATGCCGAGCGTGTATTAGGGCACAAGGTAAGCAATTCGAGCATCTGTTGTGATTTATTGTTTTTAAATATTTCTCATTTAAGTTTAGCCCTCTGTTTTTTTTACTATCACCCTAACCCTCGAGGTTTAAATTACAGACCATTTTTGCATTTAACTGTCGCATTTAACTTGTCACAACTTATTTTATAATAATTTGCGTAAAATCTGTTTAAAGGTAGAGATTTTTCGATATTTCGAAAAAAATTGTATAACTTTAAAACCGTAAAATTTCGCTGAACGTTTATTGAGTTATTTTGGTAGGTATTGATCCCAGCTATCACCCCCTGCAGTATGTCGTACTACTTCCTGGACACTCTGTACATATATTATTTATTTGTTATTTTATTTTTCGACATTATCACCTTTGAGGTTTAAACACTTAGTATATCTTTTTTCTAATCCTAAGATTCCCTTCTTGAAAAAATCTTCTTCTTGATCGCTTAAAAAATCATGTACGGTGGCAATCACTTCCTCATAATTGCCATATTTGTGACCTCTAAGTTGTTCTTTTAACCGCGGGAACAGGTAGAAATTACTAGGCGCAAGGTCAGGTGAGTGGAGGATGTTCCATCAATTCAAATCCAGCATCATGGATAGCAGTCATTGCAACTCGGGACTTGTGTGCGGGGGGGCGTTATCTTGGTGAAACAACACAACTTTAGCAAGTTTGCCGCGGTTATTTTTGCGTATTTCCTGGCGCAGATTTATTTTTGAGTATTTCCTGGCGCAGATTTTTTATTTGTTCTGCGTTTAAGGGCCCCGTAAGTCTTGTTTGTTTATGCTCGTCTGTAGGGATTTTAGACAAAACGAACAGTAACAGGACGATCTACCAAGACATTTTTTTTAACTTTTTTTATCATTTGTTCAGTAACTGCCGTCGTAGGGCGTCCCGAGTGCGGGTCGTCTTTAGTTAAAGTTCTTCCTCTCCTAAACTCGGCACACCACCGCGCAACCGTAGAATACGGAGGAACAACCCCTTATGTTCCTGTCAGTCAAGTCTAGATTTACTTGCTCAGTAGTAATTTTTTTTCAGGCAGAGATATTTTATTACGGCTCGAATTTAAATTTTATCCATTTTGCGTACCACGCTCCGACACGGAGAAAGAAAGAAAATCAATAAATTTTTTATTTTAATAAATTTCTGGGCTTTACCTGCCCGTATTAAATTTTTTGTGGTTCAAGGATTATTATTACTACTTTATTATTACCTTTTATTGACCCCTCGTATTGCCCTTCATAAATTGGGTTGTCAACGTAACAAAAACCACATAAGGTATTTAATGTTGCATCAAATCATGTTAATTTCCAGGCAAGGTTGTCTATACACTGTACGGTGCTGTTTACATATTGCACGACTATCTGAGGGTGCACGTCCGTACATAATTTGAGATAAGATAATTTTCCTCCTTACATAAATCTACGATAGTTGGGTTAATAATAGCTCCTCTATTAATAGCAGCGGTGTTTGTAGTTTAAAGCAACTTGAGATAATTTGCGGTGACGAAAGTGTGTCACAGACTCACAGAAAATGGACTGCGCTAACCGTCGTGTCGTACAATGTGCACTAATAATATAATAATAATAATACATTACTTACTGATCCAGATTTCTCTTTCGCAAATTTGTGTTATTTTTTAAAGTTTCTGGTGGCCTTTGAGAAAGCTTTTAATGAGAAAAAAACAAGAAGGTAGAATAGAAGTAGATTGCGAAGATTTGTATAGCGAAACCACTTTGACTTGGATATATTATTCTTGTACTTTTATCTTACGTAATTTTGACAAAAACCATTATGAGAGTAAGTAATAGCTACTTATTTACGCAAATTATTATAAAATAAGTTGTGACCAGTTAAATGCGACAGTTAAATGCAAAAATGGTCTGTAATTTAAACCTCGAGGGTTAGGGTGATAGTATAAAAAACAGAGGGCTAAACTTTGCGGTGACGAAAGTGTGTTACAGACTCACAGAAAATGGACTGCGCTAACCGTCGTGTCGTACAATGTGGTCTAATAATATAATAATAATACATTACTTACTGATCCAGATTTCTCTTTCGCACGTTTGTGTTATTTTTTTGAAGTTTCTGGTGGCCTTTCAGAAAGCTTTTAATGAGAAAAAAAACAAGAAGGTAGAATAGAAGTAGATTGCGAAGATTTGTATAGCGAAACCACTTTGACTTGGATATATTATTCTTGTACTTTTCTTCATTGCAAATTTTCTCTTGATCAACTATATTCTGCTATAGTTACTATAGCAGTAACATTGTTATACAGGTCCCAAAAACGAGTGATAAGCGGAAGCCAAGTGATAGAGCATCACTAGGGGCTACCCGAATCACCCCCATGTAACTTTGTCCCGCTATTTTTGGTAGTTTTCCAGTTATGATTTTTTTACGATTTCTTGTGAATTTCTGGGTTGAGTCACTTTTTTAGTTACCTTGACGCAAATGGTCGAGGTATGTACAATAATTGTACTCTCAATTCGAATGTATGTTTTTTTTATGTTTGTTACCTCATAACTTTCGACTGGGTGAACCGATTTTGATCATTCTTTTTTATATTTGAGAGCTGGTGCTTCCCGAAAGGTCCCATTTTAATTTGGTCTAGTTCTGACAGTGGCATCTATGAGTAAATCATATAAGTCTTAAATCTAGATAGACAAAATGCGCGACATATGGACGAATAACTCAATATTACGCCATCTGAATTTGATAATTCTTTTTTTATTTGAAAGCTGATGGTGCCCGTGTGGTCTCATTTTAATTTGGTCCAGTTCTGGCAGTGGCAGCCATAGGAAATCCATATAATTCTTAAATCTAGATAGACAAAATGCGCGACATATGAACGAATAACTCAATATTACACCAACCGATTTTGATAATTCTTTTTTTATTTGAAAGCTGATGGTGCCCGTGTGGTCTCATTTTAATTTGGTCCAGTTCTGACAGTGGCATCCATGGGAAATCCATATAAGTCTTAAATCTAGATAAACCATATGCGCGACAAATGGACGAATAACTTAATATCACGCCAACCGATTTCGATGCTTCTTTTTTTATTGGAAAGGATATACTTCAAGGGTAGTTTGATGAGAGTTTGATTAGGTTCTGATTATGGGATCCATGACAAAGTACCGGAACTCTTCAATTCTTAGAAGCAATTGGACGATACTTTTTTGATGTATAAAATAAATAAGAACCATTCTCTGAAAATCAAGAAATAAACAAAATTTTAACAAAAAAAAAACCAACTTCAAAAAAAAACTATTCCAAAACGAAGCACTAAAAAGTGAAGAAATAATTGCGTATTCTTCTAAAACTTATACGATAATATAATGTAGGTACAATTATTGTTATTGTTGGAGTCGGTGTCAGCCAATGTAGGTTTGTAACTACCTACATACATACGTAAACGTGATATGTAAGAAATAGGTATATTGCTAGGTATATTGTAGTGTTTCCTTGGCTGACATGGACATGCCAATAGTGGCAATAGATTTTTTGGAAAAAATATATTTCTCTACTAGCAATTTTATAGGGAGGAAAAAGAGGACTACGTTTGTATTGAAAACGGGCGCTTCTGTATCGATTTGAATTGTTAGGGGTGAGAAAGAAGCTGCATAATGTGGAACTCGCTTTTGATGCGGCGCGGCTGCGCTCCCGATGTGGGTCACCCAGAGCCCGGCCGTACGTTCAATACGAACGAACCAGCACCACACCCATTTTGGATGCCTAACAGAATCTATTGCAATTCTAATAAGGTTTAGTACCTCAAAACCAAAGAATATTCCATCCCTGGTCGGCAAACCTTTTTTTTCGAGTTTTGCCCGACAGAGTGAAAAATACTGCTATCCCGTAATTATAATTTGTTTGTGATTATTAATTGATTGACTGTTTATACGTTTATTTAAAAAACTAGCTGTCCGTCAGCGCCGTCGCACGAGTAGACTTGTCTCTCCCGTCAAAATATTAAAATATAGCCTGAATAAAAAAAAAATAGCCTATGTCACTCCCTGATAATGTAGCTTTATATTGGTGAAATATTTTCAAAATTGGTCCAGTAGTTTTGGAGTCTATTCAATACAAACAAACTCACCTTTTTATTGGCAAAACCCATAAAGGAGTAGCCTAATAAAGCTTCTTCCCCGTAAGTTTTTTTTTACAGAAAATTATGACAACAATTACAAACCGTTTTTTTTACCGGGTGATTGATTATCAAATAACTTATGAAAACGATATGGCGTACTCACTAAGTGAGGTAGAATCTATCTAAGTGAAAATGAAATTTATTTAACTAACTTTCAATTAAAGTTCACTATGCAAATCACTCAAAATGGCAGTATTTTTTTGTATAAAAACCTTAAAATAAAAGTTAATTGAAAAAAAAATCGCTTTCATAGTTACTACATCACTTACTGAGTATGTCAAATCGTTTTTGTAAGTCTTTTGATTATCACCCAGTATATAATCTTCAGTTGGATAAATCTAGAGAATGTTTTCGTTATTGTCTCCAAAGACGAGTGAAACTTTCGGTGTACCCACACCTACACGGGATGTCATGTATCTATTGTAATCGTAGTTGGTTTTCATCAGTATTTAGATCGCTTTGATCGTCGCATCGGCGCGCCTTCATGAATCATGCTTAGGGGTTCCAAGTATTGTGGCAGACATTGGATAATTGTCCCCCGTGCTTAAGTGCGATGCAAGCCAACACACGTTATCTGCGGGGGGCTATTAGCATCGAGCTTTGTTATGTACAGAATTCATAAAATGCATAGTACGTTGTTGTCCAATCATTGCTAACGACTTTCTCGGAAGCATTGATAACCCTATCAATGTTTCCTAGAAAGGTTACCCTGTTCTGGGTTGTCATAGTATTTTCCATTAAAAACAAATCAATACTTAGCTTTGAGCGAGTAAACAAATTTGAGTTTTCGGTCTTGACTCCTGACTTTCCCACATTCTCTAACTACTTTTGCTTTAGACTTTTCGAAGAATACCAGAAAACTCTTAAGCTGTCCGAATAATAACTAAGTCATAAACAAGATGCCTGCCGATTAAATAGCTGAACCTCTTCTATGCTCTCTCTCTCTCTTCTTACCAAAGTCGAATGCAGAGTCGGCCGCGTATTCCACTTTTATTTTCGAGGGTGTATTTTGTGAAACGTTCCATCGATCCGTCTGGTAACCCTAGTACACAGGCCCGCATCTCACGCCCGGCTCGCAGACGCACTCCGAATGTAGGTCACCTGTTCTCGATGGTTTGTTTGGGTCCCCCCGAATTAGTGTGTGTTAATAATACGACAACCTTTGCCTGCGCACCCCGACGCCCGCCGCGTGAAGCTCTATTTTTGTCACTGCTTTTGAACGCATACCAACAGCTACTGCATTCTGATCGGATTATGTCACTGCAAGTGCCGGTCTATTGCTTTTTTTGTATTGATCGTTTAATTGCACACTGCATTATTAATAGTTTTCACTCAGTTAGTGGTTGTAGCATGGCGCAATCATCATCTAACTCTGGCCAGATATTCAAAAAATAGTTACATTACGGTTCTACAGAATTCTTATAGCAATGTTTAAAAATCAATGAAAGTATATACGAATTTCTAGAGCGTAGCTTTGTACTGGGTGGACTTAAAAGTGGGTTTAGTTGCTTGAGTTAAGTGACTGGTAATAGTATTTCATAAAATAGGTGGGAGTTGAGAGTTGCATGTTCAGCCGCATAGTAATACATCCGGCGGGCAGGTCAACGGTAAATGGGTCAGTCGCCCACGCCGCCGCAGCGCGGGTTTGTTTGGGTCCCGGGTATTGATCAGGCCAGACCCGAAATGTGCGCATGCAGCATGCCGAAAGCTTTGCGTAACCACTGCAGTCGCATTCTTGGATAACCGAACTATATCAGTGGGATTATAATATAATACAAACTTTATACGCCTCACTACACTATAGGACACAGGGCTCTCCTCAATTGTGAGGTAGGCTCAGTGTGGATTATCTATTAGAGAGGTTAATAAAGCTAGTGATAAACATAACTTTTTGATTATTGCGATTTATTAGTCTTTTAATAAGTAAAATAAATTAACTACGATACTTACTCGAAACACCTTATTACTTTTTTTAACAATGAGATCTAGTCTAGTTCACTTTTGCATTCTTTTTTTTATTTGTAGCGATGCTGCGATTGCCTCTCCATACCTAGTCATTCATTTGCAAATCACAAGCGACAGACATTTGTACAATTTTAGTATTTTTTTTGCTACACTTCTTTAATTTTCAATCCGTTAATGATTTATTGAATACAACCTGATTTTGTATAAATCTCAACAAATGTATTGAATTCTAAACGTAAAAGATGTGTATTATTAAGACCACTGACCGCCTTAAACACATATAACATGAATCCGTAATGATCGTCGTAAAGTCAATGAATTCCAAAGATTTTCCTGTCAGATTACAGTTCTAAGTAAATGAGGAAAATGTGTCGATTTGAATCACTGGTAAAACCGTCATTTGCATGTTTGAAAACAAACAATTCTATTTGTACAATCGACTTGTATGTGTCTGCAATCAATATGGGTAAAGGGAAAGTTTTTGTTTATTTGACTGTTTGGAGTTTGCATGGCCAATATTTGATATGGCAAATGTTACAAACAAATATTAATAAACAGCGAATAGGAACAGTGAAGGTCTCATCGTTTTAATGAGTAGTAAGTAGTGTAAACTATTTTTTGTGCAATATGGTTTATCTTATCTTATCTTAAGTATCAAAGAAGATTATGTTTTTTTTGCCTGTTAAATTAAATACAATCTCCACCATGATCCGTTGGCAGGTTGCTTTGCTCTACAATTGTTGGTTAGTAATGCTAATGATATCTATTTGTCGACACAGTAGTGACATTACCATAGTGTACCCACTGATGGCTGCGGCGAGAGTGTCGTATCGTAGCCTACGTTTGTAGGTTGGCAGCGCTGCGCCCTGCAAGCGACCCACCCACTAGCATCTAGGCCACGGCTACTAGTAGACACTCGTGATTGCAGTCATAATTTTGCTATAATACCGTCATTCAAGTAATGGATACCGCCATTTGCATACATTTAACTCACTGACGGATTAACTACCCGTTAAGTATCAGGGTCTGTGTTTGTTTTCCGTTTTTGCAGCTGTCTTTTAGGGTAATTCGCATGAATGATTTCTGATTGGCTAAATAGTTTCTAATCTATACGATTTGTTCGTTTGTTTGTATTGAATAGGCTCCGAAACTTCTGGACCGATTTTAAAAATTCTGTCACCAATACGTGGACCGTTACCCTAGTAGTAAATAATATCTTCTAGAAAAACATTTTTTTCTAGTCTTGTAGATTGCAGAGCCTAGATTTGTTTTCCTGCCTCAAAGTTCTACCAGGTCTTGACTCTTGAAGTCATTTCATACAAAACGACACCAAACTCCTTTTGTAAATCTTGTCAGAACTAATTTCAGGCCTTGTGATCTTCAACGTCTACCGTAACATGATTTTACTCCATGCTTATTAAATTACCCAGTGACGTCAGTGCTACTTAGTACTTATGTTTGGATCAGTCTAACATTCAGGTAATGAGAAGGCAAACCTTACTTTATAGATTGAGAAATGTGAATGCATTTTTTGGTTTTGTTTCTAATTCCATTATTTCTAAGTAAATAACTTAAATTCTTCGGATGGAGTAAATGGGACAAAACTTGAAATATTTTATGCTAATGTAGTTTATTACCCTCCATCAGGATAGGGTACCTATTTTGCATCGAAAGTATACTACAGACATACCGACGCCAGCCAGGAAATGAATTATAATGAGGACGTAAAATTAAACGGAAGTAATAGGAACGACGTAAAAGTTTTTATTGGCAACCATGAATATTTCGAATTTTTGTGCCCCTTAATAAGTTTTTTATTCAAAGATTTCCCTGGCAGATAGCTGTATTAGGACAAGTAACTCCTTTAATTAAAAAGTCGTAAACGAGGAATGCTTCATTTGAAGCTTGGTGTTCTTATGAACAATAATATTTTATGTACTCGTAAAACAGTAGAAATAAATTCACATATACGGTCAAAAACTAACTTACTTAGTAAAGTACCGTAGCTAACGGACAGCTTTAATGTAACATGTAGAAGTAAATAAAATATAAAGTATAGTAATTCAAATCAGATTTCTAAAAAAATATTTACTTGTGAAGCAAAAGTTCTCAAATAATACCTGAATCCAAGCTAGGGTGATAGCAATAATAACAACATCGTTTGTTTTTGTACAGCTAATTGCTTGCCTTTAATCATTCTGAAGAACGAACCTTCACTTAGTATATACTGGCTTGCTTTGAAGGCCGTGTCCTACGAAAGGTAAATTTAGCAATATTATGCAATACCGTCAGCGTCATGGAACGGCCGTCTATGTAGGATACGCTGCAGAGCGTTCCGTCTGGCGAGTTCTCGAAGCGCGCCTGCGCCAGGCCCGTCTGCCTCTCCACCCCTAGTCTCCGTGTTCGATCGCATTACGTAGAAGGACGTGAAACGTAATCGTAAGTAGGTCGTTGGTTGGCAGTGCGCGCGCAGTCGCCGTACGCCGCGTCCCCCACGTTCCCCGCGGCCGCCGCCACTACGACGTCACTATTGATCGCGCACGTGGTGGCGCCGTAAGTGACGTAGCGACTGGCGCGTCGATAGTACGCCCCCGTCTCCGTAACACCCTCGCTCCCTTCCTGGTTATGCACCCACCACCCCAAGTACCACCCTTGCACTGCACACTGCATTTAATAATGTCGGTGCTCGTGCGTAAGCCCAGTTTCAAAACGTAAATCTAGGCTTAAATTCTCATTAGATTAGGTCTAGGTTTTTCTTGAGGTAAGTAATATATTTTTGATAAACATGACTAAAGCCTTAATATACTCGTGTTATGTAATGACCCGATTTGTATACTTTATGGGCGTTTATACGTATGTAATGTAAAGAACATTAATCATTCGTCTTTGTAACAGCTCGTTCTCCTTCCTGCTTTTACACAAATGTTGTGTCGTTTCGAGTTAAATACCGTTTCCTATTACTTGATTTGATGTAGGCACAGGCACTAAAATCTAGTTCTAGTGGGTTTACTGTGCTAGTTAACAGTAATCTATAAAGTACAGTGGTTGTTGCTGTCCAAGTTATCGGAATGCTTTACCAGTTGTTTGCATTCTTGGAATAACCGATTTAAAGATAATCAGAAATGTTACGGTCATATTTCCAACTATTTTCGCACAATCGATTGACGTCGTTTAATCGACAATAAATAGTATATAATGTGACTCTTAGGAATGTGAGATTATACCTTTGATTAACACTTTATCTAGTATTAGACTTTAAATCACACCTGTAAGTGTTCTTAGTAACGAAAGCGTTTGGGAGAGAAAAGGCCACTAGTGAGATAGCTGTAGATCAACAACTAGAGCTTAGTGTAAAATAAGAAGTCGTGGGAAGAATGACATAACTGCTTGCATCTTCAGCGGGCCTGGGTACTAAAGGTTAGGTTTCGACTAGGTAAATATTTATGTTTTAAACATTGAGGTTTATATGCTGATGATACAGATAGCAACTACATTTTAAAACAAATATCTTATGCACTATGCTTTAAAAGAACAATAAAGAAACATAAAATGCTGAAAGAAGAAATAGCCACTCATAGAGACTGTCAACGAACCCGAACCAGCTAGCGGGGCAGGCAGCTTACTATCCCAATCCATGCGTCAGCTTAAAAATGCGGCGGGATATCTTCGACGATTAGAGGGTCTACCTACAATCCAAATTATGACATGGAAGGTGGTTAATTCTGCTGAGAGCAGCGCTCTAAACGACAAACATCACTATAGTCCTGGAATGACTGATTGCAAAATAAAATCACAAAACAAAAAAAACATTAGTTAGTCCTGAACAGAGTGAGACGATTCTTCACGCCAGGGCAGCTCTGTCTTTTGTATAAGACACAAGTTCGCTCGTGTGTGAAATACTGTTCTCATCTCTGGGACGGTTCTTCTTCCTTCTCGAAGCTCTCGACAGGTTGCAGCGGCTTGCTATCCGTATTATTGGAAACCGAAAGGCAACTTTGACCCTTGAGCCTCTCCAGTTGCGTAGAGACATTGCACCAGGCTAAGTGTTCTCTTTCGCTTCTACAATGGGGAATGCTCTGACGAGTTATTCCAGCTTATTCCACCCTCACCTTTCCACTCCCATACCACGCGTGCTGGACTACGGCGTCATCCACACACAATTCAACATTTGTTGGCCCGAACTAAAAGGTTCGGTGACTCGTTTCTTTGTCGTACCATCCAGACGTGGAACGCTCTTCCAGCACATGTGTTTCCTTACTCGTATAGTCCCGGGTTCTTCAAGCGGGGCGTGAAAAGGCATTTCTGCAGGCCTTCAAGGTGAGGATGTCCAGCCCAGTGATTCGTTTGAATGACTGGGCTTGTCAACCTCATATCTGGACCTCACGACCGCTTTCCATCAGGTGAAGTGAGGTCATCTTGACGGGCAATATAGCCGGTATTGAAGCCACTAGCGTTCTTTGGGATGCGCGTGGTGAGCGACTATAACTGCTCCGGTACCATTCTTGATAAATGGGAGTGGGTAATGCCACGGGCTACTCGCCTCATAGTGCATTGTGCTTTGTGGCGGCAGGACCTACCGTAGATGGCCCCTGGTATACTTCACGGTGTGCTAGGAATAGTGTGCCCTGGAGGTTGGTCGGGGGGGCTACTAAAATAAATCTCAGTAGATGGGAAAAGGGGTGACAGGCAATATAAAAAAAAACTTCTGTTGACACTTTAGCATTTGAATTAATTGAAACAGAGCAGATCCAGACAATGACATTTGAATTACAAGTACTTCGAAAGAAAGAGAGAAAGAACAAAAATCATTTAATCATTCAAGCTTGTAGAGAGCACTCATGATATGTCAACAACGTAAGAGTAAGTTGACAACATAAACGTAAATGAAATAATACTAGAACAGTTCATATATACATAAACCTAATGCAAATCTACAATCGGCTCGCACGCTGCTTCTATCGGGAAGACTCCGGCAAGAAACTCGATAGTTACTCTTGTGATCTTTGTTTTGTTTTACAATCGATATATTCAGTCAGAGCACAGTCAAAAAAAACCTACTAAGCAGAGGAGCAGATTATTCCTACTATCACCACAAACTTTTGCTGTTCAAGTAATCCTCTTCATGAATACCCTTGTTATATCAATTTTGCTTTGATTGTAGATTTAAACTTGTAAAGAGGTAATCAAAAGGACTTGAACTGAGCAGGACTGAATAAAATATACTGACCATGAACATATCTGGAAAAGTTATTGACACATTGCATATTGAAAGACGTGCACATCCATTTCTGGAAAATTGTTGGAGCTAAAGTTTTCAATAATATTGATGTATCAATTAAAAAAAAACTGAATAGCTGTATAAGTAAGCTCTTCCTAAAGAAGTAAATGTCAGCCACTGGCAGAAATGCAAAGAAAACTCTTAAAATTAAAATTTAAAGAATTGGCTTGTATTAATAATAATGTATTTGAACAGTGTTTAACAAAAGGGGACAATAAATAAAAATTAAGAAAAGTTACAAAATAAACTCTAGCAAAAAGTCGAATATGAGTGAGATTCGAACCGTAGATCTTAAGATATACTGGACCTTAAAAGTAAGTCGGAGTCCACTGTTCCGAAATGCGATTTGACTGAAGTGCGAAATTTAACATCTTATTCTGTGCAGCTATTCAAACAAACTTCAATCTTCAGCTTCTTCTTATTTATATAATCAGTGAGCTGGCACTGGCAGCTTTAAAGTACCCAAACAAATGCTATTCACTACAGTGTGTTTAAAACATTGTTTGATGTCATAATATCTTGAAAATGTTTAAAATTTGATATAGTTAATAATACGAATTTAATCTAATGAATGGTAGAGGTAATCGGGATTGTATGAAGTAAAATTTTATTAAGTGAAAATATCAAATTTTCTAAAAGAATAAGGTTGAATGGGTGAATGTAGGTATTAACGTAAATAACACAGAAACCGAATCCGACCATCCGGTGATGCCATAGATATTTAGGCTTTCCGGCTACCTATGCTTGAAGTACCGTAAGTGCTAAGTGTGAAGTTATCGTAGTACAAGCTCGGACAAAATGACAATTTGTGCGATAAACGTGGTGGAAAAACATGAACAATATACACACGTAACATCTATAAAATACTGTTATTTTGACTGTTGATTTCGAGATTTCCATTTTTTGCCTTTTTGTATGGAACTATCCTATCCTTATGTTTTGCCACGTGCTTTTATTCGCTTTTCTTATCTTTTCATGAAATGAAAACAGTCCCAATAATGTTTTTAAAAAAAACATCCCTATGTATGTCGTCTCTACATTTGTCTCTGACAGTGACAAGTTAAAGAATGCGTCACATTCTATTGTCACTTCATGAAAAAGTTAGGCCCGTATTCTGAAACAAAATAGGAATTTGAGTTTTTGTATGAACTGACGTTTTGAAATCTCTACTCAAGTACAGATCAGTGCTTGAGTACGATTCTAGATTCAGGTCTTAAATGCGTTTACCATACTTTCAAACACATCGGCATAAAGATTATTATTTCAATAAAATAAAATAAATATAAGTTGGTATGACTTTGAAACAAATAATTTGTTTGCTTTTTAGCTATTCGAAGCTAGATGGCAGTCGCATAGTGTAACTTAAAACTCCGCGTTAACAAACCTTATGAAAACCGGGTTTTATTTGCACTATATAACCAGCAGCCTTCCCTGAGAAAAGATAGAACATTATAAAGAATAACAAAAAGAGAAAAACGCTTATTCTACTCTAATGAGATTATACTCCCATCTTCCGTGGCTTCTTGACATACTTAAGAGATTCAGTACGTAAACATATTGACGTCAGCCCAGAATACAGAGAGGTAGTTTAAAATGTTCCTAGTAAAGTAACTGCGATCTAAAAATAGGTTTCAAAGAATTCCGAAGATTTAAGTCTGCAAGACTTGTACCTTGACTTTATAAACTAAGCTTTGCGCTAGTTACTGCTGGTTAGTTGACTATGGGCGTTGAATACTTACGTAGCCAATCCTTTTTATGCATACGGTTTTTTTTCTAAACTTTCGCTTTTCTATGCGTTATTTTTAACATGATTAATCATATCGATTGTGGTATAAACAAAAATAGACATACGAATGCAACCAGGTGAACTATCATTAGCAGTTCATAACGCATAACAAGTCAAAAGAACATCACACGAATCAATTGACGTAGGTAACGACTGTTTATATCAATCATCGCGGCGTACTAATACGAATAATCAAATCAAACATGATACATATTGTAATATCCCTTAAATTATTAACTTGTAATTTGTAATAACATATAAGCGGTTTTAAAAGTCTTAGGCAGCGCGGAGAGAATACTTGCTAGGGAAATTGTCAACACCAAACCGGGAATGACATTACTCATTTGCATGATTTAATTAATGTATTTATTATTTCTTGCAGTTCTATCTGAGAGTCCGATGAGGGTCAGATAATTTTTTCGTAGATGTCCCATATATTTAATATACTTATTTTTATAAGTGTTCTTAGTAACGAAAGCGTTTGGGAGAGAAAAGGCCACTAGTGAGATAGCTGTAGATCAACAACTAGAGCTTAGTGTAAAATAAGAAGTCGTGGGAAGAATGACATAACTGCTTGCATCTTCAGCGGGCCTGGGTACTAAAGGTTAGGTTTCGACTAGGTAAATATTTATGTTTTAAACATTGAGGTTTATATGCTGATGATACAGATAGCAACTACATTTTAAAACAAATATCTTATGCACTATGCTTTAAAAGAACAATAAAGAAACATAAAATGCTGAAAGAAGAAATAGCCACTCATAGAGACTGTCAACGAACCCGAACCAGCTAGCGGGGCAGGCAGCTTACTATCCCAATCCATGCGTCAGCTTAAAAATGCGGCGGGATATCTTCGACGATTAGAGGGTCTACCTACAATCCAAATTATGACATGGAAGGTGGGTAATTCTGCTGAGAGCAGCGCTCTAAACGACAAACATCACTATAGTCCTGGAATGACTGATTGCAAAATAAAATCACAAAACAAAAAAAACATTAGTTAGTCCTGAACAGAGTGAGACGATTCTTCACGCCAGGGCAGCTCTGTCTTTTGTATAAGACACAAGTTCGCTCGTGTGTGAAATACTGTTCTCATCTCTGGGACGGTTCTTCTTCCTTCTCGAAGCTCTCGACAGGTTGCAGCGGCTTGCTATCCGTATTATTGGAAACCGAAAGGCAACTTTGACCCTTGAGCCTCTCCAGTTGCGTAGAGACATTGCACCAGGCTAAGTGTTCTCTTTCGCTTCTACAATGGGGAATGCTTTGACGAGTTATTCCAGCTTATTCCACCCTCACCTTTCCACTCCCATACCACGCGTGCTGGACTACGGCGTCATCCACACACAATTCAACATTTGTTGGCCCGAACTAAAAGGTTCGGTGACTCGTTTCTTTGTCGTACCATCCAGACGTGGAACGCTCTTCCAGCACATGTGTTTCCTTACTCGTATAGTCCCGGGTTCTTCAAGCGGGGCGTGAAAAGGCATTTCTGCAGGCCTTCAAGGTGAGGATGTCCAGCCCAGTGATTCGTTTGAATGACTGGGCTTGTCAACCTCATATCTGGACCTCACGACCGCTTTCCATCAGGTGAAGTGAGGTCATCTTGACGGGCAATATAGCCGGTATTGAAGCCACTAGCGTTCTTTGGGATGCGCGTGGTGAGCGACTATAACTGCTCCGGTACCATTCTTGATAAATGGGAGTGGGTAATGCCACGGGCTACTCGCCTCATAGTGCATTGTGCTTTGTGGCGGCAGGACCTACCGTAGATGGCCCCTGGTATACTTCACGGTGTGCTAGGAATAGTGTGCCCTGGAGGTTGGTCGGGGGGGCTACTAAAATAAATCTCAGTAGATGGGAAAAGGGGTGACAGGCAATATAAAAAAAAACTTCTGTTGACACTTTAGCATTTGAATTAATTGAAACAGAGCAGATCCAGACAATGACATTTGAATTACAAGTACTTCGAAAGAAAGAGAGAAAGAACAAAAATCATTTAATCATTCAAGCTTGTAGAGAGCACTCATGATATGTCAACAACGTAAGAGTAAGTTGACAACATAAACGTAAATGAAATAATACTAGAACAGTTCATATATACATAAACCTAATGCAAATCTACAATCGGCTCGCACGCTGCTTCTATCGGGAAGACTCCGGCAAGAAACTCGATAGTTACTCTTGTGATCTTTGTTTTGTTTTACAATCGATATATTCAGTCAGAGCACAGTCAAAAAAAACCTACTAAGCAGAGGAGCAGATTATTCCTACTATCACCACAAACTTTTGCTGTTCAAGTAATCCTCTTCATGAATACCCTTGTTATATCAATTTTGCTTTGATTGTAGATTTAAACTTGTAAAGAGGTAATCAAAAGGACTTGAACTGAGCAGGACTGAATAAAATATACTGACCATGAACATATCTGGAAAAGTTATTGACACATTGCATATTGAAAGACGTGCACATCCATTTCTGGAAAATTGTTGGAGCTAAAGTTTTCAATAATATTGATGTATCAATTAAAAAAAAACTGAATAGCTGTATAAGTAAGCTCTTCCTAAAGAAGTAAATGTCAGCCACTGGCAGAAATGCAAAGAAAACTCTTAAAATTAAAATTTAAAGAATTGGCTTGTATTAATAATAATGTATTTGAACAGTGTTTAACAAAAGGGGACAATAAATAAAAATTAAGAAAAGTTACAAAATAAACTCTAGCAAAAAGTCGAATATGAGTGAGATTCGAACCGTAGATCTTAAGATATACTGGACCTTAAAAGTAAGTCGGAGTCCACTGTTCCGAAATGCGATTTGACTGAAGTGCGAAATTTAACATCTTATTCTGTGCAGCTATTCAAACAAACTTCAATCTTCAGCTTCTTCTTATTTATATAATCAGTGAGCTGGCACTGGCAGCTTTAAAGTACCCAAACAAATGCTATTCACTACAGTGTGTTTAAAACATTGTTTGATGTCATAATATCTTGAAAATGTTTAAAATTTGATATAGTTAATAATACGAATTTAATCTAATGAATGGTAGAGGTAATCGGGATTGTATGAAGTAAAATTTTATTAAGTGAAAATATCAAATTTTCTAAAAGAATAAGGTTGAATGGGTGAATGTAGGTATTAACGTAAATAACACAGAAACCGAATCCGACCATCCGGTGATGCCATAGATATTTAGGCTTTCCGGCTACCTATGCTTGAAGTACCGTAAGTGCTAAGTGTGAAGTTATCGTAGTACAAGCTCGGACAAAATGACAATTTGTGCGATAAACGTGGTGGAAAAACATGAATAATATACACACGTAACATCTATAAAATACTGTTATTTTGACTGTTGATTTCGAGATTTCCATTTTTTGCCTTTTTGTATGGAACTATCCTATCCTTATGTTTTGCCACGTGCTTTTATTCGCTTTTCTTATCTTTTCATGAAATGAAAACAGTCCCAATAATGTTTTTAAAAAAAACATCCCTATGTATGTCGTCTCTACATTTGTCTCTGACAGTGACAAGTTAAAGAATGCGTCACATTCTATTGTCACTTCATGAAAAAGTTAGGCCCGTATTCTGAAACAAAATAGGAATTTGAGTTTTTGTATGAACTGACGTTTTGAAATCTCTACTCAAGTACAGATCAGTGCTTGAGTACGATTCTAGATTCAGGTCTTAAATGCGTTTACCATACTTTCAAACACATCGGCATAAAGATTATTATTTCAATAAAATAAAATAAATATAAGTTGGTATGACTTTGAAACAAATAATTTGTTTGCTTTTTAGCTATTCGAAGCTAGATGGCAGTCGCATAGTGTAACTTAAAACTCCGCGTTAACAAACCTTATGAAAACCGGGTTTTATTTGCACTATATAACCAGCAGCTTCCCCTGAGAAAAGATAGAACATTATAAAGAATAACAAAAAGAGAAAAACGCTTATTCTACTCTAATGAGATTATACTCCCATCTTCCGTGGCTTCTTGACATACTTAAGAGATTCAGTACGTAAACATATTGACGTCAGCCCAGAATACAGAGAGGTAGTTTAAAATGTTCCTAGTAAAGTAACTGCGATCTAAAAATAGGTTTCAAAGAATTCCGAAGATTTAAGTCTGCAAGACTTGTACCTTGACTTTATAAACTAAGCTTTGCGCTAGTTACTGCTGGTTAGTTGACTATGGGCGTTGAATACTTACGTAGCCAATCCTTTTTATGCATACGGTTTTTTTTCTAAACTTTCGCTTTTCTATGCGTTATTTTTAACATGATTAATCATATCGATTGTGGTATAAACAAAAATAGACATACGAATGCAACCAGGTGAACTATCATTAGCAGTTCATAACGCATAACAAGTCAAAAGAACATCACACGAATCAATTGACGTAGGTAACGACTGTTTATATCAATCATCGCGGCGTACTAATACGAATAGTCAAATCAAACATGATACATATTGTAATATCCCTTAAATTATTAACTTGTAATTTGTAATAACATATAAGCGGTTTTAAAAGTCTTAGGCAGCGCGGAGAGAATACTTGCTAGGGAAATTGTCAACACCAAACCGGGAATGACATTACTCATTTGCATGATTTAATTAATGTATTTATTATTTCTTGCAGTTCTATCTGAGAGTCCGATGAGGGTCAGATAATTTTTTCGTAGATGTCCCATATATTTAATATACTTATTTTTATAAGTGTTCTTAGTAACGAAAGCGTTTGGGAGAGAAAAGGCCACTAGTGAGATAGCTGTAGATCAACAACTAGAGCTTAGTGTAAAATAAGAAGTCGTGGGAAGAATGACATAACTGCTTGCATCTTCAGCGGGCCTGGGTACTAAAGGTTAGGTTTCGACTAGGTAAATATTTATGTTTTAAACATTGAGGTTTATATGCTGATGATACAGATAGCAACTACATTTTAAAACAAATATCTTATGCACTATGCTTTAAAAGAACAATAAAGAAACATAAAATGCTGAAAGAAGAAATAGCCACTCATAGAGACTGTCAACGAACCCGAACCAGCTAGCGGGGCAGGCAGCTTACTATCCCAATCCATGCGTCAGCTTAAAAATGCGGCGGGATATCTTCGACGATTAGAGGGTCTACCTACAATCCAAATTATGACATGGAAGGTGGTTAATTCTGCTGAGAGCAGCGCTCTAAACGACAAACATCACTATAGTCCTGGAATGACTGATTGCAAAATAAAATCACAAAACAAAAAAAACATTAGTTAGTCCTGAACAGAGTGAGACGATTCTTCACGCCAGGGCAGCTCTGTCTTTTGTATAAGACACAAGTTCGCTCGTGTGTGAAATACTGTTCTCATCTCTGGGACGGTTCTTCTTCCTTCTCGAAGCTCTCGACAGGTTGCAGCGGCTTGCTATCCGTATTATTGGAAACCGAAAGGCAACTTTGACCCTTGAGCCTCTCCAGTTGCGTAGAGACATTGCACCAGGCTAAGTGTTCTCTTTCGCTTCTACAATGGGGAATGCTCTGACGAGTTATTCCAGCTTATTCCACCCTCACCTTTCCACTCCCATACCACGCGTGCTGGACTACGGCGTCATCCACACACAATTCAACATTTGTTGGCCCGAACTAAAAGGTTCGGTGACTCGTTTCTTTGTCGTACCATCCAGACGTGGAACGCTCTTCCAGCACATGTGTTTCCTTACTCGTATAGTCCCGGGTTCTTCAAGCGGGGCGTGAAAAGGCATTTCTGCAGGCCTTCAAGGTGAGGATGTCCAGCCCAGTGATTCGTTTGAATGACTGGGCTTGTCAACCTCATATCTGGACCTCACGACCGCTTTCCATCAGGTGAAGTGAGGTCATCTTGACGGGCAATATAGCCGGTATTGAAGCCACTAGCGTTCTTTGGGATGCGCGTGGTGAGCGACTATAACTGCTCCGGTACCATTCTTGATAAATGGGAGTGGGTAATGCCACGGGCTACTCGCCTCATAGTGCATTGTGCTTTGTGGCGGCAGGACCTACCGTAGATGGCCCCTGGTATACTTCACGGTGTGCTAGGAATAGTGTGCCCTGGAGGTTGGTCGGGGGGGCTACTAAAATAAATCTCAGTAGATGGGAAAAGGGGTGACAGGCAATATAAAAAAAAACTTCTGTTGACACTTTAGCATTTGAATTAATTGAAACAGAGCAGATCCAGACAATGACATTTGAATTACAAGTACTTCGAAAGAAAGAGAGAAAGAACAAAAATCATTTAATCATTCAAGCTTGTAGAGAGCACTCATGATATGTCAACAACGTAAGAGTAAGTTGACAACATAAACGTAAATGAAATAATACTAGAACAGTTCATATATACATAAACCTAATGCAAATCTACAATCGGCTCGCACGCTGCTTCTATCGGGAAGACTCCGGCAAGAAACTCGATAGTTACTCTTGTGATCTTTGTTTTGTTTTACAATCGATATATTCAGTCAGAGCACAGTCAAAAAAAACCTACTAAGCAGAGGACCAGATTATTCCTACTATCACCACAAACTTTTGCTGTTCAAGTAATCCTCTTCATGAATACCCTTGTTATATCAATTTTGCTTTGATTGTAGATTTAAACTTGTAAAGAGGTAATCAAAAGGACTTGAACTGAGCAGGACTGAATAAAATATACTGACCATGAACATATCTGGAAAAGTTATTGACACATTGCATATTGAAAGACGTGCACATCCATTTCTGGAAAATTGTTGGAGCTAAAGTTTTCAATAATATTGATGTATCAATTAAAAAAAAACTGAATAGCTGTATAAGTAAGCTCTTCCTAAAGAAGTAAATGTCAGCCACTGGCAGAAATGCAAAGAAAACTCTTAAAATTAAAATTTAAAGAATTGGCTTGTATTAATAATAATGTATTTGAACAGTGTTTAACAAAAGGGGACAATAAATAAAAATTAAGAAAAGTTACAAAATAAACTCTAGCAAAAAGTCGAATATGAGTGAGATTCGAACCGTAGATCTTAAGATATACTGGACCTTAAAAGTAAGTCGGAGTCCACTGTTCCGAAATGCGATTTGACTGAAGTGCGAAATTTAACATCTTATTCTGTGCAGCTATTCAAACAAACTTCAATCTTCAGCTTCTTCTTATTTATATAATCAGTGAGCTGGCACTGGCAGCTTTAAAGTACCCAAACAAATGCTATTCACTACAGTGTGTTTAAAACATTGTTTGATGTCATAATATCTTGAAAATGTTTAAAATTTGATATAGTTAATAATACGAATTTAATCTAATGAATGGTAGAGGTAATCGGGATTGTATGAAGTAAAATTTTATTAAGTGAAAATATCAAATTTTCTAAAAGAATAAGGTTGAATGGGTGAATGTAGGTATTAACGTAAATAACACAGAAACCGAATCCGACCATCCGGTGATGCCATAGATATTTAGGCTTTCCGGCTACCTATGCTTGAAGTACCGTAAGTGCTAAGTGTGAAGTTATCGTAGTACAAGCTCGGACAAAATGACAATTTGTGCGATAAACGTGGTGGAAAAACATGAATAATATACACACGTAACATCTATAAAATACTGTTATTTTGACTGTTGATTTCGAGATTTCCATTTTTTGCCTTTTTGTATGGAACTATCCTATCCTTATGTTTTGCCACGTGCTTTTATTCGCTTTTCTTATCTTTTCATGAAATGAAAACAGTCCCAATAATGTTTTTAAAAAAAACATCCCTATGTATGTCGTCTCTACATTTGTCTCTGACAGTGACAAGTTAAAGAATGCGTCACATTCTATTGTCACTTCATGAAAAAGTTAGGCCCGTATTCTGAAACAAAATAGGAATTTGAGTTTTTGTATGAACTGACGTTTTGAAATCTCTACTCAAGTACAGATCAGTGCTTGAGTACGATTCTAGATTCAGGTCTTAAATGCGTTTACCATACTTTCAAACACATCGGCATAAAGATTATTATTTCAATAAAATAAAATAAATATAAGTTGGTATGACTTTGAAACAAATAATTTGTTTGCTTTTTAGCTATTCGAAGCTAGATGGCAGTCGCATAGTGTAACTTAAAACTCCGCGTTAACAAACCTTATGAAAACCGGGTTTTATTTGCACTATATAACCAGCAGCCTCCCCTGAGAAAAGATAGAACATTATAAAGAATAACAAAAAGAGAAAAACGCTTATTCTACTCTAATGAGATTATACTCCCATCTTCCGTGGCTTCTTGACATACTTAAGAGATTCAGTACGTAAACATATTGACGTCAGCCCAGAATACAGAGAGGTAGTTTAAAATGTTCCTAGTAAAGTAACTGCGATCTAAAAATAGGTTTCAAAGAATTCCGAAGATTTAAGTCTGCAAGACTTGTACCTTGACTTTATAAACTAAGCTTTGCGCTAGTTACTGCTGGTTAGTTGACTATGGGCGTTGAATACTTACGTAGCCAATCCTTTTTATGCATACGGTTTTTTTTCTAAACTTTCGCTTTTCTATGCGTTATTTTTAACATGATTAATCATATCGATTGTGGTATAAACAAAAATAGACATACGAATGCAACCAGGTGAACTATCATTAGCAGTTCATAACGCATAACAAGTCAAAAGAACATCACACGAATCAATTGACGTAGGTAACGACTGTTTATATCAATCATCGCGGCGTACTAATACGAATAATCAAATCAAACATGATACATATTGTAATATCCCTTAAATTATTAACTTGTAATTTGTAATAACATATAAGCGGTTTTAAAAGTCTTAGGCAGCGCGGAGAGAATACTTGCTAGGGAAATTGTCAACACCAAACCGGGAATGACATTACTCATTTGCATGATTTAATTAATGTATTTATTATTTCTTGCAGTTCTATCTGAGAGTCCGATGAGGGTCAGATAATTTTTTCGTAGATGTCCCATATATTTAATATACTTATTTTTATAAGTGTTCTTAGTACCGAAAGCGTTTGGGAGAGAAAAGGCCACTAGTGAGATAGCTGTAGATCAACAACTAGAGCTTAGTGTAAAATAAGAAGTCGTGGGAAGAATGACATAACTGCTTGCATCTTCAGCGGGCCTGGGTACTAAAGGTTAGGTTTCGACTAGGTAAATATTTATGTTTTAAACATTGAGGTTTATATGCTGATGATACAGATAGCAACTACATTTTAAAACAAATATCTTATGCACTATGCTTTAAAAGAACAATAAAGAAACATAAAATGCTGAAAGAAGAAATAGCCACTCATAGAGACTGTCAACGAACCCGAACCAGCTAGCGGGGCAGGCAGCTTACTATCCCAATCCATGCGTCAGCTTAAAAATGCGGCGGGATATCTTCGACGATTAGAGGGTCTACCTACAATCCAAATTATGACATGGAAGGTGGTTAATTCTGCTGAGAGCAGCGCTCTAAACGACAAACATCACTATAGTCCTGGAATGACTGATTGCAAAATAAAATCACAAAACAAAAAAAACATTAGTTAGTCCTGAACAGAGTGAGACGATTCTTCACGCCAGGGCAGCTCTGTCTTTTGTATAAGACACAAGTTCGCTCGTGTGTGAAATACTGTTCTCATCTCTGGGACGGTTCTTCTTCCTTCTCGAAGCTCTCGACAGGTTGCAGCGGCTTGCTATCCGTATTATTGGAAACCGAAAGGCAACTTTGACCCTTGAGCCTCTCCAGTTGCGTAGAGACATTGCACCAGGCTAAGTGTTCTCTTTCGCTTCTACAATGGGGAATGCTCTGACGAGTTATTCCAGCTTATTCCACCCTCACCTTTCCACTCCCATACCACGCGTGCTGGACTACGGCGTCATCCACACACAATTCAACATTTGTTGGCCCGAACTAAAAGGTTCGGTGACTCGTTTCTTTGTCGTACCATCCAGACGTGGAACGCTCTTCCAGCACATGTGTTTCCTTACTCGTATAGTCCCGGGTTCTTCAAGCGGGGCGTGAAAAGGCATTTCTGCAGGCCTTCAAGGTGAGGATGTCCAGCCCAGTGATTCGTTTGAATGACTGGGCTTGTCAACCTCATATCTGGACCTCACGACCGCTTTCCATCAGGTGAAGTGAGGTCATCTTGACGGGCAATATAGCCGGTATTGAAGCCACTAGCGTTCTTTGGGATGCGCGTGGTGAGCGACTATAACTGCTCCGGTACCATTCTTGATAAATGGGAGTGGGTAATGCCATGGGCTACTCGCCTCATAGTGCATTGTGCTTTGTGGCGGCAGGACCTACCGTAGATGGCCCCTGGTATACTTCACGGTGTGCTAGGAATAGTGTGCCCTGGAGGTTGGTCGGGGGGGCTACTAAAATAAATCTCAGTAGATGGGAAAAGGGGTGACAGGCAATATAAAAAAAAACTTCTGTTGACACTTTAGCATTTGAATTAATTGAAACAGAGCAGATCCAGACAATGACATTTGAATTACAAGTACTTCGAAAGAAAGAGAGAAAGAACAAAAATCATTTAATCATTCAAGCTTGTAGAGAGCACTCATGATATGTCAACAACGTAAGAGTAAGTTGACAACATAAACGTAAATGAAATAATACTAGAACAGTTCATATATACATAAACCTAATGCAAATCTACAATCGGCTCGCACGCTGCTTCTATCGGGAAGACTCCGGCAAGAAACTCGATAGTTACTCTTGTGATCTTTGTTTTGTTTTACAATCGATATATTCAGTCAGAGCACAGTCAAAAAAAACCTACTAAGCAGAGGAGCAGATTATTCCTACTATCACCACAAACTTTTGCTGTTCAAGTAATCCTCTTCATGAATACCCTTGTTATATCAATTTTGCTTTGATTGTAGATTTAAACTTGTAAAGAGGTAATCAAAAGGACTTGAACTGAGCAGGACTGAATAAAATATACTGACCATGAACATATCTGGAAAAGTTATTGACACATTGCATATTGAAAGACGTGCACATCCATTTCTGGAAAATTGTTGGAGCTAAAGTTTTCAATAATATTGATGTATCAATTAAAAAAAAACTGAATAGCTGTATAAGTAAGCTCTTCCTAAAGAAGTAAATGTCAGCCACTGGCAGAAATGCAAAGAAAACTCTTAAAATTAAAATTTAAAGAATTGGCTTGTATTAATAATAATGTATTTGAACAGTGTTTAACAAAAGGGGACAATAAATAAAAATTAAGAAAAGTTACAAAATAAACTCTAGCAAAAAGTCGAATATGAGTGAGATTCGAACCGTAGATCTTAAGATATACTGGACCTTAAAAGTAAGTCGGAGTCCACTGTTCCGAAATGCGATTTGACTGAAGTGCGAAATTTAACATCTTATTCTGTGCAGCTATTCAAACAAACTTCAATCTTCAGCTTCTTCTTATTTATATAATCAGTGAGCTGGCACTGGCAGCTTTAAAGTACCCAAACAAATGCTATTCACTACAGTGTGTTTAAAACATTGTTTGATGTCATAATATCTTGAAAATGTTTAAAATTTGATATAGTTAATAATACGAATTTAATCTAATGAATGGTAGAGGTAATCGGGATTGTATGAAGTAAAATTTTATTAAGTGAAAATATCAAATTTTCTAAAAGAATAAGGTTGAATGGGTGAATGTAGGTATTAACGTAAATAACACAGAAACCGAATCCGACCATCCGGTGATGCCATAGATATTTAGGCTTTCCGGCTACCTATGCTTGAAGTACCGTAAGTGCTAAGTGTGAAGTTATCGTAGTACAAGCTCGGACAAAATGACAATTTGTGCGATAAACGTGGTGGAAAAACATGAACAATATACACACGTAACATCTATAAAATACTGTTATTTTGACTGTTGATTTCGAGATTTCCATTTTTTGCCTTTTTGTATGTAACTATCCTATCCTTATGTTTTGCCACGTGCTTTTATTCGCTTTTCTTATCTTTTCATGAAATGAAAACAGTCCCAATAATGTTTTTAAAAAAAACATCCCTATGTATGTCGTCTCTACATTTGTCTCTGACAGTGACAAGTTAAAGAATGCGTCACATTCTATTGTCACTTCATGAAAAAGTTAGGCCCGTATTCTGAAACAAAATAGGAATTTGAGTTTTTGTATGAACTGACGTTTTGAAATCTCTACTCAAGTACAGATCAGTGCTTGAGTACGATTCTAGATTCAGGTCTTAAATGCGTTTACCATACTTTCAAACACATCGGCATAAAGATTATTATTTCAATAAAATAAAATAAATATAAGTTGGTATGACTTTGAAACAAATAATTTGTTTGCTTTTTAGCTATTCGAAGCTAGATGGCAGTCGCATAGTGTAACTTAAAACTCCGCGTTAACAAACCTTATGAAAACCGGGTTTTATTTGCACTATATAACCAGCAGCCTCCCCTGAGAAAAGATAGAACATTATAAAGAATAACAAAAAGAGAAAAACGCTTATTCTACTCTAATGAGATTATACTCCCATCTTCCGTGGCTTCTTGACATACTTAAGAGATTCAGTACGTAAACATATTGACGTCAGCCCAGAATACAGAGAGGTAGTTTAAAATGTTCCTAGTAAAGTAACTGCGATCTAAAAATAGGTTTCGAAGAATTCCGAAGATTTAAGTCTGCAAGACTTGTACCTTGACTTTATAAACTAAGCTTTGCGCTAGTTACTGCTGGTTAGTTGACTATGGGCGTTGAATACTTACGTAGCCAATCCTTTTTATGCATACGGTTTTTTTTCTAAACTTTCGCTTTTCTATGCGTTATTTTTAACATGATTAATCATATCGATTGTGGTATAAACAAAAATAGACATACGAATGCAACCAGGTGAACTATCATTAGCAGTTAATAACGCATAACAAGTCAAAAGAACATCACACGAATCAATTGACGTAGGTAACGACTGTTTATATCAATCATCGCGGCGTACTAATACGAATAATCAAATCAAACATGATACATATTGTAATATCCCTTAAATTATTAACTTGTAATTTGTAATAACATATAAGCGGTTTTAAAAGTCTTAGGCAGCGCGGAGAGAATACTTGCTAGGGAAATTGTCAACACCAAACCGGGAATGACATTACTCATTTGCATGATTTAATTAATGTATTTATTATTTCTTGCAGTTCTATCTGAGAGTCCGATGAGGGTCAGATAATTTTTTCGTAGATGTCCCATATATTTAATATACTTATTTTTATAAGTGTTCTTAGTAACGAAAGCGTTTGGGAGAGAAAAGGCCACTAGTGAGATAGCTGTAGATCAACAACTAGAGCTTAGTGTAAAATAAGAAGTCGTGGGAAGAATGACATAACTGCTTGCATCTTCAGCGGGCCTGGGTACTAAAGGTTAGGTTTCGACTAGGTAAATATTTATGTTTTAAACATTGAGGTTTATATGCTGATGATACAGATAGCAACTACATTTTAAAACAAATATCTTATGCACTATGCTTTAAAAGAACAATAAAGAAACATAAAATGCTGAAAGAAGAAATAGCCACTCATAGAGACTGTCAACGAACCCGAACCAGCTAGCGGGGCAGGCAGCTTACTATCCCAATCCATGCGTCAGCTTAAAAATGCGGCGGGATATCTTCGACGATTAGAGGGTCTACCTACAATCCAAATTATGACATGGAAGGTGGTTAATTCTGCTGAGAGCAGCGCTCTAAACGACAAACATCACTATAGTCCTGGAATGACTGATTGCAAAATAAAATCACAAAACAAAAAAAACATTAGTTAGTCCTGAACAGAGTGAGACGATTCTTCACGCCAGGGCAGCTCTGTCTTTTGTATAAGACACAAGTTCGCTCGTGTGTGAAATACTGTTCTCATCTCTGGGACGGTTCTTCTTCCTTCTCGAAGCTCTCGACAGGTTGCAGCGGCTTGCTATCCGTATTATTGGAAACCGAAAGGCAACTTTGACCCTTGAGCCTCTCCAGTTGCGTAGAGACATTGCACCAGGCTAAGTGTTCTCTTTCGCTTCTACAATGGGGAATGCTCTGACGAGTTATTCCAGCTTATTCCACCCTCGCCTTTCCACTCCCATACCACGCGTGCTGGACTACGGCGTCATCCACACACAATTCAACATTTGTTGGCCCGAACTAAAAGGTTCGGTGACTCGTTTCTTTGTCGTACCATCCAGACGTGGAACGCTCTTCCAGCACATGTGTTTCCTTACTCGTATAGTCCCGGGTTCTTCAAGCGGGGCGTGAAAAGGCATTTCTGCAGGCCTTCAAGGTGAGGATGTCCAGCCCAGTGATTCGTTTGAATGACTGGGCTTGTCAACCTCATATCTGGACCTCACGACCGCTTTCCATCAGGTGAAGTGAGGTCATCTTGACGGGCAATATAGCCGGTATTGAAGCCACTAGCGTTCTTTGGGATGCGCGTGGTGAGCGACTATAACTGCTCCGGTACCATTCTTGATAAATGGGAGTGGGTAATGCCACGGGCTACTCGCCTCATAGTGCATTGTGCTTTGTGGCGGCAGGACCTACCGTAGATGGCCCCTGGTATACTTCACGGTGTGCTAGGAATAGTGTGCCCTGGAGGTTGGTCGGGGGGGCTACTAAAATAAATCTCAGTAGATGGGAAAAGGGGTGACAGGCAATATAAAAAAAAACTTCTGTTGACACTTTAGCATTTGAATTAATTGAAACAGAGCAGATCCAGACAATGACATTTGAATTACAAGTACTTCGAAAGAAAGAGAGAAAGAACAAAAATCATTTAATCATTCAAGCTTGTAGAGAGCACTCATGATATGTCAACAACGTAAGAGTAAGTTGACAACATAAACGTAAATGATATAATACTAGAACAGTTCATATATACATAAACCTAATGCAAATCTACAATCGGCTCGCACGCTGCTTCTATCGGGAAGACTCCGGCAAGAAACTCGATAGTTACTCTTGTGATCTTTGTTTTGTTTTACAATCGATATATTCAGTCAGAGCACAGTCAAAAAAAACCTACTAAGCAGAGGAGCAGATTATTCCTACTATCACCACAAACTTTTGCTGTTCAAGTAATCCTCTTCATGAATACCCTTGTTATATCAATTTTGCTTTGATTGTAGATTTAAACTTGTAAAGAGGTAATCAAAAGGACTTGAACTGAGCAGGACTGAATAAAATATACTGACCATGAACATATCTGGAAAAGTTATTGACACATTGCATATTGAAAGACGTGCACATCCATTTCTGGAAAATTGTTGGAGCTAAAGTTTTCAATAATATTGATGTATCAATTAAAAAAAAACTGAATAGCTGTATAAGTAAGCTCTTCCTAAAGAAGTAAATGTCAGCCACTGGCAGAAATGCAAAGAAAACTCTTAAAATTAAAATTTAAAGAATTGGCTTGTATTAATAATAATGTATTTGAACAGTGTTTAACAAAAGGGGACAATAAATAAAAATTAAGAAAAGTTACAAAATAAACTCTAGCAAAAAGTCGAATATGAGTGAGATTCGAACCGTAGATCTTAAGATATACTGGACCTTAAAAGTAAGTCGGAGTCCACTGTTCCGAAATGCGATTTGACTGAAGTGCGAAATTTAACATCTTATTCTGTGCAGCTATTCAAACAAACTTCAATCTTCAGCTTCTTCTTATTTATATAATCAGTGAGCTGGCACTGGCAGCTTTAAAGTACCCAAACAAATGCTATTCACTACAGTGTGTTTAAAACATTGTTTGATGTCATAATATCTTGAAAATGTTTAAAATTTGATATAGTTAATAATACGAATTTAATCTAATGAATGGTAGAGGTAATCGGGATTGTATGAAGTAAAATTCTATTAAGTGAAAATATCAAATTTTCTAAAAGAATAAGGTTGAATGGGTGAATGTAGGTATTAACGTAAATAACACAGAAACCGAATCCGACCATCCGGTGATGCCATAGATATTTAGGCTTTCCGGCTACCTATGCTTGAAGTACCGTAAGTGCTAAGTGTGAAGTTATCGTAGTACAAGCTCGGACAAAATGACAATTTGTGCGATAAACGTGGTGGAAAAACATGAACAATATACACACGTAACATCTATAAAATACTGTTATTTTGACTGTTGATTTCGAGATTTCCATTTTTTGCCTTTTTGTATGTAACTATCCTATCCTTATGTTTTGCCACGTGCTTTTATTCGCTTTTCTTATCTTTTCATGAAATGAAAACAGTCCCAATAATGTTTTTAAAAAAAACATCCCTATGTATGTCGTCTCTACATTTGTCTCTGACAGTGACAAGTTAAAGAATGCGTCACATTCTATTGTCACTTCATGAAAAAGTTAGGCCCGTATTCTGAAACAAAATAGGAATTTGAGTTTTTGTATGAACTGACGTTTTGAAATCTCTACTCAAGTACAGATCAGTGCTTGAGTACGATTCTAGATTCAGGTCTTAAATGCGTTTACCATACTTTCAAACACATCGGCATAAAGATTATTATTTCAATAAAATAAAATAAATATAAGTTGGTATGACTTTGAAACAAATAATTTGTTTGCTTTTTAGCTATTCGAAGCTAGATGGCAGTCGCATAGTGTAACTTAAAACTCCGCGTTAACAAACCTTATGAAAACCGGGTTTTATTTGCACTATATAACCAGCAGCCTCCCCTGAGAAAAGATAGAACATTATAAAGAATAACAAAAAGAGAAAAACGCTTATTCTACTCTAATGAGATTATACTCCCATCTTCCGTGGCTTCTTGACATACTTAAGAGATTCAGTACGTAAACATATTGACGTCAGCCCAGAATACAGAGAGGTAGTTTAAAATGTTCCTAGTAAAGTAACTGCGATCTAAAAATAGGTTTCAAAGAATTCCGAAGATTTAAGTCTGCAAGACTTGTACCTTGACTTTATAAACTAAGCTTTGCGCTAGTTACTGCTGGTTAGTTGACTATGGGCGTTGAATACTTACGTAGCCAATCCTTTTTATGCATACGGTTTTTTTTCTAAACTTTCGCTTTTCTATGCGTTATTTTTAACATGATTAATCATATCGATTGTGGTATAAACAAAAATAGACATACGAATGCAACCAGGTGAACTATCATTAGCAGTTCATAACGCATAACAAGTCAAAAGAACATCACACGAATCAATTGACGTAGGTAACGACTGTTTATATCAATCATCGCGGCATACTAATACGAATAATCAAATCAAACATGATACATATTGTAATATCCCTTAAATTATTAACTTGTAATTTGTAATAACATATAAGCGGTTTTAAAAGTCTTAGGCAGCGCGGAGAGAATACTTGCTAGGGAAATTGTCAACACCAAACCGGGAATGACATTACTCATTTGCATGATTTAATTAATGTATTTATTATTTCTTGCAGTTCTATCTGAGAGTCCGATGAGGGTCAGATAATTTTTTCGTAGATGTCCCATATATTTAATATACTTATTTTTATAAGTGTTCTTAGTAACGAAAGCGTTTGGGAGAGAAAAGGCCACTAGTGAGATAGCTGTAGATCAACAACTAGAGCTTAGTGTAAAATAAGAAGTCGTGGGAAGGATGACATAACTGCTTGCATCTTCAGCGGGCCTGGGTACTAAAGGTTAGGTTTCGACTAGGTAAATATTTATGTTTTAAACATTGAGGTTTATATGCTGATGATACAGATAGCAACTACATTTTAAAACAAATATCTTATGCACTATGCTTTAAAAGAACAATAAAGAAACATAAAATGCTGAAAGAAGAAATAGCCACTCATAGAGACTGTCAACGAACCCGAACCAGCTAGCGGGGCAGGCAGCTTACTATCCCAATCCATGCGTCAGCTTAAAAATGCGGCGGGATATCTTCGACGATTAGAGGGTCTACCTACAATCCAAATTATGACATGGAAGGTGGTTAATTCTGCTGAGAGCAGCGCTCTAAACGACAAACATCACTATAGTCCTGGAATGACTGATTGCAAAATAAAATCACAAAACAAAAAAAACATTAGTTAGTCCTGAACAGAGTGAGACGATTCTTCACGCCAGGGCAGCTCTGTCTTTTGTATAAGACACAAGTTCGCTCGTGTGTGAAATACTGTTCTCATCTCTGGGACGGTTCTTCTTCCTTCTCGAAGCTCTCGACAGGTTGCAGCGGCTTGCTATCCGTATTATTGGAAACCGAAAGGCAACTTTGACCCTTGAGCCTCTCCAGTTGCGTAGAGACATTGCACCAGGCTAAGTGTTCTCTTTCGCTTCTACAATGGGGAATGCTCTGACGAGTTATTCCAGCTTATTCCACCCTCACCTTTCCACTCCCATACCACGCGTGCTGGACTACGGCGTCATCCACACACAATTCAACATTTGTTGGCCCGAACTAAAAGGTTCGGTGACTCGTTTCTTTGTCGTACCATCCAGACGTGGAACGCTCTTCCAGCACATGTGTTTCCTTACTCGTATAGTCCCGGGTTCTTCAAGCGGGGCGTGAAAAGGCATTTCTGCAGGCCTTCAAGGTGAGGATGTCCAGCCCAGTGATTCGTTTGAATGACTGGGCTTGTCAACCTCATATCTGGACCTCACGACCGCTTTCCATCAGGTGAAGTGAGGTCATCTTGACGGGCAATATAGCCGGTATTGAAGCCACTAGCGTTCTTTGGGATGCGCGTGGTGAGCGACTATAACTGCTCCGGTACCATTCTTGATAAATGGGAGTGGGTAATGCCACGGGCTACTCGCCTCATAGTGCATTGTGCTTTGTGGCGGCAGGACCTACCGTAGATGGCCCCTGGTATACTTCACGGTGTGCTAGGAATAGTGTGCCCTGGAGGTTGGTCGGGGGGGCTACTAAAATAAATCTCAGTAGATGGGAAAAGGGGTGACAGGCAATATAAAAAAAAACTTCTGTTGACACTTTAGCATTTGAATTAATTGAAACAGAGCAGATCCAGACAATGACATTTGAATTACAAGTACTTCGAAAGAAAGAGAGAAAGAACAAAAATCATTTAATCATTCAAGCTTGTAGAGAGCACTCATGATATGTCAACAACGTAAGAGTAAGTTGACAACATAAACGTAAATGATATAATACTAGAACAGTTCATATATACATAAACCTAATGCAAATCTACAATCGGCTCGCACGCTGCTTCTATCGGGAAGACTCCGGCAAGAAACTCGATAGTTACTCTTGTGATCTTTGTTTTGTTTTACAATCGATATATTCAGTCAGAGCACAGTCAAAAAAAACCTACTAAGCAGAGGAGCAGATTATTCCTACTATCACCACAAACTTTTGCTGTTCAAGTAATCCTCTTCATGAATACCCTTGTTATATCAATTTTGCTTTGATTGTAGATTTAAACTTGTAAAGAGGTAATCAAAAGGACTTGAACTGAGCAGGACTGAATAAAATATACTGACCATGAACATATCTGGAAAAGTTATTGACACATTGCATATTGAAAGACGTGCACATCCATTTCTGGAAAATTGTTGGAGCTAAAGTTTTCAATAATATTGATGTATCAATTAAAAAAAAACTGAATAGCTGTATAAGTAAGCTCTTCCTAAAGAAGTAAATGTCAGCCACTGGCAGAAATGCAAAGAAAACTCTTAAAATTAAAATTTAAAGAATTGGCTTGTATTAATAATAATGTATTTGAACAGTGTTTAACAAAAGGGGACAATAAATAAAAATTAAGAAAAGTTACAAAATAAACTCTAGCAAAAAGTCGAATATGAGTGAGATTCGAACCGTAGATCTTAAGATATACTGGACCTTAAAAGTAAGTCGGAGTCCACTGTTCCGAAATGCGATTTGACTGAAGTGCGAAATTTAACATCTTATTCTGTGCAGCTATTCAAACAAACTTCAATCTTCAGCTTCTTCTTATTTATATAATCAGTGAGCTGGCACTGGCAGCTTTAAAGTACCCAAACAAATGCTATTCACTACAGTGTGTTTAAAACATTGTTTGATGTCATAATATCTTGAAAATGTTTAAAATTTGATATAGTTAATAATACGAATTTAATCTAATGAATGGTAGAGGTAATCGGGATTGTATGAAGTAAAATTTTATTAAGTGAAAATATCAAATTTTCTAAAAGAATAAGGTTGAATGGGTGAATGTAGGTATTAACGTAAATAACACAGAAACCGAATCCGACCATCCGGTGATGCCATAGATATTTAGGCTTTCCGGCTACCTATGCTTGAAGTACCGTAAGTGCTAAGTGTGAAGTTATCGTAGTACAAGCTCGGACAAAATGACAATTTGTGCGATAAACGTGGTGGAAAAACATGAACAATATACACACGTAACATCTATAAAATACTGTTATTTTGACTGTTGATTTCGAGATTTCCATTTTTTGCCTTTTTGTATGGAACTATCCTATCCTTATGTTTTGCCACGTGCTTTTATTCGCTTTTCTTATCTTTTCATGAAATGAAAACAGTCCCAATAATGTTTTTAAAAAAAACATCCCTATGTATGTCGTCTCTACATTTGTCTCTGACAGTGACAAGTTAAAGAATGCGTCACATTCTATTGTCACTTCATGAAAAAGTTAGGCCCGTATTCTGAAACAAAATAGGAATTTGAGTTTTTGTATGAACTGACGTTTTGAAATCTCTACTCAAGTACAGATCAGTGCTTGAGTACGATTCTAGATTCAGGTCTTAAATGCGTTTACCATACTTTCAAACACATCGGCATAAAGATTATTATTTCAATAAAATAAAATAAATATAAGTTGGTATGACTTTGAAACAAATAATTTTGTTTGCTTTTTAGCTATTCGAAGCTAGATGGCAGTCGCATAGTGTAACTTAAAACTCCGCGTTAACAAACCTTATGAAAACCGGGTTTTATTTGCACTATATAACCAGCAGCCTCCCCTGAGAAAAGATAGAACATTATAAAGAATAACAAAAAGAGAAAAACGCTTATTCTACTCTAATGAGATTATACTCCCATCTTCCGTGGCTTCTTGACATACTTAAGAGATTCAGTACGTAAACATATTGACGTCAGCCCAGAATACAGAGAGGTAGTTTAAAATGTTCCTAGTAAAGTAACTGCGATCTAAAAATAGGTTTCAAAGAATTCCGAAGATTTAAGTCTGCAAGACTTGTACCTTGACTTTATAAACTAAGCTTTGCGCTAGTTACTGCTGGTTAGTTGACTATGGGCGTTGAATACTTACGTAGCCAATCCTTTTTATGCATACGGTTTTTTTTCTAAACTTTCGCTTTTCTATGCGTTATTTTTAACATGATTAATCATATCGATTGTGGTATAAACAAAAATAGACATACGAATGCAACCAGGTGAACTATCATTAGCAGTTCATAACGCATAACAAGTCAAAAGAACATCACACGAATCAATTGACGTAGGTAACGACTGTTTATATCAATCATCGCGGCGTACTAATACGAATAATCAAATCAAACATGATACATATTGTAATATCCCTTAAATTATTAACTTGTAATTTGTAATAACATATAAGCGGTTTTAAAAGTCTTAGGCAGCGCGGAGAGAATACTTGCTAGGGAAATTGTCAACACCAAACCGGGAATGACATTACTCATTTGCATGATTTAATTAATGTATTTATTATTTCTTGCAGTTCTATCTGAGAGTCCGATGAGGGTCAGATAATTTTTTCGTAGATGTCCCATATATTTAATATACTTATTTTTATAAGTGTTCTTAGTAACGAAAGCGTTTGGGAGAGAAAAGGCCACTAGTGAGATAGCTGTAGATCAACAACTAGAGCTTAGTGTTAAATAAGAAGTCGTGGGAAGAATGACATAACTGCTTGCATCTTCAGCGGGCCTGGGTACTAAAGGTTAGGTTTCGACTAGGTAAATATTTATGTTTTAAACATTGAGGTTTATATGCTGATGATACAGATAGCAACTACATTTTAAAACAAATATCTTATGCACTATGCTTTAAAAGAACAATAAAGAAACATAAAATGCTGAAAGAAGAAATAGCCACTCATAGAGACTGTCAACGAACCCGAACCAGCTAGCGGGGCAGGCAGCTTACTATCCCAATCCATGCGTCAGCTTAAAATGCGGCGGGATATCTTCGACGATTAGAGGGTCTACCTACAATCCAAATTATGACATGGAAGGTGGTTAATTCTGCTGAGAGCAGCGCTCTAAACGACAAACATCACTATAGTCCTGGAATGACTGATTGCAAAATAAAATCACAAAACAAAAAAAACATTAGTTAGTCCTGAACAGAGTGAGACGATTCTTCACGCCAGGGCAGCTCTGTCTTTTGTATAAGACACAAGTTCGCTCGTGTGTGAAATACTGTTCTCATCTCTGGGACGGTTCTTCTTCCTTCTCGAAGCTCTCGACAGGTTGCAGCGGCTTGCTATCCGTATTATTGGAAACCGAAAGGCAACTTTGACCCTTGAGCCTCTCCAGTTGCGTAGAGACATTGCACCAGGCTAAGTGTTCTCTTTCGCTTCTACAATGGGGAATGCTCTGACGAGTTATTCCAGCTTATTCCACCCTCACCTTTCCACTCCCATACCACGCGTGCTGGACTACGGCGTCATCCACACACAATTCAACATTTGTTGGCCCGAACTAAAAGGTTCGGTGACTCGTTTCTTTGTCGTACCATCCAGACGTGGAACGCTCTTCCAGCACATGTGTTTCCTTACTCGTATAGTCCCGGGTTCTTCAAGCGGGGCGTGAAAAGGCATTTCTGCAGGCCTTCAAGGTGAGGATGTCCAGCCCAGTGATTCGTTTGAATGACTGGGCTTGTCAACCTCATATCTGGACCTCACGACCGCTTTCCATCAGGTGAAGTGAGGTCATCTTGACGGGCAATATAGCCGGTATTGAAGCCACTAGCGTTCTTTGGGATGCGCGTGGTGAGCGACTATAACTGCTCCGGTACCATTCTTGATAAATGGGAGTGGGTAATGCCACGGGCTACTCGCCTCATAGTGCATTGTGCTTTGTGGCGGCAGGACCTACCGTAGATGGCCCCTGGTATACTTCACGGTGTGCTAGGAATAGTGTGCCCTGGAGGTTGGTCGGGGGGGCTACTAAAATAAATCTCAGTAGATGGGAAAAGGGGTGACAGGCAATATAAAAAAAAACTTCTGTTGACACTTTAGCATTTGAATTAATTGAAACAGAGCAGATCCAGACAATGACATTTGAATTACAAGTACTTCGAAAGAAAGAGAGAAAGAACAAAAATCATTTAATCATTCAAGCTTGTAGAGAGCACTCATGATATGTCAACAACGTAAGAGTAAGTTGACAACATAAACGTAAATGAAATAATACTAGAACAGTTCATATATACATAAACCTAATGCAAATCTACAATCGGCTCGCACGCTGCTTCTATCGGGAAGACTCCGGCAAGAAACTCGATAGTTACTCTTGTGATCTTTGTTTTGTTTTACAATCGATATATTCAGTCAGAGCACAGTCAAAAAAAACCTACTAAGCAGAGGAGCAGATTATTCCTACTATCACCACAAACTTTTGCTGTTCAAGTAATCCTCTTCATGAATACCCTTGTTATATCAATTTTGCTTTGATTGTAGATTTAAACTTGTAAAGAGGTAATCAAAAGGACTTGAACTGAGCAGGACTGAATAAAATATACTGACCATGAACATATCTGGAAAAGTTATTGACACATTGCATATTGAAAGACGTGCACATCCATTTCTGGAAAATTGTTGGAGCTAAAGTTTTCAATAATATTGATGTATCAATTAAAAAAAAACTGAATAGCTGTATAAGTAAGCTCTTCCTAAAGAAGTAAATGTCAGCCACTGGCAGAAATGCAAAGAAAACTCTTAAAATTAAAATTTAAAGAATTGGCTTGTATTAATAATAATGTATTTGAACAGTGTTTAACAAAAGGGGACAATAAATAAAAATTAAGAAAAGTTACAAAATAAACTCTAGCAAAAAGTCGAATATGAGTGAGATTCGAACCGTAGATCTTAAGATATACTGGACCTTAAAAGTAAGTCGGAGTCCACTGTTCCGAAATGCGATTTGACTGAAGTGCGAAATTTAACATCTTATTCTGTGCAGCTATTCAAACAAACTTCAATCTTCAGCTTCTTCTTATTTATATAATCAGTGAGCTGGCACTGGCAGCTTTAAAGTACCCAAACAAATGCTATTCACTACAGTGTGTTTAAAACATTGTTTGATGTCATAATATCTTGAAAATGTTTAAAATTTGATATAGTTAATAATACGAATTTAATCTAATGAATGGTAGAGGTAATCGGGATTGTATGAAGTAAAATTTTATTAAGTGAAAATATCAAATTTTCTAAAAGAATAAGGTTGAATGGGTGAATGTAGGTATTAACGTAAATAACACAGAAACCGAATCCGACCATCCGGTGATGCCATAGATATTTAGGCTTTCCGGCTACCTATGCTTGAAGTACCGTAAGTGCTAAGTGTGAAGTTATCGTAGTACAAGCTCGGACAAAATGACAATTTGTGCGATAAACGTGGTGGAAAAACATGAACAATATACACACGTAACATCTATAAAATACTGTTATTTTGACTGTTGATTTCGAGATTTCCATTTTTTGCCTTTTTGTATGGAACTATCCTATCCTTATGTTTTGCCACGTGCTTTTATTCGCTTTTCTTATCTTTTCATGAAATGAAAACAGTCCCAATAATGTTTTTAAAAAAAACATCCCTATGTATGTCGTCTCTACATTTGTCTCTGACAGTGACAAGTTAAAGAATGCGTCACATTCTATTGTCACTTCATGAAAAAGTTAGGCCCGTATTCTGAAACAAAATAGGAATTTGAGTTTTTGTATGAACTGACGTTTTGAAATCTCTACTCAAGTACAGATCAGTGCTTGAGTACGATTCTAGATTCAGGTCTTAAATGCGTTTACCATACTTTCAAACACATCGGCATAAAGATTATTATTTCAATAAAATAAAATAAATATAAGTTGGTATGACTTTGAAACAAATAATTTGTTTGCTTTTTAGCTATTCGAAGCTAGATGGCAGTCGCATAGTGTAACTTAAAACTCCGCGTTAACAAACCTTATGAAAACCGGGTTTTATTTGCACTATATAACCAGCAGCCTCCCCTGAGAAAAGATAGAACATTATAAAGAATAACAAAAAGAGAAAAACGCTTATTCTACTCTAATGAGATTATACTCCCATCTTCCGTGGCTTCTTGACATACTTAAGAGATTCAGTACGTAAACATATTGACGTCAGCCCAGAATACAGAGAGGTAGTTTAAAATGTTCCTAGTAAAGTAACTGCGATCTAAAAATAGGTTTCAAAGAATTCCGAAGATTTAAGTCTGCAAGACTTGTACCTTGACTTTATAAACTAAGCTTTGCGCTAGTTACTGCTGGTTAGTTGACTATGGGCGTTGAATACTTACGTAGCCAATCCTTTTTATGCATACGGTTTTTTTTCTAAACTTTCGCTTTTCTATGCGTTATTTTTAACATGATTAATCATATCGATTGTGGTATAAACAAAAATAGACATACGAATGCAACCAGGTGAACTATCATTAGCAGTTCATAACGCATAACAAGTCAAAAGAACATCACACGAATCAATTGACGTAGGTAACGACTGTTTATATCAATCATCGCGGCGTACTAATACGAATAATCAAATCAAACATGATACATATTGTAATATCCCTTAAATTATTAACTTGTAATTTGTAATAACATATAAGCGGTTTTAAAAGTCTTAGGCAGCGCGGAGAGAATACTTGCTAGGGAAATTGTCAACACCAAACCGGGAATGACATTACTCATTTGCATGATTTAATTAATGTATTTATTATTTCTTGCAGTTCTATCTGAGAGTCCGATGAGGGTCAGATAATTTTTTCGTAGATGTCCCATATATTTAATATACTTATTTTTATAAGTGTTCTTAGTAACGAAAGCGTTTGGGAGAGAAAAGGCCACTAGTGAGATAGCTGTAGATCAACAACTAGAGCTTAGTGTAAAATAAGAAGTCGTGGGAAGAATGACATAACTGCTTGCATCTTCAGCGGGCCTGGGTACTAAAGGTTAGGTTTCGACTAGGTAAATATTTATGTTTTAAACATTGAGGTTTATATGCTGATGATACAGATAGCAACTACATTTTAAAACAAATATCTTATGCACTATGCTTTAAAAGAACAATAAAGAAACATAAAATGCTGAAAGAAGAAATAGCCACTCATAGAGACTGTCAACGAACCCGAACCAGCTAGCGGGGCAGGCAGCTTACTATCCCAATCCATGCGTCAGCTTAAAAATGCGGCGGGATATCTTCGACGATTAGAGGGTCTACCTACAATCCAAATTATGACATGGAAGGTGGTTAATTCTGCTGAGAGCAGCGCTCTAAACGACAAACATCACTATAGTCCTGGAATGACTGATTGCAAAATAAAATCACAAAACAAAAAAAACATTAGTTAGTCCTGAACAGAGTGAGACGATTCTTCACGCCAGGGCAGCTCTGTCTTTTGTATAAGACACAAGTTCGCTCGTGTGTGAAATACTGTTCTCATCTCTGGGACGGTTCTTCTTCCTTCTCGAAGCTCTCGACAGGTTGCAGCGGCTTGCTATCCGTATTATTGGAAACCGAAAGGCAACTTTGACCCTTGAGCCTCTCCAGTTGCGTAGAGACATTGCACCAGGCTAAGTGTTCTCTTTCGCTTCTACAATGGGGAATGCTCTGACGAGTTATTCCAGCTTATTCCACCCTCACCTTTCCACTCCCATACCACGCGTGCTGGACTACGGCGTCATCCACACACAATTCAACATTTGTTGGCCCGAACTAAAAGGTTCGGTGACTCGTTTCTTTGTCGTACCATCCAGACGTGGAACGCTCTTCCAGCACATGTGTTTCCTTACTCGTATAGTCCCGGGTTCTTCAAGCGGGGCGTGAAAAGGCATTTCTGCAGGCCTTCAAGGTGAGTATGTCCAGCCCAGTGATTCGTTTGAATGACTGGGCTTGTCAACCTCATATCTGGACCTCACGACCGCTTTCCATCAGGTGAAGTGAGGTCATCTTGACGGGCAATATAGCCGGTATTGAAGCCACTAGCGTTCTTTGGGATGCGCGTGGTGAGCGACTATAACTGCTCCGGTACCATTCTTGATAAATGGGAGTGGGTAATGCCACGGGCTACTCGCCTCATAGTGCATTGTGCTTTGTGGCGGCAGGACCTACCGTAGATGGCCCCTGGTATACTTCACGGTGTGCTAGGAATAGTGTGCCCTGGAGGTTGGTCGGGGGGGCTACTAAAATAAATCTCAGTAGATGGGAAAAGGGGTGACAGGCAATATAAAAAAAAACTTCTGTTGACACTTTAGCATTTGAATTAATTGAAACAGAGCAGATCCAGACAATGACATTTGAATTACAAGTACTTCGAAAGAAAGAGAGAAAGAACAAAAATCATTTAATCATTCAAGCTTGTAGAGAGCACTCATGATATGTCAACAACGTAAGAGTAAGTTGACAACATAAACGTAAATGAAATAATACTAGAACAGTTCATATATACATAAACCTAATGCAAATCTACAATCGGCTCGCACGCTGCTTCTATCGGGAAGACTCCGGCAAGAAACTCGATAGTTACTCTTGTGATCTTTGTTTTGTTTTACAATCGATATATTCAGTCAGAGCACAGTCAAAAAAAACCTACTAAGCAGAGGAGCAGATTATTCCTACTATCACCACAAACTTTTGCTGTTCAAGTAATCCTCTTCATGAATACCCTTGTTATATCAATTTTGCTTTGATTGTAGATTTAAACTTGTAAAGAGGTAATCAAAAGGACTTGAACTGAGCAGAACTGAATAAAATATACTGACCATGAACATATCTGGAAAAGTTATTGACACATTGCATATTGAAAGACGTGCACATCCATTTCTGGAAAATTGTTGGAGCTAAAGTTTTCAATAATATTGATGTATCAATTAAAAAAAAACTGAATAGCTGTATAAGTAAGCTCTTCCTAAAGAAGTAAATGTCAGCCACTGGCAGAAATGCAAAGAAAACTCTTAAAATTAAAATTTAAAGAATTGGCTTGTATTAATAATAATGTATTTGAACAGTGTTTAACAAAAGGGGACAATAAATAAAAATTAAGAAAAGTTACAAAATAAACTCTAGCAAAAAGTCGAATATGAGTGAGATTCGAACCGTAGATCTTAAGATATACTGGACCTTAAAAGTAAGTCGGAGTCCACTGTTCCGAAATGCGATTTGACTGAAGTGCGAAATTTAACATCTTATTCTGTGCAGCTATTCAAACAAACTTCAATCTTCAGCTTCTTCTTATTTATATAATCAGTGAGCTGGCACTGGCAGCTTTAAAGTACCCAAACAAATGCTATTCACTACAGTGTGTTTAAAACATTGTTTGATGTCATAATATCTTGAAAATGTTTAAAATTTGATATAGTTAATAATACGAATTTAATCTAATGAATGGTAGAGGTAATCGGGATTGTATGAAGTAAAATTTTATTAAGTGAAAATATCAAATTTTCTAAAAGAATAAGGTTGAATGGGTGAATGTAGGTATTAACGTAAATAACACAGAAACCGAATCCGACCATCCGGTGATGCCATAGATATTTAGGCTTTCCGGCTACCTATGCTTGAAGTACCGTAAGTGCTAAGTGTGAAGTTATCGTAGTACAAGCTCGGACAAAATGACAATTTGTGCGATAAACGTGGTGGAAAAACATGAACAATATACACACGTAACATCTATAAAATACTGTTATTTTGACTGTTGATTTCGAGATTTCCATTTTTTGCCTTTTTGTATGGAACTATCCTATCCTTATGTTTTGCCACGTGCTTTTATTCGCTTTTCTTATCTTTTCATGAAATGAAAACAGTCCCAATAATGTTTTTAAAAAAAACATCCCTATGTATGTCGTCTCTACATTTGTCTCTGACAGTGACAAGTTAAAGAATGCGTCACATTCTATTGTCACTTCATGAAAAAGTTAGGCCCGTATTCTGAAACAAAATAGGAATTTGAGTTTTTGTATGAACTGACGTTTTGAAATCTCTACTCAAGTACAGATCAGTGCTTGAGTACGATTCTAGATTCAGGTCTTAAATGCGTTTACCATACTTTCAAACACATCGGCATAAAGATTATTATTTCAATAAAATAAAATAAATATAAGTTGGTATGACTTCGAAACAAATAATTTGTTTGCTTTTTAGCTATTCGAAGCTAGATGGCAGTCGCATAGTGTAACTTAAAACTCCGCGTTAACAAACCTTATGAAAACCGGGTTTTATTTGCACTATATAACCAGCAGCCTCCCCTGAGAAAAGATAGAACATTATAAAGAATAACAAAAAGAGAAAAACGCTTATTCTACTCTAATGAGATTATACTCCCATCTTCCGTGGCTTCTTGACATACTTAAGAGATTCAGTACGTAAACATATTGACGTCAGCCCAGAATACAGAGAGGTAGTTTAAAATGTTCCTAGTAAAGTAACTGCGATCTAAAAATAGGTTTCAAAGAATTCCGAAGATTTAAGTCTGCAAGACTTGTACCTTGACTTTATAAACTAAGCTTTGCGCTAGTTACTGCTGGTTAGTTGACTATGGGCGTTGAATACTTACGTAGCCAATCCTTTTTATGCATACGGTTTTTTTTCTAAACTTTCGCTTTTCTATGCGTTATTTTTAACATGATTAATCATATCGATTGTGGTATAAACAAAAATAGACATACGAATGCAACCAGGTGAACTATCATTAGCAGTTCATAACGCATAACAAGTCAAAAGAACATCACACGAATCAATTGACGTAGGTAACGACTGTTTATATCAATCATCGCGGCGTACTAATACGAATAATCAAATCAAACATGATACATATTGTAATATCCCTTAAATTATTAACTTGTAATTTGTAATAACATATAAGCGGTTTTAAAAGTCTTAGGCAGCGCGGAGAGAATACTTGCTAGGGAAATTGTCAACACCAAACCGGGAATGACATTACTCATTTGCATGATTTAATTAATGTATTTATTATTTCTTGCAGTTCTATCTGAGAGTCCGATGAGGGTCAGATAATTTTTTCGTAGATGTCCCATATATTTAATATACTTATTTTTATCTTTAGTGTAGTCTTCTATGTTTATGTCGAAATAATTATTTTCTTTTTTGTTTCAGGTAAGATATTGCCTAGTTCGTTTTAATTGAAATCTATATTCTTATCTATAAGGCCCGAAGGGTAAGTGTAAAATATATTTCATGCATTTTTAATTATTATAAGGGTTTTTGTTGGCTTCCTACATTTAAGCCGTAGTTTAAGGTGGTCTAAAAGCGCTTACTTGTATTAATGCAAATTACAGTTGATCATAATAAGTAAATAAGTAAGCTGTGTACTGTCCCACTACTGTTGGGAACAGACTTCCATCATTGAAATCCAGTCATCGCTACATGGATGATTTATGGATTTATCAGCACACCATTATGCGGGTGTTAAGATCATGTCCAGTGATATTATTTTGAAAACGTTAAACATCCATAAAATAAGAAATAATAAGAGCATGGAAAAAAAGGTATAGAAGCATTATAATATGAATTTGAAAAGTAAATGTGTGGTTTATTTACCTGAAAGGCGGGTCACATAACACATTTAAATACAGGTTTTATTGCAAGTAAGTATAGATCTAAGAAATATGTCCACAACACAATTTACGTTAAACGACTGAGAATATAGAATAGAATTATGTGGGATATTATGTCTGTTTTCTATTGTCTTTTTCAAGTTCGCAGGTATAGCAATCAGTGACACTCGCGTATCGCCATCTTACGATTTCGAGGTGGATCAAAAACGTTGCATTTTTGTGGGATTTTCGTGATTATTTCATTGAATTGGAATAAAACTTAAAAATTTTGCTCTGTTATTGTGTGTATAATACTATTAAAAACACATTGAATTGTCTAAAATTAGGTAATCGCCAATTATTTGCTGAATTAAATAAAAAACCGTTTTTTTAAATTGATGATACTTTATTTGAATTCGGCTAAATAATCGCAAAAACCTTGGAAATGTGCGACGTTTGCGATCTACCCCAAAACGCAAAAAGCAAACCCTCTTAAGATCATCTGGATGTCGGGCGAAGGACCCATTCGACACCACGGCGTCTGATAATAATATGCTTCATTATTAAATCATTACCTTATTGCTGAGTTGTGGAACCTAGTTCTCTTAATTAAATGCTAAGTTCTTCCTAACTAAAGTCTTATTAGTTGCTAAACGGATACTTCATTAGGGGAATTTAACCCACTAAATAATGGAGCGTTGTAGAATTCGGGTCGGGGCCTCATTGTATCACTATACTTATGAACCTTTAACTCGTAAAAAAACTGAAGTAGCCGCCATACTAAATGTACTCTCGTAGGCAAAAGTCCACATACAATTTTAAGGGTCGTTGCATCCATCAATTACGACAACTTACGAAACATAAAATAAATCTTCTTTGTTACTTATCCGATTTCCCACATGAACACGAATGTTATGTTTGGTTCATTTATATGTTAATAAGGACGAAAATGCGGGTGTTTAAAACATGCATATTCCGTACTGCGAAATGAAATAATGTCCTGTACTGTTATCTTGACTATGCAAAGTTGCTTCATACAGACTTACATGTACAGTAAAATGACGTAAAGACTTAAACGAAATGTATTGCGCATCGCACATTTTTCAAGCTTACTATGAGGTACGAACACCTATTGTAAATATTAGGCAACATACCGTGGCAATGCGCCAAAAATGTGTCGTAGTTCCTAAAACTAAACTTTTTGATATCATTACGCAGATAAGCGTTGTTTTCAAAGTAAACTACCGAAAGTTACCATTTCACGTGTACCTAGAAGATGGATAAATACTTCCGCACTAGAACAATTATTATAACGCAGCAACGCAGATAAAACTAGCCTTGTCATCGGCATGAATCACCATTAATTTCCTAGCGTAGATATTTAGTGTATGATAACGACTAACGTTTTGGTAACTCTAGCAATGGTTTACTATAGTTATAAAACTATTTAAATTGAGAAAATAAAATATGTATGCGAAGAGTTTGATTCACATGGTAGATCTAGTATACAGGACTAAGGTACCTACTTGATAAACCTATGCAGTAGCAGCTGTAAGATGATTATAATAATGTGAGGCACAAATAACATCGCTGAAATATTCGAAGTTCAGTTTTAAGGACTAATCAATTTACAATAATTCGATTTATTAGCATATTGAGTGCTTTTTATAGCGATCCGTTGCGCAATTTAAATTCCATAGAAATGTGAAACTGAAGCAGTTGTCCGCCCACGGGCGGGCGGCGCGCCCCGCGGCCCCGTCACGTGCCCGCGAACTACGCAATTTATCTACAACCTTTATTACTTCACCTATTGAAACTCGAGCGTGACGTACGCAACTTTACGAAGGTTTCAGTGCACGATACTAATTATTTATTTACGCTTCATCTACAAGAATAATCAAATAAGTCACCTTTTTAGTTTAGTTTAGTTTAGCTTTATTTATCTCATAATACAAAATTACAATATATATTACATTCGATGTCACATATAAGAATTTGCATTATGATTGTCAAAATTATTATACAATTATATATTTGTTAGTATTGTTACGTTACTACTCACTACTTCAGGCGTTAGCTTTAAAAGCCTTTCATTCTACGTATACGATTAGGAACACATGCACACTATACTCGTATATTTATCCATGTGTTCATTTCTAATATTGTTATTTACTACCGGTGTATATAAGACTTTTTATTGAGTATACATTTTTTGTCAGTAACATGTCATGCTTTACATGAAGAAGTGATTTTTTTACTCTTTTGTTTCTTTTAGATTGAAATTCAATTCAATCTTGAAGAAAATTATATTTTAAAGAGATAATTTCAGCTAATTTGAATTTCGTGCAGGATTACACGTTTTTCATAGAAATTATTTAAAGCTGATGTTTCCATTTATTTCTAATTAAAGTCACCTACCTACCTAACTCCGCCGTTTCAAAACAACATCACTAATGTTATGCATGACATGTTTTTTCCTATTCTGTCTGTGTCTGGTGTTTTATCTTAGTTTTAGTGATCGAAAGTTGTTATTGCGCGTGTTTTTTTGCCAGATGTTTAATAATTAGTAACAAGCTAAACCTGGAAGTGTTGGAGATGGTTGGGGAGAGCAGAAGTATATTCAGGACCATAGATAATAGACGTGGGAAAATGATAGGCCACATTATACGACATGACGAACTTTTAACAACAATTATAGAAGGAAAAGTGGAAGGGAGGAGAGGTAGAGGAAGACCTAGACGAAACTACATGGAACAAGTAAAAGAGAAAGTAAACTTCATGTCGTATAGAGAGGTGAAGATGCTGGCGCTGTCCAGGGAACAGTGGCGGTTGCTCCACCGACAAGAGCATGGCTCTTAAGTTTAATGAATGAAAAACTTAAAAGCCTGAGTAAATGCAAAAGTTACAGTGTTTTCAGTTCCTCTATCAAAGTTCGCTCCAACTGACCTTTACACAAATAATTCAGAACTTTAGCTGGTAGTTAATTGAATCAGTTTGCGATGCTATTAGTTCCGTGATCAGAGTGGTCGTAAGTATAAGGTCAGTAGGTTGGGTGGATTTGCGCAGTGGCGAAGGCGTTGCACGAGCCAGAAGGAAAGGGTAGAGGTCACGGAGCAGGGGTGCAGTGGTGCAGTGCTGCAGGGCCAGGCCGCAGTGGGTGAGGCGGCGTGGGCGCGGGGCGGTGGGCGGCCGCCTAGATGGCGCGGGAGAGGGCGGCTGGCAAGCCTAACACACGTTTAGTCAAGTCTTATGTAAACCGCTTAGACTTCCCACATGTGATGTCAGGAAATAGGCAATTGCTACAACGAATGATCAAGTTGGAAGCCATTATGACTGTTTTTTTTATCCTTTAGGGAGAAACTTTCGCTATAGATCCAATAAACAAAAAACTTTTTATCAGGATTCCACCTACCTTCAACTTTACACTGTGTATAGCCCACTCAACGAAGACGAAAAACTGCCAAATTGGGGAAATAATTCGTGTAAAGGCGCATTTTGGCACAAATGTAGGGAAAGGTGTCTGAAACAACATACTCAAAGTACTGATGGATGGCGGTGCATCTAACGGGAACGGAAGGGTGGCTTAAAGGTACTTTTTTCAAGTTTTTCTTGCACAAAACCGTAAACGGTGGAAGAAGAATACGCAATATTTTTTTACTTTTTGGTGTTTTGTTTTGGAAGAGTTTTTTTTTGAAGTTTCTGTTTATATCTTGATTTTCAGTGTATCGGTTCTTGTTTTTTTTATACATCGCGAAAAGTATCGTTCATTTGCTCCTAAGGATTGTAGAGTTTCGTTACTTTGTCATGAATCCCACAATCAGAACCTAACCAAACTCTCATCAAACTACCCTTGAAGTATATCCTTTCTAATAAAAAAAATATCATCGGAATCGGTTGGCGTGATATTGGGTTATTCGTCCATTTGTGGCGCATATTGTTTATCTAGATTTAAGAATTACATGAGGGTTTTCTCATGGACGCCACTGTCAGAACTGGACCAAATTAAAATGGGACCACACGGAAAGGGCTGGTGCGCTTTCAAAAAAAATGAATTATCAAAATTGGTTAGCTTGATATTGAGTTATTCGTCCATTATCAAAATCGGTTCACCCAGTCGAAAATTTTGAGGTAAGAAACATAAAAAATAATACAGTCGAATTGAGAACCTCCTCATTTTTTTGAAGTCGGTTTAAAAGTAAACACCAGTAAATGCATATATTTTGTTTCTTGTTGATGACAATCAGAACATTCTTAAACTACGTGGCGCAGGTGATATGCAAATACGCAATTGTAATTGATATCTCTCCAAGGTTTCCCCAGGTACCTACGCAACTAAAGTTTGCGTCAGGCCTACGAACCGCAAGTGTCTTAAGGCAGTCTTATACTCGTAGAGCCTATAAGGCACTAAAGCGGCTTAATCGATTTAAACCGTTAGGTAACCCTTGAGCGTTTGCAAACGGTTACATAAGCCACGGCCGTAGTCCGCTCCGCACTCACCAAGTTCCGCTACGCTTGAAGGTTGCTGCGGCATAAGGTCGCCTGTCTGGGTCACGAAGACACGCCAGTAGGTACTACTGTTCCACCATGTTTATGTCTATTTATAACTATCAGAGCCTTCGTGCGTACCTGGACGCCGGATGTTGTTCGCGCTTACCTGTCCGCTTTGTATTCGTAAACGCACTTGATGCTAGAAATTTAATCGTATAAATTATCAAAGCTTACGATGATTCACAACAAAAACAGGAAAATAGATAGTTATCATTATGGTATGCTATTAAAGTATTAATTAAAGCCTTAGTATATGCGATATGTACTTTCACTACCAAATTGCATCAGTGGCAAATCTATACAAATAATTGATTATGGGTGTTGTTATGGTTAAAATAACCCTGGAAATGTATACCACTGACATTTAAGCCACGTCAATTTTTAGGTTCTGATTAGATTATGCGACGTACCTACGTACTGCCAGATACAAAATGCCACGTAGTAGGCGTGAAATACGTTTCCCTCGCACATTGGCGTCACATCAATAAACCTCTAACGGTTATATTATCTCATGTATGTTTACTTTATGTGCAGTTAACTGAGTTCAGAATTGGCATGCTAATTAACTAAGGTTGTTATTTTAAATGGGCCAATGTGCAAACTAGTTGCAGATAGGGACTTTAAAAACGGAAATTCCTAAAAACTTCTAACGCGCTTACCCACCGCTGATAACGGATTCGTTTCGTCAGTCGTGTACACGTATAAATGGGGTTATCACTGTTCATAGCACACCTGACTAAATTATGTGATTGTCAACACGTTGCTGTAATTTATTATATTTATCTAGTTTTAAGGAATCTATCTATCAGTCTTTGTTTTTATCGGTGATTCCATGATTCCACAAACACATATATCTAGTTCTGCACATTTTTTGATTTCAAGCGCACATAAAATTTGTACGACTTGCAGTTTTCTTATTTTCCAATTAACTATTATATTCTATTCTTCGCGAGGTAAATAAGAATCTAAAGGTGCTCCCATCACTTGGAGCACTTTAGAGCACCTTCATATAAACAGATCATTTATATTATGATTTCTTGTGAACGAAATTATTAAAGGCCTACACCGAGTTTCTTGCAACTATTCAAATAACTTAAGTCTCATCAAAAAAAAGATTATTGGAAAAGGTCTAATAATTCATCAAGTCGTGATGTATAGTAGAGAAACCATTAGCCTTATAATATTGACCCAAGGCAAGGGCCTTGAATAACCAAAGGATGATTATGATGGAGGCATCACCAGCACCCAGCACTAGACGCTCTTTGGCTTTCCACCCTCACGTTGTGGATATTCCAGCCATCCGCTCGTAGCGTTTCACTGATTCTTTTACGTTGTCCGAGCTGCCCCAACAGACTTCGTTCTGTCAAATGTTGACAGCTGATGTCCATTATCACATCTCGCCAGATTTTCTCAGACTTGATTTACTTAAACTATTATTTTTACACTGATTTTTTTGTTCAATCTTAATAAAATATAGCCTTTAACGCTACTGAATAGTTTAACTTTCTGTTAGTGAAAGAATTTTCACGATCGGATCAGTGGTTTCGGAGCCTATTCAATACAAACAAACAAACAATCAAATCTTTCCCCTTTATAATATTAGTATAGAAAAGCAACGGAGTGGAACTCGCTACCCGACCCGCGCATGTTTTTCCTAAAAAATTCAACCTGGGTCACTTCAAGCCGATAGTGAATAGGTATTGAGTGGGCAGACATGTACAGTCAAAAGCATACGTTGCCAAGGCTTCAAAAATATCCTAGCAAAATATTGGCCAGAAATATCTGAACGAACGTTCGCTCACACTTTTTTTTGACTTGTATAGATATTTGTGGCTAATGTTTTGCTCAGATATTTTTGAAGCCTTCGAACCGTACAGATATTTATGCTTTTGACTGTACCATCATAGGCCACATCGTCACTTACTACCAGGATTGATTAACATGTTTCCAAAAAGCCACAAAACAGGCAACCCGACAAAGATTTTCCTTTATTCGGTCACCAAAACGTTATTGTAGGTAAAGTGGCTTTAAGCTATTTTTTATGGATTATAGTTGAGACTTTTTCCTTGAATCAGGAATATTTTTTTCGATGAATTTTACATTCCCACACTGTCGTTTACAAAACTTTTGAAGTTTCCAAAACAGTCTTTGACAAATCAAATATTATTGTCCGAATACAATATTTGAAGTGACTTTGTGTGCTAATAGTTCCTGAGTCTAAAGTGGTAATTCATAGTGAATGCTGTTTTGATATAGTTATCTAATAGGTACGTTACTTACACAACAAATTATAACCATGTTTTTAAAAACACATTTAGCAGCATTTGAAAGTCTAGCCACAGAAAATACAGATTGCTAAGCTTAGTACGAAACGTAGGCGCGTTATATTTAAAAATCCATGTTGACTTACATGGCCGCCTGGTTAGCTAACTCCCAATTTCTGAGCGTTCGCTTAAAGTTGAAGCGCTTTAAGATCGAAAAAGCGTAAATTTTAAGTGAACTTTGAGTAACGTTTCAGTACACGTAGGCCAACATCATAATAATAGGATATGATATCTGAAATATTCAGTATTTTACTTTTGTTTTAAGGGTTCCCTACCTCGAAAGGAAAAAACGGAACTCTTATAGAATCACTTTGTCGTCTGTCCGTCCGTCCGTCCGTCTGTCTGTCTGTCAAGCCCCTTTACGCGTGGAGGTATCAAAGCTGGAATTTATATCGAATACTCAGGTGGACTGTCCCTTGGAGTTGTGAAAAAATCAAACTTCTAAGCCAACGCAATCATAAGATACAGCAGTTTATGCCGCAAATTTTCGACACTCGCAAGAGATTGAAAACCTACAGGGTACTTCCCGTGAACTCAGAATCTTGAAATTTGGTACGAAGCAACTTCTTATAGCACAGATGAAGGAAAAATTGCAAAAACCGGAAATTTTTAGTTACATAATATAATGAAAATATCTTTAATAAATATACCCACAGGTTTGTACGGAACCCTAGGTGCGCGAGTCCGACTCACACTTGGCCGGTTATTTTTGTTGATAATGTTTCACGAAACTATGTTGGTATCGACAACGATTCAACGAAACCGAAAATTGAACGATTAGAAAATAATCCGTAAAAAAGTATTACCTATTTTTTCTACCCTTCTTCAACGCGACATCCTTTACCTACACGTGCAAAACAAAATTTTGACGACGAAGTTTTAAAACTGAAAACTAATCGCCTGTCAAGAATGTAGGGCGGTCGCTCTTGTTCCGCCACCGCCATCGCCCAGTGACGTAAGTTGTTTTGCCGACTTCACTTAGTCACTTGACTGTTTTGCAAGAAGAAAGGTGTCCTCGATTCTGTTGTAAACAAACATTGCCACAGATTCATTGACGGTCACGCTGTTATTCACATTTATTTGTCACCATCTCACGAAGTATTTTTCGCGTTCTTTTTCCTGTGCTTTTTCGTATTTTTCAGATGTGCATGTACTTTGCAAGTGTTAGCTGCTGAGTGTGTACGCTGCTTACATTAATGTTTATTAATATTACATGGAAAGTTTTGACTCATTGGGTGATGTTTATGTAGTTAATTTAATTACTCATAGATATGGACGTAGAATGTATTTATAACGAAACTTTCGTTAAACTAGGTTTCATTACATGTTACAGTGTCATTACATTAGTCTGTTTGGCTTACTTTCACATTTATCACCATCACTGAAGATTAAATAAACCCTTGGGCCATATTACAATCCCTCATAACTTGTCAAGTTCATTCCTTCAACTGAGCGTAGCAATTTAATTATATAGGTAATCTTTCATTTCTAGCCAGTCAGTGGTCACCTGCCACTATCGCATCTTCTTGAATGAATATTTACTGTTAAATTGCTCGCTACGCTCAATTAAGAGAAAGAACTTGACTGGATTCATGGATTGTTATAAGGCCCCTGGTTGGCCTGTTTAAATGCTTTTTTTCTCCCTTCCTTAAAACAGGGAATTAACAAGGGCTGCAATGTTTTGTAACGGCTCTACATCTTACGACTTATTTATTGCACCGTAACTTGCAAATGGTCTGCACAGGCGAGTAATGACGGAACCCCAAAAGTAATATATAAAATAAATTTCACGGCCCGTATAACTCCACTGTTTAGTATTCAGTTTCGCAACTAGGTGAGGGGTGAGAATTGCAGAAGTTGCTTCGTCCGCTGCTCCAACCAAGCTCTAATGTGGTCAGACTGATGCGCAAACTACTTTTACAATTGTAGCTAGGAATTCTCATTCGAGAGCTTTAGGACTCATACATACTCACACTCATTTGGTTGTGATGGGACTGACTGAATGAGATTGTGACTTAACTGATTGCTGCTTCAGTAACAACAATACTTGCATGAGTAGAGTGAGCAGAGCACGCTAACGAGGTACAATTTTCATACTTTAGTATATGTACTCGTATTTTATTTATACTATTGATTTAACTAGTTAATTTCCTCTGGTATTCCCTTGAAACGCTTTTGTACTTTCCAGTTTTGATGTTCGTAAATATAATTAAACGTTAATCTGCGTTCCATAAATACATACATGTATGCTTGTCATGGCTAAAACGGGATTATTTATCGACCCAATTCGATTTAAAACGGTTAAATATTGTACCAACTAATGAGGTTTCCGGTGAAAATAAAAAGCGACGAAACTGTCGATGACGATAACACATTGTAATTAGAATGTGTACAGGATGTTTTGAAGAAGCAGTACGTTATCGTCAATTGTATTCGGTTATCTGTTCTAAACAGTGCCGCCTCGCGTGCCGCAAATGATAAGGCAAGGGATATTCTGCTTTCCTCATATACTTCCTACGCTTGATATCCTCATTTAACCGTATATAGTACAAGAGATCGTATAGGTAATATGCAGGTACCAGTATCCATTTAAATGTCTTTCGGACCTTTAGAATATTGAGTAAAATAAATACCTAAAAAATCGTTTTATTATGACTGCTAGTTTCACACCGCGACTTTGCACGGTAAACATTAAAGTATCTTTAAAAGCAATATGAAATCTCAACTCATTATATTTACAATTAGCTAAATAGTGAACTCTCGTATGAAATCACAACTCATTACTTACAATAAGTATGTTATAATGACAAGTATTTCACTTCTTTGACGCGAAAAGATATTTTAGCTACGAGTATGTTGAGCCGTGTCATCCCAGCTTTAATTATTCTGGTGGTTTTTTTTTACAGAATTTATAGCCTCTTTCTCCAAACTGGGGTCATATTACAATCGCTCGAGAAATTTCGTCAGTAAATATCCATCCTAAATAATGCGTTGATGAATGTCTGGAAATGAAAGATCATAATATTACGAAATATCTCGCTACGATCAGTTTAGAAAATGAACATGACAAGTTATAGGGGATTGTAAAACGGCCCCTGTACTGTTAGTTGACATGGCAACGCCTACGATCAATGGTTACTTATTATCATAGGGCATGATAAGTATCAGAAAAACTGAGAAACTAGCATAAAAAAAATAAAATGTATACATTAAACTAGATCTAGAAGATGTAAGAATCCCCTATACGTTTAAGACACGTGTGCAAATATCAAAATAGAATAAAGTCATTATTATGCTAAGAGTATGTAAGAGTATCTTTATGACAGTTTTTACAGTCATAAGGGTCATAGTGTTAAATCATAATAACTGTTAATGACTTGTTTATCACAACTTATGTTCATTGTCAACAAGTTGCGGAAAATAGAAACTATTTATAGTAGAATGGACATGATGTGGGCTTTCCACTTTATTATTTTTTCCTTATATATTGATGAACTTATTATGTCATATAGTTGTTTGAATAATATGGAAAATACACTTACAAGTTACAACGTACAAAAGTTGAACCTGTTTTATTGCAAAATATATAAAAATAGTATAAAATTCAACAAATTCAGTTAAGCTATTTATGCCAGAAAACATAGTAAACAGACGGAGTGGTAATTCTGCATTTATAATTCACGAACGGATCAATTGTTTTATATTGATCAATTTATTACAATTGATCAGTCACAATGTTTGAAAGAAGAACCAACATATGCATTGTAAAATGCTAAAATAATCAAAGTAATAATCGAATAGCATATTTCATCTTAACCGAAAGTTTAAATATTTGTAAAAATATTCCTCTCGTATGTTTATAGGTACTTGCCTTGAAACATTGATGGAATAACGTTGGCTTGCAACGTAAGCATATACTGGAAGGATTCGTTCGTCCCTCTGAGGTTTCGGTAGCTCTGTGGTTCAGAGCAGTCACCCGGATTGTGAAAGATGCGGGTTCGATTCCCGCTCGAGATCATAAAGGTCCGAAATCGAATTTTTCCAGTTTTTTTATTTTTAGATGTGAGGAACACCAACATAATTGAAAGTGAACTCAAATAACTTTATTTAAATAGACTGTATGAGTATACTTTCAAATCGTCAAAGGACAGTGCCCAAGTGGGCCTATGAACCAACAAACATTGGACATTTGTCATAATTCTGGCCATGAATTAAGACGTAATTATCACTTATTAGATTGTCACGGACACTTCTGATTTTTGATATTAAAATTACTTAAAAGATTTATCGTACGAATACATTTTTTTAATACTTACCATTTATGTTGCATCGTCTGTGCCCTCTGTTGTCTAGCCATCGCAACAATATTTGAATTTACTCTGTATTGATAAAAGAAACCTTGTAAATGTAGTTATGAACTTACTAAAGACTTCTAAAAAGAGTAACAATACATTACTGTCAATGCGATAGATGTTTAATCAACTTCAGATTATACATTGGCTTAAATCAGCTTTGTGCGAAGCCAAAAAAAAAACTAAAATATAATACTAAAATTTGCAGTGTTGTAAAAACACTGCAAATTTTAGTATTATATCATTCGACTGATATTGGTTTGTGTTGTGTAGTATTACTTTAAATATTTTATTTCAACATACATTTTGAACCATAATTAACCACCACCAGTCTTACTTCTTACTTAATAATATTATAAATGCGAAAGTTTGTGAGGATGTAATATATGTAATGTATGTATTACTATACAGTTTGCTTGTTACTCTTTCATGCAAAAACTACTGGACGGATTTGGAAGAAACTTTACAGTGATACAGCTTATACTCGTCAGAGTAACACATGGGCTACAATTCATAAAGATTTTGTGTAATTTAGCGTATGTTTTTTTTTATAACGCGGGCGAAGCCGCGGGTGGAAAGCTAGTATATAAATAACATACCATTGGTTGGTATTTTGATCCCTCATGCAGTGATAACGACTGTGATATGATAGTGAAAATAATCACACTTGCATAGCTTATCAATGCTAGTTCGTTCTTCGAATTCCAATGTAACATTATTTTGTACTTTTTATTTATCTTACTTATGCATTCAAATAGGATTGAGGTAGGTCAGTTTATAAATGCTATTGCGTGTTAGGTAAGTACTTCATTTATTTATCATCTAACTAACACGTGCAATATGTTTGGATATAATTTTGAGTAACTAGTTCTACGCTGTTTTTCGTCAGGTTTTTTTTCAATAGCCATTATCAGTAATTGCTAAATTTGACGATCTTTAGAACCCTTTTTCTATTCATAATAAGAGCGACGTAATTTTTTATTTTAATCTCCTTACCGCCTCAAACACTCCCTTCCAGGGCACTCCAGGGTTTCCTGAGCTTTTTGCAACGCCCCACAACTACCGGCTTGCCACCACGGCACTACCGCCACGTCGTTAAAAGCCGGGCATTGCGGCAAGTGCACTCTCGCGCTCTGAATCTCACTGAACGCAGACCTCACTGAGCCCATAAGCACGAGCCCAGACAGCCACGAGTAGGGTTATTTGGAAATGCAGCCCCGCCGAGACGTAATGCAAAAGATAAATTAACTGCCGAAAATTGATATCAACGAGCACTTCCCGCCGCCTATCTACTCGTATTTATTTCCGCCGATATTACGAGTATTTCAGTGTTCTATGCAATTCCCCCTTTCTCAGTCGGTCCCTTATTAAGAATAATGGAGGATCTTGATTCTCGCGGAAAGAACACTGGGTTCCGAAAATTACGGGTCAGTCACAAAAATTGAAATACCTCCAGAACTGTAAAAATTAGATCAATGAAACAAAAAACAGAATAAAGACTTCTTAGTTGCGCTTCTATTAACAATTATTTAAACTGGTTTATGAAAAAGACTTCATTAAAAAAACAAAATTAAAAAAAATGCCTATTTTTGAAAACAAATTTTTTGCTTCATGTCGTTAAGGATGCTTTCCATTTCTATACTGTCACAAAAAAAAAATATCGTGAACGTCTTCCACGTGCATAATTATTATTCTTTGAGGTGAAGCATGGCAGTCACACTGGAGGAATGTATCAGAATCCTAACTTTTTTGGAACTTGGGCGGAGCCAGCGTGAAACAGCCAGAAACATTGGTGTATCTTTGTCGACTGTTCAGCGGGTAGTCCAGCGGTACCAAGAGACCGGATCACACTTTAGGAGACCAGGAAATGGCAAACCAAGATGCACAACGGCCAGGGAAGACAGACAACTGGTAGCTACAAGGCTCCAAAATCGTTTTCAAACTGCTGTTGGTCTAAAAACTCACTTTATTCGCTTTGGAGGTGGCATTTTAAGCGCTCAAACAGTAGGATGACGTCTTCCTGAAGCAAATTTGAAACTATTGGGGCCCGCAAATAGCCCCAAACTGGAACGGGGGGGGACATCGAGTTGTAAGACAGAGATACGTGCGCGAGCACCTTAACTGGACACTAGACGATTGGTCTAGGGTGTTCACGGACGAGTCTAAATTCATGGTTTATAAGCATGATGGTAGGCAGTTGGTGTACAGAAGACCATCAAGCGTGTGTGGAGGAAAAAGTGGCGTACGGTGGAGGCTCCGTACAAGTTTGGGCTGGGATTTCTGCCGAGGCCCGCACCGAGCTGGTATTCATTCAAAATGGAACTCTAAATGCAGAGAGGTATGTGGAAGAGATCCTCAATGAACATGTAGGACCTTTCATGGCCAGGATGGACCGGCATGGCATATTAATGCATATATGATAATGCGCGTCCCTATACCGCCAGAATTGTACATGACTACCTTGAAGAGGTCGGTATCGACCTCATGCAGTGGCCAGCGCGAAGCTCTGACTTAAACCCCATCGAGCACGCCTGGGACGAGCTTCAGAGATGCGTGAAAGGTCGAAAACCCCCACCAATCACGCTTCCCGAGCTCAACCAAGCACTGGTGGAGGAATGGGAAGGTATTCCTCAGCACCGGCTCCGAAATTTGGTGTACAGGATGGCCTAATCGCTTAGAAGCTGTCAGAAGAGCTCGTGGAGGCAATACAAAGTATTCAAAGAAGAAAGTGATGAAAAACAGCAAAAATACAATAAAAAAAATTAAATCTTAAGAAAAATATTTATTTACTTAAGTTTTTTTAATTTAGAGATTAATATTGTAGGTGCACCTAAGTTTTTTTTTTTATCTGTATAATGAAATTCTCAATTGAACAGTCTTCGTTTCATTAGGATGGCATACGTAGTTTGGGAAATATTTGGGTTTATGTGACTGCCCGTTATTTTTGGATCCGAGTGTACTTGCTGTAAAATAAATAAATAATAAATAAATATCCCTGGACATTATTCGCTTAGACCTACCAATTCGCCAACCACGAAAGACTTCTTCAGATAGCTCTGGCTTCTGGCTCTATGAGTTGAATATGACGAAAAGAGACTGTAGCAACTAGCATTTAACTTTTATTTAACTTCACAATTCAGAAATCTAGCATGAAAATACATAGCTATCCTAGGCATAGATATCCCAACAAAAACATAAATGTGAAATGAGAGCCGAGTTATTTAGTATATTATGATATATTATGCCCTGGTGCTGACTTGAACGACAAAAGAAGTGAGATCTATAATATATTGAAGTCTAAGGTCTGATTTGGCTAGTTCTCATATACTTATTATTAAGTACCTACTAAAACAGTAATGAAAGAGCCCTATGTTCGATGGCTAGTTTCTACCACCAAGCCAAATTTTCGGAAGAATAAAATAAGAACTTACAGCTTTAGAACTTGCATATAATTATGAAAAAACTAGCCAAGTCAGACCTCAGTGTCATGAATCTCATGATGTATTTTCCCTAAATTGGGGTAGTTTTGAAATAATTTTTAACATTATTAATAAAAGGGAGTTTAATTGAGTACTGGTCACACTCTGGTATCGTGCTTGTCGCTGGATAAAACGGTTGGACAACGGCAGCTGAGGTTGATTCACCGTCGGTCCGTCGCAGTGAGAACATCGTGCTAGAATGTGTTACTAGTCATTCAAGTCAACAACCAAGGCATAATATATCATAAAATTGAACTTTGCTCTCATTTCACATTTGTTTTTGTTGGGATTTCATTACTTTTTGTACAGAAATTGATAGTAGTTACTTAGGTAATTCTAAAATTTAATGGAATAAGCAGCTTCCATCAAGAGGCATAGGATCGGAATGATTCGGTGTAAGGTAGGAGTATTAATTCTATTGTCCGACTCATTGTGCTTGTACAACAGTATTTACCTACCTACCTGAGACATGCACACTAAGGATTCGAATGATTGAATAAATTTATAAATTGGAGGTCAATAAATAGAGAAAAATCTTAACACCGCCTATTAGAAACTTTTGAAGACCGCAATAAGCTAAATTTGACATTTTTACGTGAATGTTTCTAGAGTTATGAGGGGATCATAAGTAGCTCCAACTGGTTCGTGTAATATAAGGTTGGGGAAAAAGTTTCTCATAATGAATAATGCCCTTCCAATCCCGCCACACACACAGCATCACCTTGTTGCGAGTTAACCCGGGTTTCGCCACAGTCTGTGAAGCCTGACCGGCCTTTGACCACGACCTTTTTCGCACGTTCTTGTCATACGTGATCCACTTTTCATCAGCAGTTATCAGCTTCTTCAAAAATGGTTCGGTTTCATTACGTCGTAATAAAGAAACACAAATGAGTACACGGTTCATTAGGTTTCTTTCAGTGAGCTCGTGAGGTACCCATATATCGAGCTTTTTTGTATACCCAGTTTTTTTCAAATGCGCCAAAACTGTTTTGTGGTCAATTCCCACTTCTTCAGCTATGTCGTAACTACTGATATGCCGATCTTTCTCTACTTTTTCAAAAATGGCATCCATTTTATGCGTAATAGGGCGACCAGAGCGATGTGCATCTTTGACATCAAAAGTTCCGGATTGAAAACGCTTAAACCAAATTTGTGCTACTCTCAGAGACACTTCACTAGGTCCATAATCATCGCCATTTTCTTTTCGCGGCATGCGTTGCATTTTTACCTTTTTGGTAGTAAAATTTTAAAATGTATCGAATTTCTTCATTAGATTCACTCTTCTTGACAGTAAGAAAAACAAATGAAAATCACACATTTTCCTAATTTGAATTTGGGATTATCTTATTTAAAATTTAAACTTTTAATGATACCAAAACTAGCCACATACAAATAGTATAGCCAAAGAGATTTTATTACAAGTTCATACATACTATATGCGAAAAGACTTTTTCCCCAACCTCATATTGCACACGGTGCTGCTCGCCAGTTCTGTTAGCTTGAACTTGACTTGACACGCTACCACGTGACTAGATAAAGACCATTCTACTCGAATTTTCAAAGTGCTTAAAACAGTGCAACTCGCGTGTAAAATTTAAAATAATACAGACGTCTAGACCACGCTAGATTATAGTTAAGTCTAGACGGGCCATGACCTCTATGACACCGACTAGATGCTGAATCTACGAGTCAGTCGGGGACTCGGAATTACCTGCTCCTCACTTTCGAGAACCTAAATCAACGAACATCTTAATAAGATTGCACACTGAAACCTTGCGCAATTGACTTCCAATATCTAAAATTATAACAAATCAACAGTGCAGCGGATCTGTCAGTGGCACCAACTGGCAATCTGCGCGGGGACGGACCGAAGACCGGTACAATAGCAATTGTATTATATCTTCCAGGTAAACTTAAACCCATTTATTCTATGATTATTCGGAAATTATGGATTTCCGATTGCCCGTGGATGAAATACCGATCTGACAAAATATGTTTTTTTTTATAGTATGGCCTCAACAATCGTGCTTACACAGCATTTTGATTTTGCCAATGTCTAGTGTCTTTGAGAACGTCCTATGCATGTTTTGGCCAGTGTGCTTAATGACAAAATATGTAGTTACGGTTGATTGTTTGACGATTGACAACTTCAAGAAAACTTATCATGTTTCTTCCAACAGGAAGACGCGTTAAGATTTACAAAGTCGCCATTAATTAATATGCATTTGCGTGTGAATGAACTTAAAGTCATGGCCGCAATGTGGCCATACCGTCAGTCAGCCGTGGCCGGATGACATTAGCATCTTGTTTTCATACCTCTCCGACTGGAACAACGGTGCGAACAACTTTGAAATTTCAATTTTCAGAGCCGATGACCGAGCCTGGTATTTTATAAAAACAAAAATAGGTTTTATATTCAAAGGAAGTCAGATTATAAAAACTGATGATTTAATACACACGTATTATTAGGAGCATCTGAGGTCGAGGTTTACACAATACCATTTTGATCGGCTCGTTGGCTTTTCTAACCACGATTCTGCCTGCTACACTACGGGTCGTCGTGTGTCGGCGACTTAAAGAGGGTTTGCTTTTTGCGTTTGGGGTAGATCGTAAACGTTGCATTTTTTTAAGGTTTTCTTGATTATTTAGCTAAATTCAAATTAAGTATAAATTATCTCTCTATTATTGAATGCACCTTTTAATTTCATAATTATAACTTTAACTGTGTACAGTAAATTTTTAAGTGTCTTTTCATTTTTAAATAAAAACGGTTTTATGTGTTTTTAAATAGTATCATGCACACAATAATAGAGCAAAAATTCAAGTTTTATTTCAATTCAAGGAAATAAACACGAAAATCTTACAAAAATGCAACGTTTTTACCGCCCCCAGCTAACGCTCTTAAGTTTGTTAACTGTTACAGGCAATAGAAAAGCTTTTGTACCTGCGTATCTATTTAATCCATTATCCAGTTTCTAAGTCTTGTAAACCTACATGGAGCAATAAATGATATGACTATGACTATGACTAAGCCATAACAATTTTTTCATAAAATAAGTAATTGTGCATGTACAGCTATATTTAAAATGGTTTCAGCTTGCGTTTTGATGTTCATAATTATATTATTGTCGAGTTGTTTGTGAAGTCGTTATCATCACGTGCAAGCAAATAATAGTGTAAGTGCTCGCAGTCAGCAGTCACATTGCATGTTGAAATCACGAATTCACGATTGTTGGTTTGCGAAGGCGTCTAACAGTGGTTCCCAATGCAGTTAGCGAACCGCCCACTGGTGGACGTCGCTTGGAAAGTAGTTTATCGAAAATCTTTTCGAACTGGTCGCAAAAAAGCAATCTTTGACGCGCTGACGCATTCAACCACTCTGATAAATCCCAAGCTCCTTATTCTTCATCAACTGATGTAGTGGACAGACTGGTATATAGTACCCGACAACTAAAAGACGCTGGCCAGGACTAGGGATGTAAAGCGGCACCCAGACACACAACAAATACAAATGTTCCCCACATAAATGTTTGTCATGGGTGAAGATCGAACCCACGACCTCCGGTACTAAAGGCAGGATCGCTGCCATTGCACCATGTGGTTTATAATTTAATTTTGTAATTCATTTATTTATTTATTCTTCATTGCACGAAATTAAAAGTTCAATAGGCGGACTTAATGCCGAAGCTTCATATTCGTTTTCACCTCATAAATGATAATTTTCCAATAACAAAAAAAAACAACTTCGAAAATAAAACTTCCAAAACAAAACACTAAAAAGTAAGAATACGCAATTATTTTGATTCCCAAACTGCTGTATTGTAAATTGTTTTTGTTATTATGTCCTATTTAATAGAGATTATTATTACTTTTTAGTGTTTTGTTTTGGAAGTTTTTTTTTGAAGTAGGTTTTTTATTGTTAAAGTTTTTGTTTATTTCTTGATTTTCAGTGAATCGTCCTTGTTCATTTTATACAGGCTGGTTCAAACATACACGTCAATATATTTTTTTTAGTTTCCACTCAGGTGTAAAATACCCCATCCCCATGTATGTTACCCGATTTTTTGTGGTTTTCGAGTTATGTTTTTTTTTTACGAATTTTTGAAAATTTCTGGGTTGAGTCACTTTTTCGGTCAGTGTAGCGCGATCTGTTGAGATAAATGCCTGATTTTTTTTTCTTTATTAGATTAATAATAGCGCCAGATGATTCTGAAGAATTCAGATCCATACCACTTATGGTATATGGTTCTGATGAATTCACATCCATACCGCTTAATATATGAAATTGAAAAAGTTAAAAATGCTGTTTTTTCCCTAAACTTTAAGGGCAGTTTTTAAAAAAAGTTTTTTAAAAACCTTACTATACTTTTAACTATTTACCATGTAAATTTCAATGAGTAACTTAAAGGGCATCATACCTAAATTTTCATTCAAAGTGTATGAAGTGTAAAATTCAAGTATATATCAACTAAAACTTGATTACAACTTAACTTATTGGAATTATTTATAAAAAACGTCATAATAAGTGTTCAAAATGGTGACATTTTAGTTTCACATAGAAATGACGTCGTTTAAAAAAATATTTATCCCAAAAAAGTCGTCTAAATAAACGCATTTATAGCCTTATTTTTTTTAGCTTTGACGATGTATTATCTGTATTGAGCAATAAAATGGTCATTTTAAAAGCGTTTTATGGATTTTTTCATCAGGATGTTTTTAGTTTACGCTTACTATGTTTTTAGATTATAAATCAAGTTTTAGTTGCTACACAGATTACTTGAATTTTACACTTCTGGATGTGTAAAATTCAAGTTTTCCCCATATTTTGAATGAAAATTTTAGTAAGATACCGCTAAAGTAACTCATTGAAATTTACATGGTAATTAGTTAAGAAAGTAATAAAGTTTTTAAAAAAGATTGTGATGAAAAATTTTAGGTAACTTTTAAAAACAGAATTTCTAAATATTTCAATTTTTTTTTAGAGTTATGATAAGCGGTATGGACGTGAATTCATTAGAACCATTTAGCGCTATTATTCAACTAATAAAGAAAAAAACAGGCTATTTCCTCAACAGATCGCTCTACCTACAGTGACCAAAAAAGTGACTCATCCCAGAAATTTTCAAAAATTTGTAAAAAAAATCATAACTCGAAAACTACAAAAATTCGGGCAACATAAGTACATGGGGTATTTTTGGATACTAAGGGTAGTGTGAGGAAGCTAAAAAGAATTTGTTGACGTGTATGTTTGGACCACCCTGTATTTCGAAAAAAATATCGTTAATTTGCTCCTAAGAATTGTAGAGTTCCGTTACTTGGTCATGGATCCCATAATCAGAACCTAAACAAACTCTCACCAAATTACCCTTAAAGTGTATCCTTTCCAATAAAGAAAAGAAGCATCGAAATCGGTTGGCGTGATATTGAGTTATTCGTCTATTTGTCGCGCATATAGTTTATCTAGATTTAAGACTTATATGGTTTTCTCATGGATGCCACTGTCAGAACGGGACCAAATTAAAATGGGCAGCATCAGCTTTCAAATAAAAAAAGAATTATCAAAATCGGTTGGCGTGATATTGAGTTATTCCTCCATTTGTCGCGCATTTGGTTTATCTAGATTTATATGGTTTTCCCATGGATGCCACAGTCAGAACTAGACCACATGAAAATGGGACCACACGGGAAACACCAGCTTTCAAATAAAAATAGTAATCAAAATCGGTTCACCCAGTCGAAAGTTAAGAGGTAACAAACATTAAAAAAAACATACAGTCGAATTGAGAACCTCCTCCTTTTTTTAAAGTCAGTTAAAAATACATCGTGCGCATGTAGTCAGCTGGACCAAACCGAGTCAACTGATTAGTTCAGGCCACGAATGTCTTAGCTTAGCGACATGAGACTTAATACAAAAAAAGCTGATTAAATTTCTACAAATTTTATTCAGTCAAATTTTTCGATATCTTGTATAGTTTTCGTTATTTGCTCTTGAAAGTCTGCAGTTTTGGAAAAACTAATCTGCTGTTTTTTACCGGATAACTTATTCATATTCTTTATTTCACTCCATAAGTTACAATGTTGGTAAAAACATAATACAGGACGTTATGGACCCTGTCGGGCACGGCAAAATTAAGAGAGTACCTTTCAACGATACACCGATGCACTTGTAAGCCCGCTGACCAGGTTCCTCACACTTAATTAAATGACCATGTTTGTGCATATATTATCACTTTCTGTAAGACATAGTAAAAACTATGTTTATTGGCATAGAAAAGTAATTAACATAAAACATTACCATGGGTGGGAAGGACCTTGATCCTCGTCTACGTTTTCATCTTCTTTTCTCTATCGGACCCCTGTAGGGAAACGGTCAGAGGATCCTCCTGTTCTTCTTCATCTTCGGAGTCAACTTAAGGGACCCCATTCAAGCAGTTTTCCTGGCAATTTTGGCATGCTGGCTAACATTTTTTTTCCCTAAGTCTCAAGTCGCTAGGAAACATAGTTTTCGAGATATAAACAAAGAACCCCATGTATGTTACCCGATTTTTTGTGGTTTTCGAGTTATGTTTTTTTTTTACGAATTTTTGAAAATTTCTGGGTTGAGTCACTTTTTCGGTCAGTGTAGCGCGATCTGTTGAGATAAATGCCTGATTTTTTTTTCTTTATTAGATTGATAATAGCGCCAGATGATTCTGAAGAATTCAGATCCATACCACTTATGGTATATGGTTCTGATGAATTCACATCCATACCGCTTAATATATGAAATTGAAAAAGTTAAAAATGCTGTTTTTTCCCTAAACTTTAAGGGCAGTTTTTAAAAAAAGTTTTTTAAAAACCTTACTATACTTTTAACTATTTACCATGTAAATTTCAATGAGTAACTTAAAGGGCATCATACCTAAATTTTCATTCAAAGTGTATGAAGTGTAAAATTCAAGTATATATCAACTAAAACTTGATTACAACTTAACTTATTGGAATTATTTATAAAAAACGTCATAATAAGTGTTCAAAATGGTGACATTTTAGTTTCACATAGAAATGACGTCGTTTAAAAAAATATTTATCCCAAAAAAGTCGTCTAAATAAACGCATTTATAGCCTTATTTTTTTTAGCTTTGACGATGTATTATCTGTATTGAGCAATAAAATGGTCATTTTAAAAGCGTTTTATGGATTTTTTCATCAGGATGTTTTTAGTTTACGCTTACTATGTTTTTAGATTATAAATCAAGTTTTAGTTGCTACACAGATTACTTGAATTTTACACTTCTGGATGTGTAAAATTCAAGTTTTCCCCATATTTTGAATGAAAATTTTAGTAAGATACTGCTAAAGTAACTCATTGAAATTTACATGGTAATTAGTTAAGAAAGTAATAAAGTTTTTAAAAAAGATTGTGATGAAAAATTTTAGGTAACTTTTAAAATCAGAATTTCTAAATATTTCAATTTTTTTTTTAGAGTTATGATAAGCGGTATGGACGTGAATTCATTAGAACCATTTAGCGCTATTATTCAACTAATAAAGAAAAAAACAGGCTATTTCCTCAACAGATCGCTCTACCTACAGTGACCAAAAAAGTGACTCATCCCAGAAATTTTCAAAAATTTGTAAAAAAAATCATAACTCGAAAACTACAAAAATTCGGGCAACATAAGTACATGGGGTATTTTTGGATACTAAGGGTAGTGTGAGGAAGCTAAAAAGAATTTGTTGACGTGTATGTTTGGACCACCCTGTATTTCGAAAAAAATATCGTTAATTTGCTCCTAAGAATTGTAGAGTTCCGTTACTTGGTCATGGATCCCATAATCAGAACCTAAACAAACTCTCACCAAATTACCCTTAAAGTGTATCCTTTCCAATAAAGAAAAGAAGCATCGAAATCGGTTGGCGTGATATTGAGTTATTCGTCTATTTGTCGCGCATATAGTTTATCTAGATTTAAGACTTATATGGTTTTCTCATGGATGCCACTGTCAGAACGGGACCAAATTAAAATGGGCAGCATCAGCTTTCAAATAAAAAAAGAATTATCAAAATCGGTTGGCGTGATATTGAGTTATTCCTCCATTTGTCGCGCATTTGGTTTATCTAGATTTATATGGTTTTCCCATGGATGCCACAGTCAGAACTAGACCACATGAAAATGGGACCACACGGGAAACACCAGCTTTCAAATAAAAATAGTAATCAAAATCGGTTCACCCAGTCGAAAGTTAAGAGGTAACAAACATTAAAAAAAACATACAGTCGAATTGAGAACCTCCTCCTTTTTTTAAAGTCAGTTAAAAATACATCGTGCGCATGTAGTCAGCTGGACCAAACCGAGTCAACTGATTAGTTCAGGCCACGAATGTCTTAGCTTAGCGACATGAGACTTAATACAAAAAAAGCTGATTAAATTTCTACAAATTTTATTCAGTCAAATTTTTCGATATCTTGTATAGTTTTCGTTATTTGCTCTTGAAAGTCTGCAGTTTTGGAAAAACTAATCTGCTGTTTTTTACCGGATAACTTATTCATATTCTTTATTTCACTCCATAAGTTACAATGTTGGTAAAAACATAATACAGGACGTTATGGACCCTGTCGGGCACGGCAAAATTAAGAGAGTACCTTTCAACGATACACCGATGCACTTGTAAGCCCGCTGACCAGGTTCCTCACACTTAATTAAATGACCATGTTTGTGCATATATTATCACTTTCTGTAAGACATAGTAAAAACTATGTTTATTGGCATAGAAAAGTAATTAACATAAAACATTACCATGGGTGGGAAGGACCTTGATCCTCGTCTACGTTTTCATCTTCTTTTCTCTATCGGACCCCTGTAGGGAAACGGTCAGAGGATCCTCCTGTTCTTCTTCATCTTCGGAGTCAACTTAAGGGACCCCATTCAAGCAGTTTTCCTGGCAATTTTGGCATGCTGGGTAACATTTTTTTTCCCTAAGTCTCAAGTCGCTAGGAAACATAGTTTTCGAGATATAAACAAAGAACCGCATCGTTCGTGTAATATCGTCTGCCTCGTCATTGTTTTGTCGGACTCGTCCATTATTACAAAGTCTAGGTTTCGAAGCCGTTTGCCGTTTCGACAGCCGTTATTTGTGGCAGTCACATGACAATGACACGAACATTGCACATAATGATAGTTAGTAGTACACGCCAATGTCACGTGCTAAACAAAATGCGTATGTATAGTAGTTGCTAGTTGTAAACAACGTACTCGTACTATGAAAACTTTGCATTCATAGCGATGAAAGTTCAGCCTATGACTATGTTTACAGCCACAGAACGCTCTGCTTATGTTCAGTAGTTATCAAGAAACCCTTATAATCATATGTGTTGTCGTTTTTTACTGCCTTTATACTAGCGATTTGTCAGTTTCAAAAAGTAACAATGCGGCAGTAGGCATTATCTGCTGATACTCGTATCTATCTACAAAGCCGACGTAGTTGCTAAAAGCCGAATAATTTATGAAAGTACACAGAATGGTTTATACCCTACGTGTAATTTAGAGGTGTTTTTTTTATTTTATTACCAAATGGAGTGTTTGAATGGATTTTTGTTTGAAATACCATAAACAAAATCTATTAAACACTTTTTCGATATGGCTAATCGTTTGTGGAAAAATATATTTAGGACGAAAATGAAAGTGGATACTACTAGTTTTAGGTGAAAAGTTATTTATTAATTTGGTTTCAAGTATGTAGTTAGTGTTTTAATTTTCTCGTATGCGAAATCGTCGTTATTGTGTATTATTTTTTAAGTATTATTCGTGCGCATTGTTATTTTTGTTTAATGTTGCTTTTTAGTTATATTATGTAACCACTACACTGAGCTAGAACAAGATCTTGGTCATAATTCATTCACCATAACGATGAATAATGATGTTAAGAAGTTTGAATTTTGCCTCTGTTGAAATGTGTTAACATCCCTAGCCTGCGAAGTATTTACGTGAGCCGGTAGTAAAATCTGTGGGCGAAACAAGATTTACATCGGCATCTGAGCACCTGTCTTGTATGTGAGGCTCATTAGAAGTGGCCAACGAAGCGGCTCTTATTAGTTCCCGTGGTGGGGATGACCCTCCGTGGAAGGCTGGTTGTTTGTTCCGCACTATTGCGGCGTAACAGTCGCATTCCGGTTGCTTGCATCTGTTGCACTAGCTCCATATCTTGTTGAACATATCCGGATAATGTGGTACTGGGCCATTTAAGTAGAAAAAACATTTTTTGGTGAAGTTACTCCAAGAATAAGATACATACATACATCCTCACAAACTTTCGCATTTATAATATTAGTAAGATATATAGTAAGATTAGTAAGATGATGAAACAATAAAAAATATCAACCTCTGGCACTTATTAGAAAAGCTCTGCTTAGTTTGGGGTCAGACAATCTTGGTGTAAGATATATTAATGTTAAATCAAGTCAAAGACAAACCAAATAACCCGAGAAATAGAATGCAGTAACAATTTGTCGTTGTCGCAGTAAACTAATCAACGAGTGATAAATCTGACAGTTAAAGGATCACGTTACATCTGGCGCAGCATGGGAGCTGTGACAGTCGCACGCGCCTCTTCCGGGCGCGAGACGTCTGAGATGCTGCGCGGAGCAAGCGCGTGGGAACCTTGTGGGAACACCGCGAGCTGCGCGTGGGCAACGCGCGGTTCCCACAGCCCATTGTCTCCTCGCGACCCACGGCCTAGCCTTCGACATGCCTACTTACACCCGACCTACAAACTGGCGGACGTTGCGTAAAACCATTTTTAAAACCTGTCATTAAGCACAGATTTATTTTGTGACGTCTCACGTTCAGCTGACAGCTAATGAAGAGCCGTTCAATGGATTCACTAAGCTCAATTCTATAAATAATGACGCCGTCTTTTATTCCTAAATAGATTTATTTTATCTAATGGAATTCTAATCTTAAAGCATAGGACAAGTATTGGCCATAGAGACGAAGATAGAGTTGTAACTTTGTTTATTGCGCATTGTGATCCCATATTCCATGCACAATTAGAGTGTTAGAACAAATTTGCTACAATAACAAATTGTGATTGTTATATCCTACTTTTATAATGTTGAGGGGTTACATTACAATATTATTATGTCGTAATTTTACTCAAAACAATCGTTGTTTAATGCGAATAATTGGCAGATAAGATAACATATCGACTGTCCGGCTTCGTAATTACGTGGAAATTTTAGTATTTTAAACAAATTGTTTTCTTTGAAAATGATTACTTCTAATCTTTGTATCGTAGAATATTGTTTGGGTCGGCGCCACCAAGGTCGGGGTCATTGAACCTATTTACGAGTTTCAGGCGCCACCGACGCGTGCGCAGTCGTGGAAATAAACCGTGTGTTGTATGCTTAAACGTCATAATTAGTCTTATCTATACTGTCATACTTGTTTGTCACTGAAACATCTATAAGATTCCTATTTTGTTAAACTACTCTTGGGTGCAATGAAATCGGGTCATCCCTGGTGTTCGTTTTTTGCGTTATTATCACATTTAATACTTATAGATAATTACAAAAGAAATCCAAGAACTCGAGAGTGGCTCGATTCCTTAGCTCCCTAGCAAAATAGTCGTAAACAAACGTCGTTAAGTTTGTGAATCAACCACGTTTAATTCCCTACATTTTTCATTATTAGAAACAATATGATTACAGAATATAATGATATTATATAATTAATATATGAATAACATAACATACCATCACGACTTTATCCCAAACGGGGTAGTCAGAGGCAAGTGACTGTTGCCGTCATGGTGAACGGAACACTCAGAAGCCCACTTTTCACCAATGTTATTAGAACCCAACGTGGTAGGTGGTAAGTCTTTCGCCCTTATCCGGGTAGATTTGGTTTTTTATCGATGTTTTACATCACCGAAGAGTAAGTCGGAAATTAAACAATGAACACAAAGATTTTGGTTCTGGCCAGATTTGAACTCGGGACCACAAGATCCGCGATCCGAGTTGGAGTGCTTAACCACTAGGCCACGACGCTCTCTTAAAATAATATATATATATTTATTTTCATTTAAATAAAAATATATTTCGGCAAGCAAATGTCGGCTTCAAACGTAAGGAACAAAAAGGACAATCACATCGAAAGTTGGAGGTCACGAGGTCAGGCAATATCCTCTCGCCGGTAACGATTGCGATACCCTTGTGTCCTCCCAATCGACTTTCAACCTTTGTTTCTATAGATAAGAAAAAACTGGAAAATATGTTCGTTAATTTGGCGGGAAAGAAGCATTTGTAAACATATTCTTGCTGCAGCTTACTCTATGAACAGATCGAATACATTTTAGAGCTGCCAAAAAATGTTGTCAGGACACACCTACAAATTGTATCCTGTACCCCGAATAACTGTATAGTTACAATAACACTATTGTTTGTCATTAAATTTACTATTTTTTTTGTTAATGCCGGCTATTTTCACTGACAATATCGACAGTTTTCTATGCTATTTCATATTCCCCTATAAGGCTGCGTGTGCACATCTCCCCACCAGAGATGTGCGAGGATGCGTTGCGGGGGATGTGTTTGTTAATAACCAATGGAATCACTTCAAATGAAAATACCTAGCTAGTTATATATATTCGTGATTCTATTGGTTCTTAACACACATTCCTCGCAACGGATCCTCGCACATCTCTGGTGAAAACGCACCCTTAATGCCCACCAGGACATCACACTAATTCTATAGTTGTTGTTAGTTTTGTTATTTGCTAGCCAAGTGCCAAGTCAATTCGTGGATCCCAAGGCCAGGATCAAATTACGGGTTAGACAGTACATCCAAGTGGATTTATCCGAATTAAAAATCGCATTGGTTTTTTAGCCAAACTACGTGAGCATAGCATTAATTTACTGCTTAGTTGCAATGCAGTATCATTCGAGTCTGTCACTAACTGCAAAAGTATATGATTGTGCTTAACAGATGGCGGGTCGCTCAATGTCAATATTTGTACAGTCATTGACGTCTTTTACTACAGACATGTTTGGGAAATAGCGTTCTCGTGCTTCTCTACGTATTGTGAGGCCACAAAACTTTTGACTCAAAACGCTATGTGTACACAGCACAAGAAAGGAACATTCGTGCGTCTACAATGCGCCGCAAAATATGGCACAACTAAATGATGAATATAAAAGACATGATACTTGCAAAAGGTAGATTATTAATATTAGGGCTAAAATCCTTCTGTGTCACCTGTACGTAAAAAAAATCTAGTAAAAGATGCATAATACAATTTGTTACCATTCAACTATTCCAGGGTAATTGCTCAACGGTCAGTGAACGAACAGTTAGGTAAAAGCCAGTATTGCAGGAAACCAGACGGCCTATAGTCTATTTTCGATTACGTCACATAAAACACAATTGTGGTAAGATTTCATAGTATGTTATTGAATTTTCGAAATAAAGACACTTTCTCAAGATATTAATCTATTCAGCAATAAATTTTATTTATTTATTTATTCATTCAAAATCCTTAACATCTATCATTACAGGCAAAACCTAATGCGATAGTGTGGCTATTTACATATTTATTTACATAATAATTTGATTATTGTAACTACGAGTACATGTCAGTTTTTCAACAATCAGCACCCACGCACTTTTCTATTAAATACTAACTTGTATGTGTAATGGCATACTGTGTGGTGGTAGGCTTTATGTGACTGACATAATTATTGATTATTATATTAAACTGGTGTCTATTTCCAGGTTCGTGGGCCTGATGAAAAATACCCAGTTGGCTCCAGCGCACAATAAAGCAATGTTCCTAGAATCGGTGTACAGCTTTAGCCTGAATCATCATCGCGCAATCGCAAACAACATCGGCCTATCTGACATCATCGGTTTGTCAAACTTCGATTGTTTTATCATTTGAAAAACGGTTACTTCACGTGCTATTTATGTTTCATTCGTCTGAATATCAAATGTAATGTCTAAGGGTGCACATCTCTGGTGGAATAACGCACCCTTGCGGTGCGTTTACACCAAGCGAGCGAATGCTCATTCTTCCCCAACTCTATGAAATTTTCCTCGTCTGTCTCTTTTTATACAAGGAGAATTTGAGAGAAGGGAATAAGCATTCGCTCGCTTGGTGTAAACGCACCGTAAGGCCGCAATAATTCGTTAATATTTCAGGCGATATTTCTTAAGAAATATGCAGAAAAAAAACTATTTTCAAATATTAAGCTTTTATTTGCATTCAGTATACTTTAAGTGCAACAGCGGCGTGTCATTTGTTAAGAAAACCGAAACTTTTTCGGTCTATCTTTGATAAGTTTCCTGATTTACGTCCTACAAACTACATTTGTGGTGTTTGTCCTTTGTCTTTCCACTGCCTACATATAAAGGGACGAATGGTTCTAGGGTTCGAGGTGCTAGTTTGTCAAGAGTTAATACTATGTCATCATGAGTCTAGTTTAGATTAACCACGATGATACCATGTCTGTGTATATTGAACTTCAGTTCAGTATGTGACTCTATCGGCGGAAACGATAAAATAAAACGACATAAACTAATCGAGACACGTACATAATATTTGCGCAGACCTTGGAGCACCTAACCGTAGCGGTGACTGACCGTCGTCGTCGGTAACTGACTGGTCAAAAAACTTTATGCTGTGTGTGTCTACCTATAGCTTAGTACAATACATCCTTTAAGCTAATTCTACGAATTCTTGTTTCAAAATACAAAAATAACTTTATTTGTGTCGATGGTCAGCTGAACAAAAGTAGGAGTATTTTCACACTATTTAAATGCATCTCTATATTTCCAACAGTTTTTCAGCGGAGTTCAGGGTCATTTTGATGGTTGGAAGTTATGCTCCTCCTTCATTCACCATGGACCCGTGTGTGCTTCCTATCCCTTCTACTGCCGCCCAGCATTATTTTTACGTGAGAAGAACTTAACTTTTTTCGCGAAAAACTATGATAGCAACGATATTACGTGCAGAGGCGCCAAAATGGTAATAGAATAATAATAAAACCGACTAAGTGCGAGCCGGACTCGCGCACCGAGGGTTCCGTACAAACCTGTAGGTATATTTATTAAAAATATTTACATTATATGATGTAACTAAATATTTATGGTTTTCGCAATTTTTCCTTTATCTGTGCTATAAGACGTTGCTTCGGGACAAATTTCAAGATTCTGAGTTCACGGGAAGTGTAGGTTTTGATTCCCTTGCGAGTGTCGATTAGCGGAAATTTGCGGCATAAACGGCTGTATCTTTCGATTGCGTTGGCTTAGAAGTTCGATTTTTTCACAGCTCCAAGGGACAGTAGATCTGAGTATTAGCTATAAATTCCAGCTTGATCACTCCACACGTTCCTGAAAAAAGGGTCTTGACAGACATACAGCCGCAACAAAGTGATCCTATAAGAGTTCCGTTTTTAACTTTCGTGGTACGGACCCTAAAAACAGGCAAATTGTCACAGGTTAATTGTCAAATTAGTTTGAACTACTTCCTGCAAATACCTTTTTATAATAATTGTAATTCCCCAGTTTTTGCAAGATCGGTGCAGTACTTATAGACTACTTTATGTAAACATGGCGGTTAGTGAACTGTGACTATATGAGATCGGGATTTCCCCTTCCCTTCATTGCGTTTGTTTTATTTGTAGAACTTATAGATAACCATGTGGTTTTTAATACTTGGAAATAATATCGACAGTCATTACATTCTCATGAGTGGACTTCGGTATATCCAACCAAAACATTTTAGAGACCATATGGTCCGCACTGTAGGTATCAGATCTCATGTAGAGCCAAGCTGCTGACTCTACACCTTAGTCATAATATAAAAATTGGCCGTGTCGTTAATTCAAGAATTACATTCTCATGAGTGGACTTCGGTATATCCAACCAAAACATTTTAGAGACCATATGGTCCGCACTGTAGGTATCAGATCTCATGTAGAGCCAAGCTGCTGACTCTACACCTTAGTCATAATATAAAAATTGGCCGTGTCGTTAATTCAAGAACTATGGTTTATCAGAAAAGAAATAAATAGTGGATATCTGTTTCACCTTAGGCCCATGTACCGGTTAGCTAAACTCCTAGTAGAGTTGGAAGCTTGGCTCTGCATGAGATCTGACAACTTTACTTCTGATACTAATAAGCTGACATTCAAAGTGAGTGACGAAATCGGGACTATACCACAATTGACATCATATCCCGAGAATTTTGTTTATCAGGAATAATCCAAACCCAAGTTATGGGTTCAAAAAAATTACGAAGCGCTTTGAGAAAAGGTAGGTAGTGAGTGCGATAGTGCCCATGCGTTTGCTTGGCTTGCCTTGACGATTTAAAAAAAAGAAAAACCAAATTACTTTCAACTATTACTGGAACTGAGAAGAGACAAACAATTTGTAAAGTTTGTCACTCTTTAATTAAATTTCAGGCGTATGCCAGTTTCTCACGAGTATCTCGAAAATCTCGAGTCGGTCCTAATTTATAACAAAGATTTTCTCTCTACGGATCTTTGTCGAGTCACACGCGGGGTGCGTATACCAGTCTTTCAAAAATCTCATAAGTATTTAGAAAATCTCGAATCGGTCTTAATTTATAACAAAGATTTTCTCTCTACGGATCTTTGTCGAGTCACACGAGGGGTGCGTATGCCAGTCTTTCAAAAATCTCATAAGTATTTAGAAAATCTCGAATTGGTCTTAATTTATAACAAAGATTTTCTCTCTACGGATCTTTGTCGAATCACACGAGGGGTGCGTATGCCAGTCTTTTAAAATTCTCTTAAACTACCTCTTTAGAAAATCTCGAATCGGTCCTTATTTATAAATAAAAATATACTCTCTACGGATCGTTGTTATGTTAAATCACACGAGGGGTACGGGATCGTATTTGTTGTTATTTTTGTCTCAAAATGTTTACTTATTGGCGCCAGATTAGAAGTCATCTTCATACTAGGGTGTTCAATAAAAAGAGATAGTGAGTATAAAGCAGTTACATATATATTATTCATTGTTATTTTATTTTCGACATGTTCAAACCTTTGAGGTTTATACACATGGTATATCGTGTTTCTAATCCTATTATTCCCTGCTTGAAAAAATATTCATCTTGATCGCTTAAAAAAATCATGTACGGCGGCAATCACTTCTTGGGGCCATACAGAAAAAGCTTTTCCTTTTAAAGCGGTTTTTCTGCTTGGGGCTCTTAGCATAATTATGCTTGTGACGTCTTCTCCTCTTTTGGCCCTGGCCTATGGTGGGAAACAAGTGTAAATTTCTTTTAACAAATACCGCTGTTTCATAAATGTAGAGGGATACCAACGTAAGTATTTTTAATTTCACAAAATGTGGTCTGCAGCTATCTCTTATTTTTAGACTCTCTCTGGCTCTGATGCATTTTTTTTGGGCTCTAAATACTTGTTACTTATTGGTAGAATTTCCCCAGAAAATTATTCCGTAACGGAGTATGGAAGCAACATATCCGTTATATGCAATCAAAACTGTTTCTACATTAGCTACTCTAGTTAAGCTTTTCAGTGCATAAACAAATTGATTTATACGTGAACATAGATCACCTGTATGTAATTTCCAGTTTGTTTGATGATCTATGTATAAACCTAGAAATTTTGTTGAATTTACTGATTCTATTGTTTGGTTTCTGTATCTTAAGGTCAAGTTTGAACTTTGGGTATATTGGCGGAAATGCATTATTTGTGTTTTATCAATATTTATATTCAAATTATTCATGTTAAGCCATTTTAATATATTAGTCAAAAGTAATTGTAATTTCATTTTCATTTGTCAAATCATTATTGTGTTTAATTATTACTGTACTGTCAGCGAATAGTGTCATGAGATATTCTGTTACAGTCGGAAGGTCATTAATATAGATTATAAACAAGCAAAGTATCAGCCTCTTATCTTCCTCATCATTTCCATATTTGTGACCTCTCAGTTGTTCTATTAACCGCGGTAACAGGTAGAAATCACTAGGCGCAAGGTCAGGTGAGTATGGATGATGTTCGATCAATTCAAATCCAGCATCTTGGATAGCAGTCATCGCAACTCGGGACTTGTGTGCGGGGGCGTTATCATGGTGAAACAACACAACTTTAGCAAGTTTGCCGCAGCGATTTTCGCGTATTTCCTGCCCTTTTTTTTATTTGTTCTGTGTATAAGGGTCCCATAATAATGGCTCCATGATTGAGGTAATAATTATCATTATCATTCCCTGGCTGTCCCAGAACAGAGAGCCCATAATATTACCGGTGGATGGAATTGCCTTAAACTTCTTAGGCGTAGGAGATGACGACTCTTCCAGGTCATGGACTGTTGTTTCGTTTCAGAATCATAATGATGAAGCCATGTTTCATCCATAGTTACGAAGCGAGCCAAAAATCGGTCAGTATCTTGTTGTAACAGTTCCAAATTGATTCGAGAAATTCGCAGTCTTGTTTGTTTATGCTCGTCTGTAAGCATTCTAGGCACCCAGCGCGCTGATACTTTTTTCATGCCCAAATGTGCATGCATAGTACTATGGATACTTCCTATCGAAATCTTCAGTCCTTCAGTTACAAAACGAACAGTAACACGACGATTTGCCAAAACGATTTTTTGAACTTTTTTTATCATTATTTTGTTCGGTAACTGCCGTCGTAGGGCGTCACGAGCGCGGGTCTTTAGTTAAAGTTCTTCCTCTCTTAAACTCGGCACACCACCGTGCAACCGTAGAATACGGAGGAGCATTAACCCCTAATGTTTTATTCGAGTCTAGATTTACTTGCTCAGTAGTAAATTTTTTCAGGCAGATATTTTATTACGGCGCGAATTTAAATTTTATCCATTTTGCGTACCACGCTCCAACACGACGAAAACAAATGACTTCTATTTTTAAAATAAGAAAAGAAAATTAACAATTTATTTTTTTAATTTATCAAATATACAATACTGGCAGGTAAAGCCCACTTTTTTGTTATTCAAGGAGTTTATATGCCATTATTACTTTTTATTGACCACTCATGTATTTGTGAATGTGGTGCAAGCTTTGGAGAATTTCCGGTCGGCTGCGATGTTTGTCGGAACACAGTCCAACGGAATATTCTCGGAGTTGTTGTCTTCGTTTGCGAGCGAACCCCTTCTGTTTACTGTTTACGATAAAAAATAAAAATAAACGCAATATGTGAAAAAAACATATTCAAGTGCTGCAACAACTTTTTATGTGCATCGTGCATCTTACTCCCAATGACTAACAGTCGAATTATTGTGATCAAACGGCGTTTGATATTATCTGCAATAGTTAATGACCCCTGCAATTTACATCACGCTTGTTTTGCTTAGCTAATTAATTCGTATTTATCAACAAAACGCTTTTACCTACGTACCAGATAACATAAACATGTTATTATAATTTTATTTTTCATGTTGTTGGCCTCATAATTTCATGCGAAGGACGCATGATTATCACACTTTTATAAATAATAGCACAGGTCAAAAGTCCTGCAGTATACAAGATTAAGATCTTTTCAAATGAGTTAAAAAGTGATTGCAGGTACATACCTGCACTTTTTTATTGTTTACATAAACAATAAAGATATTAACAGCATTTGGTTCCTCCGTCCTTCCTGCATTAGCAAGGCAGACTATTGCTGGATCACAATTTTAGCTATTCTTCGAATTTATATACGAGTCGTTTCAATGGGAACATCAACATCATGTAAATAGCAGTTACTTCAATTTCATGCATTTTATGTTTAATAATAAATGTGTAGTAATAATATGCTCTTTGTTATCTCTACAGCATATATTTAAGTTTAACCTTCCGATATGGAATCATTCAGGCGTGAGTAAAATGTGGAGTCGTCGTGTTCTGTTTACAAACATGACCTTCCGATAATAGGTTATCGCATACGTTGAATCTCTGCTGTAGAAAATGAATGAACGTGAAGGAAAAGGTACTTGTGATATTTCGGTACTGCAGGCAATCGGATTTGTTTATAGTGTATGGAATTCTAGGAATGCACTAGTAGGCTGGTTCTATTTATAGATGATGATGAGGTATGCGATGGATATATGACGTGTCCTCGCCGAGCGCCGCGGCGCTGCAACGCTTTGGCTCGGCGCCGTGTTTAACCATGCCAGAGAGATCACGAGCCTCGCTATACATGCCACTCAATTGTTATTGTTACCTATATTTATCATTAATTTTACTAATACGACGCCTTACTCAGACCTTCGTACCGTACGATACGCCACACAATAGTGACGTAATCGCAATCCTGAATGAATTTTATTTCTGTGAACTGTGTGACTGGACTGATACACACACACACTGCTCGATAATTTAACTTCTACCCATTTTTAAATGGTCCGCACAAAATTCTAAAACAAATATTGGATAAGAAGTAATGGTCTATAACTCAGTTACATCGCAAATGTTTGTAAAAAACGGAATAGCACAATATAATGTTTTTACTGGTTAGCACGGAACGTGATGTTGTTTTGACATATTAATATGTCTTTTTTCATTGGCTCGCGTCAGCGGCATTCGTCAGAGTAAATTATTTATAGGGGGCAGGTTAAATGCGGCTCGACGAGGCAACACAAGACGGATTTGGTGACCGTGCTGCCTTCGCCCACAGAACTCGTGATTCATTTTGGCCGCACAACGGTAAACATTACCCTAATTGCGTGCTAGGTGTAGGTCGCCGTTGTTTTGTCAGCGCCGCCCGCCCAACCGAGCTCATGTTCGTGACGTCACTAAACTAATCTGCAACAAATCTCTATAATTGTAATCTTATATCCGAGTATTCTCAGCTGACCATGCAACGCAATTTGGACTATCTTTAACGACCTCTTTATAGTGTATACTTTTTGGTTGACCGTAGTTGGGTAATAAAGTAACTAGTGTCACGGCGCTGAAGCATTCAGCTTGCAATGCTTGTATCCTGTTTTATTTCCGTAGTCTTCTTTTAAAATATTCCACTACCTTAGTGTAGCGGTAAAGTTTGAGTGAGTCAGTTCGGCAGGGTTGCCTTGATGGGCTATCTGCGTCACCCGAAACAATTGATTACGTTTTATGTACGTAACGTCGTTTGTTGCTCTTGTAACGCAATAGGGCTACGCAATTCAGTCTAGAATAAACTAGACGTTTTCAGTGGAAGCTGCTTTACTTTAAATGGTAGCTAGTTTAAACGAGGATAAACTATCCTTAGGTCGCTTCAATGTTAGCACCACCACGAATGCAATACAAGCCATTGTCACCCCATCGGTGAAGATACACTGAATCAAAATTAACATTTGTAGCCGTGGGGCATCAACTGCAATAAATTAACTGCCTTCATAGATTTTTGAATACGGGATAGTATAAATCTATTGCAGACATTTTTACACTATGATCACCTGGCCCCAATTTCAATCGAGCTTTTATGTGCTAGTCAAGAGACTAAAATACTTACACATCCATAAATTGTTTAATACGTAATTGTATAGATATTGTTAGTCAGTCAGACCTAGAAACAGAACGAAAAGCATCACCACATAAACTTTTATGCCAGGTATACCGGTGAAGAAAGCAGGAACGTTATCTATTGCACCGACGGATTATTCAGCTAAGAATGAAAATGACTAGTCCTATTTTTTCAGTTTTGAAATTTATTTCCAAATTTTTTAAAATTCTAAATCATTTATTTGCAAGAAACATGGGTGTATTTTATACAGATGTCAAAATAAAGAAAATAGTGTCACCATATTCAGCCTGATTCGGCAAGCAAATGTACACATAATTTAATTAGTTACAAATGTTACAATGTAAATGTATTACAATTAGATTCGAATTCATATTTAATTCAGTTACCATATTAAAAAATTAGTCACAAGTTCAAAATAAAATCAAATTAAAAATAACAATACCAATAACTAGTCAAGTTCATGCAATGTGACATTATTTTGTCCCTCAAGTATTCATTTATACTATAATAGTTATGTTCAATACTTCAATAATAGAGGTCCCGAAAATAGTTCCGGGACCTCTATTATTGAAGTCTATTAGTGATACTTTATTGTTAAATCAATAGTGATTTAACAATAAAGCAGTAATATTTATAGAAGCATAGCTTCTTAAATCCATAAAGATTCATCGGAGCCCACCTGTTGTCCTTTATAAGTACTTCCGTACGCACCGTTCAGTACGCAGGAACGCCACTCTTGCGCGGCCACACGTCCGGCTCGCCTTAGCAGGATAAGAATGTAAACAATACTTGTTGTTGTATGGCATTCTCGGTGATGCACCCGCGCTGAATCATGCGGGCAATTAGTTCATATCTAACGCATTTAGTGAATCATCGTGGGCTTAGCCATAATTAAATAAGTAAATTAAGTGGAGCAGCTTGCACCAAGATCATCTGACCCCAAACTAATCAGTGAAGCACTGCTTTGGAAACTTAAAATGTTTTTACTGACATGAAATTCTTAAATTTAACCTAATTATAAAAACACTCGCTGATAAATCGATTCAGAAATTGTATTTAAAAATTACGCGAATAGATATTCCCACGCATTGTACGAGTATGTGTCTTTAGTCTTGCATCTGCTAATGATATAAAAAAAAATGAATAAATATCTAGGACAACTTACACCAAGATCATCTGACCCTAAAATAAGCAGAGCTTGTACCATAGTATACACCCATAGGTGTCCAAGACTGATAAACATACTTAAACGAAAAAAGATAATAACACCCAACAAACACAAATGTTCGTCACATGTTTTTTTTTAAAAGGCAGAATCGCTACCATTGCGCTAACAGGCCAAACAAAATGATGACAATGATAGTGTTGATAAATAAGTGGCTTCCTTGCTTTCAACCAAATGTAAAATGCTCGAAAATTTTCTGTTCTCGTTTATTTCCTTCTAGCTATCTTAATAAAAAATCGTGTAAGGTAACGCGGTGTTAAATGTTGATATATCAGATGATAGACGCAGCGATCAATCTTTCCCCAGCTAGCGCTCGTCGGCGTCTCTCAGACACTATTTGTCTTGCTTACAGGCGGACGGCTACAGGAAGTCTCGTACTGTCCCTGCATTTTTAGCGTCGCTTTGGTAGCATTGGAATTTAAAAAAAAGTTTTGTGGGTGTTAGGCAAGCCAGCATTTGAAATATCAAATGTACGACGAAGTATAAGATTATGTTGATGCACAATTTAGGCAACCGCATCGCTAGCAGGAATTTCTCCCATTTACCAATTTTTCTTTGAGTCAAATCAGCAACGCAAAAGAAACTGTAGGGCAAAGTGTTTACTACTCGGAGGAGTGTGTCTATTTCGCAATCTCGTTTAACTCACCAGTAGAGTTATGTATCGTAATATTTTTGAAGTTAACCAGCACATTGCGCTGTAGCGAGATGCGCCGCGTCTGCAGCAGGTCGGTGCGTGCGTATCAACGGTCACGCTCGAGTTGCCCGTTTACTACACAGGTTTATTTCTGCATGCGCTTCAGACTTCAGTGTTGTTTATTTGCGTTTGCGTTTGTTTCTGCGTACACTTCGGTGCCGCGTCCGCATTTAGACGCAACTTGAGCCGCTCTTGGCGTGCAGCTAGCCGCCGCGCGCCGACCGCTGCTGATGCATTTATTCGCGCCAAACTAATGTCTTTGGCGCCGACAGTAGGACGCCGCGACGGTTATTATGTATTCTTATTTTGAATTCCAATGCGCATAGGGTTACTCTTTGGACCTAAGTCCGGTAACAAATGTTTATCTTTAAATTACAACGACTTCTATGACCAGCTAGCTAAAGCTAGCTTGAAAACGAGTGAGGCCTTAAAATATTCTTTAAATCAACCACTATTACTGTTAATGGTATATTTTATATGGTACTTTGTAAAGTTGATCTGTTGTAAAGTAGGGATCGTGGTAAATTTATATGAATAGAATAATCTATGCGTGTGATTGCACGTCCGGTGAAATCTTTCTTGAGTTTATGGAAATTCAAGAAATTATTTCAACACCTATCACGAGCTTACGCAACTTTGTAAGTAAATGTAACATTACCCAATGTAGATTATTTGATGGAAAATAAAATAGCCAACCCTATACACAAGTACCCAAACAAAAAGTTTGGTATTTTTACGACTATGCAAATCCAATAAAATGGGGAAAGGATACGTAAACATTTATAGCAGACAAAGTGCTTTCATTATTATTTATTTTAGTTGAGTTTTAAGTGTTTGCCTAAAATGTCTTTCATTACTGTAAAAACGGCTCGTTTATCGGAACCGTATACGCCCAAGGGGACTAGTTGCGAACGAAATTAAATTATATTTAATTCCCATGAAAACGCAACCGGACGCCGTTTCAAAGTCCTTTGATGTTGTGGAAAATTATAAAACATTTACAATGAAAAGGTCGCGAGGTTTTTTCAGCGTGTCAAGTTGCACCCGTCGTCGCCAGGCGTCGCGGGCGCGGGGCGCTGGCGTCGCAGGCGCGGGGCGCTGGCGTCGCTGGCGTCGCTCAATGAAAATATAAATAAAACGGCCTGACATCGCGCGGCCCGTTTTTCATTCTGCGAACGGTGCCCAGCCCCAAATGGATAACGGGGGCTTGTCGGAATCCAGACATTTCCTGTAATACTCGTAAATACCTATTGGCACGTTCCGGTTGTAGATTTCAGATATTTGTCATTCTTTGTATTTGCAATTATATGGCAAAACATTTTACTGTTATGTTAATATGCATCACTGTTATTATACTAATATTATAAAAAAGGAAGGAATTTCTGTATTTTACATACATACGACCACGCACGACTGTATCCCAAATAAACGGGGTAGTAAACACTACCCCGCCCGTTACTTACCTACGTTCCTTTCACCAAGCATATTGAAACTCAGCGTGGTAGAGTGAGCCTTTCGCCGTCATCAGGATTGCTTTGTACGTTCGTTTGTACATTCCTCTGAAAGTAGGATTGATTGTTTATCACTCACGCATCTCATCCTAAGGTTTTATTCGATTTCGCATAGAGTTAGTGGATTTTTACGTCCAAACCTCCCTAATGCGCTCCACTATTATTGATTGTGGGGAATCTTGCTGACTGATACATAATATTACTTGAAATACGATATTTTTGCTGAGAGCATCGTGTACGAAATACCTTATCTATCCTATTCTTCTAAAACTGTACGCAGGCATCCGTACTCACATGTTGTAACGGCTAATTGAGAAGCAAGAGCATTTATGAACCTAAGTTGAATTGATTGGCTTATCATAATTAAAGTTTAGTATTCGAGAACAGAAAAATACTATATCAAAGGGATTGGTGAGGGCAGCTAGTTATATATTTTAAAAATATCTCCCTGTGTGAAGCGCACCACTCCTTAAAAATTCTCAAATCTCTAAGTCACCAAATGCCCTAATAAATAAATAAATAATAAATATTTGCGACAAATCACACCAAGATCATCTGACCCCAAACTAAGCAGAGCTTGTACTAAGGGCGTCAGAGACTGATAAACATACTTAAATATTTCTAAATACATACTTAAATAGATAATAACACCCAGACACACAACAAATACAAATGTTCGTCACACAAATATTTGTCATGGGTGGGGATCGAACCCACGACCTCCGGCGCTAAAGGCAGGATCGCTGCCATTGCCACTGTGATTTCATAATCACACACTTAATTAGAGTTATAAATGAATAAAACAATTTACAAAATACGTGTACATAATATCATAAGCTGGAAATGTAAACAAAGACACAAACATTTTGGGCGTTGCACTGTTTATTCTTATGTTAGTTGGTAAAGTAACTACATGCCATCAAAGTGTTTGTTCATTTGAACAGTCCGCTGTCCGGCATTGTTGGGTCCGAAACAATTCATCAATGATACCCAGACTGCCTTCTTTTATCCCAATCGGTGGCATGTGAGATCCATTGAAGATTTCTCGTGAGCCCAAAAACTAGTGACGTTTCTAAGACAACTTCAAATGTACTCCCGGCAGATCGCCTACTTTACAAAAGGTATTAGTTTTTTTTATGCCAAGTTCGACCTTCAGTTCTCCTTCATTTATTGCATGAATGTGATATATGTGTTTATTAACATTAGAAAGTTGTTATATAAAAATTCAATACCTAGTAGGGGCCTTGGCATTAGGCCATTTGAATGTATATTCACTAACAATAAGCGTTCACAGAAAATTTAGCGCCAACAGGTTTTGGTGCGAGCGGGCAGCCTCTAGTTATACTATTAATAATCAAGTGTAGTATTTATTTCTAAAAGTTTTTCGCATAACAATATCCGTGAGCCCGCATACTTAACTAGGTATTTCTATTTTGGTTTGCTGAACGGCTTTAGATGGCTGAAATATAATTTCTTACTGATTTTTGACTGGCCTGTTGGCGCAATGGCAGCGATCCTGCCTTTAGCGCCGGAGGTCGTGGGTTCGATCCCCACACATGACAAATATTTGTGTGACGAACATTTGTATTTGTTGTGTGGCTGGGTGTTATTATCTATTTAAGTATGTATTTAGAAATATTTAAGTATGTTTATCAGTCTCTGACGCCCATATTACAAGCTCTGCTTAGTTTGGGGTCAGATGATCTTGGTGTGAATTGTCCCAGTAATTTATTTATTTATTTATTTTTATCAAGAAAATATAGAGTAACAAATGATATCGCTTAAATTAGGAAAACAAAATATGAACATACCTCGACAAGACTGAACCAATATTTTGCAATATAATCTTTCAGAATAAAGCCTTTCGTTTAGTTTTCATTTTAACTACTGACGAACTTGGTAACCTAGGTTACAAGTTGCAAGTGTATTCATTGAAATAACAAATGTTTGCGATCTTATTACAGAGCACGCCACAAGGGTGTGGGTATAAAATGAATTTGGTAAATGAAGCCTCGCCGAAGATTTACCATTTTTACCAATGAAAGAGGAGAGGAAATTAAATAACCACGCGTGAGCCCCGTGCTCGATACGCGCGTGACGGTGACCCCGCGTGACACCTGTCACATTGCTACGCATTATTTGTGGGCTATTGGTAGGCCCGTACACACGATAGCTCGTCAAATTAAACATAAAGGTACCTTATACTAACATAAGACTCTTTTTGCAATGCGTTTGGTAGGTTGATTTGCTCCGTACCTGCAAATAAACTTTAAATAGAATTAACTGGTCATCCGTTGCGCCGAGAGTCGTGGGTTCAATTTTCACCTGTGACAAACATCGATTTATGTGCTTTGTGTCTACTGGGTGGCAAAAAAACGACAGACTTTCATATTTTAACATACTATGACAATACAAATAAACTTTATTAATATTGATCAGAATATAATTATACTAATAACTGGCCTAGGAACCAACGTAGTACAAGAAGTCTACAAAGAGTGTCCTTCTAAAGCAGAAATTCACTCGTATAAGAGTTAATATTTCTTATTTGTTATCTAATATAATAATAATAATATAATAATATTTTTTTATTTCGTTTAAAAACTTATGCATAGGTACATAGTTGATTGAGGTCTCCATTTAAGCAAGTAATGCCTGTGTTTGGGGACCTCGCTCTTCCTTATCTAAGCATACATAATCTCAAAATCCAAAAAGAATACAAAATATGAATTAAAAATATTAAAATCAAACTACTTACTAAAAATAAAAATTAGAAACATACAATTCCAACAGGCCAATAACAGATTTATGCGCCTGTGTATTTGCGTGTGTGCGCGCGCGCGCGCGTGTGTGTGTGTGTGTGTGTGTGCCTGCGTGCGTGTGTGTGTCTGCTCGCGTGTGTGTGTGTGTGTGTTTGAGTAGGTGCGTGTGTGATGTGTATGTATCTGTGTTATGATATTCGATACAACAGGAATTCGGTTTCATCATAGGTTTTAGTTTTCACCCATTCCTGAATAAGTTTTTTACATTCAGAATAAGTTCTCTCATACATATTTATTTCTCTGTTTATTTTGCAATAGAGAAGCAAAGAGCGTGAGCTAAATTGCCTTGCAGCAAACACTGTTCTGGTGCCAGAAGACACAGCTAAAACATCATTCATTTCAAAATACCAAATCAGGTAAATAGGGATGACATTACATTGCAATAACTACTCTACAAGTGTATGAGTAGACAGTTTTGCTTGGAGAGAAGATGAGACTCGAAGCGTCTGGCCAGCAAAGCAAGCCAGAATCATTGATATTTGATAGAATATATTTAATCATTTAGTTATACCCAATCATGTTAATAATTATTTATCAAACACATGAATCCACATGTTTTACCTTTATAAACGTAATTAGCATGTTTTTCAAAATAGCTTGATAAGAAGAGGCAAGGAGACATCATTGAAACATCAATTTAGTAAAGTAAATAACTTTGTTATTTATTATTGTGATAATGCTTACAAAGTATTTAATGATATAACATGTAATCTCAGTTATCAACAAAGAAACATTCTATAATTAGGGAGGGTGAAGTATAACGTGCATATTAATGCATATAATTATTGTCCACGATCCCTAGATGTTACACGTGCGCCTCTACGCTTGTCGTGTTTGTATTCACAAGAGTTCACGCCTGCGATGGAAAATTTAATTTGTTTTTCATGCTTACTAATATTATTTCTTGTATCCGATAACGAGTTAATGCCTCCGAGTGCAACACCGTGCAGCCCACGTGTAACGGAATGGCACGCGCTACTTTTTAATGTACTATTTGTGGTCCTATAAACGATCTACGCACGCTGCAGCCTTTGTTATGCAATCAGTCATCAAAGATTAGGTTTATGGTCGCACCAAAACTGTGCATAATCGATAAATGCAGCGCGTAAGCATTGTACGTACTAGCTTATCGCAATACACGTGCTTTGCGTTTACTATGGTTGTGATAGGCACCGCGAACGCGAGCGCTTCGAGTCGCACGTAGCTTTCCCCGCCTGCTGAATTCTCTACTCGTAGCTAATCTAACGTAATAATAATGCACATGACATAAGTCTCTGACTCATTCCATTTGTATGTGGTTATATTGATTTCTAATAAAGCTTCCATGTAAAACTTTTATTAGAAATCAAAGGCATTAACCAATTATATCCGGACCGCCCGCATGGTTCCCAGCCGGATCTAGGATCGCACCCTATGTTAATAATAGAGACGAGACATAAAAAAAATATTATTCATTACCGTCTCAGATTTTAGATTACTTATTACTAACTAGTGAAAGGCATCAAATCGTCTGTGTGCTTTACGGCCATAGAGCAACGTATAAATGTTTTAATATCAGTGTCTTTTGATTTGTATAATCTCGTCGAGGCGGGTTCGCCCATCCAAGGTGAGCAGACGGCGAGGCGGCGAGACGCACGGCGACCTCTATTCCAGACTTACTGGTTTCTAAATTAAATCATGTCTTCTATAGTCGCTATAGAAATTCAACACCGTCTGGCCAGCACAATACGCCACGGCGTCTGTCGGCGAGTTAATATATTAAAAGCGATATACATAATAGAGCGCTCCGCTCGCTGCTAAAATAAAGCATTATAAGTAGTATTTCGAGTTCGTACTCTACGTTTCATTGACTCGCTGTCTGTATCCGAATATCTGTAAGTAAAAATTATTTGCCTGAATAATTGTGTAGCTTACCTCAATCAAACAGTGTTATACCATTAACTAATAGTATTCATTCGTTCTATTAAACAAGTTTTTGTTTGATTGACGTTTAGCAGTCAAAGCCAAACTCTGCATGACCTATAAATATTTCTAGACAACAACTCGACATATTTGAGTAAGTAACGACAGTAGAAGCACAACAATATCTTCATGCGTTGAAATTAATTACTTTATCGCACTATTACAGAGCCCGTTGAGACTTTTTAACGGTTATTGTAGACAGTATACACAAAACTAATTGTCTCTCTCTGGCACGCTAGATATTTTTACGAAAATATACTGACACGTTTTTGTTAGCGATGGTTCACAGTGTTGTTATCTTAGAGTTCAGCCGAACTGATTTTTCTTTTACTAGACTTAGGTTGTTTATCATTGCATAAGATTCAAACTTCTCACATAAATCTAACCCATTTACTATGCATAAGCAGGTGAGTTCTGAAAGTAGGTTGTACCCTTAGAATAATTACATAAAGAAACCAAGGCCGCGCGCCCATTTTGAAGCACCTTAATTGGAGCCATAAATGGCACCAAACGGACCGCTTTGCAGTGTTCATTACAGCTCCGCAATGTTCAATGTCAAAGCGCGCCGCACGTAAGCAAGTAATGGTCACGCATGTGTGGATCGGATTAGTGCTTCATTTTTGACGGGGCGTTGTATGAAGACTATCCTTCTATACGTTATTATTCTAAGGTCGTACCATTTTTTTTTTCACAACTAAATTTCTCTAATAGAGGTGTTACTAGCCAATATTCACATTATAGCAAAGGATAAAATAGGAACAATACTTAACCAATGAGGAAGACAGACTTATTTATGTTCTGTTCATCTTCGTAGGGCACGTGTATCAAAAGTTCAGAAAACTAATAAGGAAACTGTAGAAAAACCTTGCCAGTGCTCGCTGCAGATACTTTATTTCGCTGTTAAAGTTAGTTATTATCATGGTGTCTTTTATGAACTATTGTAATAAAGAGTAAATACAGTTCACTAACCCTCTATGTTAACAACTCCTACGAGTACATTTGACTCGTATTCATTGCAAATAAATGATTTTACTTTACTTACCTTGTACTAAATAAAAAAGTATATGCTCTGGTGAAGTCTACTATACTATAACCGACGTTTTTTTTTGTAAATGACTTTTTGTTTTGGACAATATCCACACGACGGGTATGCGGTACCGGCTAAACAGAGACCGTAGAGATGTGAAACAAAACAATGCCCTTACTTTCGCTTTTCTTACCATTGAATGTGCTGTATTTCCCAGAAAAGTAAGGGGGCACAATGTTGCTTGTAGTTTAATGTAATAATAGAAAGTTTGTACTTGGCTGAGGACGTGTCATGGTGGGCTTCATTGGCTTGGGGAAGCTCACGGACAAAACACTCCAAAAAAAATTCGTCTTGGACCTGATAATAGAAGTTAAAAATTTAAAAAAATTACAATCTATGAAAAATCTACCTCCTCCTACAAAGGAGTAATCATTGTGCTCTCAGTGATTGATTTAGTAAAGCTACAGTTATAAATGTTCATTACTTGGACGAAAGCATGCTACTGTTGAGCAATTGCTACTTAGTAGCATGTGTGTCGAAGCACTGCTAATAACTAATAATGAGCAATGAGCATGCGCTTTTAAATGAAAAGTGAGCATGCTCGTTTCGAACATGCTAATAAGCACGCTCGTTTTAAGCATGCTAATAAGCATGCTAAAACGAGCATGCTTATTAGCATGCTTGCTTGAGCTAAGCCTAAGTAATATTTCCCTGATAACCTCGAATGATGTATCTTTTATCAAATAAAGTTTAGTTTTTTCATTTATAAGTAATTAAATGTGGCATTTGTACATGATATTTTCCAGAAATTTCATTCAGAAGGAAAAACTTACGTGTAGCAGCTCATAGTAAGTAAATATAATCTTTGTTCAACATAGATAAGATTACAAATGTATTGTTGTATCCACCCAACGTAGCCGTTTATTAGTCATATATTTTTCACAGAAATGATTTGTTATTGTGTTTCTTTTATGAGTATCTGTTACCAATTTCATATCGTTCATATCCCTTCTGTTTCAATATTTAAAGGGCTTCTACATCTCGAGCTTCGTGATAGAGGTTAACAAGCTGATCCACTCACTTGCCTCAGAAGTAGTCATAGTGAGAATGAAAATTGGATTACATTTTATTTTTGTCAGTTAGTGAATAGCCATACCGCCATCGGAAATTAAGATTCACTTCTCTGAACTGGCTAATTTACACTTTTGAACGGCAGCAAATAAAACAATAAGAAGAAAATGAAGTGATCTTTCATTTTAAAAAATATTTCCGTACTTTTCCCCCATGTGGCATGTGCGACGTGCGTTATACAGCCTATATACGAGTATCAGACGGTCGTGAAACGCGTCGCGCCGGTCGAGGGGAAAAGGGCAAAATTAGTCAGGGATCCCGGGCGGCCCTAAGGGCGCGGCGGGCCTCGGGTGAATGGACGAGGTCACGCTCGCTCCCTCAGACGCGAAACGAACTTATTACGACGCACATTAGCACAAGAAAACTGAGCCCGCTTGGCGGCAACCGACGCCACTACAAAGCGGACATTGATGGCGATTCTGTTGTCTTTGAACTAAACGAGCATAATATCCCTGTCCTTTGACGTCTGTCTTATTACCCATAAGTGATCGATGACTATGCTGATAGTACATAATTAAAATAATACGGATTCTGAGGCCCGTATTCTAGAAAGTTACTCAGATGTGATGTGCACTTTTACTTTCGTTTGAGTAGCAATCTGAGTGACGTTTATGTATGATCTGACCTAGCCAAATCCTAAGGAAAATGAAAAGGCAAGGCACACTATGTAGTTGATGTTAAAGCCACCTAACGTAACATTATACTTTTCGAATTAGGTAATATTTCAAGTATTTTAAAAAAAGCATGATTGTTCATTTTATCAATAGTTTATTTTTCACCCATTAGATAATATGCCATATACTTACAGTCGATATATCAGAGTATCTGTTACTCCGACCGTCTGTGTTAATTCCAATTCATCCCCTTAAACATTTAAACAAATGTATTATTATTAGGTGTCTATAAGTGACCTGTGGTAAAAAGTGAGTCAGTGGAAAAACACGTTTGTTGTATGCAGACTAATATTTTTACATGTCTCGTTTATTGTCTTATTTTCACGATTGTCAAAAGACTGAATAAAGGTTTTAGCCATTCTAAATCATCCAGTTAAAGCCATTTCGTATTTTTTTAACGTAAAAAGCAAGTAAATGAACTCGGGAGAACTTCTGAAATAAGGTCAAAATCCGATGAAAGATGTCTGGAACTTACTCCAGAGGTTTGTGAACTGTTGGAGGTATTGGTAGGGCTCGACAGCCGGAGCTCAGGACGCGCCATTGCTCTCCAGACAACCCCGACGCTTAGCCGGAGAAGCGTAGTCTACATAGGCGAAGGGGTGACAACCCTCAAATATATTCAACGTTAACGGACCGATGCCTTCAGACAACATGCTAATTTTCTTTATGGACTTAGTCACATTAAAGGGGCTTTTATTTATTATTGAGGTAAATGTAAGAATTATATCAATATATGTAGTTGTAGGAGGAACCAGAGTTCCCTAAAACAAATTATTAATGTAAAGATGGGTCTAATTACAACTACTTTCTACTTCAAGTTTTTCTATTTTATTCAAACTTAGAACACTTACAAATATAGAAACTAGAAAAACTCGACCCGATCCTAGGGACTCACGCGGGAAACACTTAGAACACTTGCTTAAACATGCTTAAGTTTTGAAACGTATATTTTCAAGTGTGTGCATTGATACAATGGAGTACCAATGCAGCATGCACCAAAATAAATCTTTGTCTGGCCGTCGACGAACGCCTCCAGCCAGACAGACACATTGCTTGTTCACTATTAAGCTTCGGAATTTATTTAGGAACAAACAAATGGTGCGGTGTACGATTATTTATAAAATAGATTTCTGTGGCGTTTGGTTATATTATAAAAATATATTTTCTATCTCTGACTAGGAACTTGAGTTGAGATTTGGAACGGGTTCTTTTACGGATTAAGAAGCACACATAACGAAAAAAATTGTATGAAAATGCCACACGGAAAAAGCTGCCGGAAACAGGTAGTTCAAATATTTAATAAAATTACAGAAATGATAAATAAATTACCCATACCAAATTCATGAAAAAATGAGAAAAAAAACCACAATGGCACTGGGTATAAGGCCAGCCAGCACTGCAGATAGGAAATACTCCCATTATTCTAGTGTTTTATCATTATACAAATTATCTACAAACTATAGGTCAATCAATGGTTACACCACAGGTAACACTTCACAAATTTGCGTCAAATAAAAATTAGGCATAATTTTGTAATGCCTAATTTTGTAATGTGTATTTAGATGTATGTAAATGTGTATTTAGATAAAATAAAATAGATATTATGTCAAGGAATATAAATAAATTAATAAAAAAATATGCACACATCTCTTGTAATGGTCTTGAAGTAGGGATTAATATCCCTATGTCACAAGGAAATCAGCCAGCGGCGTCTCACACCCAGACCCGAGTCAATTCAGAAAAGATCGTTTCCTGAATTGACCCGACTGGGAATCGAACCCGGGAAACCCTGTGGCACTACGGAAATCGAGGCGAGAAACCGTGCTACAGCGCACTACGCCAATCGTGTCGTCAAATATTCGGTTGAGTGAATAAATATGGTAATCGATGTTTGACGAAACAAGGGAGAACCAAATAACTATCCAGCAGAGTGCATATACTTCTTTCTAAGCAAGGCTTAGCTTGCAGCAATAGTTTGAGTACAGTTAATCCAACGTAGTGGTGGTCCTTGCCCAATATGTGCATGCAGTGGGAATTGCGCAGGCGCCACGGAGGCCGAGCCTGCGTCGTGAATGGGCGCGGACAATGAGGGCGAACAAGCGCGTGCGCCCGCGACGACGCCACCGAGTGACTCATCGTGTTTAGGGCCACCACTTGTTCACCAAATATTCTGCACTCGGTTATTTTTCCTCATTGACGCATGCTCTTAGCCGGTGATGGCTTTAACAGCTTTACCAGCCCTCAGTACGGCACGCGGAAGGCTTTCAACCCAGCTGTACTCAATGGGAAGTACCTCTTGGAGTTTGTATTAACGACGTTGTTGGTGCATCAATCATCATCGCTTCTGGTGCTTTCAACAAGCTTGAAAGGCCTAAAAGGGATGAAGAAATTAGGGAAAGCAGGGGGACTTTGCAACTATAGTGACGGTAGCTATCGACTGTAAAAGATCGCAATGACTATAACAAAGTTGTAAGATTTTAAAAAATCTTGAATTTTCATTATTTACCTTACTTTTTTAAATCTTTAGTTTAAAATGTGTCCCGAATCAGCACGTGTTAGGTAAGCCTTGTGTGTGTTGTGGTGGCATCAAAACCTAGTTTGCGCGGCTTCCAAAAAATTGCGATTCAACATTAGTAAATAACATATTACAATAACAACAACGTAGAAATGCGAAACGTAGAGAGTAACCCTATTCCTGCAGACCACCCACGCCCACCTCGCTCACGATACGGCGCGCGGCGCGGCGCCCCGCGCTTGTTCTCTCATGTTATTTTCCCAATAAGGCACCCGAGTTACATCAATCAGTTTAGCCATATTTTTGAAATGATGAATATATATCTCATAAGAATCAATGGAAAAAGTGTGTTTAAAATTAATTAAAAACAGGCAAACTGTGCACAGCCACTGAAAGTAAAGATTTGACAGCAGGAACAATGTTTCTATTCAATGCAAGAGTTTTTAAATTTGAATTCTAAGTTTTGATTTAAACTTGTTCGGATGGAATTGTTCAAATTGTGTGTTCGTAGCATAACTATTGATTTTATTTTTTGATTTTATCGAATGTTTGACGTATAGTAAAATAGGATTGATATGATTAATGTAATGATAATGTGATTTTGTAGATTCACATTGGCATGCTAATTTAGCGTAACATGTATGAACTTTATAACATATCCAAGATCTCTTATGTACCTTTTACCATGTAAATAAATGATTGATTGATTGACTATAGCCAACAGTTTTCAAGTCGAACATAATATAATGTCAGTTTATCGAGTAAACTGAACGTTATGGCGTTGTAAGTTTGGATTAATATGAGTAAAATAAAACCAAGAAACTTGTTTTAAATTCGTCATAAAACCGCTCATCTAAACTATTCCTATCTCCTTCATAATAATTCTGTAATATTGTTGCAAGAAAAATCACGTCTGTAAGCAGTGCGATGGTCGGTCACCATGTTGTTTGTTTGCCCCATTTACTCAACCTCGGATGACTGCGCAGAAATCACGATTCTTCGCAATGCTAACTCTTCATGAACATTCAATGCGTACTTTCAAAATTCAGTTAAATGCTTAGAAGTTTTTCGTCTGTTGATGTAGGCCTACTATGAGTTTTGTAACAAAATTCTTGAGGTACCTACATACATACCTTGTAAAATACGAATAACATCTAATAAACAGATGATATTTAAGTATTGCCACCAGAGATTAGAGAGAGATTTTACTACTAATATCGTGTTTTTCTCTTTGGATTCTGGTGAACAATCCAAACTTACAAAGCTTAGTCACAACACGTGTTGAGCCATAACAATGCCAATACCGGTAATGCAAACTCTACCTCACCCCAATACGTTTTACCGCCAAGCTTACGCACTCGTTCTAAAATTTTAATGCACTTTGACATCTTATCATCTTTTACTTAGAAACAAACATACTCTAAGTACGTTTGATAAATGGTGTAGCTATTGACTACGACATAAGCGCCTCAACATGACAAGCCTTTTAAGTCTTAGAGGAAAGTTTACACGTAACATTTATATATCACATTATCAAATCGTTTGCTTTATTTGGAGCACTGATTGCCACTATACATTACGTATACCATAAAGAGATCGAGGCATGGCTTTTATGGAAGTATTTTTATTTCTAAGCTGTATTTTATTGTGTCTGGTGAACGAACAATCTCGTTAGGAAGGAGCGGCGATGTTGGGCTCCAACTCGCAGGTTATTGCCTCGGCTCATAAATCTGGGGCCGCGATGACGCATGGAAATCTACGCTCCTTTCCTGATTCATCAAATCTGTTTATTCAACTGGTGCTAATCCATCTACCAGAGAAAATAAATTTCATCTGTCCGAAACATGGCAGAGCCTGGACTTTAATAGATGTCAGAGACATGTATAGATTACTCATATATTTGGGACACAGACAGACAAGAAATGGTCTTAACATGAATGTTTTTCTGGGGCAAGAAACGAACCCATTACTTAACTGAAGGCCTAACAGAGGTCCTCTACCAAACTTTATAATCATAATCATAATCATTTATTTGTAAACATAGGTAGGTACAATATATTCGGTGTTACAGTTATGTGTGAAGTGTCACTATGTTCGGCCATTAATCTGGCATACAAATAATAAGACAAAAATTATTCAACAAAATATCAGTTACACAATGAATTAAAAACAATCAAATTATATACGAAGTTATCTATGATCATCACACGGTTTTTTCAATTATATACCCCGTATACACTTACGTAAAAGAAACCAAAATATTTTTTAACGAAGTTATAGCTTTTATGATTTCTTATCCATGCGCCATGCGAACAAAGATGTCCCGCCCAAACTCTCGCCCTCAGTGCGAAGCTCGAAACAAATAGAAGATGACAACGCGATACGACCACATTGTTCCGGAGGCAATTTCGCATGCTGCAGCGCATGAGTGCAACGGACAGGAGTGGCGAGACGAGGAATGCCCGGAATGTAGCCGCGTCTCGCGAACGGAACGATGCAACGGCGTGAAACTTCGCTTCGGCTAACGACCGCGCCGGCCACGGTACAGACAACCGCCTTACTTGGCGTCGTACCACCCCCGGGCGTCCGCAGCTCGCATTCTCTGTGCTTGAAGTTTAACTTAATTGTAAGCAGATTATTAGGTAAGCTTCATATTTTTACTCGTTGGCAAAATGAATTATGAAATAATAATTGAAAAAAAAACGGAATAGCTATGTCCTGTTTCTGATTAATTATTAAAATTCCAAATTCATGCCATTTCACACCAAAAATTGGTATGAAAACAAGAAAAACAAATCGATTAACGGTTTCGTAACGTCCGTTCCACTACGACCAAAATAATGATGGGAAAAAGTACTCGTCCAACTTTGTTTTCGTTTTTTACGAGTTTGGCCCCGGTGCCGCGTGGGTCAATGACGCGCGTTTTGGCGCCAAATCGTTATTTTAGTTTAGTGTGCTTTTTCCTCTCATCATCTACTTCAAATATCTGATCTGATGTTTTGACTCGATACGAGGGGATAAAATATTTATTTTATGAGCAGGTTTTGTTTTGTTTGATAATATTACCACCTAACAAACAAATGATACCAAATAAAATAGGGTTGACTCACATTTTGTTGCTGACTTTTTTTAATACGATGACAAATCAGTCAGGAAGGAGTTTAGACATTGCATCGTGTGAATACTTGTAAATTAAAACTTAATCCACTTTTGTAAGTTTAGGATTTAAATTAAAAAAAAGGATTAATTTACATTTTCCTTGCAAAATTGTTGAGTGTGATATTTCAAAAAAGGGACATATTTTTAAACCATTTATGTTTTAATTTCGAAAATTAAAAGGGTGTTGCGCAATATAAAAATAATTGTAATTCGTCAAACGGATTGGGTCACAGACCTTTAAATCTGCGACGCACGTTACTGGAGGTTTTTTATCGTTTCAAGGCTGTATCAACGACCTGCTCGAATTTTCCGCGACTCGTTTTCTTCACCTTATGCTCATACATTTACATAACCTTTAAAATATTTAAGTAACCTGATAAGCAGTATAGTTAAATAATGATGAATATCTTCGGTAAACTAGACTTTGATGAGATTTTCTCCCTGATTATCATTCATAATAAGGATCCAAAAAAAAGGTAGATCACACCGACCTGTTTTAAAATAATCATAAAATAGAGCATTTCAGCATGTTTTTATTAAGCTGTTCAATGTTTGGTCATGGAGGATTTTGATTTGCGATTTCAAATAAAACGGTCACTGCATAGCTGCTGGCGGCCTGCGAGGAGCCGGTTGAGCCAAGTTGAATGTATTGGCGAGCATTTCATCCTTCGTGGAATTTGCACCCACACATCAAAACGTTATAATGCTGCCTGCCCCTCTCGCTGTTTTTGTAACAGCAATCTTTGTTTGAAGTCCCCGGCTTATTTTTCTCAGAAGGTTGTATGTTCTTCACAGGCAGGGGCAGTTACCTGACTAGCGCCTAACCGAATGCATTTTTGTGCTCTGAAATGTGCCAATTATGACTCAAGTGTAGGTGGTCTGGTCTGTTATATTAAAACTGATCCGTTTAAACTTATATTTTGTTCAACCTTGTTTCCTCAGTTCATGTAGTTTTTTTTAAAAAAAACCTCTTTCTAGCGTACTGCCCTGGTTAGACTTAGGGCACTTTAGAAATGCTATAGCAATAATTAGTACATACATGAGTCATTTTACGTCTTGTATTATAAATCAATATTAAAAATTGTACGTTATTTTCACGGCACCACTTGTTTCTAATTTGTTTATAAAAAAACGATTAGTGAACTGATGGTTCAATCAATATTTACTGATAGTATTTAATGATTTAAATTCTTTTAAATCTCTGGCTCTCTGACGTAAAAGAAGAAAATACATACCTAGGTAAAAGGGTTCATTAATTTGATTCCACCTTGCAAGCACGTGGTCGCCGCCATCTTGGTTCATTGGAGCTTTTGGCGCGAAACTCACGCTGTGACGTAGGCGGGTTTGTTGATGTTCCGTTTTCCGGTTTCAATTCTTACACAGTAAGCCAACTTTTATTTTTAATTTGTTATTTATTGCTCTTCTTCATTCTCGATGTATATTAATGAAACAGCGAATTTATTAAATGTGGAATTTCATTAAATAAACTTCTCATGGTGAGTTTGTAGCACGTTTCCGTTTTTGTTTTAACAGTGTATACTTACTGTTGTATTTAGAGGGCTACGTTAGTGATTTAAAATATTTTTATCTAGAAATCTATTGGCGCCAAAACGCATCATGGTATTTCTACGTTAATGGCTGCCGTTCATTGCGCCCGCCTCGGTGTATTGGCCGCGGCTCGCCACGCGCATCCTGCCTACTACGTTTCTTGTATCCCTTTCCAACACATACCTCTGGACCCATACCGAAAGAGACGACCAATTCACGTTCAGCGATTTTTGTGCCACAGAAGGACGCGCCCCGAGATCAATGCACTTTCCGAGGACAGCGAGCCAGTTTTTATTAAGCATTAGTGGTGGTTCTCCTCGATGCAATAAGGATCTTAGAAGATGGTAGTAAGATCGAATTTGAAGTGCAGTAATAGGAAGTAGAGGTTGGTGTCTAGACGCGAGGGAAGTGAGTAAAGCATGTACACAACTAGAGGCATTCCGCGTCCGTCCGCGCTGCGCCGGAATACCATGTGCGTGCGGTGGCGTCTAGCTGGCCGCCCCGCGTCCCTTACTAGTTTCCCTTCCGATCCCAGTTTATTTTAAACATTCAAGAGGATAAAGTAGTATAAATATGACTGACGCCTTGTTACTACAAGATTTATGTTCAAATTTTATTGATTGTCGTTTGATAAAATATTTTTTGTGAACAACATTCGATAGTTGAGAGAAGGGCATCATAGTAGTTTGTTTATCTGCAAAATTTAACCTATTTAGCATCTACATGGAGTTCTGAATACAATTAAATTAAATGCTGTCACTTATCATCACAATTTGTGAAAAGTATGTAATTTGTAAAGCTATGTAAATTAAGTTTACATTACGCAGCAATTAATGACGTTATCTCGACACAAATTCTTGTGTTGTACTTCGACCCGGTTAACTATCTGCGGCCAATAACAAAGTGTGTTCGTTGTGTGTTAATTGTTTTCCAATGACACAACGACAGAACAACACACACTTTGTAAGCTGGGTTTATCTACGGTTAGTGGGTGGTGTGATGTTGGCGGCATGCCATTCAGCTGATTCCTAATAACTGCATGATAAACAAACCATTAATCATTGACAAAAACAAATATTTAGTTCGTTCAATGGATTCGGTTTGTTATTAAAGGCTATTTCATAAATGACATTATTATACATTAAGTAAATCCATTAAAATGTCGGATAATATTACGGCTCTGATAATTTGTAACGGACTGTAATAAAACCGATAGTGTTTATGTGACACCAATATGCACCGGAACGAAACCCCATAATGCTAGAGAAAGATTCCCTAATAGAGCGCGGCATCAAATTACTTAATAACGTACCTACACCGACCTGCTTCCGGTTACCCGCTATCAATGTCATTCGAAGTACCTATATCGTTTCGATCGAAGGTACTAGCTGTAACATGTCAGTAGAAACACATTACTTTTAGATATATCGTATCAATATCATTGTCTCTGAACTAATGAATATAAAACATAGTTAAGTGTTTTTGTTCGTTTGATTTTTCTAAACTACGCAGTGAGTGCAGTCTTCATAAGAAAAACAACCTTGAGACTTTAGCGGTGTTAACTATAGGTACTGACTACTGTTATGTCATTTATTGATTTTGAATATCCTAAAGAAAGTTCTGTATTTTAAACATTTATACGACGACGTATTATTTTTAGTCTAAATTTCGTCCCAAGCCCCTTGCTCAGCGCAGAAAATGTTGAATTTTACAGACTGCTTCGTGAGAGTCGGATTTATTAGTTTTTCTGCAGTGACTCTACATGTTACTAATGTATTAACGAACATTATCTAAGATCCATCATAAGTTTACTCGACTATGTATACCTTCCAGTAAGGGAATCCCTACTTTTTATACCCTTATAAAGTTAATTACGGTTCAGTCCACAAGTGACGTGTTAGACGACATTATACGGCATACATTTAATTTACTCAAGTTCTGTTGTGTTTTATGTATTCCCAATTTCCACCTTAACAACTATGACACACATAACGGTAAAGGAGATGTCCCAAAATGTATGGAGTCTTGGGCAGGTCTATGTACTTACACCATATCAAAAAATAGGAAAAAATACGTGGAACGTTTTCTAAATATTGAATTCGCTCAAAAGCTAAAATCACTTGGTTCAAACAAGTTTTTCAATGATATAATTGCAACAAACAACAAGAATCATCATGACGGAAATGTGTCAACACAGATTACGCGGTGTCAATTTGACAAGACTACAAAAATGGATACGTATAGATATTCACCGCAAGCAACACCTGCGAATCAGGCTTCCATTTTGAATATATAAAATATGTGAAACTATCACTAAACGCATTATATCTTAGCGACTATCTTAATGAGCAAATAAAGTACATAAAGTTCTTAGTAGCGCTAAGGGAATAAATGGTATTCTTGTAAATTGCAATGGTCTAGAAGTATTTCTTCAAATTACCAAGATTTCCACTTACACATATTTTTCGTTCGGATGGCTATTTATGTCGTACTGCTTAAGGTTCAGTACCTAAGGACGATGACCGTCGTGCTCCGTCGGGTTTCCCAAGGACCAGATACTGACTTCGAAACCAGTCTCATTTACCTTATTCAAGCAAGCAGGAATGGCATTAACAACAACGATAATATGGGCGGGGCGATATAAATGATGAAGTTCTTCTTCTTAATATAATCTAACAGAAATAAAACCACTCATTTACAGGCGGCCCGGCCCACATGGTTCTTTGCCAACTTAAAACTGGTAGTATGAACAGGATTTTTAGATTTTACACCTATGTATGTAACTTATATTCTAGCAAATAAATATGTATACAGTGTGAGTCTATATATAGTGCACATATTATTAAAAAATAGGAAACTATAGTCAATTTCATCGATAGAAAATTATAAATAAAAAATATAGTTTTTTTTTTAATTTTCAATGGACATACAGTAAAAATCAGTTGTGGTTTAGTACTCTATGCAGAAATAATGTTATAACTTTAAAACTAAATGACTTATCGCAATGAAACAAAGTTGCTGATGATCACTAATAACAGGGCATATCAATAAAATTGTGCGAAACTCCGCGCTAGTCTTCTTTGCGCTTAAAATTAAAATGTTGTAATTGGGTTACGAACATGGTATTTATACCTAATACGACGTAAATTTACTTAAATTGAAAAAAAAATAGGGTATTGGGGGCAAATATTTAGAAATTTCATAATTATTATAGAAAATTACGGAAAATAAAAATGTTTTTCTGCAAAATCATTTAATTTCAAAACTATGGTATTGTTTTTTCGTATTTTTTCTTGTTATGAGCATGGCCTGTTATTAGTTACATCAGAAGCTTTTTTCATTGCAATAACGCTTTTAGTTTAAAAGTTATAACATTATTTCTGCATAGAGTACCCAACTACAAATGCTTTTTATTAAATGTTCATTAAAAAATTAAAATAATGCTGAATTTTTTTAAATAATTTTTCCGTCGATAAAAGTGGCTATAGTTTCCTATTTTTTAATATGTGCAATTGTGCACTCTATTAGACTCACACTGTATTCTGCCTCTTGTTCAACGATGTTGTACATACCCTGTGACAACAAGATTAACCTATGACATCGTGAAAACATGACTGTCTAGCTAGCGTCTAGCCCCAAGCTAACAGTGCTTCTCTACTCCCAGAAACTGAACTAATGACTAAAATACTTAAACTTATGGTAAGGTATTTAAAATTGATAATAATTTGTTAGTGCAATGTGATTTTCCAAAATTCCTGTAGTAACACAATAAGATGTTGTTCATTATTACACTTGGCAGCATGCCTTTTAGTGATTCATGAAGTTTCTCCACTTTGCGCTCCTGTATTTCTCTCAGGTTTTCTGTATTCGCAGTTGACGATATGTTCAGGTCTATTTTGCCTATTTGTTTTTATATTTTTTTAATGAATAATGAAACATCTCATCTTCTCTTCAAATCCTTTGAATTTCATTATCCCACTCATCATTTACTGGCTTCTGCCCGCGACTTCGTCCGCGTGGTGTGTAAATGATATATACCTACCTATATAGCCTATACCCTTCCTCGATAAATGGGCAATCTAACACTGAAATAATTTTTCTAATCGGACCAGTAGTTCCTGAGATTAGCGCGTTCAAGCAAACAAACAAACAAACTCTTCAGCTTTATAATATTAGTATTAGATTAGCGGTCTTATTCATGACTGGCCTGTTGGCGCAATGGCAGCGATCCTGCCTTTAGCGCCGGAGGTCGTGGGTTCGATCCCCACACATGACAAACATTTGTGTGACAAACATTTGTATTTGTTGTGTGTCTGGGTGTTATTATCTATTTGAGTATTTATTTAGAAATATTTAAGTATGTTTATCAGTCTCTGACGCCCATATTACAAGCTCTGCTTAATTTGGGGTCAGATGATCTTGGTGTGAATTGTCCCAGATATTTATTATCATTATTATTATTATTATAAAAAAACACTAAAGTCTACTTCAAATCAGACGACAAACATGATCGAGAAAATGGCCAGACTAGAATCTGGGAAACAAGTGACCTTCTTTCTGTGAGAAAATCGTCAAAAATGACGTCACAACAAAATTAATCTTTGAAAAACAATAAATACAATTTTATTCTTATTTACAGTTACAACTAGGCTGTGCATAATTATTCATCTTAGCGGTAATTTTGCAGCATCCTAACCACCAAAATTAAATAACTCCACTAGCAGAAAGTTAAAATTGAATGGAATCATGTTCGAGCTACAATATTACTAAAAGGGAGGTCCTGCCATAAGAAAGTTGGTTGATCACCGATGCGATGATGCCAAGCTAACAAAGAAGAGTAGCATTTATAGTGTGAAGTGGCCAATTAGAAATCAACAAAAATAAAGTTTAAATGTATTTGTTAAAGTGTTTCGAAATTGAATTCTTCTCTCTACTCGTTGCTCCATCGGCATGTAGGTAGTTGGACTTATTGGGGTCTGATAAGCCAATAACTAAACTCATGCTGCATGCATCTCTCAGTAGCGGAGTCATTTGTTTTTTCTTGTGATTACTTACCAGGTAAGCCAGTTATCCAACACTTTTTACACAAATTTTGTTCGTTGTAATTTAAGGTTTAGAGTCACAACAATGTATTCCATATCCAGAAAGCTGTTCCTCACTCTTGCTACTAATCTAAATTGTTTTTATCATGTCACAAGTTTTTTAAGGCAAAAGTTTAAAATAAACTAGTTTACGGGAATATTATTGAGTCAGCTGTTTTTATATGATGAAGCCATATTGGAGTGACAGAATACGTCAAATGTCAACTATTGACAGCATGGTAGGGACTTAATGCGGCGTTAAAGAAGAAGACGTAAACCGATGCTATAGCATCTCTTCAGCGCTAATGTACGTGTATGAATAACGTTTTTGAGCAAACGGTTGTTTAGTCCACTATAGTCCACTTTAAGGAGGCGCAAACATTTTATGAAAAAGACCGTAAGTCTTTGACTGCCAGGAACCCAAACATGATAAAATATCTATTGTCTGCATTCCCCAAAAGAAGCTTTCCGTTTGAATACCCACAAATCCAGTTAGTTGGTTACTTACGTTCCTACCTATCTCTGGTTTGAAGGTAAGGCCTACTAGCGTACGTTAAATTTGAACGTGTCGAGCGTGCGAGGGGCACACAAGCAGGTGGCTCACACTCGGCGGATATTGCTTCCAATGTAGGGTCAAAGGACCCACTCGAGGCCGTGGCCAAGACATTTCGCAGCGTCGACAACCTTCGCTAGGCGCCTCGCGCGACGCTCAATGCGTACAGCCACACCGACCACATTATTATTTAGATGCCTGCAGTCTTATTTTCATAAACTTAAAGGTTGTTATTAAATGACAGATCTAGACGGTCAGTTCACCGCACTCATTATTACGCTTCGCGATGGCCGTCCTACGTGTCAAATTGCCAACTTTACCTACTTACGAGTATAAAGCGATTAATATGCTTACACGGAAGTCTTGGCGATATTATCAAAGTATTGCATTGTTGTAGAGTCCATCGTGTTCTGTGCTACTATGTGATTCGTTTAACGTCATGCGTCTTTTCACTTTCTATGAGACTTTTTTTCACACTGGATTGGTTGACGAAAAATAAACAACCATTACATCAATTGGCATGCTTTTGACCATTGATTAACATTGATCAACCTACAGAATCTTGAGGTAAGTTATTTTAATCAGCTCTCTCTCTTTGTAATGTTGTTTTTTCTGGTAAAGTCTAATTGCGTGGCTGACTGTTTTTCTTATGTTGGACTAATTAAGGACGACGGGCTTAAATTAATGAATTGAATTTGAATTAACGAGACAAAACGGAATTGGGAAAATCAATATGGTCTTTAAGTGTAGAAGTTTCTGTATATATAAGTACCTAAATAGTAAACTAGACAGACAGGCTTACACGTGTTTGGATCGTAAACTGTACGTTTATGTATCTCCACATTGTACTTGCCCTCGACTTCGTTATTGTAGGTATTTGGAACCATAAAATTGTGAGTTGTGTACCTTATGTGTTTATCTATACTAATATCTATTCTAATATTATAAAGAGGTAAGCGTTTGTGAGTTTGTAGGTTTGGGACAGGTAATCTCCGAAACTACCGAACCGATTTCAAAAAATCCTTCTAATAAAAAGCTACATTTGTCCTGATTGCTATAGGCATATTCTCAGTCGTTCATTCTTGACATAGTGGTCGTGGTCATACAATATTAGACGATTGTTGTGCCATCGCCGATTTCGCGATGCTTCGCCATGCAGCTCTATGTCTATGTTTGGTGGAGTGGGAGTAATCGTTGATGCCTGAGTGCGTCACCGACCTGATAAGGTCTGTCCACCGTGTCGGGGAGCGCCCGCGAGATCTTTTGCCTTCGACTTTCCCTTGCACTAATTCGCTCCATGGAGTCCTCGTTACGGGTTACGTGCCCAAAGAACTTGAGGATTCGTATTTGCACAGTTGACGATAATCTCTCTTCGATATTGATTTCTCTCAGGATATAAACGTTAGTGCGTTGCGTGGTCCATGGGATTCTGAGCAAGCGTCTCCAGCACCACATTTCCAGCGCGTCAATCTTGCGGCGGTCCTGCACCCTCAGCGTCCACGTCTCAGCTCCAGATTGGAAAGACTAGACTTCTCATTAGACGAACCTTTGTGTTCCTGGTTATTCTGCGGTCTTTCCAAATCTTTGAAAGCCTCTCCACTGTGGACGTGGTCACGGCGCAACGTCTTCGAATCTCTTCTTCGCAACCTCCAGCGTTGGTTATTGTGGAACCCAGATATCTTGACTACCTCACATCAGGCTATATTTCGTACGTCCAGTTGGTTGTTGTCGGCACGAACTACAATCATCATTTTGGTCTTATCGTGATTGATTGCAAGTCCAAAATCCAGCGCAGTGGTCTCCAGTCGACGTAGCAGAGTTTCGATTTCGCCTCTGGTTGACGCTAGGAGTAGGCATATATTTGTTTTGAAATAATGAGTTTTCAGCCAGATCAATTAACATTTATGAAGTAATCCGGGAAAAAAAGCGATATCGAAAATCTTTTCGTGCGTGCGCTAGCCCTACTGTTGTTTACAAGTGAGAATATACAATGAACTACAAAAATATAGGTTTTTAGTAGGTACATAAAAAAGTCCGCGATACAATATTATAAATAAGTACCTATAAGGTATGTCATGTGTTGAAAAATAATGTAAATTAAAAGGTAAATTTTGAGAATTATTACTCCACAAGCACCTCAATCCTTAAGATAAAAGTTATTTCATAATTTTACAGAAATCAATTATGTCCTTTGCAATAGATTTAAATATATCGTGTAATTAGAAAAAACGCACTCAAAATTATTAAAATATATTAAAGCGAAAGGTCCATCATCACGAAATTTTAGAGACTACAAGGAGTTCAAAATTTTGCATGGAGGTTCTTTTTAGAACGTAAGTAGGCGCTCACTGAGAGGCTTACTTCGACCTCTAAGGGGTTGTTTTTGGGCTTGATAGTTTGTTTGTATAAAACTTTGTTACTTCAAGTGCTAGGAGTCTAAAATTTTGCATAGGGGTTCTTTTTAGGATGTAGGTGCTAACTAAGACTGGGGGATTTTGTGAATAACAAGTATCGTAAGACGGAAAAAATCCCTATATCATAAAAATGAAGCGACGCCGCGGGCAAAAGCTAGTTTACAATAAATAAAGACAATTTATTTAGGTCTTGTATCCATGGCGGTTAAGTTTAGCATATCTGGAAAATTGCCAAAGTGAATGTAAAACATATTGAGTATTGACTGAAAATATTCTAGAATGAAATGATACACATTGTTATTTTTAAGTAATGTAGAGATACATTTCTTTTAGTAAACGATATCAGTGGTCAGGTCATAGTGTTCTAAATCCTCAATAGATGGTCTTCGATCGTCAACTTGCTTTTTCGCTGTAGGTTTTGTTTGTACTGATATCAGAGGGCTGAAAAAGGCTGCTAGAAAAACTTTAACACTAGGGCTCGCATAGTTCCAATATGGGAAAAAGGAAACGATTACACGCGTAAATTGTAACTTGAAAAATCAGCAATTCAAATCTTTATTGTGAATTTAGACTACCGGTACAGTTTTTGGACGACGATTACTAATCGCAAAACAAGAATGTATAAAAATAGAGTTAAATAGTTGCGAAATATATTTCGCAACTTTTTAACTCTATTTCTATTTACGATTGTTGATTGCATCTGAAGTAGCAGCAATTAAGGGCAGTAAATATTGTTTGCAGTTTTGACTTCAAGGGGAAATCTGTCTATATTCTCAAATTTCGTTTTCAGTACGTCTGCCACGAGTTGCCACTTTAAATTTCCGTTAATGTTCGAATAAAAAATGTATTGGGATTTGACAATGTCATGAAATGTCATGTCAAATCCCAATACGAATTTTCACGCGATCGATAACGTAAATTTAAAGTGGCAACTCGTAGACGTACAGTTCTACGTGCACCTGATCACATGCTGACTGTTAATATATTCAATGCAGCAAGCATAACGGCAGCTGTGACAGAATTGGCGCCACAGATCTGTGTAAAATTCTTGCAAAGTTGAAAGTGTTACACGTGTCAAATAGTGCAAGATTGTAAACCACGCATACACGTAACCGCAGTTCACATGTGCAACGTTACGATTTACTTGCAGTTCAATGACAGGTAGGTATTTCCGTGAGGTTGTTTCTAGGCGTGAAGCGGTTTAAACGGCATTCTTAGATTTGCATTCGTTGCCTGCATAGTTAGCCGATATATTGAATGAGAAAATGTGCCAAGTACTCAATTCTCACGCAAGGGGTTTTAAATCATAAATAAGTTTGCTTATGTTTGTTTTCTGAATGCTAATGTAGTTATACTTCAGAGGTTTAGAATCATAATGTATGACTCGTTAATCGATTTGAGTTGGCTCTTACTGCCTCATTCAAGAATGTTTGATAGTTTAAAATGTGTAAATATTTTACCGATACGCTGTGGTAACGGCTAACCGTTTCAGGCGGTATATGTAAGTATGCATACTTTGTTTGCCAATGACACTGTATGAAACATTTTTTGTCAGTTCGATTAGGTTTCAAAAAGCACACATTGCATCGCGACCGGATGTAAAGTCAAAGTCAAAGCCTTTATTTGCAAAGAATAGGTGGTACAAAAGTCGTTAAACATGGTTTTACAATTTAAATCGCTATTTAGTAAATAAACATCAACATGCAAAATTATCTATTTTCTAAAAAATCTTTTTTAGAAAATAGATAATTTATTTATTACCCATTGGCGAAGCTTCCTAGTCATCAGCCTAACCGGACTATGCTTATATTGGTTGGGAATCTTATTAAACACCCTAACGCACATGCAGTAACAGCTTTTTTGGCAGAGGGTGGTTCTTGGTTTAAACTCCAAGGCCAGCCTTTCACCATCTCTTGTGTTTTATGGAAAAATGTCAGTAGCCCGTTTGAATAATTCTGGAAGTTGCTGACTAACTTAAAAATTTTCGGTATGTACATTCCAGGAAGTGTGAGTATACGCAATTTCAAAAATAATGGTTTGCATGTATCAAATGGTCCTTTACCACATATTGCTCGGACACATTTTTTTTGGAGAATGAATACGTCCGTACTATTTCCCCACAGAAGATGTCCTTAACCAATGTTCGAAGCAACATACCCATAATAAGCGGACAAGGTAACACTAAGTGATGTTTTGTTAGTTAGGCGCTTTAGAACATAAACGAACCTTTTACTACAGACCTTCTGAACTTGGCTGGTGAAGTTCAATCTTTCGTCTAGCATAACCCAAGAATGCAACCGTTTCAGCCTTTGCAATGGTTACGTTGCTATATTTAATGTTCAAATGTTCTATTGAGCATCCTTTAACATTGAAATTTACAAAATTTGTCTTACTTAAGTTAGTATTCAGATTAATAATAGCATTAAGATATTGAATTATATTGTTAATGTCATTTTCATAGTCACTTAATTCGTTGCAATGATTGGATTTAATAATAATAGAAATGTCAATAGCAAACATTATGCATTTAATTTTGGTCACTTTTGGCAAATCATTCTCATACTTACAGTAAAAACAATACAGGGCCCAAAACACTTCTCTGCGGAGCTCCGAATTTGTTAATTTGGTATTTAGAACGGTCTGAAACTGCTTCATTGTCTTGACTTATTTTATTGTTTTCTACACATTGATGTCTGTTATCAAGATAAGTTTTAAATCATCAGAGGCAAAGGCCCCGGATGCCGTAATTTTTTAATTTATCCAGCAACACATCGTGCACTACAAAGTCAAATGCCTTGGGCATATCAAAAAAGAGAACCGTTGTCCTCTGTTTGTTATCGAGGCTCAAAATGACTAAACATGCAAGAGTAGTCGATTTGCCCTTCTGAAAGCCATACTGGTTCGGTACAATAACATCAAATATCTGACAGAAGTCTTGCAACCTTTTTTGCATAGCTTTCTCAAATATATTCGATATTACTGGTATCAATGTAACTGGTCGATAATTGCCCACATGTGATGCATAATTTTTTTAAATGGGTTTCTCTACCGCTTACTTGAGAGCATTAGGGAAACATCCTGTCTCAAATGATAATGACATTAGAAACGCCAAGACCCGGACCAATTCGTTTTTAAAGAGCTTTATTACACACACACACTTCATCATAGCCACAGGAGTTAGAATTATTTAACGCTTGAATAATATTGTTGAGTTAGATAAAGGCAGTAATCTCAGATAGCACTTTTCGTCTTTTTTCAGGGTCGTATACGTATCTATCCCCTGACAAGTTTATGTAGTAGTCATTAAAGCTTTCCGCTATCTATATATTTCTCCGTTGGAAATTACTTTATCGTCATGTTTTATTTAAAATGTGGTTCTATTTTTATAATATTTGATACCGAAGTGATCTCTTTATTTTTAAAGAAATTTGTAAACCCTTTGATATCCACTTCGACTTAGGTGCTATGTTGTTCATTTTGACTTTTTTCGGGATTGATTAATCGGTAAAACCGGTCAAAGGCTTTGTTATATTTGTAGCCTTGTAAACATCTGAGAATGACAAAGAACGCAGATATTAACGAAACTTCAGTAGATTTTCACTACTGTGATCTCTCCTATGAACGAACCAGAATTTTGATCTTTTTTTGTCTACGACAGTAAATGACTGTGTTGTAGACAGACAGTAGATTGAGCTGTGTTGTGGTCCGGCAAACAAAGTGGCAATGTCACACCTAAAACCAACTTCACGTTACTCAAAATGTGGTCGATGCAGATTCCACCTCTAGTAGGCTCACTTATATGAAAAGTAAGATTAAAGTATTTGGCCACGTCTCTCAAGTTTGCGTTTATCGGAACTCTTATTTTCTTTTAGAATAGGACTAAAGTAGTTTAATATGAATGATTGCCTATAAGTAAAATTCTGAGTAACTAGCTTTCCGCCCGCGGCTTCGCCCGCGTGAAATTCATTTTTATGACATATGAGACTTTTCAGACTTACGATACTTGTTATTCACAAAATCCCGTCTTAGTTAGCACCTAAGTCCTAAAAAGAACCCCTATGCAAAATTTGAGACTCCTAGCACTTGAAGTAACGAAGTTTCATACAAACAAACTATCAACCCCAAAAACAACCGAACAAGTCGCAATTTTTGCAAATTTTTAAGAGTCCAATCAACATCACAAATTAGGAATGCGCAATCTCTTTATTTTGTGTTAAAAGCCTAAAATATGCGTTTTATGCTTCTAGTTCTTAAAATTATTCGTATTCTTTATTGCACTCCATAAGTTACAAAGTACAATACTTTCATACCACATTTCATCCCCCTTTTCAAACCTTTACAACAGTGTTTTCCAGTGGAAAAGTAGCTTATGTCCTTTCTCAGGCTCTAGCTAGACTATCTGTGTACCAAATTTGATTTATATCGGTTCTGTAGTTTTGGCGTGAAAGCGAGACAGACAGAGAGACAGACAGAGTTACTTTCGCATTTATAATATTAGTATGGATTGGTATGGATTTTGCAGTGATGACGGGTAATCGATTTTCATGGTAAATCTTCTTTTGCGTTCACTGCTGCAATGGATGTGTTTTTTTATTTTTATTTATTTAGCCAAGCTTATATCTACCCTTACAGATACATTATCCAATGCGATAGACAAGCAACTTAACCACTATAACATAGCACATACAGCGTTAGCCTTGTGAATTCGCTCAGAGAACAATGGATAAAAAATGTTTTTGATTGATAAAAGAATAGTCAGGAAACATTTTTTCATAGTGCAAGTATGTGTATGTATCTATGAATACATTAATACTTTGACACATATTTTTTATGGTACTTTAATAATGAAAGTTATAAGCTCCCAGACATTTACAGTTCAACACATTCATAACAGTAACCGTTGTGTGCTGTTACAGTTTAAGAGCAACATATAATTCCGATAAAGCTACAACAGGGTCATAATCGTTTTCTCCTACACATAGAATAACATTATTACCGTCCGTTTGCAAAGTTGAAACACTAAATTAATGTTAATTGATGTCTCTAACCTAAGGCATTGTCCAATTTATTACCTACAAAAGTATAGTATTCAAGAAGTGAAAGCATATTTGTATAGGTAAATGCATATTTAATAAAATAAGAATCGCATGCTTTTGAGTATGTTTACAATGCAGCTAGTTAATACCAGATACAAAGATTAACGAAGATCCGTGCATTGCGGCGCGCGGCGGCTGACGCAGACGCACCTGCCCGGGATAAACATCTGCCGCATTTCTCTAATGTGATTTGTCAGTTCATTATGCTTTCCTTCTTTAGGGAAGTTACTTTTAATGTGGTCCACACAAAGAGATATTAGGTTGATTTAAGGTTGGATATTCAATGCTGCCCGTAAATGAGATCTAGGTTTACTTTACTAACGCACAAGATAACGATAGGATACCCCCTTAGTCCCTCAGATAAATTATGATTTTTCTAAAAGAAGAATATGTTATAAATGTGTTTCACAAAATTATCTTAAATTTGCTACATTATTTTATATCTAAACATTATAACAGGTACATGCGATTTTTTACTATCGATGTATCAGATAACGCAATGCCCGACGACGCCAGCGTATGTAATCGCGTGCGCTCGGCGCCAGCGCCTGCTTTTATCATTATGTTGAATTACGTACACAACCTTATCGATTTGTTATTGTGCGTCCCGAAATATGATAAAACTGTTTGGTTCACTCATGCTTTTTATCGCAGTCACCTGTACAGTGGAGATGAGTAATTTCTATGAAATACACATCGAAAGTATGTAATAAGACACACATGACCGATAGATACTCGTACAATCGCATGACATACACTCAATATGCACTAGGTGTCGTTAATATATTTAAAATGCAAAATACTAAATTTTTAAAAGAGTTTTTGAGGTATGCGGATTGGGTACCCCCCAGTAATACTCGTACCAGTTGAATAGGCATATATTTCCTCTCTGTCAGCCCTACATTAAGGAGCTTCTCTGGAGATCTTGCTTGATTAGATGACCGCAAGACGCGTCTAAAAAAGCCCATGAGGGTTCTATGGCAATCAGGCTACCCTTTTTGGGATGTGAATTTGTTATGGTACACCAACTACATAACAAATAATAAATTGCTCTGAACTGTTTAAGTATATTATGGTGGCCAGATCTTTCCACAAGTATACTGCTAAATCTAATTTCCTAGAATAGAATGGAATACAAAAATATTCGTACCTACCAAAAAAAGATAACGTGGGGACTGCTGCTCTACATTTTGACGTCACGACGTGTTATTGAACGGAATTGGAATAACAAATTAACGTAGCGGACAATCAAAGTGACATTCTATCAAGAATCATTGCAATAGAAACAAAACTGGCCAAGTGCGAGTCAGACTCGCGCACCGAGGCCGCGAGGGTTCCTTACAAACCTGTAGGTATATTTATTAAAAATATTTTTATTAGATGTTGTAACTAAAAATTTACGGTTTTCGCAATTTTTCCTTTATCTGTGTTATGAGACGTTGCTTCGTACCAAATTTCAAGATTCTGAGTTCACGGGAAGTACCCTGTAGGTTTTGATTCCCTTGCGAGTCTCGAAAATTTGCGGCATAAGCAGCTGTATCTTTTGATTGCGTTGGCTTAGAAGTTTGATATTTTCACAGCTGCAAGGGACAGTAGACCTGAGTATTTGATATAAATTCCAGCTTGATACCTCAACGCGTTCCTGAGAAATAGGGTCTTGACAGACAGACAGACGGACAACAAAGTGATTCTATGAGGGTCCCGTTTTTTCCTTTCGAGGTACAGAACCCTAAAAAAACCTTATACAATCAGGCTTGTCAAACCCGCGGCAGGATTGAGTATACAACTGCCCAAACTTTCAAATGTTAAGCCCTCTACACACCAAAGCCCCCTAGGCCCCTGGACTCGTTTTTCGATAATTTAGCAATACAACTAAAAGAGGAAGTGAAACTAACTTAAAAGCTGCTCATTTTAGGTGACATTAGTATCATTGTAAAAATGGTATCATTAAGAAATGTGTACGCTGTCCTAAGTTACATACCCTATAATTTAAAAGTTATGTTATCATTTCATGTGTAGGTGTGTACAATAGTACGTATTTAAATGTCTAAAATTAAAAAACCTACGTTCAAAGTCCCTAAAATCTAAATACCTAATGTTTTAATATACCTAAGCAACTAATACCTACCTACGAAATATCTAAGATTATAATACCGATTGGACGAAATATCTCATGTTTATTAAGTTTATATTTCATTTTTATATGTCATGTTTATTGTTTATTACACCAAAGTTTGAATTACTAACATTTTAATACCGAATGGTCAAAATACTTAAAATATTGCACCACTTGCGAGTTACAGGGTAGATTGATAAAATCGAATGCCAGAATAGGGCGCCAAAGTTCATCTAAATTTTCAACTCCGAAAATTGGAACTCCGAAAATGTTCTTAATCACATTTTTCATCATAACAATCACAATTCCTAACTACTCTCTGTCTAATGTTCATAATGCGAATGATCACTCTTCTTAAAATTTTTCTTCCTAAAGTTTTCATACATCCATTGGGTAGTACTACCGACGATGTACATAACAGTCATGTTTCCGAAAATTTAAATTAATAATATCACTAATGTATGTTCATAACGGGTCCATATTGGCTCACCTAGAGTTCTTTACCCGAAATTGTTCTTCCTACCGATTTGTAATCTGAACACATACTAACTCAACAACAGCGTTTATGTCAACCTAACCCGCTCTTCGCTAACCAAAGCGAGTGCAAGAAGCGACTTTAAATAAACTCGCTTAGGTTAGCGAGGAGCGAAGCGACGATCGGGTCAGGTTTACAAAAATACAGTATAGCCAGAAGCGACTTTAGGGCATTTCTCACATTAATATACGAGTACACTACTTTACTTTCTGAATATGAGTAAAAATATTATGAAAATTATGTTTAGGGATAAAAGTGTTATGAAAAACAACTGGAGTAAAATTAATTTTATTACAATTTTCGGAGTGTTATGGACATCGTCGGTAGTACTACAAATTGTATGAATGAAAACTTTAGGAAGAAAAATTTGAGGGAGAGTGATCATTCGGATTACAAATCCGCAGTAAGAATAATTTCGGAGAAAGAACTTTAGGTGAGCCAATATGGACCCGCGAGAATATGCCTCCTTAGTCCTTACTTTAGGTTAGATTTGGGTTCGGTTAGGTTAGAACTGCGACCATAAAACGCACGAGCCGAGCGAGGAAAGCGTTCGTGCCGCGGCAGCGGCCAGCGAGAGCTAGAACAGACTTTAGGGCGTTTCCCACTCAAACAGGAACAAACTATGTAGTTTACAATGGTGAACCCAAAAATCTAGTCTCCATACCAAATTTTAAGGCTTTGAGCGTGAAAATGGTAATACATAGCTCGTCGGAATATTGACCTTTTGTTTTTTAACTTCGGGATTTAGTCTTTCAGGTAAAATGACATTTTGTGGTTTTAAACGAACGGCCGTTTGTTTGTTTGTATTGAATAGGTTTCAAAACTACTGATCCGATCGTGAAAATTCTTCAACTAACAGATAGCTAAATTATTCAGGAGTGGCTATATTTTATTATGAGTGATCAAAAAATTCATTGAAAAAATTAGTACCTACCTAAATGTGAATGAAGTCTGAGAAAAGCGGGCAAAATGGACACCAGCTGTCAAACATTTGACAGAACGAAGTTTGTCCGGGCAGCTCGTTTCAAATAAAAGTCAAACAACCATTAGGTATTTAGATTTTAGGTATTTTAAACGAAGGTTATTTTACGTTAGGTTTTTTAATTTTAGACTTTAATACGTAGCCGTGTTCAATTGTAAAAAGCACATGCAATATTTACCTGTTATTATTCCGCCATGTGGATGGCATATCACATAAAAACAGTGCCAGGTGGCGGGTTCAATGCTCGGCGCTGGTTTTATTTTGTTTTGAAACGGAGCTTCGCGGCCACGACACGACGGGGGTTGCAGTCTGCTCCCCGAGCCCGAGACGACAAAAAACCGCCTCAACCACCTGGCTATGTAGGAAAGGATATCTTTTCTCCTTTTGTTATATTTAAGTAAATGAGATAGTTTTTATATGGTCTAAGATGAGATATGAATAACTGGGACAGATAACACTTGAGATCACGAAATTAATTCCGAAAATTCTGCTTATTGATTGTTGTTGGCAATCCAATACATAAACCGTTTTTTAATGCATATGAAGTTAAACATCACATTAATTATCATACCTCGCAGTTATTAAGAACCTCTTAAAATACGAGTATAAGTTGTGCTTGTATTGATTCATCATCAAATATATATTAGAAATATACAAATATTTCTTGCATCAAATATATTTTTTACCAAATCCTGAAACTTAACTTCCATATTGCATAATGCTTATTGTGCATTTCACTATAAGTTTCCATCATTTTATAAAGAGAGGACGTATTTTTTATGTACTGAAACGTGAATGTGACGTACTTCTCACATAACACTTTTGTTTGAATGTTTACGTAAAGTACACAATGACTTGGGGACGTATAGTAACACTTCGCTACGTTAGCTGACGTACATACAAGTGTGCTCTTAAATTGGTTTATGACGCGTGGAAATTAAAATTCAAGAGATTATGTAGGTAATATAGTTGTGTAGGTGACGTGTCTCACGTGTCTGAGAAATCCCATAAACAGCATCTGATTTTTTTGGTCAAAGCTTCCAACTAATTTACAAAAATAATATGAGTTTTAGTCAACTTACAGTCTGATAATTTTTTTTTTCGTTTGAACTGTATAAATAAAGTTGCGTAGTAATACATGACAACTTGTGTTTTATGTCGTGCATGATGTTGTGGACTAATATACTTGCCAATGTTACATATCAGGCTCCCTGTCCGGGAAATATAAAAATAAAAAATCCATTGTTATGGTATCATAAACATATTATGTAATGCATAGGTCATGAAAAGAGATAGTGTTACGTTGTTAAGTTACAGAATGTTATTTGTAGTTTTATTGTCGTTGAGCCTTTTCAAAATGGAATGGAATAAATAATGTTCTGTGTGTAGCATATTATTCACATGTTCAAAAGGAGCAGCACGAGCGCGTCCCACGTGCCGCGACAGCTGCGCCCGCGCATTGCCCGACGGCACAAAAGATACACTTGATAAACAAAAAAATCGATGAAAGTGAGATGTACAGACATGGTTCGTTAAATACGAGTAGATTTATAATTTAAGCAAAATTTTTAGTTAGCACTGTTTATCATTGCTAATTTTTGGTCATCTTTTAAATACGAAAATAAAATATAAAAACATTGTAGATGAAAACGCTAAAATAGAAATAGTCGATAACATTAATTATCGTGGAGTCACCATAGGTTGCCATTTAAACTGGAAATCTTATATTGAAAAAATAAACAAACAATCTCCAGCTAAACGTATATCCTTAGTTTAACAAAAACAACTTACGTTGATGTGTCAAGGGCAGCATACTTCGGTCAGGTTTATCCTATAATAGTTTACGATGTAATTTTTTTGGGCAATTCCACAAATGTGCAGTCAACATTTTATTTAACAAAAGTGATGTATACGGATTATTCATAATATGTACTCAGATGAAACTCTAAGAAATGTATTTAAAGAAAAAAGCTTGCTCACTCTTAGTAATATTTACATTTTTATCAAACAGAATAGCTACTTTTTTCAGACTAAATCTAACACAAGTACACGTCCAATACGCAATAAATATAAACTTAATTTATGTATACCTCAAATGAATAATTACATGTGTTATAGGTGATACCTAATAAGTATATTACTTTCTGCTCAGGCATTAAATAATTTTGATTATTCAATAATTTGCCATCTGATATAATATCAATGCACTTGCCAAAATTTAAATTATCTGAATATTGTTCGCTGGTTCTTCTAACTAAATCATGCATGGCTTCTGAGGCGATTGTTTATCATCATTAGGGTTTTTTTTCAATAACTTAATTGTAACAAAAATTATGTATGACGCAGTTTAGTAAAATAAATTTCTTGAAAGTTTCATACAGATTCATATTTCATTCGAAGTACAACCTTTACCCTGACTAACCCACATGTATGAACGAACACACCCACACCCACACCCACACCCACCCACACACACACACACACACGCGCCAACACGCACACACACCCAGACAGCAGAATTGCTTGTTATGTTATATATTTTTTTTGTATTAATATGTTATATTTTATTATTTTTATTCATCATGTACCAAAATTAACACTGATTTGATTCCCACGAGATAGGCTTCGCCTACTCGCCTATAAGTGTTTGAGTTACTGTATAAATTTATAATACTGTAGTTAACAATTGGTAAATAAATAAATTTTATATTTTTTATCTTTATCTTTAGATTTGACATGAAAATTTACAAATTATTTTAGGAACTAAAAAGATGATGTTAGTAAGGAGACCAGTTACCAACGAAGACACCTGTTCACAAAAACACAGTTTTACTCAACATAATGTTGACATTTCTACACATAGTTATGTATTAAAGAAGTGTAAGCAAGCCGTGTGGATTTTTAAAACCGAGCTGCATCAGTTTTATCGTACACATTAAACAATGCAGTTATCAAACAATTATGTATGTTTTCGTTACAATAGTAGTTGTCATAAATAATTATTAGCAAGTAGTGTCGCTGGCTTGTTTGTCGGGGCACCCGCCCGCATGGAGTGACGCGCGGCACAAATCGCTGCATAACGGCCGCTCGCTCATTCAACTTAGAGTGGCGCATCGTCGCGTCGCGAGCGCACCGCGCACCGGCTACAAAAACAACCGAACACAAGATTCATTCCATTTTCAAAAGTCACTTCTTTTTTCACAATCTTCATGGTCTAGTAAATTTAAATTAAAATGCTATCGCCACGGAAACATTATCTTTGTTACGTTAACGTAAATACTCGTAGTTACCGTCCCTTTTATTCTTATTCAAGCGAACCTAAAAATAAATGATTTTTGTAATACCGTTGAGATTGGAAATCTTTTGATGTGAACTTACTTATAGCTTATTCACTTTTCTCTTTGTATTAATCAATGGTTTATAGTTTAACAACCTTACTCTACATAAAATCTATTTGTCTTTATTACAACGAAGGGATGCATAACCTATTTATTGGTAGAGTGCGTCTACCATAAGTTGCCACTTTAAATTTACGTTATCGTTCGCGTAAAGTTGTTGTATAGGATTTCGCCTTGTAGCTATGTATGCCTCTGATTAGTCGAAATGGAACTAAAAAACGGTACCTAAGGAGGCTATGGTTACGATATGGTAAGACCATTTTTTAGTTCCATTTAGACTCAACAGACGAGCTGCACGAAATCCCATACAAATATTTCACGCGAACGATAACGTAAATTTAAAATGGCTCATGGCCATGGTAGACGTACAGCAAAACGCAAGACGCTCCAAGTCAAATGAGAAATGGAATAAGTACCTATAATCTAACTGGGTACCTGGATCTGTGTAGTACTGCAAATTTTAGTTGCATCTTGGCATTATTGATTTTGTTCCTGTTTCCCGCGCTCTCGCCGTGGAATCTACCTCCCCGCCACTCCCCGCGTTCGTAGAGCACCCCCTCTCCCGCCATGCCCTTTCGAGACACTCGCCCCCAATGTAACAAAATACAACCACGTGGGTGCATAACACGTTGCGCTTACTTTAAATATTATTTTTGAAGGTTCAGGGGCAACTACTTAATTACTACACTTCCCATTATCTACAAAATACCTACCTTCCTACATATTCTTCTAATCGTAAAGATTTAAGAATTTGGGAAATATTACATGGCTGCGTAAAACTAAAATCCAGTATATCATACAAAATTCAGTTTCAACTTTTATTTTTCATGAGAAATGTAAATTTTTCTAAGTAATTCGGGTGGGTAATGAATCGAGTGGGGTTTGATGGGGTGGCCGACGCGATGCATCACCCTGCGAACGGAGAGTCGGGAGGATTGGCGGTGGAGGGAGGGTCATCAACACTACAACGCGCCCCGGGCCCCGTGCCCCGCGCCGTACGTTCCGAGTCGAACGCGGGCGGGCGGCGAGCGGCCCGTTCCACCAAGAAGTCAATGCTTCGCTTGCGTCAAGCGTGTTCGTTTCGTTCGTTCAGTCAGTCCGCAACGCGCCGCTCTATAGAACGGACGTACGCGCGCTTTCCAAACAGAGACTAACGACTGTTCGTTATTTATTAGTCCCATAACTTGTGTTCTGCATTCCTTAGTAAAATATATTATTATTTATTAACATAACGTAATTTAGTGATTTCGAAAGTTTTCTTGGACTGAACAAGTAACCTTCATGAACTGTGATAGTGTTTTGGACCGTTTCGAACAATAATAAAACAGCTAGATAAAATTACGAGTGAGACGGATCGAAATGAGTGGATTGACCATTAGAGTAAAAAGAGGATCGAGGGGTAGTGCAACTCTTCTTGAAGCAGCTAACAGAATTCTACGACTACTCGGCGTTAGCTCATCAAAGCGCGGGAAACAGCCCTCACCCAAATCAAAGGTAAGGTCAACGACTCCGCGCGTCTGCTATTCTGTGCTCCGTGTGCCCACCCACTTGTTTGTTTGTCAGTCTGGATAGTAAATAATAATCTGCCAATGTTGTTTTTAATAAATTCCTCCATGTAAATATGAAAGTAATTTTACTTGGAATTATTAAAGCATAAGTAGACACATTCATAGTTGCATTATGCCTAAATAAATATGAGAAAGTGAATTATTGGGAAATTACGCATGTGAAGTATTTTACTGTGTTTACACGTTATGTATCTTCCACGTTAAACTGTAAATAACGAATATTAATAGTAATAAAATGTTTAAGGCATAATATTATCATGCTAATTTCATGTCAATCATTGATCAGGTAGGTGACTGTTTTTTTAAATTTAGCTTTCTGTTAGTGAAAGAATTTTCACGATCGGATCAGTAGTTTTGGAGCCTATTCAATCAATACAAACAAACAAACAAAAGAACAAACCATCAAATCTTTCCTCTAATATTAGTATCTATAGATTTCCGTTTATGGCAACATCATTCTTGTGTCATTGTTTTTTATAGCAGTCCTTCAAAAAAGCATAGCATTAGTCGTAAGCAGCATTTTTTTAAATGCATGTGTGTGTAAAAGGCAGTTGATAAACTTTCGCTGCATAGCGCAGTGATTGTGCACTTTCGCTGTGCAAGTATTCGCCTGTGCTCGAATGGGGCCGCCGCTCACAGCAGCGAGTGCGGCGCGTATGATGCAAACGCGGCGGGCGCGGCGGCCCCGGCACCGCACTTGTTTGTTCACGCGCCGACGGCGTGACCACCTTGTTTACAACTGCGATCCGCATTCATCAGCCCGTCCGTAATGACGACACGAATGTTTCCTTCAACACTGACGGTGCATTCACAATACACCTTCACAGCTGATACAAACAACTCTTTTGTCGGTACCTACTCAATACTCTTGCCGTTCGCGTTCGGTGTTAGTTAGTACAATAGATATCTTGATGTTTTGCGAGACAGTTGTTGACAGACGAGAAGTTGAGACATCTGATACGTTTTATGGGTACGGCTGATGAAATGTCTATTTAAAACACTTAAGATTCTGAATGTCCAAATTCAGCAACATCGCAATTATCAATTAAATGCAACTGTCACGGCTATACTACGAGTATCTGCATCTTAGATTTGCAAACTTCGTAAAGCAAGACTTAGAAAAGTCCAGTTTTAAAATGCATAAAAATCAATAATTTTGATACTACCAAAAGGTCATATCAATTTGGTCGGGTGATTGTGAATAAGTTAATTTATTGGATGCCTGATGATAAGCATTGTCGTATCGACTGTTTTTAAGTCTGAAAATGCGTCAATGTGATTATTAATGACCAATAATTCATTGAATACTATAAATCTTGTCCTGTTCAATGTATTTGCACGTAGGTAGGTACCTAACGATTGTCTGTCACGACACGAATGGTATGCGCGATCTAATCGAGCCACAAGCTGTAGCCGGATGCAGTGCGACTGCGGAGGGGTGGGTACCTATATGGTCTTGCAATACGGCTCTACATCCGCCTAGACTATTTGGGACAAGGTCTTTGTATCAAACCATGCCAACTTGCCAACCTGAACGATTGGATATCAGTAGAAATTGTACCATTCCAAATGCATTCAATTATCATGCCGCACCGATAAATGATCATTTAAAAAGTAAAATTCCGCAACATTTATGTAATCGTTAAAGTTTTCTCTACAAGCATTCTCGCATACAACACGACGAGTTTTTCTCCGACTCAATTGGGGGTAACGAGTGCAGGTATGTCGGCTCGTTCAAAGCTATCGTCGAACTCGTTCGAAGCGCATTAACCGTCGACGGCATGTCGCTTGTGCAATAAAAATTGGTTGATGAATGTGTTGGCGCGGCGCGGGCGGGCGTCGCGGAGGGTATTGTGGTGGGGATCGAGGTCGGGTATGGCGGAGTGTACGACGCGGAATGCGTTACTGTGGGAATGCGCTCTAAGTACCGTTGCGCCGGTCTACACTGCGCCGCGCCGCCCGCCGCGGAATTCGAGACCCACTTGCGGCCGCGGACCAACTTATATTAGGTGACTCATGCGCTCCTTCAAAGGCGAACATTCTTGTCCAACTACCAAGGTGCATTCCTAATAATGCGTAAGAATTTTCACATCTTTATTCATTTAGCAAACTCAAAATAACTAAATCAGATCAAATTGCAACATTTTTTTCGTTATTATTGTAACGCAGAGCTTTGACATCATTTATTATTTTGAATGTCAAGATAAAGAACCCGCAAGTACATTGTTGTTAGTCTATCACTGTAGCTATTCTAGTATCGGGTAGTATTTTATAGAATGTTATTCGTAATTAGCTGTGACCTAGTGGTAATTATAGCATGCAACCCGCTGCGTGCCGCGACACCTCGTTGGTTTTTTCCACCGGCACTTTGGCGCCGCTGAAATACATAGTACAAACAATGTACTGTTTACGTGAAACTTGTTAAAATATTGTCAAAATAAAGACTTGAAAAAGTACAATGGTTTGCTTTTAAAAAGTGTGTAATTAAAATCTGCACAAAACATAACAGCCGCAACACAACACAACGGTATCTCATACCTACTTTCATTTGCTTTTCATCAAGTTGTTTTTGGTCAATTACCGTTAACCGAGTTTTGGTCTCTGTAGCGCTGTTAGAAAGGGAAAGAATCGCGAATTGCACCGCTCTCTATCTCTCCTCGCTTAAGTTGTTGAATGGAAGCGGCGTTTTTTCTTAAACGACGCCACACCGTAAGAAAATGAACAAAAAACGCGAGCCGCGAACTCTAGAAATTGGATCATCGAACTGTAGGTGAGGCCGGTGAACGTGGCGGGTGGCAATTTGAATTGTATACTAACTTTCCATGATCAAACAAGGTTGAACTCCCTTACTACCAAAAAACAAACTTTCACATTGTAAACTGCGAAAATTGCAGAGCACCTCTAAGAATGTCCTGTTATATAGGGCCGGCCGCAAACGACTATATTATTCACTTTAAAAAAAAATAGAAATGGTGAGTAATTAAATTTCATGCTTAACTACATATCTATAAAATCTACGAGCCTTCGGTCGGTGCCATAGTGTCTGTCCGTAGGTAACGCGTCATAAAGAAAGACCCGTGTGAAAGTAGTCTCCTCAAAAAACCAGAACAAGCTTGAATATCTTATATTCAAAAACTTTGGTTCGAGTCGTTCACTAATATTTTCTTAGGTTGTATTTACTTGTTAACCGTCCTATGTGCATTCAGCTCTACATTATTACAAACTTGTTTTCAAATAAATAGTTTCGTATGTTACGTTGACATTGAGCATCGTCAAACGTCATCATAAACCACAAATTGACGTGCTTGAATATTTTCATAAGCGAAACTTGACTCAAACCCAGTACCAATGTGCGGAATTTGCTCAAAATGCTTGGTGGTCACCTAATTTTTGAGACGGTACGCCAGACGGCGCGTTGCCCCCTGGCCCCCACCGCGCATGACGTGAGCCACCAACCCACCGCCGCTGCCGCCGCCGTGCCCGCCGACTAATAAACAAGTGCACGCTTTCGAAGCGCGTTGACGCGCCGCACTGCTCGCCACACTCTTATTCAGAGTGGCCATGCACGTTCAATAACAACTTTTAAGATTCCTCTAACGAGTCGCATTCATTGTTACAGAGGAACAACCGAGCCACTAACGAAGTCCGGGCCCCCATTGCTGCCGCCGAAACCGTGATCGAGTCGCCGGTCAAGATGCAAACCGCGCCAGCGCCCACCCTCACAGCTTCTCCTGCCCCCAGCCAGTCTTTCAAACCCACCAAAAGAACGGCTAAGGACTACATATTTGGAAAACTGATTGGCGATGGAATGTTCAGCACTGTGTTTCTCGCTAAAGACATTCACAGCGGAAAGGAATATGCAAGTAAGTAACTATTGTGTGCGTTTATAGTGTAAAATATATTTCTAGTGTGAATCGTGTCAAGTCATGGCAAAGTTTTCTCAACTTAAAGTTAGTTAAAATTACGGTCGAATTAGTTATTCTGTTGAAAGAAGTTTAATTTCAAATATGACATAAGTCTCATTATTGAACACATAAACATAGAACGGTAAAAATACGTTTCGTTTAACAGTTTAATGTTTCTTTTCCAGTTAAAGTCTGCGAAAAACGGCATATCATCAGAAAAAAGAAGATGGAATATATCAAAAGAGAGAAAGACGCTTTAAATTTGCTTTTCAAAGTTCCACACGGTTTTGTGAAGTTGTATTGTACGTTCCAAGATGCAGAAAGATTATACTTTGTATTGTCCTTCGCAAAGAACGGCGAGTTGTTGTCTTATATCAATAAAGTTGGCTCTTTCGAGTTAAACGTAGCTAAATTTTATGCGGCTGAACTTTTATCAGCCTTAGAAAAAATGCACGCTAAGGGCATTATCCACCGTGATTTAAAACCGGAAAACATTTTACTTGATGAAAACATGCACCTGCAAATTGGTGATTTCGGAACAGCTAAACTTATGGATCCTGAAGATATAAAATCTGCACCTATTGCTGAGCCAGAAGACGACCCCGCGAGTAATGAACGCTCGAGGAAAATCAGTTTTGTTGGAACCCCGCAGTACGTGAGCCCCGAGTTACTGCACAACTGCGTAGACACCCGCACCTCCGACCTGTGGGCGTTAGGTTGCATCATCTACCAGATGATATCAGGTCTACCTCCATTCCGCGCTGCAACAGAATTCCTAACCTTCCAGAAAATATTGAAAATAGATTATGAGTTTCCAGAAGGCTTCCCTGCTGATGCAAAGGACTTAGTTGAAAAACTTTTAGTTTTGGATCACACCAAAAGAATTGGAGCTAACGACAAAGGCTTTACATATGACAGCATTCGAAACCATCCGTTTTTCGCTGGAATTGATTGGGAAAACATCTGGGAACAAACGCCACCTACGATAAGTCCGTATCTACCTGGCGGATCATTCGAAGAAGAATACAACGTTCCTGACCATTTAGAGCCTGGACTGGGCAACAATCAGCTCGTACGGCTTTGGGAATTCGACCTGTCCACTTCTAAAGGTAATTACTAATTCATATAAACTGTAAGTTTGCTTACATTTGAAATCGTCTCACAAAAAGTGTTCATTGCACTGTTCTCTTTATGTCGAGTTGAATAATGGTTATCGTTAGTTAGCTGTTCTAGTGCATGGATGTGGACAATTACAAAGGCTCGAGCGAGTGCAGTGAAGCGACGAGTAAGAGGCAACTGGAGCGTCCATGACCTAAATTCTTAGCAAATTTATACGCGTCTCGTTTCATAACTGAACCGAGTCCGTAATGTTCCGATTTTACAGTTCCTCCACTGAGTGCAATTATGTTTTTACTTATTTCTTTAACGAACTATTGCAGTATTTCAAAAAATTAAAAATAAAGTAACACGATCCTTGCACATTTTGCATTCAGAATGCTGCGTCATTGCTTGTTCGCACAATTCGGAACGGACGTCCTCAGTTCTTGGTTTACGGATCTATAGTAGGCATGACGTCAGCCTTCCGGCGCGCCGCGCACTGCGTCGGAGTTCCACGCTCTCGGCCGCCTGCCGCCATCACATGAAATCATGAATGAACTGTTGGCCCAGCCCAGTACTTTATTACTAACGACCTTATGAACAGCTGACAAAACGGGCATTGCATCAGCGATGCATAGTTACATTAGTTACTCTATATAATTATGCATATCATTACTAAGTTACATTGCTTGTTCATTATGAGATATAAATAATATTTTGTTTGAAAAATCAGCAATAATAATAATAGTATTATTTTTTATTGTTTCAGGTATATTGGACATCAGTCCTGAAGAGAAACGCCGTCGCTTAGAAATACAAGCCCGAGAAAATAAGTGGCATCAATTCGTGGATGGCGAGCTTATTTTGAAGCAAGGCTACGTTGACAAACGGAAGGGGTTGTTTCCTCGACGTCGCATGTTGTTGCTCACCACCGGCCCTCGTCTCTTCTACGTGGATCCTACCAACATGGTGCTCAAGGGAGAGATTCCATGGTCACCTGAATTACGTGTGGAAGCTAAAAACTTCAGAATATTTTTAGTGCATACGGTGAGTTATCTATTAAATTGGTTTCATCATAATTAATCTCAATACCTCCTTAAAGAAAATTGAACTCTAGTTATTTCATCAGCATCCAACCCGTCCCCTAATCTTTGCCGATACCCGAGCTAATATTTATAAATGCGATAGTAAAATTGGTCAGCATTTTAATGACGTAATGTTTATTCATTTACAGCCCAACCGTACTTACTACCTTGAAGACCCGGAATCATACGCATTGGAATGGACTCGTGTCATTGACGAAGTCCGCATCGGCACATACGGTCGGGACACAACTTAAGCGGCGGCGCGAGCGTCGCCCCGAGTCGCGCCCGCACTCCCCCGCCCCCCGCACGGCGTATGCACACTTCTAGGGTACTGTAAGCCTTCATATCGAGCACGAAAAGCCAGCCAGAAAGCTTTCGCGATGAGTGATCTCGTGTCCGAAGCATCGTCCTCGAGTGCTGCATCGTCCGGCGGCACGGCCGCGCCCGCCGGCCGCGCGCCGCACGCGCGCCGCAAGCGCGCCGCAAGCGCCCGCAAGCGCGCCGCAAGCGCGCTGCACGCGCGCCGCACGCGGGCCGCGCCACATATGTTCAGAGCGCCGCCACGAGCCCGCACGCGCCCGCGCCCACGCCAACGCGCTCACTCCACACACCGGAGGATGTTTTACGAGACGACATCAGCTACACCGACCGCTGTTGATACTGAATGACTGATTCCTATTATTAGTATAGCCAGACTTTATCTTAAATTATTCTTATTTAAGTTTCTTATTTAATTGTGGATATCGGTGATGATGTGTAAATATTTGTCTTAAATTATTATTGCAATCGCTTAGGTAATAGTGTAATGTGTAATCGCGGCCGCTGTAATCATACACGGCCTCTTGTAAGAATGGACTTGTTATTCACCACCAGCGTGTTCACGAAGCCCATTCCGGATGGTAACTAGGCAATTTATAGCTAAATTAAATATTATTTATTTTAATTATTTGCCAACGGAATGTGACTGCTGTACAGTTATAACAGTAGGAAATTACGATCGATCTGTTTCCATGTTTTACGTTGAGTTTTGTCAAAAAATTAACAAATGTCATTTGAGTGCGTTGTTGAAAATTGGCTCGAGAAGTTAGTCCGAAATGGCTATGTTCGTAGAAATGGAAACGATCTGATATTAGAAGAATAGCTTCTTTATAGGAGTTAGGCACATGTGTGCAGTCGAGGCGTCACGTGTCTCCGCGAGGCACGGGTCCGCTCGCTGCGCTCTCCGACCCAATGAGTTGCGTCGTCGAGAGCGATGCTTTACCTGTGCGTGCATCCTATGCATGCACTATAATCCTAAATTAGCAAAGGTATACGGATATCGCCACCTAAGGTGACAAATTATTGCTATTGAAATGCTAAATTGATTATTATAATTATCCAAATTGTGTCATTGTTTTTTTAGAATTAAGGTTGCTTATTGATGGTAACCTTCCTAATTAATTTGTGTTTTACTTTTTTGAATTGTTAATTAAAATTGATTTTACGCCATCGCGAACATTCAATGTCATGGCAGTTTCGATGGTAATGCATCAGAAATTTTAATGTGATTTATTATTGTATCCTGTTTATAATAGCGTATTAAATGCCTAAACTTGCCTGGAGTATTTAAATTGGGGCTTATTATTGTGTAATTGGATTAAATCCATAATTCAATATGAAACTCTCATTTAGTAAAATATAGTATTAGAATTTCAGCCATTAGTATGGAGTACTGTTTCGATTCTTTTCCTGTGTAAAATGTATATTTTGGATGATGACATCCCAAGTGGCAACAGGCTTCCAGGATTACCCTGTTTAGCTACTGTACAATATTAAGCAGTAGGTAGCCAAACCCATACTGCTAGTTAGTTGGGATCCCACATAAAAAACAGTTATCAGCATTTGGAATACTCCATGACATTGTTAATAACAATAATTCTGCATTTAAAATTTAATAACTGTTAATCTATTGTAATTATATTTTACAACATTTGTATTGCGTAAATTCCATAAAGTAACAAATTAAGAAATTGAAAATAAATTGAAGTTGATTTTTTGATATACAATAAAGTTCTGTTATTTCACATATAACCCTACAATCACACAGAAAAAAATATAAAGGTATGATATTCTAACATTTCAGTTGCGCCATTGATACAGGTTACCCCAGGTTTACATTACCTAGGTACCTATACTATTCTCAATGCTACTCGCCCTGCCGTAATTATTACCCTAAATAATTCCGTGCAATGTTGCCCGTAATGATAATGTGTGATGATGCACTTGGGCGACGGCCATGACGAGTGAGTAGTGACCCTTCAAATACTCTCGCTGCCCGATTTGCTGCTCCATGCGGAGCATATTAAGCGAAGTAAAGTAAACGCCAACAAGCAATCGACCTTTATAATACATACATACTAGGTTCTCAGTCTAAGCTAGAATTAAAAAAAATATATATGCAATTCAAGTTAGACAATATACACATCAAATAAAATAATATACATAATTATATATGAAATAGATTCATAACTATACAATCGGATACACAATACTTGTAAGGAATGGGTCTGTTTAGGAGGCCATAACTTTAAATTCCTAAATAGAAAACGCCTAAAAAGGCTTTTATTTCATTTTATAATATTTATAATGCCTAAATCGAAAAACCATATCTTTAATATCCATAAAGTTAAAATACATACGCGTTTGAAAAGCAATTTTTTAAATCTATACCTACTTACTAATAATATTGAAAAGAAAAAAGTTTTTATTGTTCGTTTGTTTGTATTGAATAGGCTCCGAAACTACTGATCCGATCTGTGGATCGTGAAAATTCTTTCACCAACAGAAAGCTAAACTATTCAGGAGTGATAAGGCTATTTTATTATGATTGCATTGCCTAAGAAATTCAGTGAAAAATAATAGTAGATGTAAATAAAGTCGGTCGGAGAAAAGCGGGCGGGTTAAATGATAATGGACACAGATTACAGAAAAATAAATAATGGACACCAGCTGTCAAACATTTGACAGAACGAAGTCTGTTGGGGGCGTTCGTCGGGCCTCCATAATTGAGTTGGGGCAGCTCGTATCTTTTCTAAACTAATATCTTAAAGAGGAAAGATTTGATTCTTCTTTTCAGCCTATAGCAGTCGACTGTTGAATATAACCCCTTATTTACAGAATATACGTGGAATCTGCTATTAGTTCGTCAATAAAACTGAAGTAATGTAATTAATGCATCCTCGAAAGTCTAGAAAAATGTCGGAATATCTTCTTCTGACACCATGGAAGTAATAAGTACTTACGTACAACTGGATAGTGCAATCTGTATAACTGGGTATACAAAAATACACTTTATGGTTTAGGAGAGAAGGTTTATATTTCAAATGATAAGGTCAGCGGACCAACTGAGATAGCGGATACAAGGTGAGGGTGTCTCTTTCCTTAACATTGCCAGCGCTCGTTAGTAACATGTTTAGTAGATTTAATAGGACAACACGTTCGTTGCTGAATTTAAATAAAGCAAAATTACCGCTATGTTTTTAGACAACAACGTTAGATTAATTTATAATGCATGACAATGTATTAAAATTAAGGCTTTTACAGTTTAGTCTGTTATGTCAAAATATAACAATAGAATTCAGAGTTTTAAAGTGGCAACAATACTGTAATGGTGACATGGCGTCTTGTCTTCCTTTCCTCCTTCAAGAACGCGTGCGTCGGCTGAAATTTGCTAATTTAGGTGTTTTCTAGCAAAATGGTGAAAAGGCGTTGTGTTATGGGCTGTGGAAATGAATAATTTGCTGGTTGCCATATTTCTTTTCACAGTTACGATAGAATTTTATGACAATTAGGTCTTAATATGGAAAAATTAGGGTGACAATCAATTCATTTTTCCCTTTCATTGGAATCTATAAAATGTTGAGAAACCTTATGGTTTTCAAACTCAAAAGGGCTTGTCAGGTCACAAAACTGTCAGTCACAAAAAAGTAAGATTTTTATTAATTTCCGACATAAAGTTCGGTGGTAGGTTTTTGTTTTGTTTGCATGAGGAAAGAAGCACGTACCATTGGCATCTTTGAAGATATGGAGGCTTTTATTTTGATTTTTTGAATTGTTGAACTAGTGGTTGCTGATAAGAGGTTACTGTTTAGCATAGATAACCCAACATTTCATCAACGATCAACGATCGCCGTAAACGGGATAGCAACTCATGGTAGATATACTGGGATCTGTGTTAAGTGCGTTCGGCGACATCGGCAGTGACTTCAGAGCCCGAATTTCCGCGACTTGGGCCAAATGGCGTGCGGTGAATGGTGTCATTTGGAACCGCAAAATGCCGATCAAGCTGAAGGGGCAAAGCAGGAGCTGCGCGTCATGAAAATGAAGATGCTGCGATGCATGTGTGGAGTGTTACGCAAAGATCGCGTGCGGAACACCCACATCCGCGGCAGCCTACGTGTTTGTGACCTCGCAGACAAGCTGCAGGAGTGCCGCATTCGTTGGTATGGTCATGTCTCACGGAGATCGGCAAACTACGTGGGCAACAAATGTCTGGCCATGCAACCCCTGCCATAGCCGGGAGAAGAGGTCGACTCGAGAAGCGCTGGCTCGAGGTAGTTAAGAGTGTCATTTGTACCAACAGAACCTCTGAGGATGCACGAGACCATGCGAAATGGGCCAAGAACATAAGAAACGCGGACCTTGGGACCCTATACACCAGTGTTGGTTCACAACCGGGATAAACGGATGGATGATGATAGGATAGTGCGACAACTGTGATTTTAAACCTAAATAAAAACTATAAAACAAATGAGGTCGTAAAAATTTGTGCCAAATTAAAGAATGTATTGATTTTTTTGCCCTTTCCAACGTTATAACGAAAAATGTGCAATTTACAACAAACATGTACAATTCCGATATTAATATCGGAATTCCGATATTGCGGTCTAATATCGCAAATCACTATCGGAATTGGAAATCCTCCGATATTACATGCCCTAATGGTAACAAGTGATTCAGAAGCTCTGGCTACTGAAGTGCTTGAGTTTCAAATCGTGTCTTTCAAACAAAAATTTTAAGGTCCTATTGGCTATTTTTCATCAATAAAACTTCAGCTAATGTCCAAGCACAATAAAATTAATTCTGACTGTCGTAAGAATCTTACGTGGTATAAATATTGCTGTGCGATCTTTGACTTGTGATGGTAGATACTATTACAAATCGTAAAACATTTGAAATTTAAGGTTGCAATTTTCACCTTCCAAATATGGTATCAAGTTTCAAACATCCGTTGCAGGACACTTATATATATTGTATATCTGTCCCACCCCACATGATTAAATTGGCTACAAATATTTTTGCTGAGACAGAGCTAACTTCCGAGGTTGGAAAAAAATATTTTAATTTTGTTAAACAATTACACAATTTGCAATAAAACGAAGGTTTGCGACTGGGGAACAAGATTGGTAACGCCCACATTATTATTTTTGGTAAAAAAATGAATGTCAAATTAGCGACGCAACTAATAAGTGCATCTGTAGCAGATTTCCTATACTTTTTGAGACAAAGTGGCAGTCCAATTTTCCAAAACAGCGAAGCTACTGTGGAATACACTCAATGGCAAGACAGGTTATTTGATATATAAAACATATCAGAGAAGAAAATTTTGGTATTTATAGTACAACATTTTTCAACCAAACTTAATGATCTATTCGAACATCCAGCGCAAGAAGAATCACATGAAATTCTTCTTGAAAAATTAGTGTTTGATTCGTATTTCACCTTGCGAATATTTCATCACGCAAAGTTGAAGTCTATGGCTTGTTTAGGAAACCATGTTGGTATGCGCCATGCATTGCACAAAAGGATCTTATTTAGTAATGTGTAATCACTGTAATCCTGTTTTGTAGGTACCTACCTATATTAGTTTCTGTAAGATCTGCGTAATAATAAAACGTCTATAAAGTATTATAATAATTTATCTTCTTTATTTACCGCCACCTACTTTCTGGCATCCCCAGTAGATCCTACTAAGGAATCTTTCGCGAGTGAAACCGCGAACATGATCATCTTGCTTTTTTTTTCTAGTCTATTATTTTATACACTAGTGTATGTAGGTGAATATTCCGATGCCATCGTTTTTTTATATAAAACTGCTTAGGTTCAAACTTAGGGCCAGCTATCCCTGAATTACTTTTCATCAAAACTAACCAACTCTTCCGCATTTATCCTCCTCCTCGCGTCGGTCTCAATGCTGAAGGTCGTGATCATCCTTATGGAGTACCTATCTTGTCGCGAATTATTTGTCGTCATCTGCCTCTGTCCGAAGCAGAGTGAAGGGCATCGTGCAAGGTGGTTTCAAGCGTGATGCGAATCTGGTCGCTCCATCGCATTTATAAGTTAGTTTAATTTAACTAATAATAAAACAAGAAAAATATTTTTTCTTTTCATACATTATGGTAACCTTAATAGAGTGAGATAAACTGACCTCGAACCTACTGTCTCACTAGGACCGTTTTTTTAGTAGCAATGCACATTCCAGTTGTACGTACCTAAGCACTTATTACTTCCATGTCTGACACGCCTGATATTACGAACTTCACATTTCCTTCCGTGAATAACGCGTCTAAATTAAATAGTAGTTATGACACTTAGTACCCATACGCGAAAGTACACATTTTAAATAGGTAAGAGTTTAACGAGTTATTTTATATCGTAATGTTGGTACGAAGTACGTTCATAATTCCATATAAATGTTTATTTGTATGCAGTGTCAATGGGCTGGTCTCCACTCGAGAACCCGTCTACTCGACCGACCATCGGTTCTGCGTCTGATGTGACCAGCCCACTGCCACTTTAGTTAGCTACACTTCTGGAATTCGTTAGTCACTTTGGTTCGTAGCCGAATTATCTCGTTCCGGACCTTGACCCTTATCGAGATTCCTAGCATGAACCTTTCCATAGCTCTCTGAGTGACGTGTAATCGGTGGGCTTGTTTCACTGTCAGGTTCCACGACTCTGCTCCGTATTTCATAACCGGTAGGACGTACAGGCCTGACTCCCGAACCAAATTTCCCCGGAATGGCATTACATTACTGTCACCATAAAAAATATTTGAACCTTAACGCTTCAGAATAAGGTTCATAAATTTCTTGTTTGACATTTCTGCAATGCTTGTCCAATGAAATCCTGTTCAAGAGTCAGGCCCTTGATCAAACACCTTGGTCTTCAGGCAATATTGCAAAGGTGACTCGAAAATGTGACGCAACTTTCCAAATGCTGCCCATCCAAGCGGAACTCTTCTCGTGATTTCACCCTGAAAGTTGTCTCTACCCAGCTATTTTTTTTTGCCTCAGGTATATGTACTCCTGGACAACTTTAAAGGCTACACCTTCGACAGGAACGGGTTCAGGGACGATGTGATCGTTGAACATGACCTTAGTGTTGTCCAAATTTATCCCAAGCCCAAGGCGTCTCAAGGCAGCACTGAGACTCGACAGCATTTTCTACAGGTCCTGCAGCGACTCTGCCATTGTCACTATGTCGTCAGCAAAGCAGAGGTGTGTGAGATATTCACCATTGATGATTTTTTGTATAGTGCCCGTCAAGATAACCTCACTCCACCTGATGGAAAGCGGTCGTAAGGTCCAGACATGAAGCTGACAAGCACAGTCATGTACTCATCTTGAAGTCCTGCAAAAAAGCGTTTTTAACCCCCTGTTCGAGGACCCCGGGACTATAACAGGAAGGAAACACATGCGCTGGGAAAGCGTTCCCCGTCTCGATGGTTCGACAAAGAAAGAAGTCACCGAGTACATGTTAAGGCCGAGTCCATCCCACTGCATCCCGCTGTCTTGAAGACATCCTCCAGTGGGTTGGTGAAGAGTTTCGGGGACATAACGTCACCCAGTGACGCTGTCTTCCTGAGCAACTGGATGTGTCTTGTTTGGTGGTTCTGCACTTGGACGGACGTTGTCGCCGCTTGGTAAATATTTCTCAGTACCTGCACATATTGCCAGCCGATTCGGCATCGCTGCAAAGATTCCAGAATAGCCCAGGTTTCAATGGAGTCGAAGGCCTTCTCGTAGTCCACAAAGCCAGAGACAGCGGTTGGTTATACTCTTCAGACTTCTGTATAATCTGCCGAACACAATGAATGTGGTCCACGGTGCTATAGCCTTTACGAAACCCAGCCTGTTACGGTGGCTGAAAGGCTTCAAACCTTGAAGCCAGACGATTCGTGATGACTCTCGAGAACAGCTCATAGACGTGGCTCAGAAGCGTGATCGGCCTATAGTTTTTTAGAGTTTTATTTCCTGTCTTGAAAAACAATACCACTACACCTCTGCACCACGCCTTCAGGGTTCTTGATTTGATTGTTTGCTAGTTTTTTTGTTTGTTTGTATTGAATAGGCTCTGAAACTACTGGACCGATGAAAAAGAGCATTGATTTCACTGAGCAGTAAACATGGGAACGTTAAGGTAAAAATCTCAATGTAAGTACCTACGTAGTTTATTAATTATTCTTTATTGCACATGAAAAAAGTACAAATGGTGGGCTTAATAGCCGATGGCATTCTCTACCAGGCGACTAAATAAATTTTCTTTAATATTTAGACCTTGAAGTAGTTTCGATAACAATGATGCAGGAAGACGTATTTTAGACAGGTTGACAGGGAAATTAGACTTACTCCTTGAAAGGAGTGATAGACCAACTAGGAGTCCAAAACGGATAGTAAATGAGATATTCGATTTAATATTCATATGTCTCCAAAAAATAATTATTACAAAAAACACTGCTGAAGTCAACCAATCTCACAACATGTAGTTAGAGAGTAGGTATTTGAAAACATCATCTGATTTAAAAAAATATTTATTAAAAAAAATCACTGTTAAAGGAAGGGCCATAAAATTATTTAGTTTGTTTACTTAATTAAAATAAATTTTATGGCCCTTCATACTAGGCAAAGCCAAGTGAAAGAGAATTGCAAATAAAAAAAAGTGAACCATTCGATCGATAATCCACACCGTGGACACACAAATTTTAGCAACTTTTGATAAGAAACCAAAATTATAAACGCAAGATTTAATATCTGCCGAACAATTTGTTTTGTAGAACGCAAAGAAAAAAGAAATAGATGGCGTCTGACGTCACTTGCTAGCGGCAGTTATCTCGGGGCGTTTTGGTGCTTTCGAAATACTATTATAACCAATGTTTCTATTTTTGAGATGTCTACCGATAATACCATAACAAAAAAATTGTCAGATACTCTATTGTATTGATTTTTTAGCATACCATTATTAAACCGATAGCAATTATGCCATTTTTAGAAAGCCCATGAAATGATACCATGACAAGTAGTTTTTCTACTAATTTTCACGCTGGCGTTCATACATTTTTTCGAGTAGAAAATATAAAATTGCCGACATGTAAAACCGTTTTTTTCTAAAAATATAAATAAAGAGTTTTTCTGTTGAACAATGAATATACTAATAAGCTTCCTAAAAAGTATAAGACAGGAGCCCGGATTTCAGTAGTTTTTTTAAATCATGTTTTTTCGGAGACAAGTCGGATGCTTAAGAAAAAATATTAAAACGCGAATATCTCGTTGAAGGTATTTGAACATTTGTAGCATAGGCCGCCAGCCGCCGTTTTGTTTTTTGTCTTGATTTTGCCGCGCACTTAACTCGGAAGCGTAACACTTTAGGATTAGGGTACCATATTGTAAGACATTTTTTGTTTGTTTGTGTCCTCTCCTTTAACCATATTAAACCACTATTTCACTTCTCATGCTCTAAAAGTACGCCAATATAGCCCGACGAAGCGGGACTAAAGTGACCACTTTAGGCCTTAAGGAGTAAAAACAAAAAGTAATTAGTTTTTTAATTTCCTTCATGTGACGCAGACAAACTCAAACAGCCGGTAAAAATATACTATGATTTGTGGAGTGTGGAGTGTGGATCATTTTCATTGCGAAAATGTTGAGAGTTTTAGTTCCATGGTTTGTCCGCAAAGAAGGTGGCGCCATGTGTTTTAAATTGTTAACCTGTGACTGGTTCAGTTAGGAAAAAAAAATGACCGCGAAAATGTCAGAACTTTTGTTGAGTGTAAATTTTTTCGGTTTTAAATGTTTTTGTACTAACTCAAACTCACTCATTCACTCAAAGTGAAAAGTACAGCTTGCACCTCAAGACTAAAAGCCAACATAATATACCCTCGGTTTCATTGACTCCCTCGCACGCTCGGGAGTCAAACCACCCCTGGTATTATTATGGCTTCGTTTAGTCCCTCGATATAAAATATACTATTAGAGTGCACTGAAACTTCGAAAAAGAAAAAAAACAAAATGGCGGCGGGTTAAGCCAGTTTCCATACAGAAATGTTCAAACCCCTTTGTAGCAAATAACGTTTACTATCAGCCCTTTACGGATAGGTCTACTTTCCCTGACATCCTATATAATTAGAGATAAAAAAGTGCCTGTTCTGTTTATTTTTACATGGCATCAGCAGAATAACAGTGGTCGTGACGAGCTCTCTTGTCACGCCCTAATACTGAGCGGAGACCAATTTGGTACCCATCTATCTTTTAAGTTAATTTCAAGCTATTTTTATGATTATTATGTGTTGTTCATTTTTTTTCTTCTTACTGTTGATTTGTTTTTTGTTTTGTTTTTTGTGTATATTACTCGTACCAAATGAAGTTTTTTCTATTTATATTTCTATAAAGAAAAATATAATGAACGCTTAAAAAAATGCTGATTGTTCATAGCTGTATTAGATTTAGAAAGCTACTTGTTTTCAACACAATAACAATGCACAAAAAAAAAGTTTGATTGCTGACAGTGACAGCTCCTGACTGTCACTGCTGTCAGTGTCAAAACAAAACTGCACATTGCAAAACATAGGTGTTTCTTTGATTGCAGCTTTTGGTTAAGAATTTGTGTTTTTTTTTAACGTAGTAACGAATTCCCAATATATTCAAGCTTATACAATGGCTTCTACATCTTCACCTGTTATCAAATATGTTGGCAGAACAACAAATTTTAAAGGAAAATCCCTATGGGAAATAGTAGGAAGACTTAGAAACCTGGGTGTTGGAAGATTTATTGTTAGATCTGTCTTTGAGCGCTACCCAGAGCCTAGTTTCATGAAAATAGTTAAAGTAGAAACATGTCCTGATGAGGTAAGTTTTCTTAAAAACGTATGTAATCGTTTCCTATACTATTTTATAACCTTATGTTACATTAAAAAATCCTGTCTGCTTTAAATCATCAAAAGATTTTAAGACATTTGATCATACCTTGTCTGCAATTTTGTATTTTAATATTAACTAATAATTCTGTCCATAGAAATATAGTTTAATATTGTGGATAAAACATGGAATTCTTTATAACATACTATCGGCATCAAAGGTAACTACTTAATTTAACCAATATTGAACCATCATGATTTCAGGAGAGGCGCAGAGTACGAGTTTGGGTTGAAAAAACATTTAGGGGTCACAAATTACCTGACCTTACTGAAATATACCGAACTTCCTATAAAACCGACTATAGGCTGGTGCCTAAGAATGAGGAGGCTAATCTAGTGGCATCTGTCACAAAGGAACATAACTACCCTGATGTCATTTTACCAAACAGTATAGAAATGCCACCTTTGATGAAGGAATTCATACTTAAAGATTATGAAAAGAAAGGTTTAAAGGTATGTTAACTTTAACTCTTTTAATTGCCATTAACTCCATTTTGAAACCTGAGTCATAGTCACTATTATTTAAAAAAAAGTAAAAGTAATTAGTCCATATACTGTCCCACTGCTGGGCAAAGGCATTCATCAGTATTGGCTTAGTCACCATGCTTGCCAAATGCAGGTTGGTGATCACAAAGGAATACATTTGGCCGACCTGTGAATTGAACCCGGGCTTCCGGGTTTGACTTATCTCTGAAACCACTCGGCCACAGAGGGGTTTACTATTACTGATATTTAATATTTGTGTTGCACAGCAGGTTATCTACAAGCATACACTGAGCTGTGAAATCCATAGTGTTATGCTAGAGCTATCATATGGTTGACCTATACTTCATTCATTATAACATAAGAAATAAGAAGCAGGGGTGCTAAAATAAATGACAATTAGCATTTGACGTTGCCATGACAATGACATACCTGAGTATAACCTGGCAAATTTGAAAACCCCTTTTGCTACGATGTGTGAAGAGATTATGTAACATTTTAGATTTGGTAGAGTTAGGGCCTGTGCAGACGAGGGATTATCCGCGGCGTACTTTTTTCTCCATCAAAATAGATCTCTTACAAACTGTATCGAGCAATGCACACGAACGACTAAAAGTACGCCGAACCAAAAATCCGCTAAAACACCGCGGACGCCCGCGGAGCGTAGCGTTTCGGAGCGAATTGAAGTGTGCGGGCGTCCGGGAAAAAAATAGAACGAAACAACTATGGGCATGCAACGCACACCCCCGTGTGCGTTGAGTCCGCGGTAAATCCGCGGGGGACTTTGTATTAGCGGAGCGTACTTTTGTATTAGTGGAGCGTACTTTTGCATTAGCGAAGCGTACTTTTGTATTCGCGGAGCGTACTTATGTATTCTCTCCGCGTACGTCGTCTGCGCAGGCCTTCATAGTGACAGTAAAAACGTGTTCAGATAAAACCCCCTGCTTCTTTTAGGTTTTTACATCGACAATATAGTTTGATGCATGACAGAATAATTTATTTAAGCAAAAGCCTCATAAATGCTGAAGTTACTTTACTTTAAATGAGAACAATTAAGTGTGACAGCTGCTATTTAAGTAGATTTTAATAAATTCGGCATAAATATTAAATGTAATAATGTTTATTGTACTTCTACCACAAAGTGTACCCTCAAAAGAATCTTTTTTACATCTGTCTACTGAATGGAGTATAACTCATGCATATTTTGCTCGCTCATGTGATAGAATACTTATTCTGTTCATGTATACTTTTACTAGAGCACCATGGGGTCACACTGTGACCGCACAAATGGTTTTTTCGTTAGTCAAAGATGCAAATATTGATTTTGATTGCCATGGCGATCAAATCTTATCTCACATCTTCTGAATTTTGTAGGTTTGCAGGCATTTTCACACTAAAAAAAGTTAAGCCTAGCTAAACCCCCTAACCTTACTCAAAAGATGATGACAAAAATGAAGATTATGACAAATAGGTCACAATCATTCAAATACGTAAAATAATAGTACCTGTACTACTGAGTGATTCCACAATTGCTCTTGCTCGCTAGCTTGCGACGATAAACTTATGAAATCTGAGTTGCTAATCTGAGGTTGAAAAATCTTTGTGATGATGCGTGATAAGAAGTAAGACCATAATTTTTGTATAATTTACTTTGTTCTATTACAGACTGACCAAGAATTTGTGATGCCACTGAGCTACAACGCCAGCCCTAACAGAGTTTGCAGGATTGCAAAAGCTGGTGAGAAACCTACTGTTCAGTTCTCAATGGGCCTCGGAAAACCAGCAAGTCCTTCTCTTTACGAAGGGGTGCCTCTTAATTAGTTTAGAGGTTTGGGTTATAATCATAGACACATTAGAACTAGTAATAAAACAGTAATGTATAATTTATTTATTTTTTCATTTTATTTACGAAAGCTTTGTTCTGACGCAAACTTCTTGGACAGATAAGGGTTGATAGCCATATCAGGAACATTACGTTCAATTTCGAGTTTCTAGAAAAAAAGATAAAGGTAAAACCGATGAATAGGTTTCCACCCTTTGATCTAAGCTTAAGTAAGGCCGCGATCACGAAGTCGGCGATGAGTCGGCAGAGCAGGAGCGGCAGGCGGGGGCGGTAGCGCGGCCGCTGACTTCGTGTTCGCAGTCAAAAGGTTTTGTTTGACTTTTGACTCTACCATTTCAATAAAATGCCGGAAGTTACTTGCCTGCCGGGGTTCGACAGACAAGTGACTGACTGCATTTGGTAAGTGTGCAAAAGCATCACTTCCTGATTTCTCAATAAATATTCCGCTTAGCAGTGTGTATATTACCCCGATTTTTGGCCGTGGTGTGAAACAAGTTCCGTTAGCAGCATCTTTGGCCTTGAGCTGATGCACTATTGACACAGCTATAATAAATAAAATATGCACCAACCAACACGCCACTTTTCATGGTCTCGAAGTATGGATAATAGGGATAAATATCCCTGTGTTACGAGATACCAAGGCCAGTGGCGTCATCCAGCACAGGTGTGCTAACTAAACCCGAGCCAGTTTAGAAAATATTATTTCCTGAATTGAATCGAACCCGGGACGAGCGTAAGTCTAGGCGAGAAACCGTGCAACAGCGCACTACGCCAATCGTGACGTCATGAAAAATAGCAACGCGAGATGTATCCTGCTGCAATATGTAAATGCTTTGAGGCAGCCAGGGTCACAGGTAAGGTACACTTGTACCTGTGACAGCGAGGTTATTGAAGCTTCGTCTCTGTTCCGTTTATTTACTTACTTATGTGTTTACGGCGTAACTTTCCTATCGTGCTTGCTCAGAATAAATATTATGTTTCTGTAAAGGCATAAACGCACCCTCCAAAAGTCGCGCATTTCTTGGACCTCCTCATCCCGTTGCACGAAGTACTGACGGACTGTTTTTTGAATCAACGTTGCAGCGTAGTCCTCAGGCCACAACCAGGATTTGGGATAATAAGGACGAGGACTGCAATACAGAGTGAGAGTTCTAAGTTATTTTCTAGGTACAGCTCAATCGAAACACTATAAACTTCGCAGGGATCGTAGCTCCAGTCCGCGTTAAAAATACGTGCAAAATGCAAACTCATAGCGACGAGGGTTCAGCTTATGCCAGAAGAGTTATGCAACACTACACTACAAAGAAGAAATAATAAGTACAAACATACAACGTTCGTCTAACTATAAAAAACTGCGGGGATATGATGACATACGACATACTTATGTTTCAGATGTGCGCGGACCCAGGGCATGTTGAACAAATGTAGATTCTTAACTTTACGTTCTGGGTATCGGGGATTATTGTTCCATAAAAGCTGAAAATAGGCAACTATAGTTATTACGTTATTACTTAACTTTAGTGATACTTAAATTCGCCAACGTATTGGTGGCTGTAATAAAATCTCCCCTAGTTTAGAAAGGTGATCCTTCTTTACCTTCTGTTAATATACTTAAATTAGTGACTGAGATAGGAGCCGCCCCTACTTCGCTATAGCGATGGGTGCTCTGATACAGGAACTCTATTTTACCACTGATAGCCACTATGTGCTAGGTATTTTCGGCGTCTACAACACCAGACTTGCAATCGGAACCGTCAGGTAAGGGGGTTCGTATTGTGTACGCAATCTATGTCCCCCAGCTGACCACACAACAGCTCCCCGACGAGCACTGCGCCACTGTGTTGCAACACATTGCTAACTAATCGTATAACCCAATTTTTGTAACTGTGCACTTGGAATTGTCAAAATCGTAAGGTTGGCAGCATTGAATTTCACCCGCCCGCAAACTTCCTCACCACTCCAGTCACACCCGACAGCGCGTAATGCCCCGTTCACATTATTCCAGTCCAGCGCTAAATCAATGTGGGCATTCTAGTGGTGGAGATTCCAGTGCAGGTTCACACTATTCCAATGGCATTCCAGCGCTGAACTGGAATAATGTGATCGGGCTTTCAGCGGAGTGTTGAGGAATTTTGAGGGAGGGTGAAATTCGAAGCTGCCAACCTAACGATTTTGACAACTCGAAGTGCACAGTTATAAAAACCAGGTTATATATATGGCTTCTCTTTATGGGGAGAACTTGTTCACTAGTTAGTCTGTGATGAGGAGTGATATTTTATCCAGCTTTGTCAGTTTGGAATTGTAATACCTGAACGATGTGATCTACTCCATTGAAGAAACATTTCTGCCGTAACAAAGCTTCCCAGATTTTAGCTTTATTGAGAGTTTCTTCTAAAGCTGGAATTAAATGCCCAAAAACTTCGTATTTGATATAATCGCACTCAGTTTCTGCAACCAATTTATTGAATCTGTTATATGGAATGGACCGTTTAGTTAGTCAGGCCTATTATTGTTTTGTTTTTTTTTTGTTTTCACGGAAAGCTTCATATTTAGTGATATGTACCCAGGTAGGTACTGTTTAATTCATACTTCTATTCTAATATTATAAAGAGGAAAGATTTGATTGTTTTTAATGAATAGGTTCCGAAACTACTACACCGATTTTGAAAATTCTTTTACCAATTTAAAGCTACATTATCAGCGAGTGACATAGGCTATTTATTATTTTTATTTAGGTAATATTTTGACGGAAGAAACAGTCTACGCGGGCGAAGCTGTTGACGGACAGCTAGTGTAATAATAAAAATGGAGGCAAAAACGCGTCGCGTCATATGTACGAGTACAGACAGTGCAAGCATTGGTGCATCGGTAGTGATCCTGCCACCATAGCCATTACCAACCAGAACAGTAATTTATGTGTTCGTGTGCGGTCTGTATCTTAGTGCTCCTATTTATTTATGTACCTACGTATTTAGACATATTTAGGTATGTTTATCCGTCTCTGATACCCTCACTTAGTTTGGGGTCAGATGATTTTCGGGTAAGATGTCCCAGATCTTAATTTGTTTATTTAATTCCGGTGCCTGTGACATAGACTAAGTCTTGTGTGGATGTCACTGGCGGATCTGACATTGGAACTGCCTCACTACTATGCTTTTATACTGTTCATCCTTATAAAGCTACATGCATATCAGAAAAGGATTATTGCGTGATTTATTTAAAGCAATAGAGAGCTCAGTTATTTAAACCTTTGTTCATTGAATAAAACATCTTACTTAAAAAAGGCGACTTCGGTACAATATCCTTCTTGCTCTCATTAAATTCCTCAATTTTCTGGAACCTTCTATCACTTTCCTCAAGTATTGCTTTCCAGCTGGCCCCAGCTTTTCTGACGATCAGCACAGGGAACTCCACCTCAGAGCAAGGCAGGCTGTCAGGCAGAGTGAACGCAGCCAGATTTTCTGTCAGCTCGTTAGCTGCTGATTTTGGCTCTTTAGCTTTCCCTCTGCGATCTGTGTTTCTCCCTGCCATTCTGATATTATTATGTAACTAAGCTAAACGTTTTTAACAGTTGCCTCCCTTTTTATTATTTGAAATAGGTAGTAGTTATAGATAAATAGATTTATTCCCGAATTATTTTTAATCTAAATATCAATGACATTTCAAAAGGTGGCACTCAATGTCTTGTTTAAACGCCAGCCACCCGCCAGTCTATTAGTTTTGGTAGTGTCAAACTGCATAAACCTAACAATGACTTTTTTCTTTTTGTACCCGTTACATACATTTCACCCCGATGACATTCGCTAGCGTCTGTTGTAAAGTTTTTGTATGGAATTTCGGTACAGTGCCTCCAGAGAATAGTAATATAACTAAAATAGCAACAAGTTGCTGTAGTTAACGATCGTAGCTTTTGTGAATTTCTAATTTTAGCATTTAACAATTAATTTTAGCATTTTTTCTGATTTTTGCAATATTTTCTACACAAAGATAGAAACTAGAAAAATTCGACCTGATCCGAGGGAAAATCGAGGGGGGGCGAGATGAATGCGTCTAGTTTACGATGTCATTAATGTGGGTAAAAAAAGGTAAAAATATATTTCAAAGTGTATTGTGTCATATCTTTTTAAATAACAATAAACTTCTGTAATGTCTACAGGTACAATTATACCTATCATCTAAAAAGGCAGCCGGTGCATCTATTTGTTCTTGATGTCTGGCCCAACATAGGCATATCTCGCAGAAATATCGATTTTTTATTGACTTTATATTTTATACCGTAGTAAAAACAAAAAAGCATGTACATGCTATTAAAACTGGGGTATTACTTAATTACTAAAATATATTTTGGTTTTTGTGCGCAATTTTTCACAAACCGGGCCAGATTACGCCCGATGACATATGAAAATAGTTGCTAATTTTGAACTTAATATATCATCTGTAATAATTATGTAATCTAAATAATAAAAAAAATTAGATATTGGACATGAAAAACCCAAAATACCCGCAGAATCTCTTATTCTCGTAGGGTAAAAACTAGTGATTTTAAGGCAACGAAATTCAGGTCAAAAAATAATAACAACATCAAATATTTTTTAATATTTATTTCTGAGAAAATTGTATAATTTATCTGCATAAGCAATTACTCGGATTCTTTGGATATTACCATCCAAAGTTATAATAAATATTATTTAAATATGTCTAGCGCCTATAAATAAATACAATAAATTCAGTCAATTTGTGACATCTTCACCTACTACAGAGATGTACTATAATTAGTACGGTGAGAATTTTCCAGTAATTTGTGCAATCCAGTCTAGGTAGTGGGCAACCTTAACGTAGACGCCAGGGACACCGGGCTGTCCGCAACCAATACCCCAAGAGACGACTCCCACCAGCTGCCAAGTCCCTCCACGCTCGCACACCAAAGGACCACCACCGTCGCCCTTGCAAGCATCTTTTCCCTCTTCACCTCCAGCGCAAAGAAATCCTTGGTTCAGCTCATAATTGTACCCTAGTCTGGTTTGTTTGAGTTGTTGCTGGCATACACCGTGGGACAGTATTGGCACATCCACCTCCTTGAGCACGTTCTGGTATTTGCCAAAGTCCCCGAAAGCGTCTTTTCCCCATCCGGTTGTCCAGCACCTTTGTCCAGAGTAGTCAGTGTATTTATCGGGCAGGCACGCCGGACTGATGTGGGGATACTTGGTCCATTCCACAGGGTGGTCCATTTTAAGTATAGCGAGGTCATTGTCTAGAGTTCCAGCGTAGTAAAGAGGATGAACGTGAACGGACACCACGTCTCTTTCAATGTAAGGGAAGAATTCGACATCGCGGTTCACGTCCCATTCGCCAAGACGAATTCTTAGTTCAAATCCTTTGTATCTGCAAAGAAAAAATATATAATATTAGTAGTGTCATTATTGAAAATATGCTCAATAATTTTGCACTCATTGTATGTATATAAAAAGAGTATGTTCATGAATACTTACGATTTAATGCAGTGAGCCGCGGTCACTATGTGGTTGTTATCAATAAGTGTGCCTCCACAGACGTAAACAGACTCCTTAGGATCCTTCTTCAGTATAGCTGCTTGCCACGGGTACTCTCCGAATTCGCTCTCTCCGTCGACATATGTCGGAGTTTTGATCCTGCCATTAATTCCTTGAGAATGCCTAATTCCACATTGACCCCGGTTTGACGCTTGAGGTTTTAGCGGTCGGCGGCAGCAAACTTGATTTTCTCTACATTGCTGGACTTGAGGACGACCGAAATATCCTTGGCGCTGAAATTAACAAAAGAACCAATGATTAATACCTGCTACTTGTGAAGGTGCCGCCAAAGTAGAGAATAGAGTAGGTATTACCTCTTCTACGTTCTCATTCGATTTTTCGACAGTGATTTCTCTCTTCTTTCTGTTCTCGGGAAATCGAACAGTTTGGCCTCCACGGTTTGCCCCAGGATTATTATTAGAAGGAAGGGTAAGGGAACGGGAGTAACCATGCCGATTGGCGTAAGTGGCTTGTCTGTCATTGGCACTTACATTGGCTGCCCTTTCAAAACCAGGACCAAAGCCGCCTTGGTAAATATTATTATAGTCAGCTCCATCGTCATAAGGACCAGGAACGTTTTCACTGTCATCATAATATTCATCATTAAACGTTTGTGGCTCATGGGTTCTATAAGGCTGTGGATGACTATGCACGGGATTGTACTGTGTGTATTGTGGGGAATAAACGGGAGGCCCGTGGTGCCCATATAAATGAGGAGGAGGGCCATGGCTAAATGGAGGAGGTATTGGTTTTGTATAATGATGATTATTATGGGGATTGTAATGGTGGTAATGCTCATGTTTGTTCAGCAGGTAAGTTTTTTTCTCATGAAATAGATGAGCTACTTTGTTAACTACGTGTTCATTTGGCGTCACGTGCAAGTTGACAAACGGCTTGACGATTTTTTCTCCGTAATCATTTTTAGTAACTTGAACTGATAACAATGGATTAACAGAGACTAGGCCTAAATTGAGGCCTCCACTATTAAGTGCAGGGCCATAGGGATTGTAAAGAGGATTTGAGCCAAAGGGATTTATGGGGTATCCTCCGTGGGAAGGCTGGGGCAACCCAAAAGAGACACCAAACGTGGGCTGCACTTGTTTGTTGCTATTGACGCCATTGCCGCCGTAGCCGGCCAATCCAATGAAGCGCTGCAGTAATATATTTACTTTTGTAATTAAAGATGAAAATAACGATAATGTTAGGTATAAGTCAATGCCCAATGTTTAGTGTTTCTTTTGAAGCTGTTACATTCAGATCAAATTTCTGAAATTAATTTCACCGAATGCAACTTGTTACCCCGGTCTAACACGTAATACGAACTTGTACTGTGAATAATTGTGATAGTCTGTTTAAATACATATTATTGTGACACATGAGTTAGTGATGGAATGAAGGTTAACCAACAAAATAAAATGTTATACTTACAGGTTCAATTTCCTTCGTTGACGCTTTGGTATTATCTTCTTCGTCTTCTTTAGTCGCCCGTTTGCTTATTTTTTTGGTGTCTGTCTCGGTTGCATTTTGGTTTGCGCCTTCCTCAGGAACAGCTGAACTCGTGATGTTGTCTATTTGCTCATCAGTTAGTGCAGTGATTTCGGAACCTTTGTTACGAGGGTCAATAGGCAAATACAAATCGTCCCTGCGGCCAATTATCTCTTGGCTAGGGCACTGATCGAAGTTTACACAGACACAGTCTAGACTTTGTGCTTTAGGCACGTGGTAATTTTCTTGGTAAGCATCGTTGGCACCAAAGGTCGCCGGACCCTGATTATACAAACCGTTAGCAGAACCACCTACGTGGAGTTCCTTCTTATAAAATTCACTGTTCTGTGATCCAAAACCACCTAGAGAGTTCCCCCCATATTTCTGTTGGTCTTCAAAGACATTGCTTTGATGGGTATTTGGCAAAGATTGGCTTAAAACACCAGCGCCCTCTCTATTAAAGCCGCTGTGTCCGTATTGAGAACCATAAATAGTGTCATGTTCATAGACTGGCTTTCCGTTAAATGATGAAGAAAAGTCTCCAGTCATAGGTTTAAAACCCCCAGAAGTTACTCCCGAGAAATCACCACCTCCGGCCGTTATAATATCACCAGATTGACCAAATGATTGTGATGATAAGTGCCCTGACTGCGATGACAAATGCCCTGACTGCGATCCAAATTGTCCAGACTGTGATGCAAGATGTCCAACTGATCCAACAGGCACGGCTATCGGTTTGATGATGACTTTAGGCTCTTTATCTTGTCCATCACCATGTACGTAATGATGGTGAACATGTTGTTGAACAATAGCGTCATTTTTATTTCCTGATTGCGAGGATGAGCCTTTATTGTAGCTAGGTTTCGAATTGTCAAAAGAGTAAGGACTCTCGTTGGCGTAAGTAGGCGGCTTAGTGACGTAGTTTTCATGTCCGTTGTATAAACCATTGTTTTGAGAGAACTGGAAACTGCCACCAGCGACACCGTATTTGTCAGAGAAGCCGGGGCGGGAGTTGCCTCCATATCCCACCCTTTTAGGTGGAGTCTTGTGAGGGCGTGATACGTAAGATGGCATGGGTCGTGGAGGTCCATACGCTCTAGGTGGCCCCCGAACTGCAATGGACGCAATCGGCTTGCCTATTGGCTTGATGTCTACAGGTTGAGCATAGATCAGTTCATCTGGTGATAAGTATCGCTTTTCTTGAGTGTCTTCTTCCTCGCACTGGAAAATCCAAGAAAATGATTAATTTTTTTTGCATTCGTCATTACATGAATTTAAAATTTTATGCTAGAAACATTTTGCTTACTTGAATCAGACCCAAGGTACAAAGGCGTCCCTTAATAAGATTCCTCGCTTCAGCGTCATCACCGGCGTCCAAGGCGTCCTTGATCGTGGGATCGCTGTACACCGCGTCGTCAAAACCACCCAAACTCCTGCCTTGCTTGCTGCTGATCAGTTCATCGACAATATCGTCTAAGACAGTGCTGTTAGATTCGGATATTTTCTCTTGAGCTTCAGGTAGTTCCTCCCCTTGCAGTAACTCTGATGATTTTTGCTCATTCTTTTCTTCGACCTTTGAATCTTGCCCCCAAGACCAATCAGCTGATGTACTGGCTATTATTAACGGTAACAATAAACATGTAACTGTAAACCACCGCATGATCTGGAAAACAAAAGGCACTGTGATTTAATCCTTGTTTATTAAAGCATGTCGTTGTTTCGAAACTTTAGTAGGCAAAGAATCACTTTTACTTTCGCGGACAGGCGGGTTATGTAAGCCTCCATAATGTCAGCGCACTGTGGCGGCTGCGCCGGCGCAGGCTAGCGTGGGCTCTCGAAAGCACTCTCACGCGTTGTATAAGTCGATGAAATTACACACAGAAATCTGAATCATGTTCAAATAAAGGATTATTAGAAAAATGTCCACTAAAATAATTTTATGAATGATGTAAGTATAAGGTCAGAGTTGCAGGGCACTTTAACCAAAATTCGTTTAAATATTTGCATCTCATTAGGATGAGCTATTGGTGTCATCCATTGTTTTTGTTATGAAAGAAAGTGTTATTGGTGTCAGTGTCACCGAAAACCGGCACAAGTCGCCATCGGTAGGCCGGCGGCGTCTCGCGATGCCTCATTTTGATGTAACGACGTTATGCAACCTCTGAAATGATTTTATCTTGTTTATTTATGCAATGAATTACGGCAGCTCATAACGAGTCCTCTACTATGCAAATTTCACCTATTATGCGTCATATAATGGATCTTAAAGGAGGTTTCTTTCTATTTAGTTGCCGTAAAATGTAGTGTTCACAGCTACGTGAGCGGAAAGCGCAGAAAGTATGAGAACTTAAGTTTGCGTGTGATCTAACTCACATTTGAATTGAAAGAAAGTGTTTGTTTAGTTAACTGTCCATTATTTTTATTTTTATAAAGTAATTTAAGTATCTATTAATTTGTGTAAAAGTAAGGTACCTACCTAAAAGTTGTGATATAATATTATTTCACACAGTTTTAAGTTATTAACAAAATCTCATTATTTTACGTTGAGTTTTCTATTACCAGAAATCAATACGGATTGTTTTGTCCCTTATTTGGATGTTCAGTGTTGTGCTAGAGATGTCATCAGTCTCTACCATACAAGTAGGTATTCATGGAGCAAGGAGGTAACGTCGAGGGGAAAGTGAAAGTTCTTTTGAACCTGGGATCAGTGCATGCGAGTTAGTGCAGGCCAAATAATCACTGGTATACGAGTATTTATGTCACAGAACAAACACTTTTTTACGACGATTGAAATCTAATTTACGAATATTTTATTTATGTTGCGTGAACTCCAATTAGAAGATTTAAGTAAGATTTTTTATTTATTAAATAATATAAACTGGCTTGGCATAGCAAGCGTAAAATTTAAATTATTACTTATTTAGGATTTGACACATTACACTTTTTTTTGTTACAGTTGAATTTGGCGCATACTTTTTAATCCAGATTGTATCACTGAATGGAAACTTACTTCTGTTTAAGATTATCCTATATTTGTCACTATGGCTTGCTTCACTCTGTTGCACCACCACACCGCCACACTGTTTGGGCACGAATGACTCTCAAATCTATCACTACAACGCTTTATACTTCGTCCGAGGCAAAGATGCACGCGCTGCGATTTTGTAAGACGGCCGATTTTGCCTCATACCAAGAAACACTGTTTTGTATCGCAGCGGCCTAAAATGGTCACATCTCGTTAGTAGGTAGCGATAAATTGTATAGTTGTGTGGTGTGTTGGTAGAGGCGCTGACGTCATTTGCGGCTCATTGATCAACCCTTGGCGTGTTTCATTGAGGAGTGTGTTCCGAGTAGACGTTAGGCAATAGGGGTTCGATTGAGGTCGTCTTGGCGGATCTTGTACCATTGTTTTTTGCTAATGGAGCGGGTCACATGTGACAGGCATTTCAAAGGGAAAAAAACGAAATAATAAATATCATAGTGACAACAGTTGCAAGTTACTGTATTACTGTACGTAAGTATCATTATTTAACAAAATGAGGATGTCAATACTTCCCACTGGACATCAGGAGCCATATATTACTTTTGAATCTTTTTATTTTGTATATCAATTTAACTTAAAATCCATGTCACACCAGTGTTTTCATGCAAAATCTTTTTGTTCTGATTTGTTTTGAATTATACCTCAATTGACTTCAGTGTGAAATACTGTGTGTGTAGAAAAATAGGTAATATTTCCTTATTTTTCATAATAAAAATTAACCATGGTGCCGAAGTCTGTTTTAACATTATTCTATCGATAAACTAGGAGCCCGATTTTGTATTTGTTCTTATAACTACTATTACAAGTGACCTTCTATTATTTCTTAGAATGTATGTAGGTATGATTAGTATTAGCATGTATTAAAGATATTTACTCTTGTTTGCTCTTTGCTATTTGAAGGTACCATACATTGTTGCCTTGTTTCGGGACCGAGTGAGAGAAATTTAAATAAAGCTGGGTATTAAATACAGGATATACTATCTCCTAGTTAGGAACTTCACCACTAATGTTGTCGTTGGACAGTATTATTATGATTTTTTTGTGCTTGCGACACAATACATTATCTAACAGCAGTGGCCGGCCTGCCCTGTTCGGACAATATGACGCTTTCCCCAGGTCATCTCGCCTCAATAAGGACGGGTTACAAAATTAATTGGCTCCCTAATACAGCATCGAATTGAATTATGTAGGTCTTTTACTACAATGGTATAACCATCTTTTAACTGTAGTTAAGGAGTTTTTATTTAGTGCTTAACACATTCAGTATAGCACTGATTACAATTTATGCGTATAATACAATTTTTACGTGATTTTTTTTTATTGTGGCTGGTTTTAAAGCACTATATGTGTTAAAAATTAATATAACGGATAAATTTTTTTACGTCATGGCGTCTTAAAAAAAAAAATCATTTATTTCAGATTAAATCCATATTAAAACAATTGCATTGATTAAAATTAAAATGTCCAGCTAAGAGAGAATTACATTAATTTATATTTGACCTGTGACAACACTCACCCAGTGCTGTTGGATAGGACAGTCGAGGCGGGACGCAATCATTTTCAGAATCCTATTGGGACTGCTTCGGAGCCGATGAAACATTGACGCGGCTTTTTTTTCGCATAATTGCATTAAAACCATCGACGCGGGCGTCTGCGAACATGCCAGAGGCACTGCAATACCTCGGCAGTCCCAACAGTGCCCTAAACGCGTTATTATATTGCACCTTTAGGGCGCTGAAGGCTCGTTGCATATACTTAACCCACAGGCTGCTAGAGTAAAAAGATTGACAGTAAGCTCTAAAAAGAGTAATTTTAACTTCTATTGTGCTTCTAGCAAACCTGCGAGCCAGCATGTTGCTTCTCACCGCCAACGCCCTTCTCTCACGCTCTATATCAACGTCATCCTGTAGGTTGTCAGTTAACATGTGGCCAAGGTATTTAAATTGACGCACAACTTTCAGGGGAGAGCCTTCAAGTACAACGGGAGGCACGAAGGTCGGCTTTTGAGTACCAGCCTTAAACACAAGTACCTCACTCTTTTTACAGTTGTACTTGAGACCATGCCCCGAAGCGTAGCGCTCACAAATGTCAATGCTCTTAGACTAGTTCATAAACCTAATAAATGGTTTATTGTTTTAAAAACAATTAAATATTGATCAATGGGCGTATATTGTAGCTACATGATAATAATTCGAGTAGTAATCCGTAGCACGTAAAATGTACCTGCTGTAAAGACATCAACGCGTTACCGCACTCGCTCATTCAAACAAACTTGTAGATTATAATGCAAATTATAATCTCGTTATTTACGCGTTCATTGATTCATTTGAATTTGGATTATGTTTTTACTTATTTTGATAAATTGCCTTTGTATAATGTTTCATAGAGAGAATAAATAATAAATTATTATTATTGTTGCATATACGAGTATGTAACAACACCACTGACAGAGTATGAAGCAAAGTAGTTATTACTCAAAATAATAAGACATTTCTGTGATTGAGTTTGTGTCGTAGCTATAAATAAAATATTACTTAAATTAATAGTAAGACGAACTTAATTATGGTTTAATTTCAAACTATATGCAAAGTAACTACTGTTGCTATTTTAAACGTATAATATATATACAGGAGTAGCTAACCAAAATTTAATTACAAAAGAAAAACATTGTCAAAAAACAGCTTATTTAAGTTTGAATAACAAACTGTGATCTACTTCTCCATCTGCATTTTGGTAGTTACAACACAGATAAGTTATTAAGACGTGCTCAGAATAAGTACACTGGTAATCTCAGACTGCGCGAGGTCGCAGTGAGTCACACGTGCGCGCGCGCCGGCCTGACATTCGGGGTATCCCACCGATCCAAGTTGCCCAAAGAGTGTGGCAATCAAGGAATATTTACTGCGGGACCTTGAGCTGTAGGCATTATTTAAATACAACGATGTCAGAAGACCATGACTTGTAAAATGGGTATTTATAACGTAATCAACTGGCTCCTTTTTGGTAGTGAACCTGTCTTGCACGCTGGAGATCGTGCGTTTGATTCCCAATACAGACAAGCAACCAAGCGACGATCCTTAGTATATTTTTAGTATTTGCCACTGACATTGTACCTAAGCGTGAACAGCGAAAACTCGATTCTCTTGATCAATCAAGAAAATTAAGAATCAAGTTTTCGCTGTTCGCTGTTCACGAAGACTCAAGTCTTCGGACTCGTACTTTAAAAAGAACATAAAGCTAATTGGAGACCTCAACCTGCTTGCCTGGAGAACTCTGACTTCAGGTAGTCCTTGTTGAATAGAAGTAGATTCTAAATAACATATTGACGTATGAACTACAAAATAACTACGGTATTGTCACGTGTTCTGCAATCTTGTTCGTTGGTTCATATGTCTTCACGTATACCAGAACTCATTCATTCTATATAATTGTTACACATAATTGCATGATATCATAGTATCGTTTTGCGCAAAGCAGGATTTATATTTTCGGCATCAGCTAGCTTGCACAAGAGGTCTTTCCACCAATGAGCCGGACCTGCGCGAGCGCACTGCGGTGCTTGTGCAATAGTTCGCTGACTCGGAGACTCCAGTTTATGACGAGTTGCGTGTCGGTGACTGTGGTAACTAGTACTCGTGTGGTTGCACGTGTGGATGTTGTGATGCTCCATTTGGTATTGGTAAACTATACTGTAGCTCCGCCACGACCCCTTACCTCTTATTGGTAAGCCTTTGGTTGAAAAGCCCAGGAATATTTTTGCTGTATAGTACCGTGAGTTATCGGTTTTAATAAATTGTTACTACGTACTTTTTTGTCCGTCAAAATAGATCCCTTACAAACCGTATCGAGCAACGCACACGGACGACTAAAAGTACGCCGGACAAAAAGTCCGCCGAATAACCGCGGACGCCCACGGAGCGTAGCGGATTAAAGTA